>OY253749.1:4699690-5406787 GCA_958009045.1 Oxytorus armatus | reverse complement strand
AACTCTGTTTTCGTGAAAATGTTTCTAGTTTTCAAATGTCAAAGTCTTCAAAATGTGTTAAAAACACAAAAAACATCGGGAAAAAACATACGTCGAACATATACTGGGAAAACACATGTTGGACAAACACATGTCGAAAATACGTGCCGAAAGTAATTTCTGCAAATGTGTGTGTGTGTGTGTGTGTGTGTGTGTAAGTGCGATGAGGTTACACTAATAAAAATTCCATAACTTTAGAATGATTTAACCGTTCGGACCAAAATTTTACACGCAAGTAGACTTCCTATGCCTCCTATGCCTCCTAAACAGCCTCCTATGTTTGATATAATTTTGATAAAGTTTTAACAAGTCGTTCAGATTTTGCATGCTTTTACATTTGTCCAAAAATGTCTATTGAGGGCAAAACTCGTGGAATTATCGAATTAACAGGCTACAACTTTCTGCACTAATAGACTGTCATCAAATATAATTATACTTTTTGCTATTGTATTTGGAGAACATCGATCGAAGTGTTGTACATTTATGGAATTGTGGCTTTCTCGAATAATCGTTATAGGTGTTTGTAACATTTTTGGGTCATCCAGTCAAAGCTTCCTGCATGAATTGGGTACCACGAAGGGATATTTGGTATTGATGTGAGAAAAAATCGATAAATAAATCTCGAATCGATATCGAATCTATATATATGGTATTTTTTATTTTTCGAAAAATAGAATAAAAATCAAGCAAACCCCATCCCATCGAGTTAAGGGGGAAACCCAATGTGAACGAGCCCAAAAAGGTCCTTTTTCACGAATTTTTGTTTGCTACTTAATGAATTATTTCAGGATTGGGAAAATGGTATGTTTTTCAGGCATAACACCACTGTGACCCCCTGTTTTTTTTCACATTTTTCAAGAATTTTTTCGAATATCTCTTTTTTTTCCCACAAAAAAAAATTCTTGAAAAATGTGAAAAAAACAGGGGGTCACAGTGATGTTATCCCTTAAGGACACTTTGGAGTTGTTTTATAAATATTTTTATTAAAAAATAATAGAAAATTATGACAGTTATAGTTTTTATCAAAATTTTCCGTACAAATTTTTCTTTTAACGGTGGAATCCCTATCTCTGGCGTGGTTCATCTGAAAAATAAAACGAAGATATGTTCTGAATCTGCATAAATGTATTTTTCGTTAAGCAGAGTCGTTTTTTTTAAATACTTTTTTTTACATGCCGCCATTTTGAGAAAAATTAATTAAAAAAAAACGGTTCTGCTTAACGAAAACTACATTTATGCAGATTGAGAAAATATTTTATTTAATTTTTCAAATGAACCATGCCAGACGGATACCACGGTTAAAAGAAACAAATTTATGGAAAATTAAAAAAATAATGTATATAACTGTAATAATTTTCAATTATTTTTTAATGTACGTATTATATAACACAATTTCAAAGTGTCCTTAAAAATATACCATTTTCCCAAACCTGATATAATTCATTAAATAGGAAACGAAAATTCGTGAAAAAGGACTTTTTTTGAGCCCGTTCACAGTGGGGTACCCTCTTACGGGAGAGAAAAGTCGTGCAAATAGACACTTGCGTATTTCGTTCTCGTATACTTTTTACGGCAACACAAAAAGCTTCCACCCAGGAAGGAAAAATTTGAAAAAAATGAAAAGGAAAGGGTTTCCTCTATGAGCAAGGTCCTTTTTCAAATTTTTCCTTCCTTTCCTTTTTTTTCGAATAGAAAAAAGGGTTTCCTCTATGCAGCAGGTTGCATTTACGAAGCTTTGTGAATACACAAAAATGTTAAGGAAGCAATATGCCAGTTTCAATTTAGATAATTTTTTTCATAATATTGAAGCTTGCATCGTTGGAACGCAACGAAAATAGGTTTTTTGAATTTACATTTTCGGTATTGCTTTCGTTTCTCTTGCCCATTTAGGTCCGGTTTCTTAAGGTAGTAGTCTGGTAACTTAAGTCGATCTTCATGTCTTTTTTGGAGGGCGTTTTTTTGTAGGAAAATAAAAATGAATCGTTTTGGATATTTACGATGTTTTTATTTACATACTAGCTGACCCGACAGACGTTGTCCTGTCTGAGCTATGAATATTCAATCCGAACTGGAATAAATAATTTAAAACAAAATTATTTCAAAAACATAGTGTTTATTGTAACTGAAAATGAAAAATTGACTCCCTTAGTCTTTCTGCATAAGCATGTATACCACGTGTTAGTCTAACAAAACTTACCAAAAATCGATATTAAATTAAACTTTTAATATAAGCCGTGATTGCGGTGAACTAATCGCGATGAACAAACACTTCTCAAAAAACTCACTCAACAAACTCAAAACTGGATAAACGTTCAGATCGAATGGACTGTGCACTAAGAAATGAATAAATGAATTTTTTGATCGATAGATGCCGACCGATGCATCTATTAAATCACATTTGCTTCGCGGGAACTGTCAAACACGCGAAGGTTAAATAATCGTTAAGTTTTCTGAAATTTTTCAATTTTCTGCGCAATTTTCTTAATTTTTCTTCCCGTAAGAACCTTCTACACAGTATTAGAAAACTTGAAAAAAAAAGATGAATGAAATCGATAAAGTCGTTCTCAAGTTATAGCGTGACCAAGGGAAATAGGGATTCATTTTTATATATATAGATTAGGGCGATTTTTTTTTTCGACTATTTTTTTTTTCAGTCCCCACCCGAAATTTTGTTGGATATGTCGAAAAAGAAATTCCCTGAAGGTTACAGCCCTTAATATTAATTCTAAGTACTTTCCCAAAGCGTGAGAAGATTTTCCATCTAAAATACACGTAAATTGATTTTTTTTTTTTTTTTTTTTTTTTTCAAATTGTTATAACTCAACCGCATTTTATGCTATCATATTGTTCTTGGTTTCGATTTACTCAGAATAAAACAATCTAAAAAAGTGCCTTTTGCGGCGAAAGTGTAAATTGTACTGATGAGTTGGTACGGATCACTGAAGTTGATTTTTACCCAAAATCCTCGTTTTTTTGCTGTTATCTTCGACACAATTATCTTTACGAAAAAATTGTAAACGAAAAATTTGTTGGAAATTTAATTTCCTATAAAAAAGGCCCTATCGACCCGATTGCTTAGATTAATATTTTTCGAGATATTGAACTTTTTTATTTTTTATTTTTTTTATTATTTAATATTTCATGTATATAAATAAAAATCAATTGCCGCATGTATGACGGATCATCGCTTCCGCATTGGCCATCCGACTGGTGGCATTTTTTTCAAAGAAATAAACCACGAAATGACATATCGCTTTCAATTAAATTCTTTTTCGCAAAATATCAACATTCAATGCGGAATTTGTTGTTGTTATGAAAACAGAACTTTCAAACTGAACGTCAAATTTTTTTTCATTATGAAACATGTGACAGCAGAACTTTCAAACTGAACGTCACATTTTTTTTATTGAGATTTTCATATATTATTTCCATATTTTTTATAATTTCATATTTTTCAAATTTACGACTTTTCAGGTGGATTTTCCAAAAAATTTCTTCCATACAAAGCTTGTTCTGAATATTACGAACACAACAAAAAAAAATCAGGCAAATCGGTCGAGCCGTTCTCAAGTGATGATCCGTCATACATGCGGCAATTGATTTTTATTTATATAGGTTAAAGATACGAAAAAAAATTTGTTTGAAAAATTTTTTTTTTTGTATCTTTAATATGTAAATAGAAACATCCTAAATATCCAAAACGATTCATTTTTATTTTCCTACAAAAAAAACGCCCTCCAAAAAAGACATGAAAATCGGCTTAAGTTACCAGACTACTACCTTAAAGGTGACCTCAAACGAAGGTTTTCATCGATGTTCGTCTTCGAAAATCCCACCTTAAGGGAGGTGAATGGTATTAAAAAAATCTATTTTCGTTGCATTCCAATGATGCTTCAATATTATGAAAAAAATTATTTAAATTGAAACTGGCATATTGCTTCCTTAACATTTTTATGTATTCACAAAGCTTCGTGAATGCAGCCTGCTGCCTAGAGGAAACCCTTTTCTCTGTTAGCAAAAAAAAGCGAAGGAAGGACAAATTTGAAAAAAGCTTCAACATCATATTTCTTCCCTGCTGGTCGTCGAGCCATTCACACCGAATAAAGTGTGTGTTTTGCGTTGATGAAAAAATTTAATTCAAAGCTTGTTTTTTTTTCCCTTCGTACCTGCAACTCATCGCGTTCCATGTATATAGACTTTAATCGGGAAGTTAATTAGTTTTTTGATTGGATCTTGGCTGTAGATTAGGTCGACAGAGGCGCTTGCGTTTATCTATATAGCAGGGGTTGAAAATAGTCTTATACATAGTGTCGCGCAGCTCATGTGTACTCCCCGCGTAAGCTGATTAATCATTGACTATCAATTCCCCGGAGAGCTTGCGGAATATTCTTCTCTGTTTATCGTTTTAGAATCAGGGACAGAGAAATTGCAGTTAATACCTCGATTTATAGTGATTGTGAAACGCGCTCACCTTTGCATAAAATGAATATGTAAACGGTGAGCTTTATGATCAAAACATTATCATTCCGCGAACGTTACGATAAAATCATCTCCAAACTCGATATTTCTCGTGAGCATACGTACATTTTATCGTTTAAGGCAGTCTTCTCGTCTAAACGAGGATTTTTTTTTCGACGTTTAAAAGAAAAAAAATTCATAAGTACTATTAAATATTTTAACATCCATCTTTTATCCACTTATTTATCGGTACTTGCAGGTACTCTGTAAATTTTTTCGAGAACAAAAAAATAAATTAAGGCCGGTACGCGGTTTCAAGTCACCATCGTTCCACGGCGACTGTGACCATAATTTCAGACGTTCTACTCATCTAAAACTAAAAAAAACCAAAGAGATTGTTGATCAGTACAAGTATGGCTATCGCATAAACCTCTAAAATTTCGATGCCAAAAAAATTCACGAAATGGCGATCTTCTAAACAACGTGTACGGATTTGCGAGTTTTAAAAAAATCTTTGAACAACCATAAAAAATGTTTCGTTTTTTTTTCTTCGAGATTTTCGGGGTTTGTGTGATAGCCGCAGTAGATCATCCGAAATCATGGTCACGGACGCCATGGAATCATGACGACTTGAAACCGCGTACCACCCTTAATTTATTTTTATTGTGCTCGAAAGACATTTGCAATGTATCTGAGAGTATCAATAAATAAATGAAAAAAATACCGATATTGAAATATTTAATAGTACCTACGAATGTGTTTTTTTAAACCTCGAAAAAGATCCTTGTTTATACTAAAAGACTGCCTTAAAGCTAAGTGCAATTTAACCATATCCATTTGCTGTTAAACTTGATTGTGAATCGTACTGTAACCAGTTGAGTAACCAGAATTGACCTGGAAAATGAATAAATAGATATATACATATACTTAGGTTAATGTATCGATGTTTCAGGACCTTGCGTGGCTGGCGTCGTTGGCCTGAAAATGCCGAGGTACTGTCTCTTCGGGGACACGGTCAACACTGCATCGAGAATGGAGAGCAATGGCGAAGGTAAAATCCCGGCGTTAGTTCGTCCCTTAAACGATTGTACAAAGCACGAAGGGGAAAAAGAAGATAAAACAAAATATAGGTATCGCCTTATTTGAGGGGATCGTTTTTTCATTTCGTATTATCACGTGCTGCGAATGAAACACAAAACAGGAGGAACTTTTTATCGTTCAGCCTCTATCTCGTGAAATTCAATACGAGATATAAAAATGAAAAAACTTTGCGGAATGAGAAGGAAAAAAACGTGCATACGTGACTATACGGTATCGTATATAACGCTAGGAGGGTCGTTCCGGTAAAAAGCATACGTGGAATGCTAGTATGATGAGCAAAGAGGAAGTCGTGGAAGGAGAACGAATATCGAATACATACCAAAGCTCTCGCGCACGCGATAAATAAATATTTCAGCCATTGCATGACCCAGCAAAGCGTAGAAAAAGAAAATTTCGTTTTTCCGGGGAAAATAAATCAATGTAGGAGATATTAAAATATATATGTATACATTTAACAGTGGTTGTCTTGTAGAAGATGATATCTCCATGACCATAGCGTGCCAAAAGCTTATTTTACTCGAAGCGCTGCCCGCCCTTCCATTTGTATTCGGCGTGGCATTTCAAATTCTTTCGTACGCTCACATTGAACCTCACTCACCGCGCGTAATATTGCTTCATTGTCCCAATTCTTGCAATTTTGTTTTGTGCTGGGTTTTTTTTTTTTTTTCTTCTTTTCACGTTGCAGCTCTGAAGATCCATGTTAGTCCGACGACCAAGGAAATTCTCGATACTTTTGGAACGTTCGATCTACGATGCAGAGGAGAGGTCACATTAAAGGTCAGAAAACTACTTGTATCTTTGATCGGTGATGTCTCAAGTTTTTATCTTTTGCGGGGATCTTTCGAAAGAGAATCTCGTAACGACGAAAATTGGTCAGATTGAACGAATTATTCGTGAAACAATTTGGACCCTTCCATGTACCCTCCGTTGGCTTTAAGGGACGACTATAGTGACTTTTCGGAAGTAAATTCGATTTATTATCATTATTATTATTGCATTATGTTACTGACAACATCCCCGGGTCGTTTCCAAAGTACTGCGAACTGCAGGGGGTTTTTTAATGGGTCGAAACGATATATCGAATTATAGAAATTGGAAAAAAGGTTTTTTTACCTTTTGAGGCCTAATGCAAGATGTAGTGAAATATGCATATTTTTGGGCCACATTGTATAATATTGCACTTTTTCGATTTTCACCAATTTTACGGGTGAACGAATAAATAAAAAACGGATTCATTTGGATCGTCGTGCTGTCGTCATTATAAATCATCTTCATCATTAAACGAGCTCGCTGCTTGCGAAAAGCTGATCGAGCTTTTGAAATCTTTTAGCAAAGAAGTGATGATATACGAAGATCGAAGTTTGATACGTTAATGTCGATAAAGTGACACCAATTTAAGGACAAATCTTTCGTTAAATAAAAAATGATTTTGTTAATAAAAAAATTCTAGCGAAGTAAAATATTCAGAAATAGGAGCAAAACAAAACGTGAAATTAAAAAAAATCACTTGCGCGTCAAATTAGCCACCGCAAAACTTGCGCTATCTGAGGGTTCAACTCTTGGACCATTTTTTACAATTTGTATTACCGGATTGTCTATTTTTTATCTATTTATTTCATTGAAAAATGTTGAGTAACATTTTTTTACCATATTTAACAACTTTAATGTCAAACAATTATTTTATACTGTCGAATTTTACAAATCCGATAATGCAATTTGCATCAATTGATTTTACAGTTTGTTTATTTTACGTGCTAATATTGTAGTAACAAGTGGTCATTGCATGGCAGATCATCGTTCGTTATATTTAAGGGAGGGGTAAGGGTTTCAGCGTAAAAAAAAACACTTTTTTTGCAATTTTTTTTCTCAAATATGGATTGAGCAATTTTATTCGAACCTTTTGTACATTATTGAGCATACTTTTGACAATGTTGTGTAATTTTTTCATGCAGAAATATTGAAGCATAAGCCCGTAACAGAGCTTCCGCAAGAACGTCTTGGAAAAAAAACAATTTGCGGTGTTCACTATAACTCGGCTGGAAATTATCTGAAAATGAAAAACCATGAAAATTTAGTCAAATTATAATCAAATCTTCCCCGCAACGTTCTCTGATAATTTTTTTTTTCATTTAAAAATTTTTGGCCGCCATCTAAAGTGTGAACTGTTATTTTCCACGAAAAATTCCGCCAATTCGTGAGTGGGAAACACCCTTAATGTAAAAAAAAAAATTTACCTAAACGTTGGGGGGAGGTATTTTATATGTAGAAAATGTGTACAAAGTTTGAAATGAATCGGTCAAGTAGTTTTTAAATGGCAGTGAACACGGACTTTGAAAAAGTAGTTTTGAGAAAAACGCGTCTAAAGTTTATGAAGTAAAAAAGTGAAGAAAAAAAATGTTTTTCCAACTTACACAGAATCATCGATTCCAGCTCCATACAGCAGACTTCCTGCGGTATTGTCGTGTAGTGTATAGTATACACTATATACTATATACACAATGTTAGAGGTATAGCGTTAAAGGCCAGGAGATTAATAAGACAATAACTTCAACAATATTGCTTAGATCGGTTTAAAATTTTAAGGACATATTCTTGAAATGTTAAACAATAAGATAAGACAAAAAAAGTTCGATTTTTCGAAAGTGAAAACCCTTACCCCGCCCTTAACTACGCTCGTCTCGTCATTTATTTGTGCTTCCTTTCCTATTCCTGCAGGAAGTACAAATAAATGACGAGACGAGCGTGGTTGCATATAACGAACGATGATCTGTCATGCAATGACCATTTGTTACTACAATATTATCACGTAAAATAAACAATCAAATTGTAAAATCAATCAATGCAAATTGTATTATCGAATTTGTAAACTTCGACAATATAAGAAACTTGTTTGACGTTAATGTTGTTAAATATGGCAAGAAAAATGTTACTCAACATTTTTCAATGAAATAAATCGACAAAAAAAAAACAAATCCGGTAATACAAGAAGTGGAAAAAGGTTAAAAAATTGGACCCTCAAATAGTGCCAGCTCTGCAGTGACTAATTCAATGCGCAAGTGGTTTTTTGAAAATTCACGTTTTGTTTTTCTCCCTATTCCCAAATAGGTCAGTAAATAATTCGTGAAATGTTCGAAAATTTGGATGGTATTACGAGTGAAAAAAGTCTAAAATAAATGTGGAAATTTTATGTACAATGGTCGCGTCGAGGGTAGGAATATCAACAGTGACTATAGTCTCCCTTTAAACAGATAAAAATTGCGACTTTCGGCGGGTGGATTTGACGGAGGGCCCTCGAACTTGAATCTCGAATTTTCTCCAGTCAAAATGCTCGCTAAATTTCAAGTTCAACCTCGGCCATTCTGAATTCCGCAAAAATTTGATACATTAACCCCGAAAACTACGATCTCACAAAAATATCGCGCTGCCCAATAAATATTTCAGGGTAAAGGAAAAATGACGACGTATTGGTTAGTCGGTGAGAAACCGATAAACAACAATGTCCAGCAGATAAGCGTTACCACGACGAACGAGGATCAGCAAAATCTGTCGTCCGTTACGTCGAGTCAACGTCAAGGTCCGTTGATTCAACAGCAGCTATGTGGATCTCATCAGAGTCCGAGTCAAGTTTGCAATGCTCGAAGTATATTGACGGTGACCGGAAACGGTGCACCGTCCGGTCATTCATTGGGAAATAATTCGGGGTGTATATCACCCTTGCATCAGAGAAATTCTAGCAGCGGCGTAACCGGTAATTCCGTTCATCAGATTCATCAGCAAATTCATCAGAGTGACAACGTGCCGAATCGTTCGGATAGCGGTCCAAACGCGCCACTTCTCTTGCCGTCCGAATCGATTCCACGGGCCTAGCTCAATCAAATTGATTCTGTGCGTCGTCGTGAAAATTCTTTCGTCTCTCACAACGACGAAAACCCTTCGACGGTGTACATCCACAGAGAGGTTTATTATCTGTGCGTACAGAACAAAGCATCGCGATCCTGGCGTTCAAGCGTTTTTCATTTCCTCGAACATGCCGTCGACAAATTACGAGCCTCGCTCGTAATCGCTCGTAAGTCAGTGACGGGACGCGGTGGCTAGCGGATAAAAATTTTTACGGGGTGAAAGTGTACGACGGTACACAGTGACGGGTGGGGACGGAAATACCGAAAGAAAAAAAAGTAGAGCGCTCGAAACAACGAAAATAAAAAAAATCGTGGAAATTGCGGAAAATCAAAAAGTCGGATACCAATGAGTACCGATTGAACGGCCGAATGCGCCTATTGGTATTCGACTTTTTGTTCTTTCGCTATTTCGACCGTACGATTTTTTTCGATTTTCGTTATTTCGAAAGTTCGACGTTTTTGTTCTTTCGCTATTTTCATCACCACCCAAAGTGACGCTGATGTTCGATTACAATTTTAATCGCTCAACGGACGAACGAACGTATAGTCAGCCTCGAAGAGGGGGGGATTGTCGACTTCGGGATCGTCGAAGTATATTATGGGTTTAACGGTTTATGGCCTATGTCACAATAAGTGGAAGAAGGTTTTCGTCCCGTTTCTCTTCCCGCACGTTTCTCCCTACGATATGCATGTAGATCGCGAGTGAGAGAAATAAAAAATAAAATAAAAACTATGATCAAGAATCGCTCCCAATGTTTCCATTTCTATTCCCGCACGATCGAATTTAAGACACGAATATACTTCTCCTTCCCGCCCCTGCCACTTGTCACTACTATTAGGGACCTCACACGTGTTTTCTTCGTCAATCAAAAATTTTCCTTTCTCCTCCGTTCGCGTCTCTATAAAGAGGAGGGGAAAAGTGTGTAGCGTGAATGGGTCAAGAGAATGGAAAAGATACGATATATGTTTCATTAATTTATTTTCACGCGCGGGGAGAATTATTACAGAATTAAGATAAAGAGAGAGAGAGAGAGAGAGAGAGAGAGAGAGAGAGCCTGGCGGCTTCTCTGCGCCGAAACAAAGTGGTCTCTTTTTACAAGGTATTACCGGGAACCAATGTTACCATCAAACACGAGAGCGCACTTGTTATTGCACAAATGTTTTTTTCTTTTCTCGGTCTTGTTGCTTTCTTCTCGTTATTCTCGTAGTTTACCAATGTATTATGAGATGCGGGTTCGCTATAGCGATGCATTCACACAGTATTATAAAACATGAAAAATAAAATCATAAACGAAATCGCGTATCTCGTGGGTGCGATGGTGAAATTAACTTTTGCTCGCTGACACACACAAAAGGAGGCCTCGCTCGCGAGGCCATTACATCAGTTACATCGCTCCTGTATATAGAGTGCCGGGTATTTGAAGTGAAATGCGGATATCTTCGCCGATTTCCGTAAAAATTTGACGAATTTAAACATTTCTAAGAAGTACATTCAAAAAAATTTCATAATCTTTCGAACGAGACGGGTCCCATTGAGATTGGTCAACTATCGTGCACGTGCGCAACGAAAATGTGGGGGTGGAAAATCGGATGATCCGTCGACCTCGTGATTTAAGGGTTGCGGATGCGGAACAGAGTAAATATCCAACTAAAGGATTACGAACGGGGATGAAAACTACTGTAGGAGCAATTGGATGCCCAACTTTCCGGCGGCAGGGGAGGGGGTAAAAGTGGAAATCTTTTGCCGGAGCTAAGGCGAAAACAGTTGGACCGATTTGGCTCGTTTTTATCATGGTTGTATTATTCACGAGAACCTGTGACCTCGTGAAAAGAAATTGGCGTCGTCCAAGTGCAATATTCAAATTCGTCGAATTTCCGCGAAAATCGGCGAAGATATCGACATTCCACTTCAAATTCCCAGTACTGTACTCGAGGCAGTCTTCTAGTCTAAACGAGGATTTTTTTCGAGGTTTAACGGGGGGGTAGGGTTTTAAAGGCGAAAAAAAGCATATTTTTATGATTTTTTTGCGGCGACATGAGTAATATAATTTTATTAAATAAAATTACATATTATTGTACAACTATTGAAGTATCTCAGAAAAAATTTTCAATGAAAAATATTGATAAATAAGCCGGTGACGTTGAATCTCCAGAGGCGCCTTGAAAAAAAGTGGTTTTGCGGTGAACATTATAACTCGTTACCGGATCATGTGAAACAAAAAAATTGATATGCATTTTAAAGGTGATGTATTTCTCGAGGTAATCAGGAAGAGTTTTTTTTTTTTTTTTTTTTTCTATTTTTTGCAGCACTTGGAAGTGAAAAACGCAATTTTAGCTCAAAAAATCGCGCTTAATTTGTTATTAAAAAATTGAAAAAATTGAAAAAAAAACTCCTCCTGATTACCTGTTGATTTATGTGAAGAAAAAATGTTTAAATTTTCAAAAGGATCGGCTCAGTAGATTTTGAGTTCTA
The DNA here is from genome assembly GCA_958009045.1 of Oxytorus armatus. Classification (NCBI taxonomy): domain Eukaryota; kingdom Metazoa; phylum Arthropoda; class Insecta; order Hymenoptera; family Ichneumonidae; genus Oxytorus; species Oxytorus armatus. The sequence continues at coordinate 5,394,817 of OY253749.1, read as the reverse complement.
ATGTTCACAAACTTCAAAAATGACGTTTTCGGGAAAATCGATTTAAAGTTTTTTATACGTGAAAATCAGGTATCACGGCCGGTCGTTTGAAACGCTGTAACTCCGTTAGTTTTACTCCGATTGACTTAAAATTTATACACAATATTCTCGACATATTGTTCATTCAGTAAAAAAATTTAAAAAAAAATGAAAAAAAAATAATTTCAAAACCCTACCCCCCCCTTAAAAGAAAAGTTTATAGGCACGATTAAATATTTCAATATTGTTCTTATTTCCGCTTATTTATTGATACTTGCCGGTAATTTGCAAATTTTGACGAGTACAATAAAAATAAATTAAAGGTTCTACGCGGTTTCAAGTCGGCACGATCCCATGGCGACTGTAACTATGATTCCAGAGGTTCTACTCGTCGATTATTAAACAGTACGAGTATGGCTATAGCGTGATACTCTAAAATTTCGAAGAAAAAAATATGAAACATTTTATTATGGTTGATCAAAGATTTTTTTAAAAATCGTAAATCCGTACGCATTGTTTAGAGGGTTGCGAGTATCGATAAATAAGTGGAAAAACGACTGATGTTAAAATATTCAATAGTACGTATGAGGTTTTTTTTAAACCTCGAAAAAAATCCTCGTTTAGACTCAAAGACTGCCTTATTGACGATTTCATTGATTTTTGACATTCTTAACTTTAAGCAGACAAAACGACGATACATGAACGATGCATATATATGAATATATACATTCATAAAAGGGCATTTTTTTTCTTGATTATATTTTCTCCTAACTCGACATTCTTCATGATGTTCAAGTTTGCCTCGTTGGAACGCACCAAAAAACGTTTTAACGATTTTTGTCATAAAAAATCCAACCTTAACGGGAGATGAATGGTATTAAAAAAAACTATTTTCGTTGCATTCCAGCAATGCAAACTTCAACATCACCATTCTTCCTCAATTGTCTACTATCGACAATTCGCACTTCCCTCGAGATTCCCCGACCTGCCATGAATTCTTCGTGGATCATTCGGCAAGAATTTTGTACAAGAATCTTACGTCGCTGGCGTAGAATGTACACAAAAGTTTATTGTTATTATTATTATTATTATTATTATTATTATCGATATTACTGTTATTATTAGTCAAGTGTGTAGTATATATATATTTATATTATATATATGAATGAATACATGAAAGAAAAAATACAGAATAGAAAGTATATATATACATATATATTATAGAAAAATTACTACATAAAGATTGATGGATTATATAGACTGTTCGATATCGAGGCTGGGCCTCCCCCCCCCCCGTCCCTTCTCATTGACCGAAATTGCATGTCTCTCATGTGTCCAAAGAGCTCGTGGGAATAACGTATGGGATTTATAAATCTCATGTGTGTAGAATACGCAAAAATATAAATATTTGTTAATGTGAATGTGCGAATGATTTTCCCAGAGCGTAATGCGCGATGAATGAAAAGTAAAAGTCACGGGTGATTGCGAGGACGTGAAAAAGATGTTCTAATTTATGTCGAACTTACAACTCTTTTAACCGGATGTACCAATCAACATTGCGAAAATAAAGTTTAATTGTTTTTGAAAATTATGATTATAATAATTTTTTCCATATTTTTAGGTAGTTATGCGTAATATCAGAAGTTTTGCGTCATCAAAAAATCGCATTGCCGAATATCCAATCGAGGTAAGTGGTCACCCGCGTATAGATACCCGGTTGTCCGGGCTCGCCGCAACGTATACCCCACGATACAATACCGATATTTACCCATCTGCCATTGCCCAGTTGATGGAGCAAAGGTCCACCGGAATCTCCCTGTAAAATATAAATTCCCCTCGAACATATTTCCGATTGATTTACAATTTTGTATCGCGATCATTCGTGCCACCGAACCTTCTCGCTCAGTGTCATTTGAACGTTGATTCGAATGGTTTCTTTGTTTTTTATTTTTTTCTATGATCGTTAAATTTATCAACGTACCTGACAGGCGTCGCGACCTCCGTTGAATGCTCCGGCGCACATGACGCTGTCTGGTATAGGATGATTGAATGTCCTGACGCACGTCCTCTGCGGCCATACGGGAATCTGTACTTCCATGAGGACATTGCTAGCTGGACCTCCGTAATAATGCGTGCCCCAGCCTTTTGACAGCGATACACGAGAGAAATTGTTTCTTTTGTTACTGTCTTTTTTTTTCACTACTTTACATTATACAATTCTCGTGGGAATTGCTTCGGGTAATGTTCCGTGCTGTTGTTTCATTATTGTCGTTATGTTTTTAAGGTTTGCGAACAGGTTCGTGTATGCAAATTCCGCGAAGAGAAAGAGAGAGGCAGATCGATTGATTTATTAAATTCTATAGGATCCGAAGGTCGTTTTGGTATCGCTTTTCCTGACGCCCCATTGTTTCGCGCACAATATGAACGCTGAACGGAGATAAGCTTGAATATAAGTCAAATGTCAATCGTAGGAATATAATTAGTTAAAAAAATTATTGCTATACCAGAAGGATAGTGATCAAATTAGGAACAAAAGAATTATTCTTTCGGAATGGAATACAGTTTGAAAATTTCGGAATTCAGCTTTTTTTTTGCTCCCGGTCAATCTGAGATCTTTCGAACAATTCTACATTTCGTTGAGTCAAAAGCGTCATTGAATCTCGCTAAAATCAATACTGATCATCGTTTAATTAGGATCTTGATTATATTTTATCAGTCAACAAACCTTTTACGCTGTCTCTCGAAATCTGTCAAAATCGAAGGAATGAGAGATTTTTGGATAAAATAAAAATTTCATAAAGTCCGAAACCTTTCACCGATTCCAGTTGAATTCAGTATTGACCGTTCCTTAATGATACTATCTTTGTACTAAAATATTTTAGCTCGATATCTCAAAATTTGCGGAAGTTCGTCACCGCAAGCTATTTTTTTTTTAAATATTCAAAATTTCATAAAATCTGTATCCTTTTCACAGGCTTTCATCGAATTCAATAACAGCCAGTCGTATTTAAAAAAATCAGCACGCAATCTCAATATTTTCGGAAGCTAGAACGCACAAAGCCATTTTTTGAAAAATTCAAAAAGCCATAAAATTGTCTTCATGAATTTTAATAAAGCTTGCAGTAAATAAAGGGGTCGTAGTGCTATACTCGTGTGCGAAATGGCAGCGCAGTAGTTCAAACAGTTCTTGATATATAGACGGTTGAATATTTCAAGGCGGTGATTTTTTTCTAAATGTGATTTTCCAGCGATTTCGCATACTTTGAACACATTTGCATTGAAAGCTCGAAAGAAAATAAGCGTTGCTGGAATAATCGGAAAGATCCTTTCACATTCCTCTCGCAAATCAGAACCTCAAACATGAATTTAATGGAAAAGAGGGGGAGAGAGTCTGTTGATAGATCAATAAATCATAATAGAAAATGACCGTAATTAGAAATGAGTGGTTCGAATATCTGACCTATTGAATTCCCCAGACCTTTTGGGATTATACTATTATAACAAAGCTACGTGGTATACCCAAAATTCACCTCGAAAATCACAGTATGCAGAGTCCCTGGCGTACCACGTTCGTTACCCGATGCTCGTATAAACTCACGCATACTTCAATGATTGTGTGCACACAGAGTGTCCGCAATGAGATTGCCAGGGATTTCGCGTTGCACCGGGACACTAATAACTGTGTACGGGAATCGGGTTGCGGATGAGCAGGCAAGCTTCGCCCAGAGAATGTCAAATGACCCGATTCCTTTGTCAGGTAGAACACACACGCTATGATTAAATCTCCCGACTCTCTCTGTCTCTCTCGCAATCTGCATTCGACATTGTAATCACCTCGAGAATCAACAATCAACCATCAGCGATGGTAATTGTGTATCGAACGGTGTAAACAAAAAGCTACAGCGTACAATTCATACGCGTAAATGAAGAGCAACAACCAAAAAATAAAAATAAAAACAGAAATGTTTTCAGGCTGACCTGTTACGATTGCGCTCTTGTTCTCGAACGTTGTCGCAATTGGCGGTAAACATATGGGCCATATATAATTGGTGAAAGGTGTCGGTCGATGAATCTTCAATATCGCGATGTCGTTGCTGTACGACAACGGATCGAAATCCTCGTGAATCCGTATGTCCATTACCCTGAAGTCCAGTGCACGCGGCTCGCTGTGTCTCGCAAAGTCGTACTCCCCCAATCGCACCTTTATGTCCCGAATCTTCAAGCTATGATCGTACAAGACAAAATGTAATGAGAGAAGTACGTGTATGGACACGGGGGATCAGAAGACCAGAGGCGTGTTTTTTTTTAGTATCAAACATTTCGCGTCGGACTTTGCGCAATCATTCGTATCTCTTACAAACTCGACAACCCCCGCGAGCATCGATGTGACACATCGCGGATTAACGTCTGAAAGGACGCGAAAGCGACCGGTGAATGTGCTGGTTGACCCACGTGCACGAAATAAGAAAATTTTCACCTGATAGCTCGAAAAATTGCACGAGTTCCCCCATTATTCCCGTAGGAAGCATTTTTTTCGAAAAATTCAAAATCCTGTGAAAAGTGAATCGGTCGTTGAATTTTGATGAAAATGATATCAGATAAAGAGGTCAGCTCCACGTGCCTGTAAAATTTCGGTCAGATCGATTCAGACTTTCCCGAGTTATAGAACTGTGATTTTGCAGTCTCGTCACACACAGGCACACACACACACACGCCCACACACACACGCGTGTGCACGCACACATCCGGACTACCTTTGTAAATAATATGTTATTTCGACGTTTTGACACATTTTGAACACATTGGCATTGAAAATTAGAAAACCAATTTTTATTGTACTAAAATAAACTCTGTTTCATGAGCAAGTAAAACGTGAAACCTTTTCGATTTTTTTAAAACTTTCATATTGAATTGTTGAGTTTTTGTCAAAAAGTGCAGTTAGGAATCGTCGGGAAAAATCCCAAGTGGATAGGCACATGAAGCGAGAGACAGTTTCAAACGGCGTTTTCACTCGCGACAGAGACGAGATTACCGCCGGGGTCAATGGATCGAACCGAAACAAGCGGTATATCTCATTGGAGAAATATTTTCGAGCGACGCTCTCACGAAAAAAATCACGTACTCAAGGCAGTCTTCTGGTATAATCGACGATTTTTTTCGCGGCAAAAAAAAAAAAATCATAAGTAGCATTAAATATTTCAACATTGGTCGTTTTTCCACTTATTTATTGATACTTGCAGGTACTCTGCAAATTTTTCCGAGTACAATAAAAATAAATTAAGGGTGCTACGCGGATTTGAGTAGTCGCCATGATTCCAGACGTTCTACTTATCTGAAAGAAAAAAACTAAAAAGATTATTGATCGGTACAAGTATGGCTATCGCATGAACGTTTAAAATTTCGTAGAAAAAAATATGAAAGATTTTATATGGTCGTTCAAAGTTTTTTTTTTAATTCGAAAATCCGTACACGCTGTTTAGAAGATCGCCAATTTTTTTTTCTTCGAAATTTTAGAGGATCATGCGATTGCCATACTTGTACCGATCAATGATATTTATGGTTTTTTTGTTTGAGATAAGTAGAACGTCTGGAACAATGGTCACACACTTAATTTATTTTTATTGTACTCGAAAAAATTTGCACCTACGAGTATCAATAAATAAGTGGAAAAAAGACCGATGTTGAAATATTTAATAGTACCTATGAATTTTTTATTTTTCAACCTCGAAAATAATTCTCGTTTATACTAGAAGACTGTCTTAAGGCGACATTGTCATTTTGTTCCCTCTTTAAACGGCAAATTATTGTTACGAGAATCACGTCTCCGTGTATATATTTTAAATAATTTTTCCTATACATGGAACGCACTTTTGAACACAGTGAGCTGCGGTCAGGACATGTCGATCGGTAATCAAAACACCGCCGCAATAATGCTTGGCATTTTGTCGAAGCAGAGCGACCATCCACGGCCATTCTCTCGGATCGGCTGGTCTACCACCCACGATTCTCGTTCTGCTGCTCGTACTCATACCACATCCTCGCGCTGCACGTGGCACACTTCTCGTTGATATTTCCGGCAACGAATTTTTCTCCCTCGACATTGTCGTCACGCTCGTGAATTTACCGATATCCTCGGTAATGTCTGCCGCGATAAATTCCAACGAGCTTCGAACATCGTCTGGTTCTGCGATGGAAAATCGAGTTTGTAAAATTTCAAACGTACTATGTTTGATACTTAAAAAAAACCCAATAAATCGAAGAAATGTCTAGTAATATACGGAGGTATCGATGCAACTCTCGGAAACAAAACAACTCACTTTTCCTATGGTCACGAAACTCAACGGTTGAAAACGCCCGGATTTGAAGTGCTGTCAGTATCAGTGCAAGGATGTAACGATTATATTTTATACGATACATTTGAGTGTCACACGATTGGTAAAACCTTCGGCGAATAATATGGGAAAAACGTGTCGTTGATTTTACGTCCCGGGTTCTCTTGCGAGCGTGTTCGGTACAACACACTTCTACCCCGCACACGACGGAATAACGAAACGAAAATCTGTCCGAGCTGTCTCTTTATATAGTGCTAGACTCCTCGATTGTCCGTGACCCATTGTACGGCTCTGCAACTACGGTTGCATTCTATAGGGGGGCGATATTCATGCATATTATACGGGAAGCTGCGTGAACACGCGTACGAGCTCTCGACACAATATCCAAGTCGCGACCGGTACACCCACGACGAATAACTGGATTTTACGTTGTAGAAAGTTTTCGGAGAGCTCATCGCTCTCGACGTTCGGTCCAGTATACAGTTATATATACCTAGTTACATTTTATTATGTCAGGACTCTAAGACCGTAAAAATGAGACATTCGTGAATACATGTCTATCGTACGAACTTCTATATAGCATAAAGATAATAATAAATCATTATTTCGTATATAATATTAAAATGATAAATACTTACCTACTATTATACCAATTAATGTTATAATCATAAATAGTCGATGCGAGTGACCCATCGCATTTTCACCAGAACGTAAACAGGTGCAAATTAAAACTTGCATATTGCTTCCTCATCAAATTTGCGTATTCACAAATTTTCTAGGTGCAAGGGGCTTTTGTCGATTTGAAGTTCCTCATAGAGGAAGCTTTCTGTATGAGCAAGAATGATGAGGATACTCGCAAGTTTCAATTTGCACCATTTTATTTCTCCCTTAAATTCATGGTTTGAGGTTTGATGTTTCCTTAATGGATTTTTCGAAAAATTCGAGATACCATAAATATAGAACGGTGATATTGATTTTATCTACATACAACAGCAAATATCCTTTCCTGGTATTTCAGAGAATGTGCAAAATGATGAGAAAATTTAACAGCGTTGGTATAGTGGAGACCTTTGAAATCTGGGAAAAATTCAAGGAACGTGTACCAAATACGCAATTTATTTGTGCCAGAAGCAATTTACTATATATTTTAGTATTGTAACTTATAATTTGGCGGGTAGGATCACCAAAACTCTCGAAAATAGTCTGCGAATTGAAAATGAGTTTTCAACTCTTCGTTTTTAGCTGAAAGTATACATTTCTATTTTGAATTTAAACATTTTCTGTTCGTTATGATAAAGATAGCGGTGTCCAGAATTACTTGACCAAATGTCAAATGGTCGATTCCCCAGTGTAGCAATGGCATTTGGCCAAAATTTTCAATGCATTCTGTCAGTAATACAGAGTCGGTAAAACAGATCTTTCATAGCCTCTTAATTCTCATAATAAGTTTTGACATAGCTCAAAAATTGTGCGAGTTAATGCCTTAACAATAATCTATAGCGATTTTTCGGAAAATAAAAAATTCCGAAACTTTATATCGCCTGCATCGACTTTTTTCAAATTCGATGGGGAACAATATTTGATAATACCCTATTTGCAAAGAAAGTTTCAGCCGAGAAATTGCACGAGTTCTCAACAAGACATTTTTAGACAAATTGAAAATCCTGTAAAATGTGAACGAGTTGTTCATTTTTTATGAAAATTCGACAACTGGTTCACATTTTACCGGATTTTGAATTTTTCCAAATCGTGGAAAAGTGTTTTGGATTAGTTCGTTTATATTCCACTGACGCTACTTGCAGACCCGAACCCAAGATTTTCCTTGCTCAATTTTCAATTCGCAGGCTATTTTCGAGAGTTTTTGGGATCCTACTCGACGAATTAAACGTTACAATACCAAAATATTTAGTAAATTGCTTCTGGCACAGATAAATTACGTATTTGGTAGGTGGAGCTGTCTGCTCCACGTGCGTGGAAAACTTCGGTCAGATCGATTCGGCCATTCCCGAGTTATAGAACTATGATTTTGCAGCCTCGCCACACACACACATCGGGACTATTTTTGTAAATGTGTTTTTTCGACGTTTTCACACATTTTGAACACATTAGCATTGAAACTACAATTAACTATGCTCCCATGAGTAAGCAAAGTGCCTTTTCGATTTTTTTAAAACTTTTATATTGAATTGTTGAGTTTTTGTCAAAAAGTACGGGTAGGAAAAATTGCAAGTGGATAGGCACATGAAGCTTTGTAAAAGACGTATGTATATAGTGGTGGTGAACGTACGGCGGAAACCTAGATAACGCGTAAGAGGACGAGGTCGCTCTCCAGTTTGCACCTCCGCAAAGAGAACTCCGGGCCTATCACCCACATGCCCGGTACGTCGCGACTGGAATTATTTTTCTCTCCTTTTCCGTTCATGCCGGTAACTTCGTCCGAAGTAGCTTCACATTTCTCCGTATATGTATTTATACTGTTGTGGTAGTTCGAGATGTTACTCCGGATGTATCTCAGCATTTTTGTGTGTATCTACGATTATAGTAAATTTTACAGTTCACACAGTAATAATTTCGTAAAACTGCGAAATACCTATTGGTTAAGATTAAATATGTCGAATTTTCACGTAAACTTTTACGAAATTTCTTTCACGTACCACAATAAATATTGAAAGATAACTTTTAATCGATCAATGCGAATAATTCTTACCGCACATTCACCACAAGAGAAAGGTACTTTTTTCTCGCAGTATTGGCGGATCTTAAAATCCAGTTCAGTCGACAGAAGAAGGAGGAAAAATAGGAAAAAACAAAAAATATATATATTCAAATTATTGACAGCAAAAACTGCTCGTTGCGCCGATGACCATGACTCCAATTATTCAAACAACGTTACGATTATGCCGTGGGATGATTTATGATTTTGTTCGTAACGTCTAAAGGGAAATTCATCGCACTGCAAAGAAAAATAAGAATAGACATTCGTTTGGTCACGCAAAGTGATGACTTACAGAAGGACGTAATCCAGCGTCAGTTTGAGTATTGGCAGGTTACGAGTTATGCCCTTTCGTTTGTTAACTATCGATATATATAGTGCCAGTACTGTACGGATGCGTGCGAATAGTTTGCATTGCAAATTTGCAAAATCGACCGGTTAGTTAGTCACGCGTCATCTGCTCACATATGTATACCGGTGTACGACTGAATAGATCGTATCCCGCGAGGCCTACCGAGTTAATTCAAGTGCCACTTTAGAGAAATCTTGTGAATTCGATGTTTTCATTCTCGGGACAGTCTTTTACGTGTCGTTTCTATTTATTGTCGAGTTGATTATCGCTATGAGTTTTTCAGAAACGAGGTTGATGTGACAATTGAAACAGATATTCGATATTTTGGAATCTAGCAAAAAAATGGTCGTGGAAAAATCAGCCGCGGAAATAATAGTTGGGAAAAAATGGTCGCAGAAAAACAAGCCTCGGAAAAGAAGACCGCGGAAAAAAAACAAACGCACCCAAATACCTCGATGTGTATGTGTGTGTGTGCGCGCGTGCGTGCGCGGGCGTACGTTGCGCGTGCGTGTGCGTACGTGTGTATGCAATCCCTGGAATAGTGGGGTGGGCATTGGACAACCTCGATATGTGTGCAATCAAAAAGATTATCATTACAAGTATTTTGACGAAAAAAAAAATTCACCAAATGGCGACCTTGTATACAATGTGTACGGAGTTTGCGAATTAAAAAAAAATCTTTGAACAACCATGAAAAATGGTTCATATTTTTTTCTTCGAAATTTTAAAGGTTCATGCGATAGCCATACTTATACTGATGTTGAAATATTTAAGGAGTCACACGCAGTCATCAAACCGAAACGAACGATTATTCAAGTATTTTTCCTGGAAAGACATTTTAATTTATTAACGTGAAAATTTATGTACATATTGTTGTGGCTTTTAACTTTATTTTTGTATTTTTTATTTGTAAAAATAATGATTTTTAAAGCTGCTATAGACGATCTCCGGGAGCTCCTCTAATAAAAGGCCTTTTGCGGTGAGCACGATGTCTCTAGGTTGGATTATTTAAAATGACAAAACAAAAAAGATTTCGTTAATAAGGGTTAGTGTTTAATCGAAGGAATAAGCGAAATATTAATTTTTAACAGAATGGCGGTTTCTCAACAAAAAAAAATTTCGGTTTTCGATCGACATTTTGGCCTTAAATTGTTTATAAAATGGAAAATATTTATCGGCGAGAAAGAACCTTCGATTAATCACTAAAAAATATATTTATAAAGCTTGTGTAAAAAATTGAGACGGATCGATTTAGCCGTTTCCGAGGAATCTTCCTCGCTTTAAAAGTATAGCTCTTAGAAAAACGCATTCAAACTTTTAAAACCTACTTTCAAACGGGCCGAGACGTGTTTATAAATATGCGTGTAACTTCGAGAATATTTATCGAATTGACATTAAATTTTTTGTGTATATATATTGTACTTAAATATATGTTACGAAAATACATTACGAGAATTAAATTAAGTTTTTTTTATTTTTTAAATCCTCACTACGTATGACCCCTTAATAGTATTAATGAATTTTATTTGTCGTTAAACCTCGAAAAAATCCTCGTTTAGACTAGAAGACTGCCTTAACGGACAACACCACTGTGACCCCCTGTTTTTTTCACATTTTTCAAGAATTTTTTTTTGTCGAAAAAAAAAGAGATATTCGAAAATTTTTTTTGGGATTTGTTCCTTGTTTATTAATGTATCAAAAAACATTTTTTTCACATTTTTCACGTCGCATGGTGGCGCTGGGGAAGCTCTCGCGTCAGGTGCTGTCATCTCCGCGGCACGCAGCAGAACTCTCTTCAACGTCGATCTGAAAAAAAATACCGAGTGTTTTCGTTAATAATATGATATTTTGAAGAGAAGTACATAGGGATTTGGAAAAATATTGTTTTAAAAAAAATAGGCACGCCTTTGAAATTAACTTTAATTTCAAAGGCGTGCCTATTTTTTTTAAAACAATATTTTTCCAAATCCCTATGTATTTCTCTTCAAAATATCATATTATTAACGAAAACACTCGGTATTTTTTTTCAGATCGACGTTGAAGAGAGTCCTGCTGCGTGCCGCGGAGATGACAGCACCTGACGCGAGACTTTCCCCAGCGCCACCATGCGGCGTGAAAAATGTGAAAAAAATGTTTTTTGATACATTAATAAACAAGGAACAAAACCCAAAAAATTTTTCGAATATCTCTTTTTTTTCCCACAAAAAAAAATGTTTGAAAAATGTGAAAAAAAACAGGGGGGCACAGTGGTGTTGTCCCTTAATAATTGTGCGTTACCGCGTAGTATATGTACGTCAGGGTGAAATGAGCAGTGGCCCAAGGTTCCGTCCAGTCACGAGATTATGGATGGAAGTATACTTTAAGGTAGTAGTCTGGTAACTTAAGCCGATTTTCATGTCTTTTTTGGAGGGCGTTTTTTTGTAGGAAAATAAAAATGAATCGTTTTGGATATTTAGGATGTTTTTATTTACATATTAAAGATTAAAAAAAAAATTTTTTGAACAAATTTTTTATTTTTTTTTAATATGTAAATATAAACATCCTAAATATCCAAAACGATTCATTTTTATTTTTCTACAAAAAAGCGCCCTCCAAAAAAGACATGAGTATCGGCTTAAGTTACCAGACTACTACCTTAACGAGGCTCCATTAAACCTCACACCTCTAAGCAAACACTACAAGATAAAATTTTTTTATTTCCACATTGCGTTCTCATAGATACGAAAATGATCAAATACGCTCGGAGGCCATATACGCGCTGATCGTGAAGTTCAGAAGAGAGACAATTTTATCGAGTTTACGATCGCCATCCATTTTGTAAACCAGATCACTCTCGTTAAAAATCCCCAAATGACATTGGATGGACGATATAGCTGAATAAGTTTTATGCTGTACCTGATATATATATATATATATATATATATATATATATATATATATATATATATATATATATATATATACAAAAGCCGATGTGGTGCAATGCGGTCGTAATTTCGCATAGCGTGTATTCACGTTCATCGAACACGCGATTTCTCTCTCTTTCTCTCTCTTTCTCCCTCTTTTACCTCCTACCTTTTCATGCTGATACTAAAAAGAAATTCACACACAATATCCACAATCGGGGCGTGTCACTATCGAATTTCGGAAATTCGAGGAGCCGGAATATGATGCAAAGGTTTTTCGCACGCACATACTCGTACTTCTTTCGATGGAATATTTATTCACAGACCGCAGAGCGACCATAATTCCATACAAATTTTTATTATGACGATGTTATCACAAATTTTCCTCCGTATACTGGTTGCGATATCGTATTTTCTCACATTTAATAAGTCGTCACTTAAATCAACCTATTTCCGATTATCGATATTTGTTTTAACGACATTTATTCAGCTCAGAGTAGATGGAATTTTCATAGATTTTATTGCGATAATATATTGATAAATTTAGTTTTAAGTAGCGATCGTAATATCACAATTTTCATCGACTCCTGTTTTGAATTTTGTTTACAAGACCACGTGAACATTTTTCGTTTTTTTTCTCTACAGATTTCCTGTGTAGAGAAAATCTAGTTCTGTTAGTATATGCAGGTTGTTAGCTAACTTATAGTGTTCCCTTGAATCTCGTATAGAGCGTGTCGTTCTGAGCAAAACGCGCCTAGTAAAATTGTCGTGCGACAAAAATTGACCGAGATATCCGTATTCAAAGTTCGACGCTGAGCAAACAATGGCATGGTATTGCTCACGCAACGAGTTAGATAGCTATAGGGGCGCGGTTTCGATGCCAAGTCCCGAGATTCTTTTCTTTTTTTTTATGTGTAATATCTTTCCGCTCGGTTTCTGTGGCACTATTTTCGCGAAAAGGGACGGAAGTGTGTAACAGGAAGCCCGAGAAGGGCGCGCTATTTGATTTGACCAATGAGCGCGCGCGGTGGTAGCGTTGGCCGTCAAATGGTACCAACCCATTTTCCGAGAGGTTGGTACTGTCAGCCAACAGCGTGTGCGTGTGTGATGAGAAAGAAAAAGGGAAATAGAGGAGAACGCATCAGCTGTGCGCTTACATACAGTGTTCTGTATAAAGTGTGCTGTTATATAAACTAATTTATATGTGTAAACTATATTAATAAATGTATTTACTATTGATAATGTGTCTGAAAAAAGTGCAGATCATGGATATAAAATGTAAGTGAGTAATAATGAATAATTATTCGAATAAATATTTGAATATTTAGCTTTTTTAAATTTTGAGGTTGATTTCTGTCGCTGCTCAATTGATATTTTTAATTTTGATTAAAAAAAAACAAATAGCTTTTTTAACTTTTGAGGTTAATTTCTGTCGCTGCTCAATTGATATTTTTTGTTTTGACAAAAAGAAACAAATTAATTAATTACACGGATAATTTCTTTGATATTAATAATTTCTTAAATATTTATAATTCTAATTTAATTCTAATGATTTCGTGAGTTGCAGAGATGGGTAAATCCAGAGCAGAATATATGCGAGATTACCGGCAAAAAAAACGTAAGGAAAAATGAAAAACTGGAAAGGTAAACCCAAAAAAAATGCGCATAATTCGACTGAGCGTCGCAGGGATTTTCGGGCACGTGCACTGAACTTAATTCTCTACTCTTAGACCTTACTCTTGAGAACTTAGTTCTCAACTACTGCTTTACCAAATCTGGTTGTCAGTCATGCAACTTTACGATTGCCGTCGTTGCCATTTTCTCCTACTTCGTCTACATCAACAGCGACTGCATGTAATACTTCGATGAAATGTCTCTGCTCTCCCCCAAATTGAACAAAAATAACTGTCTCTAATAACAAATTGCAGTTCTCCTAGCGTTAATAAAATAAAATACAATTTTCATTAAAAAGAATTATTCTTCGTTACGAAAAACCATTTCAAATAATACCTGAATCATTTTTTTCAGGATATAATGTTAGTGTTGCTTATTACCAAGGTGAGATGTCAGATGTTACACATCATATGCGACTACTGTAAGGGTCGCTTTTTTTCCCCCGATTTCTTCTCAGAATGTAATACGAATGTCGAAAGGTGTTTTGGGGAATGTGTTATTAATTAACAGAATGTTCATTTATTGGCCTGACTATTCGCAATTTTTTTTTTTTCGATTTTTTTTTCATTCATTTTCGAAAAAGAAATGCCTTAATCAAATGGGCTGACATCTTAAGGTTGATCCTTTCGTCTGTTGAAACGATGAATGACTTAATGGATAATGTCGTGCATAAAAAGATTAATATGCACGGAAATATTTATTTCTCGACAACCATATGAGATCATTTATTTACTGTGAAGAAAAAAAAGTATTCTTTTTCATCGTAGTGGTCCAGATATGCTTAATAAGCTGTCGGTCAATGCGGTGAAAGAGAATACATTTTTTTTTTAAATGAATGCAAGTAACAAACGTGATCAGTTTCATCAGTTGCGTTTGTAATATCGATCGATGGCCCTGCGGAAAAGACGTCGGATTCGCAACGAAGGAGTCGGGGGTTCGATCCCGGATCAGGAATTTTTTCTTTTTTTTCTTCTTATGATCTTTATTATGTATCTCATTCATAGGAAACGTGTACCTTGCAGTCTCGATACCCGTGTCTCGAAGCGACGAGTCGCAGAATGATATTTTTTCAATGTTGGAGATGAACTCAATGATCGGATAAATTTTTCCACATTCGATTTAATATTCTTATATTTTTAAAATCAATCCCGACATTGGTTTCATTTCTTATGGTGCAAGGGAACATGTACCTTGCAGTCCCGCTACCTGTTTCCGGAAAAGACGAGTTGCAGATTGTAGTTTTTTTAAGGGTGAACACCACTGTGACCCCCTGTTTTTTTTCACATTTTTCAAGAATTTTTTTTTGTGGGAAAAAAAAAGATATTCGAAAAATTTGTTTGGGTTTTGTTCCTTGTTTATTAATGTATCAAAAAACATTTTTTTTACATTTTTCACGTCGCATGGTGGCGCTGAGGAAGCTCTCGCGTCAGGTGCTGTCATCTCCGCAGCACGCAGCAGAACTCTCTTCAACGTCGATCTGAAAAAGAATACCGAGTGTTTTCGTTAATAATATGATATTTTGAAGAGAAGTACATAGGGATTTGGAAAAATATTGTTTTAAAAAAAATAGGCACGCCTTTGAAATTAAAGTTAATTTAAAAAACGTGCCTATTTTTTCCCCAGTGCCACCATGCGACGTGAAAAATGTGAAAAAATGTTTTTTGATACATTAATAAACAAGGAACAAAACCCAACAAAATTTTTCAATTATCTCTTTTTTTTCCCACAAAAAAAAATTCTTGAAAAATGTGAAAAAAAACAGGGGGTCACAGTGGTGTTCACCCTTAATGTAGGAGATGAAATCAATTGTCGGGCTCATTTTTTCATATTCCATTTAATATTCTTATATTTTTAAAATCAATCCCGACATTGATTTCATCTCTTATGGTGCAAGGGAACGTGTATCTTGCAGTCTCCTTACCTGTTTCCGGAAACGACGAGTTGCAGATTGTAATTTTTTTAATGTAGAAGATAAAATCAATTGTCGGGCTCATTTTTTCATATTCCATTTAATATTCTTATATTTGTAAAATCAATCCCGACATTGATTTCATCTCTTATGGTGCAAGGGAACGTGTATCTTGTAGTCTCCTTACCTGTTTCCGGAAACGACGAGTTGCAGATTGTAATTTTTTTAATGCAGGAGATGAAATCAATTGTCGGGCTAATTTTTTTATATTCCATTTAATATTCGTATATTTTTAAAATCAATCCCGACATTGATTTCATCTCTTATGGTGCAAGGGAACGCGTACCTTGCAGTCTCGGTACCCGTTTCCGGAAACGACGAGTTGCAGATTGTAATTTTTTTAATGTAGGAGATGAAACCAACTGTCGGGCTCATTTAATCGCATTCAAGTTCATATTCTACTATTTCTACGACAAGTTCCGTCATTGGTTTCATCCCTTCTCGTGAAAAGAAACGTGTATGTTGCAGTCTCGATACCTGTGTCTCGAAGCGACCAGTTGCTGAATGACATTTATTTATGTCAGGGATGAACTCAATGATCCGAAAAATTTTTCCACATTCGATTCAATATTCTCATATTTTTTAAATCAATCCCGATATTTGTTTCATCTTTTATGGTGAAATCGAATTTCAAAATTGCATAAAATTCATTGAAGATTCAAGGAAAGATCTTTTACTCGTGAGTATTTTGTCCACCGGTTTGTAACTATTGTGTTAAAAACTAGCCCATTAGAACCAGTTTTATAACAGAAAATAACTTTTCACAGCATTGAACAATTAACGATTAATATTAATTAATTATAAATAAGACAATTTTCATGGCAAATTTAATAATCTACAAAAAAGTCATTTGAAATTTCTCAATAGAGTCAATAGTTTCGCTGTAATATTTAAAAAAAGATGATTATTTGTTCATTTTGAACTTTGAACTCGAATATCATCGGAATGGCTACGTTTATCGAAAAACTGCAAGATATCTTTTTTGTAGAGCGTTCAATTTTCTATGAAATATGTCATGCGTGTTATCGAACAATATGCCATTGCCGACGTATAAAATTCCAAATATGAACAAATTTTATCCCCATGTTATTTAAATGGAAAATGGAAATTGGCGATGAGTCACCTGCAAATATTAATGTTAACAGCTGAAAATTGAACAGGCTTCTTTTTTCACCTTCTTGGAAGTATACAACCTGTTGAACAGTTGAAAAAAAAAGTTGCCCCCAAATGGCACGCCCTAATATATCTCTCTATATTATATAAATATATCGCCGCCGCCGCCGCCGCTGCCGTGTACAAGAGTTGAGTAGGGGGTGTCCAAAATTGAGTTCAGGGGTGTCCGAAATTGCGATCAGGGGTGTTCAAAATTACGGTCAGGGGGTTGGCGCGCGAAGCGCGCAGGGGAGCGAAGCCCCCTTAGTATATATCTCTCTATATTATATAAATATTTCGCCGCCGCCGCCGCCGTGTACAAGAGTTGAGGGGATCGAGCGGGGGCGGGGAAGGCGGGGGGGGGGGGGGGGGGGGGGGGGGTGTTGGCGCGCGAAGCGCGCAGGGGGGCGGAGCCCCCCTAGTATATATATATCTCTCTATATTATATAAATATTTCGCCGCCGCCGCCGCCGCCGTCGCCGCCGCCGCCGTGTACAAGAGTTGAGGAGAGCGAGCGGGATCGAGTAGGCTGGGTGAGCGAATCAAGCGGGGGCGGGGGAGGCGTGGGCGGGGGGGGGGGGCGGCGCGCGAAGCGCGCAGGGGGGCAGAGCCCTCCTAGTATATATATATATAGGTAGTATATATATATTAGGGCGATTTTTTTTTCGACTATTTTTTTTTCAGTCCCCACCCGAAATTTTGTTGGATATGTCGAAAAAGAAATTCCCTGAAAGTTACAGCCCTTAATATTAATTCTAAGTACTTTCCCTTAGCGTGAGAGGATTTTCCATCTAAAATACACGTAAATCGATTTTTTTTTTTTACAAATTTCTATAACTCAGCCGCATTTTATGCTATCATATTGTTCTTGGTTTCGTTCTACTCAGAATAAATCAATCTAAAAAAGTGCCTAAAATTGTACTGGTGAGTTGGTACGGGTCGCTGAAGTTGATTTTTACCCAAAATTCTCGTTTTTTTGCTGTTATCTCCGAAACAATTAACTTTACGAAAAAAATGTAAATGAAAAATTTGTTGGAAATTTAATTTCTACAAAAAAGGTCTTGGTATTGAACTTTATTTTTTTAAATTTCTTTTATTATTTAATATTTCATATTTTATAAATTATATACTACTCATAAGTTAAAGATCAATATCTCAAGAAATATTAATCTAAGCAATTGGATCGATAGGATCTTACTTGTAGAAAATTAAATTTCCAACAAATTTTTGATTTACATTTTTTTCGTAAAGTTAATTGTTTCGGAGATAACAGCAAAAAAACGAGAATTTTGGGTAAAAATCAACTCCGGTGACCCGTACCAACTCACCAGTACAATTTACACTTTCGCCGCAAAAGGCACTTTTTTAGATTGTTTTAGTCTGAGTAAATCGAAACCAAGAGCAATATGATAGCATAAAATGCGGCTGAGTTACAGAAATTTGAAAAAAAAAAATTCGATTTACGCGTATTTTAGATGGAAAATCTTCTCACGCTAAGAGAAAGTACTTAGAATTAATATCAAGGGCTGTAACTTTGAGGGAATTTCTTTTTCGACATGACCAACAAAATTTCGAGTGGGACTGAAAAAAAATCGCCCTAATATATATGTTTAATTGATATAAGTACTCACGGGTCACTGTCTCACCGATCGTCTGATGAGGCGAGATTTATTATCAAATAGTATTCGCTATCGAACTTGGAGGAAATCATTCCAATTGTATAGAATTTGTAATTTTTCGAAAGATTCATATAGGCAATTGGTATAGGCTTCAGGTCGTGCAATTTTTGAGTTATCGGGTCAAAATTTCCTACGACTATGGGTACCATCAAAGGATATTTGGTATTAAACTTAGAGAAATTCCATATACAAGCCTTTGGACCTTATGGTTTTATCAAATTTTTGAAAGAATGCATTCAAATTCAAGCGAAGTTGAAACGGGGAGAAAAAATTGTGCAAAGTGAAACTCGTGTATCACTTTCTCATAATGTTTGCCCATACACGACGCCATGAGGAACTCCATGAGGAAGTCAGAATTGAAGAAGAACCTTGCTCATAGGGGAAAATTTTGTGAATGCGAAAAAAATGGCGAGGAAGCAATATGCAAGATTCAACTTGCATCATTTTCCAGATATTTGTACCACAGTGTATTTAAAATGTTCGCGATGTAATGGCGAGTGGATAAAACGTGACGCTCTCCAACGTTTATATGTCGCATAACGTGAAATTCTTTAACGTTAATACGCGTCATAACATCTCATAACGGCAAAAATTAGTTGACCACGTTTTAACGACGGCAAACACTGGTTCGAAACTTGGGTGATATAATTAACGACGTCCGTACGGCCGCAGCGAGTATTTTTCGTTTATTATTTCTCTACACATCTCCTGTGTAGACAAACTCTCGTTCTGTTAGTATAGATATTATCACCGCAAATTTGGAGAAGCACGATTCGGGGAGGGAGAATAAGACACGGCGGGAAAAGTTATATTAAACGTGTTTATTATCCGTATGAGAATCGGGCTCTCGGAGCGAAGTCGCAAAAAAACCCAAAGCAAAAAAACAATGTCGATACGTCGCAAAATGGGTGACTGATTCGCGACAAACCAAAACTAAATAATCCTAGACTAATATTAAATTTAATATTAGCAAAGACTAATATTAAATAGCTCGCGAGAAAATGCTGATTCGCAAGAAGACTAAAACTAGATAATTCGTGAGAAAATGCTGATACTGGCAACGTAACAAAAAAAATGATAGTCGCTCGCAAAGGAAATTTACAAACGAAGTCGCAACATAACTTACAAAATAAGGAGGGGGGGGGGGGTAATTACTCGCAAAACGGGGGAATCGCAAAACAATAATAATTCTCAGAAAACTCTCAAAAAGGGGATCGCAAAACAATGATAATCTTCATAAGAACTCGCAAAAAAGGGGGAATCGCAAAACAATAATAATTCTCAGAAAACTCGCAAAAAGGGGATCGCAAACAATAATAATTCTCAGAAAACTCAGAAGAACTCTCAAAACGGGGAAATCGCAAAACGAGAATAATTCTCAGAAAACTCGCAAAAAGGGGGAATCGCGAAACAATAATAGTTCTCAGAAAACTCGCAAAAAAGGGATCGCAAACAATAATAATTTTCAGACGAACTCGCAAACGGGGGATCGCAAAACAATAATAATTCTCAGAAAACTCGCAAAAAGGGGATCGCAAAACAACAATAATTTTCAGCCGAGTTTTGGGCGCCAGCTATTCTTTTGGCATAGCTGCCTTTGACTACACGGGGGGAATACAAATCTCGCGGGTAGCTCAGGGTGAAGATTCGCCGACCGCTATGGCCTCTTACACTGTACCTTCGCTCACTCCGGGAATACAAGAAAAAAGGGAATTAATCACGTGACTCGCCGCGATACAGATGGAGAGGGCGGGTGGTGGGGGAAGCAGTGACGCGTTGCGGACTCGATATCCTTTTCGAAAAAATTACAAGGGGGAAGAGACTCAGCAATGATCTCCGCCGAGTGAGGGGACTAGCGGGGGCCAGATGCTAACGCGTGGGGGAAAATCCGCAATGCGACACTCGAGGAACGGAAGGGGGGGGGGGGAAGAAAGCACTAATACGCGCAATTTTCGCAAGGGAAAAACAATATATCCTCACAGCACTGCACCGTCGTCGAAGAGGGGGGAAGCAAACTCAAATAAACGGTACTTACAGCTTTGAGAAAAAATTGGGAAATGATTGCAAGCTCGCGGAAGTCCTGCCGAATCGTAATGACCGAGGGCACTCGCTCGTTCTATTCCTTTTCGCACACTTCTTCTCACAATAACAACTTGCCTCATTCACTCCGCACAATAACACACACGTCTTTACAATTTTCGGCACGAGTCTGGGTTTTTTACTCGGTACCCTTTTTTCCTTATCAACTATGTTACAACTAACTATTCTATTAATTGACCACGCCGGTCCTATGCTCGCCGCGAAGTGAGGTCCTTGCCTCGTGGTTTTTCCTCCTCGAGAAAGCGGCGTTTCCCATTGGCCCGTCGTACGTGGCGTGATTTCTCGCCACGAGCTTCGGGATTAATCACGCATGGCGCAGCACCTTCCGGGATCATTATTGATTGGGATATCGATCGGGGGCAAAGGCTATAGGTCACGGGCGGGGAGGGGAGGTTTGGAATCAGGGCAGTGGGTCACGGATCTCGTAGGATGGCAGCACTATGGCAACGAGGAGCGTCCGTGTGAGCGACACGGTGGATCGGGAGACATAAGTAGGGATCAGGGTGGGGGGTAGTGAGGGTCGGCGTACGCGAGATGTCGCCAGCTGGTCATTTGCCGTGCGTAACGATGCTCTACATGCCTGTGGGCCGGCCCGCCCATGTGACTCTCACAATTACATTCGTGCTGATTACACGAAGGATTACGGATGGCCTCGACTTCCTTTGACGACGCTCTTCGGCTTTACTGTGCGAGACTGATGACTGGGATGGTCGTCTCGGCGGTCGCGGGCACTCGTGGGTCCATCGTTTAGGTTGTTTGATGGATCTTGATGAATCCTTCGTGGTGGTTCTCGATTTTTGTGAGTTATTTGCACGCGGGCCGTGCACGGCGAAAAAAAAGGAAAAAGGGATCAGGAAGAGGAGCGAAAGGGGATAGATACTACGAAAAAGAGGGGGAGGGAAAAAAGAAAGGGGAAACCAGAGGCGCACGGGCGAGATATTATTTTAAAAAGCTTAAAGGGTTGCGACAAAATCATACCGTTTTCTTATCACTAGACTTACGTGCTAAATTACGGTGCTGTAGGGAGACTTCGGGGAGCGCGCTGGGGAAATTGTGGCACAACGTCATAATATATATAATCGATATAAGTACTCTCGAGTCACTCGCCAATCGACCGATGAGGCGAAACAATTTCTCACGCGACGACGCGGCAGGCGGTGACACCAGAGTCGTTTGGCCTGCTGATTTCGCTGCTCCAGCGATACTCATCGTTTCTGCAAATAAATAGTCCGGAGCATGGCCTATGACAGTGGTGGCATAACCGCTTCTTACATCCAGCCTCGATGTCGTCTACTCTCAAACGGGTGGGTTTCTTTGTCCCGAGCATCTTGTCTCGGACCTACGGCTGCGTCAGTGACACTGTCCTAGCGATCTTAACATTCACTTGGCGACTGTACTCCATCCGGTTTGTTCCCCGAGCAGTAGCGATACACCATCATGACGGTCAGAAGGTCCGCATTAGATAATTCAAAATGCTCGGAACGCTTCTCGTTCTTCCCTTTTCCTGCTCCTGCCGTTCCATCCCCTTTGTCAACTTTTTTTCACTGCGAACCTCGTATTCTCATCCTTGAAGCCTACTCGCTGCTGTTCTCTCTACGAACGGGTTAAAAAAGAGACGAAGCATTGCCCTTGTCGACCGTACAATGCGGCCAACAAGTTCCAGACGGTGGGTCACGCTCGGAGAGCTTCATGAACACCCCGAGGAAAGGACCGAGTGTGTTCTCGTTTATTTTTGCTTTTTTATGGAAGGAGTTATGTTTTCGTGAAAATATTTTTGTTCTTTTTTTCAATGCTAATGTGTTCGAAATTTGTTCAAAACGTCGGAAAGACACATTCATAAAAAAAATGGAGCCGTCATGGGACACCTGGTAGATGTGAAACATCCAACATCTTGAGAATACCTTGTGGTATATGTGGGGTGGAGAATTAAAAAAAATTACAAGAAAATTAGCTTCTGATTAGCTTCTAAAATTTTTATTTGGTTGCTTCATTTGTTACTTTGGTTATAGTAGCAGTCGTTGCTGCGTTTGATTCGATGAAACTAATAATCGGTCAATGATAGCTGAAGTATGAAACGAATGGTTTAGAAGTCATGTTGTCAAGATATCTACAGAACACTGCATCTATAGTCGTGCCATACCTTGTAGTAGCTCATTTCCGTGGTTGTTTATGATCAACTGAAATTCATTTTGGAGAAAATTTATGAGTGTCAATGATTCAGCTTTGTTAAAATTAACATTGAAATCCCTAAAATTAATGGAAGTTGATGTAAATTTGCTCCTAATAGCATTGAACCAGCTGGACTATATTTGAGTAGTTCTTCGTGTAAAAATCGTCTGATATTGTGAACTTTTTGGTTTGGAGAAATATATACAACGACCATTCACTTCCATCCTCCATAACAACTTGTGCTGCACGTAAATCGCCAATATCGTCTTGACCAAAACCAAGTCCCGTTACATTTCTTACCCTAACGATCGTGCGAGATGTAATAACATCCAATGAATCTCTATTCTGATAAATCGCTGCACCACCAGCTCTAACATTATTACGTTTGAAGTGAACAATACAATCAAAGATGGGGATGTCGACGTTTTCTTCATTACCAAGCCATGTTTCACTCAATAATAAAAAAATTACTATTTTTTACGATCTAATCTCGTAGATCTGGGACACGCTTTCTGAGACTTTGACAATTTAGCGTGAATAACGACCACCCCTTTCTTGATGTTTTGAAATTTGATAGTAATCCTTGGAATGCCTTGCGTCTATTGAGCGAGAATCTTTTAAATTCTTCTTGCAACTCTACAACTGATGGATCAATGCGTCTACCGTGGTAGAATTTTTGATCATTATTACGTGTATATATTGTAACGGTGCGGATCCGGAGCCCCCCCCCCCCCCCGTTATCGGGAAACATGAGCCAGCGAGGAGGTGTTTTTGCCGAGCGCCGCGCGGCCAACGACACGGGCATTGCGTCTCGGGTCGTCTGCTACGGTACAGACTCGCAAGACACCAACTCGAGTCTTCTCATACCCTGATACACACGACTGACTTGTGATCCATTTTGCCCCAACTGGGAATGGATCATTTAATATCAACAATGACGTGACGCGACCAATAAATAAATTTAATAAAATTATAATTTTGAATACTCGGAATCCCCTACTCCAGAACGAGCAGGGAATCGCACGTTTTGCCCCACCAAACGACCCGAAGGCAATCGGAATTCGGGAAACGAGTGCGGACGTTGTAACAGCTTTTTCAATAAAAGCAGGGCTTTTGCAAGCACAATCATCAGTTCTGAACACCATATCGTTCTGGTCATAATCATCGACGAATTACTCTCCGAGTAATCTTTTAACTTCGCTTTGTCCGTTTTCACAAAACGGACAGCTCTTCAAGCATTAAGTAATTAGAGTCACTTCGTGCTCGTTTCATTTAGAAACGAGTAATAATTACTGTAAGCGAGTTTTAGTGTAGCTTCATCGACGAATTTGAATATTCCTCGCACTACCCGGACATCGCATCAAGTAATTATCTACGAAATAGAATAGCCTTTTCCAGACTTTTGTATTCTCTCTCACAACTATTTTGATAGAAGTGAGCTTGCAATTCTTTGTCGCATCACAGTATTGTCTCTTCCAGACATTACGGTATTTAACTTTGAATCGACGATCTTAAATAAATCTTTCAGCAATCCAATAGGGAGCCGACTATGGTAAGACCCCTTGCATTGCGCCTGGAGTTTCGAACCACAGGTGTAATTCTCAGCCTTCCAAAACACCCATAGGTAGGTCCTTCACTGAGTGGCCGCACTGAACGTTATTGCAACGTAACGCTACGAGCTTCCAGTGAAGAACGAACGAATTAATCACCCGAGGGAAACTTCGATCTCGATCAAACCAAGGGAAGACAATTATAATCTCACAAAGCATTCAACAAAATTAGTAAATTCACGACAAAACACAACGGACGTTTTCCTTACATCACTTACAATTCAAACCTCTAATCAAATTAAACAAGCTAATAAAACCTTTCCAACGTAAATTCATGTCCTTTCAATTAAAAGCTATAACTTGAAAATAGCATTTCGAGATATTTTGTGCCTACTGGTGATCGCTTCACGAGACACAGTAGTTTTTGAATCAACCTCTAACATCGCTCTTTTGAGTGCCGATGATGAAAGGTTGACTCGCGACACGCATATGTGATGACGACTTCTTCCGAATCTGAGTTCGGCTTCCCGAACCTTCAGCTTTCCTTTGAGCCCATGACACGAACTCGATCCTCAGAATAATACGTACGAGACAGAATTGTAATCTCATCAAGTTTCACAAATCTATTAAAACCAGATTAAAATCACTGGAACGGTCCTTCCGACCATCCCACAAACGTGAAACGTTTCAATATGTCTATATGTCATATAAGCCTTCAATACTTGTTACCTGCGATAGGGCTACATATAATAACTGTATACCAGGGGTGTTAGTTGAAATTTGCCGGTTTTTTCGATAAAGAAAACACTTAATTTTCAGAGGAATCTCAAAATTTTTTTATTCAAAGTATTGACCATTGATTTCTACACATTTCGCCCATCTCTCAGGCAAATTATGGATACCATCCCAAAAAAACTTTTTATTTTTCGAGGTAAACCATTCGACGAGCCATTTTTCGACGTCTTCAAAATTAGCGAAGCACTGCTCTGCAAGGGAGTGTCCCATCGATGCGAAAAGGTGATAGTCGGACGGGGCGAGGTCTGGAGAGTACGGCGGGTGTGATAATATTTCCCAATTAAGGGATAACACCACTGTGACCCCCTGTTTTTTTTCACATTTTTCAAGAATTTTTTTTGTGGGAAAAAAAAGAGATATTCGAAAAATTTGTTTGGGTTTTGTTCCTTGTTCTTTAATGTATCAAAAAACATTTTTTTCACATTTTTCACGCCGCATGGTGGCGCTGGGGAAGCTCTCGCGTCAGGTGCTATCATTTCCGCAGTGGTTCGCGGCACGCAGCAGAACTCTCTTCAACGTCGATCGGAAAAAAAATACCGAGTGTTTTCGTTAATAATATGATATTTTGAAGAGAAGTACATAGGGATTTGGAAAAATATTGTTTTAAAAAAAATAGGCACGCCTTTGAAATTAAAGATTGATTTTTGAGCCAAATTTTTCGCCGAAAATAGGCTATAACTTTTATAATTATTGAGATATCGGAAAAATCCTATGTACTTCTCTTCAAAATATCATATTATTAACGAAAACACTCGGTATTTTTTTCAGATCGACGTTGAAGAGAGTTCTGCTGCGTGCCGCCCACCACTGCGGAGATGACAGCACCTGACGCGAGAGCTTCCCCAGCGCCACCATGCGGCGTGAAAAATGTGAAAAAAATGTTTTTTGATACATTAATAAACAAGGAATAAAACCCAAAAAAAATTTTCGAATATCTCTTTTTTTTCCTACAAAAAAAAATTCTTGAAAAATGTGAAAAAAAACAGGGGGTCACAATGGTGTTATCCCTTTAGTGTTTTTAATGTGTGTTTCACCAGTTTAGCGGTATGAAACGGCGCGTTGTCATGTTGCAAGATAACTTTGCCATGTCTTCGGGCCCATGTCTTCGGGCCCACGTAATTGTGTGATGTCCCACAGTCAGCTCGATCGTCTCTATCGCCTTCCTGCTGGCGATCAGCACAGCCTCGGTCTTGTGCTCAGCTAGTTTAAAGCCAACTGTACACATCCAGTGCTGAATCTGGTTGTATGTCTCTTCAAACATCCTGTTAGCTTTTTCAAGGTATTTCACAACGATAACCAATGCGGCATCATCGGCAAAGGCGACTATTTCTACTCCTTGGGGCGGTGTTAGTTTCAACAAGCCGTCGTACATTATGTTCCATAGAAGTGGATCGAGCACCGAGCCCTGAGGTACGCTCCCAATGATTCTGTACTGTTGTGGTCCATCTTCTGTGTCATATTTCAGGAACCTGTTGTCAAGGGTGGCACGTTGAGATTATCCAGTACCGTGCAGATGTTACTCCACCTGGCTGAATTAAAAGGGTTTTGGATATCGAGGGCGACCACAAAGCAATACTTCCTTGCCCCCCCCCTTTCCAGCTTGTGCTGGAGATTGCTGGGCTCGCTCTGTTTACCACGTGGCTTATGGCGTCTAGCGTCGATCTGAACTTACGGAAACCGTACTTATTGACCGCCAGGGAGTTCCCGATAGGGGCTTCCACATGATTGTGAACAGTTCTCTCCAGGATTTCCCCTGCGGTGTCCAACATGCACAGCGGACGATATGACGATGGATCGGCCGGCGGTTTTCTGCTTTTTGGCAACAGAATAAGTCTCTATCATTTCCATGGGGCCGGGAATTTTCCTTACTTTAGGCATGCATTGTATACTTCTATGAACAGTGCAGGAGCTTCCTTGACGGCTGCTTTGAGAGCGATGTTCGCTATGCCATCCATTCCCAGTGCCTTCTTGTTTCCCACCTTTCTGCACGATCGGAGTAGCTGTTGCTGCGTAGCAGGCGGGACAGCTTCAATGTCCTCAACTTCCAACTAGAAGTTGAGTTCATGTTGTTGGGGGAAGAGAGTTGACACTATCCTCCTGAGTTTGTCTGGGCAGGTAGGTTGCTGGTTGAAAGGGCAGTCAAGAGACTACCCTTTCAACCAGGTCATGACTACTTTGTAAGGCCTGCCCCAGCGACCACCTTCAAATCCACCGACTAGCTCAATCTAGCTTTGCTTTTTGCTTTGCTTGATTGCATTAGTCAGCGCAGTTCGTGTCGCCTCCTCGTTCGGTTGCTCTCGCATCATAGCCCGGCAATCGCGGCGTACCACCAATACCTACGAGGGAGATGGTTTCCTTCCCGTCTTCTCGGCATCGTAACATCACAGGCCATTGTTAAGGCCTCGCGAAACACATCCATGTCGAACATGTTCGGTTTCCAGCCGAGTACTTTGAGTCCACCTAACATCCCATGTGATGGCGCGATGATCACTATGTGTATAGATTTCCGATACCTCGCCAGCATGTATTGTCGTTGGCGAGGCCACCACTGACGAAAGTGAGATCTATGACCGAGAAGGCATCTCCTTTGCAGTACGTTTGTACTTTGCCATCGTTGAGCAATACTAGGTTCAGTAAGGACAGTGCTTCGAAGAGTGCCTGGCCTCTTTTATCCGTCTTTTTACTGCCCCACTCCACTGCCCAGACATTAAAGTTACCCGCAATCGCATGTGGGATCCAATCCTTAGCGTCCTTTACCGGACGGTACAGACTTCCTTCAAAGTTTTCTAGCGTCGTGCTCGTTGGCATGTAGCAGCTGGAGATGTGAACGCCACTTATTTTGGTCGTAAAAAAGCCGTCTTCCAGTCTCTTCGAGATGTCCTGGAATGAGTATTCGCCGCAAGACCAGACAGCGGCTTTGCCCGCTTTATCCGCTATCCAGGAATGGTGGTCGAGGTTTCTGTATGGCTCCGAGATGATCGCCATTGCACTCCCGTACCGACTGCATGAGCAGATCCTGTGCCGCTTCACAGTGATTAACATTCACTTGCATTACCCTCAATCTCGATTTCGGATGAGGGTCTGGTAGGCCTTCTTGTAAACTGAGCATTTGAACCGCTTTACCGCTACACAGGGCACAGAGGGGTCTGCAGAGCACAGGGTCTGCAGAGCACTTTTCGGCCTTGTGGCCTTCGCCGCCGCACTGGATGCAGCACTTTGATCTGTCTACCGTACTTTTACTGCTGTTCATAATGCCAGCACTTAAAGCACTTAGTTGGCCTCACCATCTCTCGGATTCGACAGACCGCTCAGCCACGTTCAACTTTCGCTATATTGGTAGCCTTTATCGCAACCGAGTCACGTAGTGTCACCACAGCTGTTAGGGTGCCACTGCGTGCTTTCCTGATAGATTTGACAGCTTCCATTTCCACCAAGGCATTCCCGCCGAGGACGTCCTGGAGGGCTTCGCATATTCCCGTTTCGTCGTATCTTCAACCAGGTTCAAAGACCTGGTCGAAGAAACAACGAAGTGAGCTCCACTTTCAATCGAAGTGAGCTCCATTCTGCAATAAAAAGGAGGGGCTTTTTATTGCAGCTTCTTCGCCGAGGGCCGCCTCGATCGCCGTAGAGGACTCGGTTTCGTCTTGGCTTGCTTTATCGAAGACAAGGATGATATCGCCGCCGTCGTTCGACGTAATTTCGAGACACTTTGTTCCACCTCCTTGAACGTATCGCCCTTCTTCATCTTGGTCAGAATCTCACCATAGCTGACATTTCCTTTCCGCTCGATGATTACGGCATCAGGGAGTGCAGGCTTCTTGCGCTGCTTCCTCCGTGGTTTTGGCTGCACTTGCTTCCAGTTAGCACTGGTGGCATTCTTTATCAAGTTTCCGTTATCTTGGCGATGTTCCGAAGGTGGTTCCTCTCGTACTTTCTTGTTCCTCTAGGGTTTACGAACTTCTGTCGAAGATGAAGTGCGCTTCTTCCCCCCGTTCTCCAAATATCGCCGGGTTCGTGGCGCCGTTACCATGTCGGCAAAGGTTCTCGGTGTAGTCTGCGTTGAAGTTGCCTTTTTTGGTTCCGGTGCTATGCCCGCCACCGTCTTGCCTGCTTCTTTCTCGAGCCTCAGCACCCGATTATACATGGTGCTTATGGCACTGGCGAGCTTTCGAATTTCACCGTGGACATTTGACTTGCCCTTGATGAAATCGAAGAACCCAGTGATTTGGCTACCTAGCTTATGGAGCTCTTTTTCCACTTCTCTTCCTTCCCTCCACTTGAGACATGGTGTGCCCGGAGGTCAAGTGGTCAACCTCCATAGTACTGCGGTCGTTAGATGACGACGCCCGGGAGCCCGCTTGCTCACTCCCTGGAGGCGCCGGTACTGGGGTTCCGTACCCTTGCACCATAAACAGTACATCCTTATCGGACTTCCCATGTTCATTTATTGTCGAGGTTTGTTCCCCATGTCTGTTTGGTCTACGGGAGGTATTTTAATTGCCTCCTATCTTCTATGTCTAGAGAGCCTTCCTCTATCCGCCTCCTGGGGACACGCTACGTAGGGGTTTCAGATCTCCCTCCGTAGTGTGTGTGTGTGTGTGTGTGTGTGTGAGAGTGCGCGCGCGCGTGTGTGCGTCCGAGCATTTTGTTCATTACGCCCTGAACGAAATGGGAGCAATATTGAGAAAGGAGAACATGGCGCCGGGTTTCATTATGGCGTAGAATAGTTAGCTTTCTTTCTCGTTATGCGCCTGCGCGTTCATGTGCGCCTGCGCATATGGTGTCAAAAACAAGCCGTACACGAACGTGCGCAAAGACGCTACAAACGATTTTTCGATCTTCGTAATATCTCACACGTTGAATGACATTAAATAAATGTTTACCATATTCAACGTAATTTTCCCGTTCAACATCCGTAACATGGAAAAAATGGTATTTTTTAAGAGTTCGCAAAGGCTTTAAAAACGGTTTTTAAAACACTTCTTTTTTCTCAGATGTTCTCAATGCCTTGTATATAAAATGACTTCAAAAGAATGTTTATTCAACATCGTTGTATGTGAAAAACTTTGGGGGCGTCAAAGAGCGTAATTTTTAATGTCTTTGCGAAATTTAAAATTCAATTTGTTTTCTGAGAGCCTACCCAGAGCAGTGTTAAAACTCACCGTCAGGTGGGGAAGGCCTGACTTCACTTCCCAATTGAGCTTTGTTGGTTTTCCCTTCCGTGCTGTACGCTATTAAAAAATATGTACTATTAATGTGTTTGTCTGTATGTGATAAGACTTCAAAAAATCAAGCGTCTATAACTGCGAAATGGTTTAACCGATCGGGCCGAAATTTCACATTCAAATGCAGCTGCCACCCTTCTTTTACTCAATATAATTTTCGTCAGAATCGACCAATTTGTTCAGATTTTTCCCGATATTTATTTTTTTCTTCAAAAGTGTTTGTTAACAGCATAACTCGCGGTATCTGCGAGCTATCGGGCTGAAACTTTTCACATGAATAGATTTCCATCAAAAAGTCTTCGCTATTGAACTTGGAGGAAACCGATGGCGGTGTTCCGATTGTATGGAATTTTTCGAAGGATTGGTATTGGCGTTTCTTGAGGTCCGTACAATTTGTCGGCTATCGGGTCAAAATTTCCTATGACTACGGGTAGCATGAATGGATATTTGGTATTAATCTTCGAAAAGTTCCATGTATAAGCCTTCTAAATTTGTGGTATATTCAATTTTTCGAAAAATCATGTAAATTAAAAATCGCGTATTACTTCCTCATAATTTTTGCCCGTACACGAAGTTTCCTCCACGAGGAAGTCAGAATTGAAAAAGACCCTTGATCGTAGAGGAAAGTTTTGTGCATGCGAAAAAATGGCGACGACGAAGTAATATGCAAGGTTCAATTTGCATAATTATGTTTTTCATTTTTCAGATATTTATACCACACTGTGTTCCAAGTAATGGCGAGTGGCGAGAGCGTGAAGCTCTCCAACGGTTTATATGCCTCATAACGTGAAGTTCTCCAATATTTATGAGTGTCATAACATCATCACGACGATAAAAATTAGCTGACAACGTTTCAACAGCGGAAAACACTTGATCGAAACTTGGGTGATATAATTAACGACGAAACGCAAACGATAGCATACATTTTATTTTATGCTCTTATCCTTCGTTGCCTGTTCAACGCCGCTTCATTTTCGTCATCGATCTATAGAATATTGGGAGTACAAATTAGTTCGGTCTGTTTATTTGTGGTTAAAAATGCATTTATTTCAGAACAAAATGAATGAACATATTAATGATAGTATTGTCCATCGCTGGCTACTACTGTTTCCCAACTCTCAGGCCATTTTTGAATTCCATCTCGAAAAAATGTCTCGTCTTTTGAGGCGATCCAGGTTAAGACCTAGTTTTCGATTTCTGCGAAAGAAGTCAACCGGTGACTTTCCAAATCGTGCTGCATACGCCGGAACAACCAGTAATCAGCAGGAGCAATGTCCGGAGAGTAAGGCGGGTGTGTTAAAACATCCCACTTGAGCGTTTCCAAATATTTTTTTACGACTTTTGCGACATGACGCTAAGCATTATCACGCAGAAGAGTTATTTTGTCATGTCTTTGCTCGTATTCCGACCATTTTTCGCGCAATGCACGGCTCAAACAAATCAATTGTAGCCTATACCGATCGCCCGTAATGGAATCACCAGGTTTTAGCAGCTTATAGTATACAACACCCTTTTGATCCCATCAGATACAGAGCATAACTTTCGAACAATGAATATTCGGTTTTCGTGTTGATGTTGAGGTCGATGGCAACGATTGACCGGGTTTAGCGTAGCATTTTTTCTTCATGGGGGTTGTCATAGAATATCCATTTCTCATCCCCAGTAACAATCCGATGTAAAAAACCCTTTCTTTATTGTCTTCGAACCAGCTGCTCGCAACTGAAAAATCGCCTTTCAACGTCTCTCAGTTTCAGTTCATAAGGCACCCAATTTCCTTGCTTTTGAATCAATCCCATGTATTTCAATCGTACGGAAACTGCTTGTTGAGTCACTCCCAATGATTCTGCAAGCTCCTCTTGCGTTTGAGTCGGATTTTCATCGAGCAATGCCTTCAATTCTTTGGCTTCGAATTCTTTTGGCTGTTCAGGGCAAGGTTTGTTTTCAACGCTGAAATCGCCATTCTTGAAACTGTTAGTGACGAAAAGATGATTTGAATACACGCGCCTAAATACTGTTCAATCGCCGAGCAATTTCTCAAAGATAGAAAATAGCGCATGCGATTAGCTCATATAACGTAACGCGCATGAATATCGTTATATAGAGAAATATGAGAGAGAATTTTGTCTTTCCTCGTCTTCTTTCGCTCCGAGACCGTCGCAGGTGATACACGCTCAATCCATCGACAGTGAGTCTATCACACCAAAACTATTTAACCGTCGTTTCGACGTGAAGAAGCGTTCACAAGTACAAAGACTAAAATATTAGAGAGGTCGTCCAATTATCATCTGGAATATTCGTCGTCGTGGAAAACTCGATAAGTACACCGCGGTCTCGGAGCAAGAGAAAGAGCCAACGCGCGATCAATTATCATCGATGCGAAACCAAAAGATGAGTAAAAAAATATATAACTTGAATGGAATCACAATCATCGCTCATGAGACGATAGAACAATTATAACTTCGCGATCACGATTTAACGTTATTGTATATCATCGGTGTGCGTCTGTGAGTCCGAGAGCGCGTGAGAACTGTTATTGTGTTATAAAGACGTGGAATTGTAACCGTGATAATCTGACCTGTTATTCGCACCGAAATCTCAACATATAATTGTTTGCGAAGTATTTTAATATATCGGTTTTGTGGTGTTATTATTTTTCTATTATACAGGTTTCTCATCAGCCATCTATAACCCTTATCTTACAAAACGTCGAAATCATTTCCTACGTCATTTATCAGTTGGAGCACTGTCGACATAAACTTCCACAAGTAATTGATGCGCTTCAGCTGCACTTTTCTTCGAATTAAAGCAGAAAACTAAAATCTCCCGCAAATGCTGCTTAGTTAACACAAAATTTGACATATTCAACACAGTAGAAAAACATGGTTTCTTATCTTACAAAACCCTTATCTTACAAAACGTCGAAATCATTTCCTACGTCATTTATCAGTTGGAGCACTGTCGACATAAACTTCCACAAGTAATTGATGCGCTTCAGCTGCACTTTTCTTCGAATTAAAGCAGAAAACTAAAATCTCCCGCAAATGCTGCTTAGTTAACACAAAATTTGACATATTCAACACAGTAGAAAAACAAGGTTTCTATATGAAACTCAAAGCGATGTAAACTGGATATTATTGACAGATGTCTAACCTCTCTGAAACCACCGAAACCTCTATGAAAGGGAAGTCACTATGAAACATTTGTAGCGGCCTCGCCCGCTACTCCGACCTCAGTCGGTAATCAACCAACGACCAGGGACTATGCAATCAGCGCCAGCCACGAAACAAACACTGGTACCGAAAGTCGATGCGACTTTCCGAACGCCACAGCTGCGGAGTCTATGACTATTGACCAAAAACAAGGAACGTGCGCATTATAGAGAATCTTTCGTCCTTCTGACACGAGAACACGTATTTCATCACATCAGCGATTTCCATCCTTGTAGACATTTTCTTCTACGAATTTTATATAATAAAGGTTATGTTTGACTGTTCTACCTACCTCGAGTGTTACTTCCACCGGCACAATTGCGTAAAAGACCACAATTGGTGATCCCGACGTGATTCATCGAGATTACGCAAGCTAACCTCAAACGGCCGGGAGACCACGCCGCGAGCTAAAAGAAGAAAATTGCTTCATGTCGCTTCAACACACACTGAACAGGGGAGCGGGACCAAAATCACAGGAGGCGACCACAGGCGCCTTCCGTGGACTCTCGAGATGGAACAGGCTTTTCAAGATTACAAGAACGGCGTTACAACCGCATCCCTCATAACCTTCTCGTCTTCTAACGCATCGATGATGCTCACGACAGACGCGTCAAACACAGCTATTGGCGCGTCGCTGGAACAACTCTAAGACCACACATGGAAACCTGTAGGGTTTTCCTCGCGAAAATTAACAAATACCGAAAAGAATTACAGCACATACGACCGAGAACTTCTAGCGATCTTCGCAGCCATAAAATTCTTTTAACATATCCTGGATTGCCGTCAATTTGTCGTCAGAATGGATCATCGACCATTGACGTACGCTTTCCAACGAACATGTGACAAAACTTCAGACAGACAACTCAGACAACTCGACTACATCTCTCAATTCACTACGGAAATAATATATCTAAAAGGCAACGATAACATCGTGGCCGACGCAGTCTCACGAATTCAAACGATCAACGAGATCGTGATGCCATAAGTACGTTCAGCACAAAACATTCAAGAGGCTCAAACTCAGGAAGCCGAACTCCAAGCGCTACTAAATAACGACTCATCGCTACTCCTACAACCTTTATCTGTCCAGCCAGGAGTCAAAATTTACTGCATCATCTCATCCGGCATCGTTTGACCGTGCATTCCTGCCGGTCTACGGCGACTGGCATTGGACTCGATTCGAGCGGTGACACATCTGAGCGGCAGGAGCACTAGTCGAGTACTAAAATAAAAATACGTATGGCCCGGAATAAAAAAAGACGCGTTGGAGTGGTGTCGCACTTGCATGCCCTGACAGAAAAAAAAAATTCAACAGCACAACCGGCTTCAACCACAACACATGGACGTCCCGGACAACCGATTCAGCAACATCCACATGGACTTAATCGAGATCCCGATAGTCGACAACTTCAGGTACTGTCTCACAATAATGTACAGATTTTCCAGATGGCCAGAGGCAGATCCAATAAAAGACATGGCGGCGGACACGGTGGCGTCAGCATTTTATACGAACTGGATATGTCGCTTCGGCACGTCCCTGACAATCACGGCCGATCAAGGTAATCAATTCGAGTTCGCATTGTTCACCTCACAAGCTCAGATGGTGGGCGCAAATCGCATACGTACAACGCCGTACCACCCAGCGTCCAACGGCTTAATCGAACGATGGCATCGCACGTTGAAAACGGCTCGCATGTGTAACAGGCAAGTCAAGTGGACTGAACTCCTACCGACGGTGCTCCTGGGACTTCGCACGGCCTTCGAAGAAGATCTGGATGTCTCGTGTTCCGAGATGCTCTACGGTACAACCATCTACGTTCCGGGTGAATTCTTCATCAGTCAAGATATGCCGGCGGATCCGCAGATCTTTATAGAGAAATTTCGCGAATACATCAGAATGGTTCGCCCTTCGCCTACGCTGCATTATAACAAAGCTCGAGTCTTCATGTTAAAAGACCTATACGGGTGCTAGCACGTTCTCCTAAGAAACGACGCGGTAAAACCACCGCTCGAACCACCTTACTCGGGACCTCACGCTATGGTAAAGAAACTCGACGATCACAGATTTGTAATCAGCATCAATGGACACGACAAAACAATCTCCGTGGACAGATTAAAAGCAGCCTACGTGGTTAAAGAAGACAATCAGTCTCCACACGATGATGGCATCAACACCACAATTCAACAGCGGAACTCAACGATGGACAGACCAAAGAAAACTTACATCAGGACTAAAAAAGTATTGTTCTCCTTCGACCCTGTCAAGCTCACGGGGGGGGGGGGGGTGGTGGTGTAGTCTCGCCTGCTCCTCCAACCTCAGTCGGTAACCAACGCGCCAACGACCAGGGACTATGCAATCAGCGCCAGCCACAAAAATAAACACTGGTGCCGAAAGTCGATGCGACTTTCCGAGCGCCACAGTTGCGGACTCTATGACTGTTGACCGAGAACAAGGAACACATTAGCGATTTCCATCCTTGTAAACATTTTCTTCTACGAATTTTATATAATAAAGGTTACGTTTGACTATTTTGCCTACCGCGAGTGTTACTTCACCGGCGCAATTGAGTAAAAGACTACACATTCATAACAGCCAGCGCCATCTTTTGAAATTATACATATTTTGAAAGTATTTGGAAGTATATATAATCTCTGTTACGTCCCAGGGGGTTTCGCAAAGGGAGACGTGTGCGCGGCGACTCAGAGGTAAAAGACAAATAACATGGACGTGGCGCCTCAGAGGTCGTGGGGGAAACGCATAGGGTACGATTTATAAATGAATAGGTAAAGACACGTGGTTCGTTTCCCGATTAACAATTAAAATCGAGATGTCGAGTATAATGAATCGCTTTATTCGGACAGATTGTGAATATAAATGTTTGGTTGTTTGTAGTCGCAAAACAATTAACACAATAGAAATGCCGTGACAAAATGTATTCATATATAGGTATACTTCGAAAGTACTTGTTAAGTGTTATAAAGGTACCGAGTATAACGAAGTGATTAACTGGAGTTGTTCTCGTAAAGAGCGCTGAATTAAGACTTAGAGTCGCTTAGATGTTAAAAGCGGACTTCTCGCCACGAGTGTTGAGTAAAGACTGAAGATTTTGAGGTGGATTCCGTTGTCATGAAGCGGTAACCGAAAAGTGCTGGCTTCTAAAAATCCAAAAGTTAGGAATATCGCGCGAGACCTCAAGCCTCGCCGCGCCGGAAATTAATCAGCGAAAATCTAGTATTGACCGTACGCTCCTCGAGCGAAAGAACAAACGCTCAGGTAATTTGTGCGTTTGGCCCAAAAGTGGAGTACGCAGAAATGTGAGAGATAACATCCGTTCTCACGATTTGGTATGACTGTTTGCTCTGCGATCGTTCGGTCGAAGAGCTCGGGTAATTTATGAATTTAAATGAAAAGAGGTAAGCAGAAACTCGAGCGGCGACATCCGCTCGAGTGATGAATTTCCATTGTGGGTGAGCGCGAAATATTATACTTTAGGCTGAAAGTAAAGTTAAGGTAATACAGTGAAAAATCCCATGAAAAACGTCACGACGTAACACCTCGCCTTCTAGTAATTTGTTAGGGCTAAACAATGCCCTAACAATTAAAAGAATAAAATAAGTCGTGACAAAAGTTATAGCTAAGTAGGAAAGGGGAGTGTAGCTCCCATATTAAGTCACTTAAATAAAATACATTGTCGGACGACAAGTGTTGTTGTTGATTGTCGTTTGGAGTGTAAGAAGTTATGGGGGGGAGATGTTCGGCTGGGTCGGAACTGTCACTTCATCGGTGGTAGACGGTTGATCTGAAACTATCGAAATAAACATAGAAATTTCTTGGATTCCTAAGGATAATATGCGTAGTGAAAGCTGGATATATATATATATACATATATATATATATATATATATATAATTTACCTGTTTCTCTGGGGGAGTTAAAGGTTGTAGGAATTCATTTTACCTATTGTTGACATCTTTGGTACGGGCATGGTCGCAACTGCATCACTTATAATTGTCCGAAGTTTCGAGTTAGTTAAATTTTTCCTTGTTGACTGTCTGGCTGATGGTGTTGTTTTACTGAAACTGGCTGAACTTGATTAAA
Organism: Oxytorus armatus; assembly: GCA_958009045.1. NCBI lineage: Eukaryota > Metazoa > Arthropoda > Insecta > Hymenoptera > Ichneumonidae > Oxytorus > Oxytorus armatus. Next base: position 5,356,875 of record OY253749.1, on the reverse strand, counting down.
CAATTGGTCTTACAGCTATGAGTGTTCGGTGTTTCCTCCGAGGGAAAAGGCGAATAGTTCAGTTATAAGAAGTGCAACGCTGAGGTTGGGAAAATTGTTAATAGTGTTCGGTTGGCATGGTGATCAGTCGCGTCTAGTGAGGGAACCAGAGTAGGGTAGCGGATGGTTCGTGCTGAATGTTGTCTACTTGAATTCGAATTTAGACTGTGGGACGGAGTGCGAACGCTTTTTCCCTTTTGTCCCCTTCCTGAAGTCGAAAGGCATTTTGCCGAAAAAATTGTATTGATCTTGATGGTTGAATGGTCATGGTTTGAGAAAGTGTCGATAAATAACAGGATTGTTGGCAGCTAGATGTTAGAATTCGGAGATGCCGTACTCAAAAATGGCTGTTCCATGACTGAACACTTATTTCAGAAGAGTTGTCACATTTTATTTTTGTCTTTTGATTTTATTTATTTATTTATTTTGGGTGAAAACGACAGGACGGTACTTAATATTATCCTATCCCTATCCTAGTAGTAAATCTATTCCTGGCATATTGGAAAGGGAACGAGATAGGAGAAGAGAGTCTTTATTTCTATTCTAGCTTATCCTTATAGCGATTGTATTAAAATTTTAGTTTTATAGGAAAGAAAACAGAAGAGAACCCTAATACTTATTCTAGTTGTACATTTACTCCTTCCTGTTTGTTCTATGGGATAGGAGATGGAAGGAGAATGCAATTCTTATCCTAACTCATTCTATTGTAATAGTAACTCTAACCGATCCCCTTTCGAATGTCGTGGGGCCTTGGTATTGTTAGTTCGTGTCGGCAGTCGGAAAATGGTTTCGCGAATCTCCTTGGCTGTATTTTCACATTACTAGTGAAACCGTAATGGAGTAATCTGCGGTTACAATTCGTGATGAGCCATTGTCCGTTAGAGACCTGATAGTATTCCGGATGACGTTCTTTTCGATGACCGCAGGTGGGTACAAGAAGATTCCATGGTGGTTGGGGCGTACCGACGTTGTGAATGTCCTTACAGCTCTGAATGATGGTAATATCGTCGAGTCGTCGCCGGCGTCATAGCATGTAATTGGAATGCTACTTGGTTCCAACCAACGAATCCGAATGCGTAGAGTACCCTCGTCGAGGAATCGAGTAGCTCGACATGATGCATGAGTTCTTCAATGAGTTGAAGAATGTTGGATTCTTGATGTGATGCATTCATAATCGTTTGCCTCTCCAGATGTGACATGGGGGTCGAAAGACTGATCAATAAGGGCGACGATTCGTAAGTGGATTTTAGGTCAATTGACGTTTCTCGAGTGGACGAGGGTGAGTACCTGATGATGTTGTCTGGAATAAGGTCATCCAACTGAGATTCGCCCCTTTGGTGGTTTTGTATCGCCAGAGGGTATGATGATTGTAGCCTCCGGGCCGCATTGTCAGATTCCGACAATGCGGAGTCCGGCTTGTGCTTTTGGGAGGCTATTGCTTCCTCCTGACATTTCAAGTTTACAGTATCGTCTGGATGTCTGTTCGTGTTGCAACTTGAGTGCGGGCGCTTTCGATGTCCATTCTTCTTGTGGTCCTTTATAGTTGCGGACGATGAACTCATGGGTGTCGATGTGACAATGTTCGACTCGGCACGTTCATCGATATTCATATCGAGGTACGGTGTATTATTCTCATTAGACGTTTTGTTAGGCCTCTCGGCACCGCTTTCGCGTTGGTCAAACGCAGACAGGATATGGAATTCCGAAAAATGTAACGCGCTATCTAACTGATCTAGAGGGTACAAGATTTGGGGAAGTGGGGGCAAATTACCACGCAACCGAGATCCTCAACAATATACTCGTTATTATTGCGAAAGAAGGGGCAGCCCAACAGGCCGTTCTGTTTAATGGGAAAATGGTTGTCGACCACGAGGAAGGTTGTTGAAAGGTCGTCCATGCTGACCGACACGGCACCCAGAGTATATCTGTTACGACATCCGTCAATTTACAAAATAATTTTGCGATTAATTTCTATGTTCGGTGCTAGGACCCTTTTTTTTATGATGTTCACTTCAGCGTTATCCTTCAGATAGAACGATCCGATTCTGTAGTGAAAGTCGGTTGAATCTAATTCGATGATATGGTGGGGAAAATGTGCAGTGGAGGTTCGTGAGCGCTTCGAGAAATGTATGGTGTGTCGTTTCGTCCGTTGCATGTACGTTCGTCGGGTGAATAGTTTCTGTGTCGAAAGGGTGATTGAGAGTAGTAATGAGCGAATGGATGTTTCACGTATTTAAGGTCGGGTGATTCTGAACGATGATTTCGTTCTCGAGATTTTCTACGGTATTTACGAGGGTCGTTCAACAAGTACTTAGCCTACAAAAGAAAAACGAACATTTTTGAGAAGTGGCGATTTATTTTTCAACATAGTCCCCTTTTAGGTCTATACACTTGACCCAGCAATGCTCCAACTTTTTTAACCCGTCCAAAAAATTATTTTTGTTGAGGTCGGCAAAATAGTCCTCCGTGGCAGCGATGACCTCCTCATTCGACCCAAATCCATTCCCAGCGAGTGACTTTTTTAGGTTTGGAAACAAATAAAAGTCACAAGGGGCCAAATCTGGTGAATAAGGTGGATGGGGCAGCAATTCGTAGCGCAGGTCAACCAATTTGGCCATGGCGACGGCGGAGGTGTGAGCCGGCGCGTTATTGTGGTGGAACAGCACTTTTTTCTTCGCCAAATGGGGCCGTTTTTTCTTCAATTCGGCGTCGAATCGTCCCAATAGGTCGGCATAGTAGAGCCCCGTGATAGTTTTACCTTTCTGAAGGTAATCGATGTGGATCACACCTTGTGAGTCCCAGAAAACGGTGGCCATCACCTTACCGGCCGAAACAACAGTCTTCGCCTTCTTCGGAGCACGTTCGCCGGATAAAGTCCACTGTTTTGACTGTTCCTTGGTCGCTGGTGTGTACCAGTGAACCCATGTTTCGTCGACGGTCACGAAACGACGCAAGAACTCCGCCGGATTGCGCTTAAACAACTTCAAACATTGCTCTGAAGTGGTCTCACGGTTGCGCTTGTTGTCCGGCGTAAGCAAACGCGGCACCCATCGCGCTGACAGCTTCCTCATGCCCAGTTCTTCGTGTAGAATATTATGCACCGTTCCTTCTGCGATGCCTACAGTCTCAGCTATCTCGCGAACCTTTAATCTGCGGTCTGTCAACACGAGGTCGTGGATCTTTTTTACGTTTTCCTCCGTAGAAGCCGTTTTCGGGCCACCTGAGCGTGGTTCATCAAAAACCGACGTGCGGCCACGAACAAACTCATTAAACCAATTCTTCACGGTCGCCATCGACGGAGAAGAGTCACCGTAGATAGCATCCAAGCAATCTTTGATTTCGCTGCTCGTTTTCCCTTCCAAAAACAAGAATCGAATCACCGAACGGTACTGCTCTTTTTCCATTTTTGTAAAACTGACTGAGACGCTCGCTTCGAAAGGCTATCAAAACAGAACTAATAAAGGGAATTGAATGAAACTTTCACAGTAGGCTACTAAAAGTATGTACTGCACGATGGTAACACTGATCTGTAATAGCAGCGCCTTCGTGCGGTGAGGCTAAGTACTTGTTGAACGACCCTCGTAGGTACTAGTGATTCACCCCGGAAGAAACCGTTGTCATGATGTCGATTCCCTTTGTAATGTCTATTCGAATCGTCACGGTAGTTCGATGAAAATCAACGATTGCGACGTTGATATTGCAATTCATCGCGTCTGCGGCATCGCGACTCGGAGGAATTCCTATCACGACGATGGCGGTATGGTGATTTTAACTTCCGTTCATTAGATTCGCATCTATTGTGGTGACGCTCCGAGTAAGGATTATTTTGGTACGAACGCGAGTAATCTTTTTCGCGATCTGCATATCGATCTTCTTTATATTTACGAGATTGCGCGTTATCATGACCGTGTCGGTAACGAGAGTAATCTCTGTAGCAGCGGGGGCTAACCTCGTGTTTTCTGCAACGAGACTTTGACTCAGATGATCTTATCGAGCCATAAGACCTGTTTCGAGAATCAGATCTGTCACGTGAGCGAGAAGGAGTTCGTCTGTTTCGGTCATCGCGATATTTCCGATTTGAATTGTCACAGTCCCATCTGTCTGATTTGACCGAATGGGATTTTCGAGAGTGAGATCCGTGCGACATGTCTGGTATTAGGAAGGTAAAATTCTGAATTTTAGAGGAGCATTTCGACACGTCGTACAAAAAGAAAACTGTTCCGAACGAATGTAACTTGTATAGGTATAACGAGATGTTGGTTGCTGCAAGTTCCCGACGAGTACGAAACCCCTCCCCCCTTCTTTGTTTCCGCGGTTTAAAAAGATCGCGGGAATAAAGAAGGTACTGTTCGTACGCAGATAGCCGGGCGCCGTGTACGTACATACTCTTATATATATATCTCTATTAAAAACTTAAAAAGTTAAAAATGGACGCCAAGTAATCAGAAAATGCGCCCAATCTAGAAAGAAAAAACTTACGACTTTAAAAATCGTTTTCTGATATCTAATAAAAAGTGAAAAGAAATCATTTCATAAATTAGCCAAGTAAACTAGTACTCCTTCCGCCAATCAACCTGTCCCCTTTTGTGCGGTATGCCACAGAAGTCTACTGAACATGCTGTACAAAAACTTGGCGTGCATGGTTAAGACACATAACCCCGGGAGGATCCAGGCGTGACGGACGGCCCGATGTTCTTTCCGGACAAACAACATACTCGTTTAGTGAGAAACCAATTTATTTATTGTTCCATCATATTTTTTTCTCGGATATGGTGATATAAGCGTTCAGTTTATGTCACATCGGAACATGTAACCAAAATTTAACGCCTTGGAAATCGTACCATCACCAAAAAAATAAAAATTTCATGACAATAACCGATTATTCACTTTGCCATATCAATCAAAATATTTATTATGGGAGAACGGGATAATGGCGAATACCTAACAGCAGTGTTGAATTTTTTCGATACAATTCAACTATTCGGATGTTTTCAAGCAGATAATGACGATTTAATACCTTTTTCTTGTATATTGTTGGCCCAAGCAATCGGAATAAACGAATAATCAAATTTCGTTATTAGAAAAATAGAACGCAGTGGTTGCAATATTTTTGCACCATAATATGATTAGAGTGAAAAATGTTTTAAAGTATTCAAAATGAAACATAAAACGTCTCGAAAAGAGTATTGAGCCTATGCCAACCTTCCATGTACAACGCCATTCAATCCTTTCGTACCCAACTTCGATGATGCCGCCGCGCCAATCCGACTCAGCTACGCCATCTCACGCTCTCCCTCAGTGTACCAAATCACTTACTACGGTATTTCTCTCGTACTCGTAGGAGCTGGACACAAGGTGGTTTCGATTGATGTTCACACAAATGACACGCGTTAGATCCAGTTCAATCTACTGTGGGTACAACGAGGCGGGAGCCCCTTCGCCGAGCTTATTGTTCTTAACCATGCACGCTAAGTTTTTGTACAGCATATTCAGTAGAGTTCTGTGGCATACCGCACAAAAGGGGGCAGGTTGATTGGCGGAAGGAGTACTAGTTTACTTGGCTAATTTATGAAATGATTTCTTTTCACTTTTTATTAGATATCAGAAAACGATTTTTCAAGTCGTAAGTTTTTTCTTTCTAGATTGGGCGCATTTTCTGATTAGTTGGCGTCCATTTTTAACTTTTTAAGTTTTTAATGGAGATTTCACTTTTTTTTGAAAGACCTGATAGAAGTTCAGCATTGAATCAACATTTTTAATAATAAACGTTTATATTGTGATATATCGATTTCCACAATTGTAATTAATTCAACTCCCTTCCTGTTATGAACTATGAATGTACTAAAAAATCTTGAATCACTCTATCATATGCAACATTGCTGCGATGAAAAATTCAGCATTGATGCATTATGATACCGTTGCACATTTTACTGCGATAAAAAATTCTGAATCGCTGCATCATATCCACCATTCATATAATGAAATTGGGCCTAACTGTAGGAATTTTTCATTTGAAAGTAATGCGCAGAAGTTATACTCATTTATGGTACACCTTATCTTTAAGCAGTAATAATTTACAGTTCATGGATGCAAATATTATTCAATTTTCAATTTATCCTGAAGTTTAAACTGCTCAGATGAACTGAATTGACTTTGCAAAATCTCATTAATTTTTTAAGAAAATTGTTTCGGGTCTGAGTGTAGGAATTTTTCAATTGGAATTCATGCACAGAAGTTACACTCATTATGCAGTACCTTATCTTTACACAGTAATAGTTTATAGTTTATAGATGCAAACATTATTCCATTTTGAACTTATCCTAAAGTTCAAACTGCCCCGATGAACTGAATTGGCTGTACAAAATCTCATTACCTTTTTGAGAAAATTCTTTCGGGTCTGAGTGTAGGAATTTTTTTAATGAAATTCATGCACAGAAGTTATACTCATTTACACAGTACCTTATCTTTACGCAGTAATAATTTACAGTTCATACATGCAAACATTATCCCATGTTGAACTTATTCTAAAGTTCAAACTGCCCCGATGAACTAAATTAGCTGTGCAAAATTGCATTATCTTTTTAAGAAAATTTTTTCGGGTCTGAGTGTAGGAATTTTTTAATTGAAATTTATGCACAGAAGTTACAATCATTTACGCAGTACCTTATCTTTACGCAGTAATAATTTACCCTTCATGAATGCAAACATTATTCCATTTTCAACTTATCTTAAAGTTCAAACTGCCCCGATGAACTGTAAATTGGCTTTGCAAAATCTCATTGTCTTTTAAAGAAAATTCTTTCGGTTCCGAGTGTAGGAATTTTTTAATTGAAATTCATGCACACAAGTTATATTCATTTACGAAGCACCTTATATTTACGCAGTAATAATTTACAGTTTATAGATGCAAACATTATTCCATTTCGAACTTATCCTAAAGTTGAAACTGCCTCGATGAACTGAATTGGCTGTGCAAAAAATAATGTATTTTTATTATTTGTCGATTACACCGATTAAAGTTATTTTATTCCCAACCTCGTAAATTTAGTATCTATATTTTTCATTAAATGCCTAATTTTGTCACCCGACAGCTGACATGTACTTGTTAACTTTCCAAAATCAACGCTGACAGAGTCTCGTCTATGTCGTCTACGCAATTACAAGTATTATGCCCGATTATTGACTTCATTCCAAACCAAACAAAAATACCCTGGGTTTCGATTCTGTACCAGGCGCATCAGCATAGCATCTGACGCAAAACCGAAATAGCCTATCAGAGTCGCGCCTTTCCGCTAGAATCTTCCTTGCAATAGGCTGTCGCTCGCTAACGGCACCGATAGTTGTCGGTAGAAAAGTACACAGCTGACAACTCCACGTGCACTTTCTCTCTCTCTCTCTCTCGCACACTGCGACGGCCCCATCAACTCAACTGATGACGTAGAGCACGTACGTGCAACGAGACCGCGCAGTATCGTAGTGAAAAGAACCACGAGCTCGCATCGAACATATGTGATACATAATCGTTTTTCTGTGATTCGTATCAAAGGGTGTACAAGCTATATGCTGTACTAGGCACATATGCCCCTTTGTCTAAAACACGAGAGAAGAATTCTTGAGATGAGATTTGTATGAAAGAGCGCTACATGCTGTACTAGGCACATATGCCCCTTTGTCTAAAACACGGGAGAAGAATTCTTGAGATGAGATTTGTATGAAAGAGCGTATAAGCTACATGCTGTACTAGGCACATATGCCCCTTTGTCGAAAACACGGGAGAAGAACATTTCAGATGACAAAAGTTGCGTGAAAAATCATGGCAATATTACGATATCTCAACAATGCGTGGATAGATCTAAATAAATCTAAATACATTCGAAAGAAAAAAATAACATTATATCGGAAAAATGTCGTCAGATTTTTTATAACTTGACGCGTTTGCGCGTGAAGTCGATTTAGAGTTTGAATATAACGGTTTTTAGGCCACCTTACTGTATAGATACATCGGCACGTTTCAAAACTTTTTTTTTATACTTGGCGACAAGACGCTGGCGCGTCTCTTGATATGCTGTACTAGGCACATATGCCCCTTTGTCGAAAACACGGGAGAAGAACATTTGAGATGCGAAAAGTTGCGTTAAAAATCATGGCAATATTACGATATCTCAATAATGCGTGGATGGATCTAAATAAATCTAAATGCGTTCGAAAGAAAGAAATATCAATACGTCGCAAAAATGTCGTTAGATTTGTTATAACTTGACGCGTTTGCGCGTGAAGTCGATTTAGAGTTTGAATATAACGGTTTTCAGGCCACCTTACTGTATAGAGACATCGGTACAGTTTAAAAACTTTTTCTTTATACTTGGCGTCAAGACGCTGCCGCGACTCTTAATGTATGTATCAAACTCTATATATCTCTCTATATTATATAAATATTTCGCCACCGTGTACAAGAATTGGGGGTAGGCCGGGGCGAGGTGGAACGGAGGGGGGGTTGGCGGTTAGGGTGGCTTCGCAGGGGGGCGAAGCCACCCTAGTAAATACATATACATATATATTAGGTGTACAACTTTGCTTCCGCCGTTTTTTTCCGAAATTCGCGGCTTTATTGTAAAAAACTGGTTATACATTTGTGACTCAAAGTATTGTTCATCGCCGGCTACTACTTTCTCCCATTTTTCGGGCAGCATACGAATCCCCCTCTGAAAAAAGTGGTCATCTTTTGAAAAGATCCATCAATCGATACAATTTTTTAATTCTTCATAAGACCGGAAGTGCTGGTCAGCCAGGCCGTGTGCCATTGATCGAAACAAGTGATAGTCAGAGGGAGCAACGACTGGAGAATACGGCGGGCGGGGTAGGACTTCCCATTTCAACGTTTCTAAGTATGTCTTGACCACTTTCGCAACATGGAGTTGAGCATTGTCATGCTGCAAAATCACTTTATCGTGTCTGTCATTGTATTCCGACCGTTTGTCTTTCAATGCTCAGCTCAAACGCATTAATTGCGTTCAACAACGATCGCCTGTAATTGTTTCGGTGGTTTTAACAACTTTACCAAATATAAAGCATGATCTTGGAACCGTGAATATACGGTTTCGCCGTCGACGTGGAAGCATGGCCGAGATATCCCTATGATTTTCTGTGCTGGGGGTTATCGTAATGAACCCATTTTTCGTCCTCAATCACAATGCGCTGCAGAAATCCCTTCCGTTTTTGCCTTTCAAGCAACTGTTCACAATCAAACAAACGCCGTTCAACATCTCTTGGTTTCAACTCATCCGGCACCCAATTTTTTGTTGCTTGTTGAGTCACTTCCAATAATCGTGCTAATTCTTCTTGACTTTAACACGAGTCTTCATCAAGTAATGCCTCCAATTCTGTATCATCGAAAACCTTCACCGCTATGCCGGTCTTCGACGTGAAAATCACCGTTCTTGAGGCGTTGAAACTACTTACGACAGGTACTTTCACTAATAGCGGCCTCACCATAGGAATTTGAGAGCATTCGATGTGCTTTAGCCGCAGAATTCTTCAGATTGAAGCAGAAAATTAAAACCGCCCCCAAATGACGAGAATTTGGCTCGTAAATTGGCATTTTCAATGGAGAATAACTTTATAATGTAGACACAAATCGACTAATGTTTTTATGGGGTTATGTTGACAGATACCCAAGTTTATTGCATGATACCTATGATCTATTTATTTCGACCACTACTTACCGCTAAAGCCATCTATAGGAAAACGGCGGAAGCAAAGTTGTACACCTATTATATACAGGGTCGGGCAGAATGAGCTCCTTGATTTTAAGGGTTTATTGTAAGAGAATGTTTCGAGATACATAGAACAGGTTTGTATTGCTCAAAAGTACATATAATGCCATTTTTTTTTTCATTATTTTTTGAAAATGATATTGTCCAAGTGGCGGCCTTGGCGAGCAATGCACATATTGAGCCTTTCGAAGAAGTTTTTTGGTCACTCTTCTCAGCATATGTTTCAAAATTCCAACGATGACGTTCTCAATCGCCTCCTTCAGATCTTCAAGGGTTCGAGGTCGAACTTTGTACACCTTAGCTTTAACGTATTCCCACAGAAAAAAGTCACACGGTATCAAATCGGGGGAGCGAGGTGGCCATGGAACATCCCTCGCAATGAGATCAAGCGACCAGGAAAGAGCTCTTGCAAAATTTCGCGTGAACGACGGGCAGTATGGGCCGTGGCTCCATCTTGTTAAAACCAGAAGGCGTCTGTGTCGTGTTCCTCGCCATACTCTTCCATTTCGGGACGCAAAAAGTTCTCCAACATGTCACAATAGTGTACCGAATTCACAGTAACAGTCAACCTCGCGGATTCAAAAAAATAAGTCCCAATAATGCCTATAGAGGACACAGCACACCAAACTGTTACTTTGGGGCTGTGAAGAGGTCTTTCATGCAGTCGACGGGGGTTTTCAGATGCCCAGTAACGAAAGTTTTGTTTGTTTACTGTGCCATTGAATTGAAAATGCGCTTCGTCGCTAGTCCACACAACATTGCCGGGGGGTACAGTCAGGCTTGCATCGCAAGCATTTCTCCGTTTCCCAAAGTCTTGTGGGCTCAACTCCTGTGCTAATACCAACTTGTAGGGGTGCAGGTGAAGATCTGAGTGTAAGATCCGCCTTACACTTCTGGACGACATTCGAAGCGCAGCAGCATGTTTCCGCGCAGATCGCGCTGGAAAATGTTCAGTCGACGCTCTTAGTACCGCGATGTTTTCGGGTGTTCGCACACTTTTAGGTCGCCCAACTGGTTTCATGGGAACTGCAGATCCTGTCGCCCTTACATTACGGATCCATTTCCGAATGGTTTTAGGATCAGGAACACTGTCGTGACGATTCAACCCGAACTGGAACCGAAAAGCCCTCTACGTCGCCACAACGCTTTCGCCATTTTTGGAGAACGTCTCTACAATAAAACCCGTTGCTCACCCGACCACGGCGTGGTGACTAATGAAAACGGCATTGTTTACTCCACCTAACGATACCAGGCCCACTCCTTTATTCGGTCTGAGGGCCCTTCAGTGATTTTTTTGAAACTAGGGAGCTTATTCTGCCCCACCCTGTATCTGAGTTTGATACATATATTATTTTATAAAAAACGAAGGAAATGTCATACGAATTTACCATTCAAAATGAAACTGAAAGGTAATATTACCATTGAGTTTCTATGGAAAAAAAGTACCACTAGAGTTTGCTATTGGCTTCCCATTCAGTTGGTGTGGAAATAAATTGCCTTTCTAGTTTGCCATTGACTTTCCATTCAGCTTGCTGCCATTAAAAATTTTCCCGTGAGTTTGCCATGCATAATTTTGCTAAGGGCTCCCTCCATGAGTAATCGACTTCCTTCATATAAGCTTCCTCATACAGGAAGCTATATGAAACCTTGAAAACGAAGAGGACGCCATATCCCAATTTCAACTTGCACCTTCTTTCACAGTCAGTAGCAGTTCTCGAAAAATTCTAAATTTCATAAAATCGTGACCGTTCCGTCGACCTCATAAAAATTTGGTATTAAACATTTGGTAACGTTAATATATTGGTGATAAAAATTGACACATTCACGGTTCGAAATTTTCGCGAGATAAATCGTCAACGGGCATTATTGGAAAAATTCGACATTTCATAAATTCCCAACCCGTAAAGCGATTCTCGCCACATTTCAATACCAAACATTCCTGTCTTTTAACTCATATACGTAGAAAAATGTGACTACATAACGACAGAACTTACGAAAGGTAAACCGAACAGAGACATTTTTAGACAATTTTACAATTCTGTAAAATCGACTCGAGATATAACAAGATATAACAAGTTTAATTTTTCAGGCATATCACATATGCACACGCAGTCACACATACATTAAAAAATCGAACATTTTTTTGCCGATAATGAACTATGAAGCTCAATGAAACAAGCGGCAATTTTTAGCTTCAACAATACAAAAGAAAATGAGATACGCAGATGGGTTTCGGAAGAGCATAATGAACGGCGTATAGACAAAAAATTATGTTGAGGCTCTATAGGCAGCGTGAGTATATGAAGCAACGAGGTACGAGGGATAAAGAAACTCGGTCGGTGAAATTTAAAAATTACAGCGATCACAAGAGCCTCCGGTTGGAAGATCTTGTCGAGGGCGCGTTTTCTCGACGAGGATTGAACGCTCTCGCGAACGAGCAAACAAGCACTCTCGACGGGCAGAGAGATTGAGAGAGAACATCAATATTCACCATATATATAACGAAAACTGAAGTGTTGGCAATGTGTGCAAAACAGATTTCTCTACCATTCACGAACGCGTACAGGAAGAAAAAAAATCACGATAAAAGCTTCAATGCTTTTGTCCATTATAAGTACACACGAAAACATATCTATATCGTATATTTGTAGCTCATTTAAATCCCATACGTTTTCAAAAACCTGTAGCGAGCGAGAACTCTTCCCATACACTCGAGAGAGTTTCACGAGAACGAGGGGATTTTGAAGATTATCATCGCAGGGTTACAACGACCGCGGCCGTCATTCCCCAGCGAGCAGAGTTTTAAGGGTGAACACCACTGTGACCCCCTGTTTTTTTTCGCATTTTTCAAGAATTTTTTTTTGTGGGAAAAAAAAGAGATATACGAAACATTTTTTTGGGTTTTGTTCCTTGTTTATTAATGTATCAAAAAACATTTTTTTCACATTTTTCACGCCGCATGGTGGCGCTGGGGAAGCTCTCGCGTCAGGTGCTGTCATCTCCGCGGCACGCAGCAGAACTCTCTTCAACGTCTGAAAAAAAATACCGAGTGTTTTCGTTAATAATATGATATTTTGAAGAGAAGTACATGGGGATTTGGAAAAATATTGTTTTAAAAAAAATAGGCACGCCTTTGAAATTAAAGTTAATTTCAAAGGCGTGCCTATTTTTTTTTAAACAAATTTTGAAAAATGTGAAAAAACAGGGGGTCACAGTGGTGTTCACCCTTAAGGTGAAAAAACCTAAATCGCGGACTTGACAAATTGCGTAGGCTGGCGTTTTTGCGACGGGCCGCGGAGGAAGCTTATATAAGTTCAACGGGCTTATACTCAACCGTATAACATCCCGTGGACATATTATTACGTACTATACAGTGAGGAGCAATTGAACTGAAATGCGGATATTTTCGACGATTTCCGTGAAAATTTGACGAATTCGAAAATTTCAAAAAGGACATTGTAGGAAATTTGATAATCTTTCGAACGAAACAGGTCCCATTGAGATTGGTCATCAAGTGCGCAGGTGCGCAACGAAAATGTCTGGGGAGGGGTGGGGGAATTGGGTGATTCATTGACCTCGTGATTTAAGGGATGCAGATGCGATAGGGGGTAAATATGTTATACAACTAAAGGGGAATGAATAGGGGCGAAAATTACGGGGGGGGGGAAGTAAAGTGGAAATCTGGTATCGGGGCTAGCGCGAAAACTGTTGGGCCGATTGGGCTCATTTTTTTTCGTGCATGTATTATTCACAAAGGCCTGTGTGCTTGTGAAAAGAAATTGGCGTTATCGTTCCTCGGAAACGGTGAAATATTATCAAATATCTTTCAATGTATTTTTTTGAATTTTCCAAATTCGTCAAATTATCCGCATTCCACTTCAATTGCCCCTCGCTGCTGCTTACCTGCTTGGTGACAAATCCACATCGACGTTTTAACCCCGAAGATTCATTCTCCGAAGTCGTTAGAAAACGTGACTAGATAGAATTCATCAAATATGCGACGTCTGATGAATTAGTCACGATTATGTTTGTATAGTAATACCGGGCAGGTATTACTCATGACTACAGAAATGTTCAATGTGTCCATACGATATTTTTCTACCTGAAAGGGACTGCAATAAAACCATTTGACTTCTGACCAATGTTTACTGCTTAGAATTGCCAGTAGGTCAAATATTTCACTTGAACTTTGGATGATTAGCGCAGACTCACATTTGAGTTTAGAAATCTAAAAAAAATCATAACGTCTTTTTTTATAGTCAACTATTATTTAAAAATATGTGAACACGAAAATTTGAAAATGTTTATAAAATGGGCCACTCTAAGCTGTACGTTTAATAGGTCAATTTTAATGTCAATGTCGAAATACCGAAGATGCTGGAAGATTTTTGCTCTCAATGGTAATCGAGATAATATCGTCTGAGGAGATGAAAAAAATGTATATATAATATGTACAAATGTATGTATATATAATATGTGGTATGTAATGTCACACAAATGAAACACACAACTTTGTGTCTGACTAATTTTGATTTCCTTGATTAAATTTTTGTAGCAATAAAAATGTAAAATAATATTGTCGTTGCTAATGACGGGACCATCGGTGATTTTTTTCGGATTTTTTTCCTCTAACTTTTTTTGATTTAACTTCTAACATGGAGTTAGAATTTAAACAAATGTAACTGCATGAAAAATAAAATGATATCGAGAAAACAACCACATACTTTTTCATCTTTGTAATACTATTTATCGTTAAGAAATAAAAAAAAATGTTAAACATCCCGTTGATCATTTTGACCCAGTTTGATACAAAGAATTTTGTCATTCTATATGATTGACAAATTTCTTTTTTGTTTTATTATTCGGAATTTCCACAGAACCCTCGAATAAGTACGACATTCCCTTAGCAAAATGTGCGATTTATTGCCATTAAATTTCCATTGCTTCAGACGCAATAACAATGACGGCAGTTTTGCCAAGGATAAAAACTCCATCGAAAATTCCATTGTTTATGGGAAATGAATGGTGAAAAGTCCATTTAAAACCCCAATGGTATTCCGATTGCTGCCGATGCCTACGGGAAAATAAATGGTAATATTTTAATGACATACGAATTTTACCCTTAATAATCTATTGGCATTTCCAATCAGTTTCTACGGAAAGACACTGTCATTGAAGCCCGCCATTGTCTTTCCTTTCGGTTTTTATGGAAAGAAATCGCGATTCGAGCTTGCCATTGTCTTTCCGTTCACCTTGCTGCCATTGAAAATTTTCCCTTGTCTTTTCTATACAATTCGCATCAAAACTGTATGCTAACCGGCCATTCCCATTGACTGCCATTGGAGTACTCAGCGCGAAATTTTGTTAAAGGTTGTGAATCAGGTTAAACATTGGTGGGAACCAAAGTTGTGGGCCAGAGCATATGTAGAATACTCTGCGAAAAATAGCTTAACGGATAGCTTAGGGGGGCACTCGAGAAATGGAATATTTTTCGATTCTTCAACGACAATAACACGTTTTTTTTTGTACGCGCCATGCAAAATACGTCATCTGACCCTTCGTTCCTGGTTCGTCGTTCTTCGAGCTATTCCCACACATTTTATAGGGTAGAGAACCATGAATCTCTCGGGAAGGCGAAGCCCTCTTTCTCCCGAAGGTCGTTTTTTTTATCCGTTCTCCATTTCCGGCATTCTCACGAAACTTACGCCCTCGGGTGAAAACAAATGTGATCAGAAAATATGAAAAGAAAGAAAATAATGTATCGCGGATATGAAAAAATAGTTTCATATTTCGTCCTGTCCTCTGGCTAGTTGGAACGACTCGCCATTACTCGAACTCATGAACTTCTTCTGATTAGCTTCTCAGTTCCAACAATTCGACTAAACTTAAGATTCTGAAAACTTTAAGTTTCGTGCCGCGCTCACGGAATTTCAGATATATGAGTAGATAGATGCATACGCGATTTACATTAATCTTTTTTTTCACATGTTCGTTTGCCAAAATAGAAAAGTGCTTTTTGGCTTCGACAGCCAAGAAGGGGTGATTTCGTGACGAAAGCAACTAGCCTCTTGGCAAATTCTCAAGAAAATGTTAACGTTAACAAATGTCGAGTAGATCGCCCCACATTTTTAAAGAGAGTCTTTTGGCCACGCGAATTTGATGACAACGACGTTCGTTATCTTGCAGGCGAGTGAGTAAAAAATTCCAAGAAAACTAAGCAAATTGCGAGCAATTCAATGCTCCGTTCGTCCCGGCACTCCTGACTCTCTCGCAATTGGAGGGAAAATTTTGTTTAAATTTCGTTCTCGTGTTCTGGTTTTTGAGAATTCTGTAATAGAGAGACTCTCGCCTCGGTAGACGGCCTCTTGCATCGCTGTATTCACCGGGAAATCTCCGTAACCGCCGCCCGAGAGTATACTTCGCAAGTTTAGCTTCGTATTCCAGTGCGCCACTACGAAACGGTCGATGCTATTTGTACACCCTCTAGGGGATATTTATACAAGCCAGAGGTTCTAATACTTTATTCTATCCTTTTGTATATACTGTTACGTCCCGATATGTTAAGGGGGGGGGGGGGGGGGGGGTAGGGTTTTACAGGCGAAAAAAAAGCATATTTTTATGATTTTTTTGCGGCGACATGAGTAATATAATTTTATTAAATAGAATTACATATTATTGTACAACTATTGAAGTATCCCAGAAAAAATTTTCAATGGAAAATATCGATAAATAAGCCGGTGACGTTGAATCTCCAGAGGCGCCTTGAAAAAAAGTGGTTTTGCGGTGAACATTATAACTCGTTACCGGATTATCTGAAACAAAAAAATTGATATGCATTTTAA
This sequence comes from Oxytorus armatus, assembly GCA_958009045.1. Taxonomy (NCBI): domain Eukaryota; kingdom Metazoa; phylum Arthropoda; class Insecta; order Hymenoptera; family Ichneumonidae; genus Oxytorus; species Oxytorus armatus. The sequence goes on along the minus strand of OY253749.1, from coordinate 5,340,221 downwards.
AGGTATGTATTTCTCGAGGTAATCAGGAAGAGTTTTTTTTTTTTTTCTATTTTTTGCAGCACTTGGAAGTGAAAAACGCAATTTTAGCTCAAAAAATCGCGCTTAATTTGTTATTAAAAAATTGAAAAAATTGAAAAAAAAAAAAACTCCTCCTGATTACCTGTTGATTTATGTGGAGAAGTAATGTTTAAATTTTCAAAAGGATCGGTTCAGTAGATTTTGAGTTCCAATGTTCACAAACTTCAAAAATGACGTTTTCGGGAAAATCGATTTAAAGTTCGAGCAGGTATAAAAATCAGGTATCATGGCCGGTCGTTTGAAACGCTGTAACTCCGTTAGTTTTACTAAAATTGACTTAAAATTTATACACAATATTCTCGACATATTGTTCATTCAGAAAAAAAATAAAAAAAATGCAAAAAAATAATTTAAACCCCCCCCCCCCCCCTAAAAGGGGGCGTAGCGAGTCCAGAATATGGGGTTGCCCCTTATTTAGTCCGGAATGTGCCGGTCAGGGATCGAGGCGCAGCGAGGGCGATCGTTAAATAATGAAAGTAATTAGGCGTAGCGGGTAGTTTAAAATAAAAACTTCGTAGAACATTTTACAAATATCGAATAACAATTATTTATTTTATTTAAACACTTTTCGTTTGAATATTTTCGTTGATCAAGGTTTACACTTTATTATCCACGGTTTCTCAATTTTTATTCGCAAATTTTTCGTCGAACAGTTTTTTTACAATTTCGCTTTCTTGCCCGTTCACAATCAGTTACGAAATTTTCGGTTCAGTGGTTTGATATTTCACAAATTTAACATTTTCCGGTTTGCGCATTTCGCATTCGCACTTTAACACATATCGGAATTATCCGTTTGGGATACCGATGCGTCGTTTCTTTAACACCCTTGGGCATTGTCGCTAAGAGCAGTGTTTAGGAAGGTGCTTTCGGAAGATCTGATCTTGACTGTCGCTAAGATCGGTCTTGACGAAACGCGATCTCCGAAAAGCAATAGTTACTGCCCGCTTTAAGTCGGGGTTACCGAGAGGAGGATTTCGGTGTTTTGTATCGGCCTCCTGAACTTTTATTTTAACGTGATCATTGATCATAGATCACGGAGTGAAACTCGCGATTACATTTCGAGCTTGTCCATCGTGTCACCAACTCTCGAACCAGACTGTTTGTATTTTATATTTGGAACAAAACTTTGTATTTTAACGTGGTCGACCATACTGGTCGATCCACGGAGTAACCCGGAGTATTCGGGCTTGACCATCGTGATCAAGCTCCCGAGAAAAACTAACTTACTTACAATTTGTCCTAATCAAAAAGCGCATTTTAATTTTGCATATGTAGTGGGAGATGCCGGCGCGTGGGGAACGATTTATTCCCACACGCCTCGACATCTTCGTTATCAGAAAATTTTTAGCGTAGCTAAGGTGTCGGCAGAATCCTGCCTCGGACACAAGTCTTTGTCGTGGGAACGCATACAATGCTGAAAAGGCTGACTTTCGAGTCAGCGTCTAGGCTACATCCTGTTATAGGCGCGTTCAGTTTTCAAAAAGGCATTTTCAAGCGTGTGAATCGGTCGCTTGACCGTTTTGTGCCATAAGGGCCTATCTTTATGCTTACGTGAGGATTCTGGAAATCCCAGCGATTTTTTTTGCAATTTTTAATTTGTGAAAATAAATCAATGAAGAATTAAAAGATAAGCCGACCAATGGGATTTCCCAATAGTTTGAAAACCCCGGACGTAACAATACATATATCAACAGCGGTTGAAATAGCGTTTGGGGTAAATTTAATGCGTACATCCACGGAGTAACCCGGAGTATTCGGGCTTGACCATCGTGATCAAGCTCCCGAGAAAGACTAACTTCATTACAATTTGTCCTAATCAAAAAGCGCATTTCAATTTTGCATATGTAGTGGGAGATGCCGGCGCGTGGGGGACGATTTATTCCCACACGCCTCGACATCTTCGTTATCAGAAAATTTTTAGCGTAGCTAAGGTGTCGGCAGAATCCTGCCTCGGACACAAGTCTTTGTCGTGGGAACGCATACAATGCTGAAAAGGCTGACTTTCGAGTCAGCGTCTAGGCTACATCCTGTGATAGGCGCGTTCAGTTTTCAAAAAGGGATTTTCAAGCGTGTGAATCGGTCGCTTGACCGTTTTGTGCCATAAGGGCCTATCTTTATGCTTACGTGAGGATTCTGGAAATCCCAGCGATTTTTTTTGCAATTTTTAATTTGTGAAAATAAATCAATGAAGAATTAAAAGATGAGCCGAACAATGGGATTTCCCAATGGTTTGAAAACTCCGGACGTAACAATACATATATCAACAGCGGTTGAAATAGCGTTTGCGGTAAATTTAATGCAACTTAAAATGTCGACATCACACACAGCCGAAAAATAAAATGAATAAACGAGCCAAATGTATATCGTCGTTACGATCTTAAAAATCTTAAAAAAAAATGTTCTACAGCAAGCCGCCAATTTGAGAAAAATGAATTGAAAAAAGGGCTATCCTTAACGACCATTTATGCGAATTAAGAAAATATTTTTGTTTTATTTTTCAGAACCATGCCAGAGATATGGATTCCACCGTTAATAGAACATTTTTTACGGACCGGCACTCTGTTCTATAAAACTGTCATGATTTTTAGCATTTTTTAATGAAAATTTGTACAAAACAACTTCATAGTTTCCTTAAAAACACACCATTTTCCCAATCCTAGAATAATTCATTAAGTGACAAACAAAAATTCGTAAAAAAGGACCTTTTTGAGCCCGTCACAGTGCGGTACCCCCTTAAGGGACAAGATAGGTTTAGGAGTACGTACCTTCAGTGACTTTCATGATTTTTTTGGCAAGAAAGGAATGTATATAATGTATTGAAATTTTGAGAACATTTTATACATATATTCAAATAAATATCGTGATTTTTGTTTAAGTATTTTCTCGGAAAATATGGAAGATATCAGCTCGGAGGTCACCACGAGACGTAGCTGTTTGTGTACGTTCTAAAGGCCACAGTTTTTATCTGAAATCAATAGAATTTCAAGTTTACTTTAAGGACATCTCTTCCTTCTATATGAACCTAACTTCCGACAAAAAAATTGAAAATTGCATTTTTAGGAGTTTTTCAACAAAAGAGCAAAATTTGTTAAATTATGCTCTTTTGTTTAAACTAAAGTTAACTTGAAACCCTATTAATTTCAGATGAAAACTGTGGCCCGTGGTTAAACAAAAGAACATAACTTTAAAAGTTATGTTTTTTTGTTTAAACACCTGGATAAATGCAATTTTCAATTTTTTGTGACCTCCGATAGGCTGCAGCCCATATTTTCCGAGAAAATACTTCTAAAAAATTACGATATTTATTTAACTATATGTATAAAATGTTTTAAAAGTTTCAATAAATGATGTAGATTCCTTTCTTGCCAAAAAAATTCATGAAAATCTCTAAAAAAAACGTACTCCTAAACCTAACTCCTCTCTTAAGGTAGTTGGGAAAAAAAACATCAAGATCGCAAATTTGGGGCGAAAATCAATTCGGAAGTGACGAGAAAAAGATTCTTACGGCCAAGAGGTTAATAGGGTTTATACAGCGAATCTTCGAGACCATTGAGCGAGCGAAAAGATAAAAAAAGAGTGGGTGAACGCGAGAGAGACTTCACCGAACACCCACGTGTTCCTTCGGACCTCTGAGGCGAACACAACGCTCTAAAGACAATGGATTCGCCATATTCATTATATGAAACTCGACGAACCTGGTCGGACATACACTATATATTTATAAAGATGAAAAGTTGCGTTTAATACCCCACACTATAAAGTGGTGAAACGCCAGCGCGTGTAGAAAAAAGATCAATATCCCAAGTTTCGCATTTATTATAATAATAATGAAAATACGAAAGTTGGGGTATTGATTTTTCGTCTCATGGCACGTGTGCGTAAGCACACATGCAATTTTCGATTGAATAATTTTATATTTCACTACCAGAGCTGTAATAGTAATTATGCGCAAACAGTAAATTGCACATTTTTCTAAATAAATCGATGATTTTACGAAAATGAGTTATGGAGCAATAATGCACTGAGGCAATGACGCATTATTCACGAGCCCGCCCGACACTCGTCGTCACGGTATCGTCAGAATGAACTTGTAGATCTTAATCGAAAGCCCGTAATCATATTTTACTTATATATGGGACATTCCGTGCCAACTCATGGAACTTTGGGAGCGATTCAATTTTGACTTTCGCAATTTTTTTGAATACTGTTCTTACTACTGAAGAGACCATCCGTGAGTTTTTTCAGATTTTTTCTTTCATCCGTTTTCATTTCATAAATTATCGAGTACGGGATTTAAAGCTTCAAAAAAATCGAACTCCATGAAAAACAAAAATGACATCAAGAAAAACAGCCACGCGAAGTTTGTCGTTTTGCGAATACTCCATATAAATACATCATTTAAATTATAAAGAAAAAAAAAGAAAGAGCCACCGATCAAGAGCCATGATACCTGAAGCTCGACAGGGATCGTCCGTATTTCTCTCGGTAATGTATTTTCACATATGTAGTCGCCGTCGTTGAGATTTTTTTTATCCCCCTAGAGTACTTCCATTCCTTTCTGTAGTATATCACTGTATAACACAGTTACTTTTGCTTCGGTGAGCTTTACCGTCGGGGACTTAACGTACAAAAGATCCGGGAGAAAAATGTTGGCAGATATACATTTGGCCGAAAAAAAAAAGCGGACCGAGACGACAACACGACAGAAAATTCATGGTCATCGTTCAAAGAATTGTATGGGAAAAAAAGAAGCACGTAATATAAAGACAGTCCAATTTAAAAAGATTTTTTTCATTTTTTGCTGAATATGGTTTATTCAAAATTTCGTAATGTCTAATATAAACAAATTATGGTGTAATAGGGCATTACTGCTACCTCATGGAGAAAGCGTTGTTTCCATGAAAAAAAAAATCGTGCTTGAAATGCCATTGTGTTCAAAATATTTCAAAACATCGAAAAACCACATTTAGAAAATATGTTCGATAGAGGTGAAAAAAATTGAAACCGTTCTGTAATTTTTTACATTGGTTTGAATTTTTGTGCTAAAATTTGGCACACAAGTAAATCGGAAACGGCCTTTTGTTCACTGCGATTTTTGTGATCATTGACAATTTTTCTTGGATTTTAGAAGATTTTGAAAATCCTCAAAAATCCGTTTTAAGAGCGTGACTCGTGCAATTTACGAACTATCGGGCTAAAACTTTTTACAAAAATAAGGCTATCGCCATAGGATGTTCGTTATTGAATTTCAAGAAAATCAACCGAGGCGTTTCAAATTTATAGAATTTTGAATTTTTTCGAATAATTGATACGGATTTTTGTTAAAGATCTCGCGTCATTTTGGGACTATCGAACTGAAGCTTCGCATATCGATTGTGTACCATTAACGGATATGCAAATTTGGACGAAATCGATTGAAGCGTGTTCTAGATTTATCGAATGTCTAAATTTGCGAAAAAAAGTGTTCGCTAAAACTCAATTTTCGGGAAATCAAGGCCAAAACTTTGTACGTCGATTGGTTATCATCAAAAGAAACTTCGTATTGAATTTGGAAAAAATCGATCGATTGCGTTGTAGATTTGTGACATTTTTCGGTGTAAAATTTTCTATACGGATATGTAGAATGTCATTGAGGGATGATTAGGAACGAATTTCGCCGAGAATCGATAAGACAGTTGCAATCTTATGAAATTTTTAATTTTTCGATAATTTTATGATTTACAATATATGTCGAGAAAAAAAAGCCGCCAGTTAAAACTTTCGAGTTGTTTTCTCTCAATTTCATAGAATGCTCGAACCTTCCTCTGTGGGGAAGTTAACATTGACAAAGATAAAGTTCCTTGTAGAGGCTCTGAGCATTGTGTGAAATTCCAAGGAAGCAACTTGCAATTTTAAACTTGAAGGATTTTTATTTATCTATTTTTATCATAAATGTATTTCAGGACAATGCAGGAGTTTCCCTTTAACACACATTACATAATTTACATACACATCTTGAGTAACATGGTAGTATGGAATCGTATAGATGTTAATATCTAAAAATTCTCAATTATTCAGGCAGGTACTGGCTTGGCACCGGGAACGTTCAAATCCAGGGTCCATCTGTACTCGTCCATCGATTTTGTCGCAGGATTGTAAACTCTCTCGGTATGATGAAGAACATTACCCACCACACGCTCCTCAGTGTCGCGAAAATATGGTTCACCGTTAGGTCCTTGTCCGGAGTAAACCGTTCTCGATGTGCCACCAATACCGTTGATCAAAATCGTCGATCCCGTATTGCCAAGTATCGTCGTCTGTTGCCCAGTTTTTCCTGAGACAATTTTATGGTATACAATGAGCAAAAATATTGTTAAATTTAAGGCATACGCACGTACGCTCGTGAAATCAGATAAAATCTTTATTATATGTATATAAAAGTTGTTGCTTTCACAAGTCGATTCGTGATTGTTTTGACGATAAAATTTTTACGATTCGCTAACCATTTGCGATACTCTCGATCTCCATTTTTTGTATCCTCATAGAGAAGGCCCTGTTTTTGTGAAAAAATTAAAACCTGGGTTTTCAAAATGGTCCAAAATATCGAAAAATCACATTTAAAAATAACGCGCGAACGGATGTGTGTGTTATCGGGATATAAAATTGAAACGGCTGATGTAATTACGAATTGGTTTGAGATATCGGGCTGACATTTCGCCCGCAAGCAAATCAGTAAAGGCTCTTTGTTCACTACGATGTTTTGTGGACATTAACAATTTTTTCTGGATTTTAGAAGATTTGAAAAATTTCAAAAAAGTGTGTTTAAAGCATAACTCATGCAATTTTCGAGCAATCAGGCTAAAGCGTTCTAAAATTCAAAATTGTATTAAACCTGGAACACCTTGATCGATTTTCTCTAAATTCAATAATTTAGAGAAAATCGATCAAGTCGCTCCAAATTTAATACAATTTTGAATTTTTCGAAAAATCGATACAGACGTTCCTTAACGCTCTAACTCGTGTAGTTTTTTGACCATCGAGCCAAAAGTTCGTACATCGATTGGGTATTATTGAAGGATATTTCGTAACTAATTTGAAGATAATCGGTTGACGAGTTTTAGATTTATAAAATTTTAAATTTTTCAAAATGAAAATGATGTTGGTGTTTATTAAGAATCCAGCTTGTCGTTGTCGAGCCAAAAATTCGTACATCTATTGGGTACCATCGGAGGATGTTTGCTATTAAATTTGGAGAAGTTCGATTGAACTTTTTAGAATTCGGCGAAAAATTTTGTACATAGGTGAAATGTCATTAAAGGATGATCGGGGTCAAATTATGCGAGAATTGATGAAAAAGTTGTGATTTAATGAAATTGAATTTTTTTCGAAAACCTTTGGTTTTATAATGCAAGTAGGGAAAAGGGGTGCAAGTTGAAACTTGCAAGTTGCTTCCGTGAAATTTTATCCAATGTTCGAAGCTTTCTCCGCGAGGAAACCAAAATTGAGAAAAATATATAGTTCTTTATGAAGGAGGCTTCGAGAATTATGTGAAATTTTAAGGAGTCAATTTGCAAGATTCAACATTTTTTAGTGCGTTTTGGCTCGATCATAACAATATTATTATTATTATTATTGTAATAGAGAAGAAAATAGTCTCAGAACCATCCGCCATTTCGCGATACACAATTCGTGAATAGAGAGTCTGGCAATATTCAGCTTCGCTAAGCTCCATTACGATGAACGAATCCCTTTGCCTAATTTATTCGGAAACGTGACGGGATTTCACGAAAACCGCGACAATCAGTTTGAAGCGATTTAATTCTCGTAGGAATGCTACAGACCGTGACTGCACTAGATATACGATAATGGAATATTCTCGAAGGCGAATTCAAATATTTTGGACGAGGGTCAAAAATATCGGATCGACCAATATTTGGAACGGCAGATACTTTGAAATTAAAACGTTTCTAAGAATAACGAGGATGAAGTTATTCGGAAATATTTAATTTTTCGACAATTGATGAAGTCGAATAACTGTTATTAAAAAAGGTTATTCATTCGAAAGTTCGTTTATTCGAGAATATTTGTTGAGATAGTCTGTGTACTTTGAAAGTACAAAAAATTGATTTGAATGATGTAAAAAGTTGATATTTCTGTAATAAAAAATGTGTAATTCATATTTATAAAATGAAATACACGAATACGAAATATGCTGGACATACAAGTTACGACATTGTAAAACTTGGACACGCAAATAATCGATGGACTGAAATATCAAACATTAAAATAGAAAACATCAAAATAAAGAACATCAAAATAGGGAATGTTAAAATACGGAACGTCAAAATAAAGAACATCAAAATACGGAATGTTAAAATAGGGAACATCAAAATAGGTAATGTTAAAATAGGAAATATCAAAACAAAGAACCCCAAAATAGGGAACATCAAAGTAGAGAACATCAAAATAGGGAATGTTAAAATAGAGAACATCAAAATAGGGAAAGTTAAAATAGGAAACATCAAAATAGGGAACATCAAAATAGAGAACATTAAAATAGAGAATGTTAGAATAGGGAACATCAAAATAGAGAACATCAAGATAGGGAACATCAAAATAAGGAACATCAAAATAGGGAATGTTAAAATAGGGAACGTCAAAATAGGGAACATCAAAATAGAGAACATCAAGATAGGGAACATCAAAATAAGGAACATCAAAATAAGGAACTTAAAAATAAGGAATGTTAAAATAGGGAACATCAAATTAGAAAATGATAAAATAGGGAACATCAAAAAAGGTCACTGGAATCGTTAATTCCTGACACGTTCATACAAATAGGCGTTAAAGACCATCTTCCCGAAAAGGTTGCATACGGTGATAATTTCAACGAATGATGATGACACAGGTGGGTGCGCAGCGACCTAATATGAAATAACATCGTACAATGAAGTAATGACAGTCTACAGTACGTCTATCCAATGATTCTCTTCTCCGTACCTCCCTACATGTTCATTCACGATGTACAATACCAACAACCAAACCATGCGACTCTCAGCCCCGAGGATATCACGAGCCATACCGATTACCACCAGGGGTTAACGTTGAGTTAATGTTTGACGTTTCATTGCGCGGAATGTTATCGCACGCGCCCTGTCGATAATTGAATGGGACACGCGTACCCGCGGGGATCATGTGCGAATGAAAAAAAGAGAGAGGGAGGAAAAAAAACAGAACGAAACAAAACAGGGCGTCGTTGCCTTTGAGCAGAAAGGGAACGTAGATTGTTAGTCCGTAAAATACCTTGAAACTTGGTCAATAGTGAAAGGGTAAATAGCATGCAAGTCGGCGATGACGTGAGAGCCAGTCTCGTCAACTTATTTACGTACGAAAATTCGCAATTTGCCATGATAAATTTTCTCACCAATTTTCTGCGCCACATCGCTATTCAGACGATCAATTTTCGCGAGATGACCACGAACGCTATCCTGAATCTCCTGAGTGACGCGCTGCACGTTTCCTTGAATATTCGCGTTGAGCTGATTGATATTCTCGAAGAGATCTTTCATCCAATCAGCCCCGAGTATTCCCTGTCCCGATGACGTTCTACAATATATGGAATCACGATTATAAATCGTATCACATTATTGTCGTATTGCACTTGATTTCACGTTAAGCTACTATTTGACAGCTCCTAACATATGTTAACGTCATTACGTTAGTTCGCGAGCGATGACTCACCCAACGAGAGAACTGAGTAGGAGGATGGCGATGGTGCATATCATGTCTATCGTAATTTGCGCAGCGGCAAATTCACCGAACGGGATATCTTTACGACGAGAGAGAAAAAAGAAAACTACACACTAACGAAGAAGCGTAGAGGAGCCAACGTGAAAAATCGATGGCACTGAAAAGTTTGCAATTATTGCGCGATTTAAAATAGGAACGCTGGTTGACCGGACGGTGTAATGGAACCAGCAGCAACGACGATAACCCGTGATGTGACTGATTCCTTATGCTTCTCTCACGCTGTGGCAAAGCATTATTGCCCGAGCTAAACCACTATCTGGCATCCCCGCTAGGTCGCCTCTTGCATATAGCCACATAGAACGGCTGGGGATAGCTAGCGGGCTCTACACCCGTGTATGAGAATCTATGAGACGCCGCGGCGTCGATCACTCGGTCACCGAAAACATTCTCTGTCTACAGGTTGTGTACGAATAGCACTCCCACCGCCCTCTGTCGCCGCGCTTTACAAATTATGACGAATTTTAGGGGATCACGTATGAATGCCGAATCGTGTAGGTATAGGGAAGCAAATGAAAATCGGCAATAAATGTTTAGAACGCACAGGAATTACTGATTATGATGCTACTCTTGAAAAAAATAATCCAATTATCGACTATGACCTTATCCTTTCTTCAAAAGGACGTGGCAATCGATTCTCGAAACTCTCGAATTGCAAGATATATCGAATCGTGTAGCCAGTCTATTCGTCAATGTGCTTGGTCATCGCGAAACGCGCGTTTTTCAAACATGATTTCGTTCAATTTGAAACAAATCACTAAAGGGACAGTGAGAGAGAAAGAGGGAGAAGGGCACACGCTGATGTCCATTCCTAAAGTTATGTACAATACAAGCGCAAGCGAAGTAAGTGCATGGTCATTGGTATACTAAAAAAAACACGCAGCGTATAAATGTGCGCAGTCACATATACATTTGCAAAATTAAACGGTGATCAACAACGTTCTGGTCAATACGAGGCCATTCTCGCTGTGACTTCTGAGGACGTCAGATAATGAACTCTCAGTCGAAACTACATATTTGTGCTACACGAACGAAGACCAGGCGCCGTGTTCTTGTAAATTCGGAAAATACTCACGCGAATATATTATACATGTTTGAATCGCGCTTAAGGGGAGGTGCAAGCCCCTTCCCACCATCTTTCCGCGCTTTTAAGTGCGGGAGAGACAGAAAAAAACTTGCTAACACATTTTTCGCGAAGACGTCTTAATCGATTGGAAAAAAAACGTGGGGCCGTCAGCGTTTAGGAATTACGCGCAGACGAACCCACAATTTTTTGTAAATTTGAATAAGCCGTATCCCAGAAACATGCGGTTATAAATTTTTCGGGGTTGCGTTGACCTTAAGCGTCCCCTTAAATATCAAATCTATGAGGGTCAGTAAGGGAGTGTCAGACCTAGACGGAAAAATCGTGTTCAGCACGCGGATGGGCAGAATTAAGTCGCGGTATCATTGGGGGAAAAATCGCAGATTTCTTACAGCGATAAATAATATTCGGCGGTTGTAGCGAGGGCGAATACTCTCACGGGTGCAGACCACACCCGGAAGTCAACTGGGCCAATTTATCTGAGAAATAAAATGTGTCGTATGTCAAGGTGATGTTAGCAAGCGTTAGTTTAAGGGGTGACACAACTCTAGCGGCAGAAAAAAAGGCCTCACTTTCATGATTTATTTTGGGAGTATGAAGAAAGGAATATGATTATTTTCAGAGGGTTTATGTAACACATATTGAAATATGAAGAAAAAAAAATTATTTTCATTTTGATACAAAATGGCGGCGGTAGAGCCCATCTTGAAAATCGTCTTTTTTTAAAACACCTTCACGGGAGAACCGTTTTCTCGTCGAGTATAAGACCTGGAACAAAAAACCAAAAAGTTTTACAATCTATATAGGCTATGGGACTACGTAAGGATTTTTTTTTTTAATTAAATTTTATAGAAACGGTGAACTTTTGAAAAAATGAATGGATTTTTTGCCAAATAAACAGTAAATTGTTTATAAAAAAAGTCTACATTAAATCAAAAAACGGCTAGGTATTAGGATAGCGAATGTAATTGTGAAGCTACTATCAAAAATTCAAATCGACCCATGCAACGATGTTCAAGTAATACGTCCTCCCAGATTGAAAAAGACGATTTTCAAAATGTGTTCTATCGCCGCCATTTTGCATCAAAATGAAAATAAAAAATATTTTTTACATACTTCAATATGGATTAAATACATTCTCTGAAAAGAATTCTTATTCCGTTCTTCATACTCTTGAAATAAATCGTTAAAGTTAGGCCTTTATTTCTGTCGCTTGAGTGGTGTTCCCTTAAGCTAGTTTTCTAGTCCAAACAATAATTTTTTCGAGGTTTGAAAAAAAAAAATATTCATAGGTACTATTAAATATTTCAACATCGATCCTTTTTCTCCTTAGTTCTTGATACTTGCAAGTACTCTGCAAATTTTTTCGAGTACAATAAAAATAAACTAAGGGTGCTACGCAGTTTTCAATTCGTCATGGTTCCATAGCGACTGGGACCATGGTTCCAGACGTTCTACTCATCTGAAACGAAAAAACTAAAAAGATTATTGATCAGTACAAGTATGGCTATCGCATGAATCTCTAAAATTTCGAAGAAAAAAATATGAAACATTTTTTATGGTTATTCGAAGACTTAAAAAAAATTCGACAATCCGTACACATTGTTTAGAACGTCGCCATTTTGTGAATTTTTTTTCTTCGATATTTTGGAGGTTCATGTGATAACCATACGTGTACTAATCAATAATCTTTTTTGTTTTTTCGCTTCAGATGAGTAGAACGTCTGGAATCATGGTTACGGTCGCCATGGGATCATGGCAACTTGAAACCGCGTAACACTCTTAATTTAGTTTTATTATACTCGATAAAAATATGCAGAGTACCTGCAAATATCAATAAATAAGTGGAATAAAGACTAATGTCGAAATATTCAAAAAGTACCTTTGAATTAATTTGCTAACCTCGAAAAAAATCCTCATTTAGACTAGATGAGTGCCTGAATCGAAAAACAAAACCGAAGCATCCCTCCAAGACCATCTTGATTGATCGTCCTTTGTTAGTTGTAGGGTTGGAAAATTGAAAGGGGTGCAAATGTGAACGACATCACAAATCATTTTTACGTTTGCACGGTTTTTATGACTTAGGGTCAGTAAAATTGAACATTTTCGCTTTCATTCTATTTGCTATATGAGTTATTTAAAAAAAGTAGACGTAATTAAGGCCTTACATACGTCGAGAATTTTCAAAAAATCGATTTTTTTTTGTTTACAGATTATTATCCCTTATAGTCTTAGGCGTATTTCTGTGTAAGCTGATTGTAAAAATTCCCCATAGTTCAAAAGTTATTGTAGATAATGTGACTTTTTTTTAAATTACCGTAAATTGTTTAATTTTTCGAATTTCAAAAATCCGGCTCGACAGACTATAACTACTACCTTATTTTACAAGAATTTCTTTACATTTTGCAGATCCGTCAACATTTGAGGAAGAAATACTGCCGACTTGGAGCAACTTTTTTTTTACAGTGCTTCAAAAAATGTGATTTTTCATGTTGTAATTTTTGAAAAAAAAAATTGAAATAAATTTTTTTACAAACTTAACACAGTAATAAACAATGTGTAAGAATTTTTTTATCAATTTCTATTTCTATCCCTCCTAAAAACAGTTTTTCTTTTGGTACGTTTTCGGTACCGCTGGACGTATGTAAGGCCTTAATGGACTTGGATTTGTTTTCGTAACGACCAAGAACAATCCATTATTATTACAAACCACCGTCCATTCGCGAAACGATATTAACGATAAATAACTGTACGCAAAATCTAGCCTACCCGAACAGCGCTCTTTTCCCCCGTGTTCGGCATTGTTGCAACGTATTAACTTGACTAAAATGTGAATCATTCTGAATCCTACTATCTCTGCCGACGTATAATACTCAATGTTCCATGCAGTGATGTCATAACGTGATAAGCTGTAATCCCGGAATACTCTGTGGGAGAGAAGGATTCATGTTGCTGATCGACGTTCTGCGCTTCGGGTAAATCCTGTCGTATTAAATCAATTTCTGAATAAAGAGGCTTCGGACACATTTGTGAATTATTCGGACGGATAATTTTTTAAAAAATAAACATGCTCTTTTTCAGATTTCATTCTACACCTCTTTTACAGTACATTGTCGGCGCCATTTTGCTTCCTCACAGAATTCGTTTTCGTGGGGATCTTTGTATTCGTGAGAAAAATATTTTTCCATCTTTCAATGCCCATGTATTTAAAATGTGCGAACACGTTCGAAAAATACGTTTACGCAAATGTCCGAATGTGTGTGTGTGCGCGTGTCACGAGGTTGCAAAATTCAAACTTCTATAACATTGGAAGGGTTTCACTGATCGGGCTGAAATTTTGCACGCAAGTGGAGTTATCAACCTCCGTCGTCCGATATAATTTTCGTCAGAATTTTTCGTGCAGATTAGACATTGATTCTTTTCAAACATCTGTTGAGGGCATGTACTCGAGTTGTTTTTGTGCTATCAGAGTAACATTTTCTACACGGCTAGATATCATCGCGTCTTGTTCGTTATTTAATTTTGAGAAAATTTATCGTATTATTACAAATTTATGAAATTTCCAAAATTTCAACAAACCGCTGTAGGTGTTTGTTAAAGGCTTTAAAATTCGGAAAATTTTTGAGCTATTGGGCCAAAATTTCCTAGATGACTTAGGTTCCGTCAAACGATAGTTGTTAATAAATTTTCATAAACTCGATAAACGCGTTTGCAATCTATGGTTTTTCGAATTTCTTCAAGAAATCCACTAAAAATCAAGCAAATTACACACTATGAAATGAAAGAAGAGAAAAAATACGATGGAAATTGAGACTTGACAATTGCTTCCTCATCATTTTCGCGATTATACAAAGATTCCTCTATCAGAAAGCCGAAAGTAAAAAAACCCCTTTACCGTTAAGGGATTATGCACAATTAGGATTTTCAAAAAAAAAATTCGTTTTAATTTCATTTTCGTAATGTCCATATAATAAGTATGTACACAGAAAATTTCATGTTAATCCGACAAATATTCTCGAAGCTACACGCATATTTGTAAAAACGTCTCGTAGCGTTTGAAAGTAGATTTTGAAAGTTTGAATGCGTTTTTCTCAAAACTGTGTTTTTAAAGTCGTTGAGCAAAATTCCTCGGACACGGCTAAACCGATCAGCCTCAAATTTTTACACAAGCTTTATAAATATATTTTTTAGTGAGTAATCGAACGTTTTTTCTCACCGATAAATATTTTCCATTTTATAAACAATTTAAGGCCAACATTTTTATCGAAAATCGAAATTTTTTTTGAGAATCCGCTATTTTATTACAAATTAATATTTTGCTTATTCCTTCGATTAAATACTAGATAACAGATTACATTAACGAAATCTTTTTTGTTTTTTTTTTTTTTTCATTTTAAACGATCCCATCCAGAGATATCGTGCTCACCGCGAGACGCCTTTTTTTAGAGGAGGTCCCGGAGAACGGTTACAGCAGCTTCAAAAATCGTTATTTTTACAAACAAAAAATATGAAAATAAAGTTGATAGTTACCACAATATGTATATAAATTTTTACGTTAATAAATAAAAATGTCTTTCCAGGAAAACTTCTTGAAAAATCGCTCTCTCCGGTCTCTTGACTACGTATGGCCCCTTAAAGTAACATTTGTGTCAGCGCAAACATGATCTTGTTGCTCGGACATATTGTCGTTGCCCAGAGGTATTCGGGCCTCGTTCTCATTCCGCTGATCGTATAAATCGCCCGTGTTAATAATGGCATACGGAGCTAATAATTCCTTTTGTACTAACCATTGCCAATATTTTTTCAAATAGGAGTTAAACGGCGGTTGAACAAATATGTTACACGAAAGTGGTGGATCGGGAGGCCGTTTAAATAATAAAATTCTTCACTTTTCTCGTTGACAATCGACTATTATTTTGTTTCAACTTATTTCATCGTAATCACAGGAATCATATTATTGAACGCATAAACCCATAGTTGCAGGCGTATATATACGCCGGAAAAACGAGACAGAATAAATATGCGAGCGTGTACATAGTCATGATCGATAAACTTCGCAGTTAAATATGAATTTACGGCCCAACAAATAATTAACTCTCACCAATCCTCGAAACGCTGACGCACTTGTTATTTTAATAACAACAATAATAGTAATAATAATAATAACCACGTGATAAGAACAGTGGGAGGGGAGAGGGGTGGGGATGTGGACCGAGGCTGTAAGTACATATAGCACATATGGCACCGATCGTTGGACCTTCACTCTCGACAAAGTTTCGCATCGAAATACATATTCCGCGAGCCAATCATGCTCGCGCTCGAGGCAATTCGCGCTTCGCTGATACTCGTAGCTGGAGGTGCAATTCTCGTTACGGCTTACTCGGTAAGTACGGCGGTAATGGCCACTGCATTAGTGAGAGATTTGTCAAACCCCTTTTTTTTTCTTCTTTTCGTTCGTATTGAGAAAGCGGAGGCGTTGAATTTTCAAGCCATTAATTATCATCGACATTGCATTAACGACGCGTACTAATTAAGTGAGTGGTACACATTGAAAAGCATTTTTACAAACTTTTATCAATCTACGGTAACGCGAAAAGGTCGATATTACAGCGTGACTCCTTAGCATTATAAAACAAAAGCTGCGAGTTAAAACTTGCCACTTGCTCCCTCGACATTTCAGACGCTGTTCAAAAGCTCCTCCAAAAGGAATTATATCTTGCTCTATTTTGGCTTCCTCATAGAAGCTTCAAGCGCTGTGTGAAAATTCAAAGAAGCAACAGACAAGTTTGAAATTGCAGCTTTTTCCCTGCACGTTTTGTAAATTTTTCGATTAACTTGAAGGTTCATCAAATCGTTCCATCGATTCACGCGACATTCGAGC
The DNA here is from genome assembly GCA_958009045.1 of Oxytorus armatus. NCBI lineage: Eukaryota > Metazoa > Arthropoda > Insecta > Hymenoptera > Ichneumonidae > Oxytorus > Oxytorus armatus. The sequence goes on along the minus strand of OY253749.1, from coordinate 5,323,392 downwards.
CCTCAATTTTATCTATACAGAACATTTTATCGCGGAATCTAAAGAGTTTAACACGAAATGCTCGGCCTAAAGTCTTGACAAATACCTGTATCATTTTTTTTGTTTAATTTAAAATTCCATAAATTCAAAACGCCTCGATCGAATTTCTCAAAATTCAATAGCGTATATCCTTCGATGGTACCCAGTGGATGCACAAAATTTTGACTCGATAATCTAAAAATTACCCGATCTAAAATTGTAAAAAAAACTCCTATATCGATTCTTTCAATCAGAAATTTCATAAATCCAAAACGCCTGAATCGATTTTGTTCAAATTTAAGACGAAACATTCTGTAATAGTATACAATACATTATGAAGTCCTAGCTCGATTTTCCGAAAAATTCGGAATTCCATAAATTCCTCACAAAAATCGTATCGAAAGTTTTTACTGACTTGCCGGTGTAACTTACTGATGTCGAAGTCAAATTTCAGCCCGACAGCTCAAAACAATTCGAAGTTAAAGAAGTTTCAATTTTTCGCCCTTATCTCACAAATACACACACGCATCCAAACATTCTTGGTAAATATGATTTTTCGATATTTCGGAACATGTTAAACACATTCGCATTAAAAACACGATTTTTTTTCTTCGTGGAAATAAAGCTTTCTCTATGACGAAATGAAAATATCTTTGGTTATTTATTGAAATTCGATGATTAACGGCAATTCCTGGGGAAGTGCAATTTTTGTTCGTTTTTATCCAGATAAGAAGAGTTGTATTCAGACTTTGGTGCATATTTAATTTTAGCTTCGACGATAGTTCGTTTTGTTTTTTCTGATTTACAGACGCGTCACCGATTGGTGTGCGTTAAATTTTAAGGCCTTACATACGTCCAGCGGTACCGAAAACGTACCAAAAGAAAAACTGTTTTTAGGAGGGATAGAAATAGAAATTGATAAAAAAATTCTTACACATTGTTTATTACTGTGTTAAGTTTGTGAAAAAATTTATTTCAATTTTTTTTTTCAAAAATTACAACATGAAAAATTACATTTTTTGAAGCACTGTAAAAAAAAAGTTGCTCCACGGTCGGCAGTATTTCTTCCTCAAATGTTGACGGATCTGCAAAATGTAAAGAAATTCTTGTAAAATAAGGTAGTAGTTATAGTTTGTCGAGCCGGATTTTTGAAATTCGAAAAATTAAACAATTTACGGTAATTTAAAAAAAAATGTTAAGTTTGTGTCAAAAAAGTCACACTTTAATTGTTTTTATAAAATTTTCTAATTATAATTTTAAAAATCCGGCTCGACAGACTATAGAAAAAACAATTCCGAATATTAAAAAAAAAAATCATCAAAAAATATTAAAAACCGTACGAGTTATCATGCCGACCGTGTCAGAAAAAGTAGTTTTGAGAAAAACGCGTTTAAAGTTTCAAGCGCGTTTCGCCCGAAGTTGCGCGCGGCTGGAGCAAGAACTTTATGAATTTTTTAAATTTATTTAGTTAACTTACGTCTAATCTCCCATTCCAGCTTCATATTGTACGCCTTCTTTGTCAGTAAAAAATTGTTGTTGTTCATCTTTTTCTAATCGACGAATTGTTCTGGCCTCTTTTGTTGCTTTGGTAGCGTTGATTCGAGCGTGTTTCACATTATCAGGCAGTCACATTATCTACAATAACTTTTGAACTATGGGGAATTTTTACAATCAGCTTACACAGAAATACGCCTAAGACTATAAGGAATAATAATCTGTAAACAAAAAAAAATCGATTTTTTGAAAATACCCGACGTATGTAAGGCCTTAAGTGGGGAAAGTTTCGTACCTTTTGGTAGGACATTTTTGACTTTACTCTGTAGATTGAATATTTTAGTTGTAAACAGTGGACTTACATTTTTGTAGAATGATTCTTCTCAATAACTAGCAGTGGCCCGCGGTTTCACCCACATTAAGGTAGTAACTTAAGTCTGGTAACTTAAGCCGATTTTCATGTCTTTTTTGGAGGGCGTTTTTTTTGTAGGAAAATAAAAATGAATCGTTTTGGATATTTAGGATGTTTTTATTTACATATTAAATATACCAAAAAAAAAATTTTGAAAAAATTTAATAGTTTATTATTATTATTATTATTGATCGAAGTTGGCACCTCGAAAAAAAAACCGCGTGGGTGGCCCCGATGATTTTGGCTCTTGATGTTATCTGAAATAAAAAATTCTTGATAATTCTTGATCTATAGACATGTCATTCTGGTCGGAACTACTGAAGTTAAATTTCATGGATACATAACAAAATGGCGGACTTTGGAAAAAAGTTTTTTTTTCCATGAAATTTAACTTCAGTAGTTCCGACCAGAATGGCATGTCTATAGATTAAGAATTATCAAGAATTTTTGATTTCAGATAACATCAAGAGCCAAAATCACCGGGGCCACCCACGCGCTTTTTTTTCGAGGTGCCAACTTCGATCAATAATAATAATAATAATAAACTATTAAATTTTTTCAAACAAATTTTTTTGTATCTTTAATATGTAAATAAAAACATCCTAAATATCCAAAACGATCCATTTTTATTTTCCTACAAAAAAACGCCCTCCAAAAATGACATGAAAATGGGCTTAAGTTACCAGATTACTACCTTAAGTTTGAATTATATATCTGTTCCATATGCATTATGGGAACATAAGCAAATGCATCTCATATAATTACTATCCGGGAATGATGTGGAAAAATAAAAGGACCGATCACTAAAAAATAAACCGATGCTGCCACCGCTCCGTAGGGTCATAGCATGAACTTATATGGCCTAGGGCCTTCCTGGATAAATGGGCTATGTAATGTAAAAAAATTTTTTTAAAATTGGATTAGTATTTCTTGAAATTAACGCGTTCGAACAAACATACAAACTCTGCAGTTTTATTATAGTAGTAAAATTTTTCATTGGAAAATTAACAGAGAAGCGTTTAACGAATAAAAGGGACTGTGAACAGAAATTACTAATTTAACGATAGTATAAATTGTACTTTTGAGAGAAAAAAGAAAGAAAATAAAACTTTTTAGAAATTGGCGATGAATCTGTTGGTAAATAATTCTCCGTTAATGATTTTATATGTTAAGAAACGCATGCACATTGTCTTACTGTTTTAGTTCATCCGATAAGGTTTGCGAATATACAGTTTCTAAAATATTCAACGGAGCGCTGTAGTCACTTCGAGCGCGCTGATGTAACAGTAATAAATAATTATTTTAAACGACAGGACGATATAACGAGCGAGGAAAAACCGATATTAAGAAGATCACTCCACACGCGATATATGGACGATGATTTTGCGGAGGAACCAAGACCAGAAAACGTTCATGATTACGACGCTCGAATTCCTGTACAACGAAGATCGTCGGCCATTACGGATAACGATGGGATCTCAAAATTATCAAAAGGCCTCTCGAATGACGACCAACAACGTGGAATTCGACGCATCAATATCGGCGATGAATAACAAAAATCATCAAATATAAATGGAAAATTTGTAATAAAAAAAAATGTCTTTTCGTTCGTCACTCTTACTCTCGTTCTGTTCGTCATATAAACGTCGAATAATATGTGATAAGCAGCGTTAATTCTTCGGCAAATATTTCGCAATGATTTCAAATTCCGTAAACGTTCGAGGCTCGGAAAGATCGAAAATTCTTTTCGTTAATCGGGAAGTAAAACGCGAGTAACCAGTTTTTTCTTTGAACCTCGTATATCGAGAGAGAGAGAGAGAGAGAGAGAGAGAGAGAGAGAGAAATAGAGAGCTGAATTTGCTCGACAAATAACACCCGACATTTCTGTCTCGTTCGAACTTTCCTTCCGTCACTCAACATGCACTGAGCACTGTCCGCGAAGTTGATGTTTCGTTCAATATTTTAATTGCTAAAATCAATTTTTTGTTTATCTCCTCTCGCTTGCTCCCATTGCGAACCTGGCATAATCGAATTCTTATGTTAAATACGGATGGACTCGAAGCAATGTTTTCATTTCTTTGTTGTTACAAAAGTGACGCATATGCACGCCCATGCTGATGGCCCGGAGACCTACATTCTCCGTCGAATGGTCGATGCGTTATATACAATTTAAACAAAAAAGTTACAAGAATTTTGACCCTCGTACGATATGCACCCCATCCCGACACTCTCTCTCTCTCTTTTTTTAGAGGGATGAACTGGCGAGAGAGATGGTTTACACATATCGATTCCATGAAATCGTCAGATAGGATCTCTCCTGAAAAATCCGGAGAGGTTATATCATTCGTAGACACTTCTTGCGGTCGTTCGTTCCACGGGAGGTCCTTCGTCATTTTTGCTCTATCTTTCGATCCTTCGTACGTCTCACTATTACCATCTCTCTCCTTTACCCCGATTCAATCGTTTTGCAAACAGAGATCCACCGCTCCGATCCTTTTTTCCCTTCCGTCGCGATTCCATCCACTCCCTGACCTCTCGGGGCGGGGGGTCTCGAGTCTTTCTCTGTGGACTCGTCACTCTCGATCTCTGCTCCGATCGCTTACCATCACTTACACACAGCTCCTGTATATTTGTGTTTGTCGACAGTGCACTCTGGCCACAAAATGGTTTGGTAAATTTTATCAAACAACTGCGAAAATTGGCCCTAAAATAGAAATCAGATGTCTCATTTTTTTTCTCAGAAAGAGCGATCGTTCTCGTTAGCTCCAACAACGTCACAATATTTTCAATGACCATGCCAACTCGACAGATGTGTACGAAAAAAAAGAGCGGGTATCAGTGGACGCGCGGTTGTCGCTTGGCTCCGCGCGCCACCTGTATCGGCCAGGTTTTCCGTAGTTCCCCTGTGCCCGAATGCAGATGCAATACGGTGGGCTTTTGGGACAGAGTGGTTGCGGACAATTCTTGTCGCGTAGGCAGCGTCTCAGGGGATGAAATGAAAATGGGAACGAAGGGAAAGAGATATAAAAATTGAAAAGGTATGCTATGAAAATACTAATTTAAAAAAATAGTTTACAAAAATAGCTTTTAAAACTATGCAGTTCCAGAGTTTCGGAGTAGACCGCCGAGGGAAGTTCGACCCAATTACCGAAGGTTGAAAAAATAAAATGAAAAGTCATAGTCGCTGAGTCGAGAAAAGATCCCCGATCGTAGTCACACTGTCTCCCGGAAGCGCATGTATATTATTATTAATAGAGGATGTTCTGTGAAGGTGAATGATTTTTTTTTTCAATGCCAATGTATTTAAAATGTTCAGACGTGAGTGTGTGTGTGTGTATTTTCAAGAATAAAAATTTAGTAAAGCAGTATGTCCCCTTTAATTACTGCAATTTTCATGAGAATTCATGAAGTGGTTGAAAATTCGAAAAATCTGGAATCTACAATACACCCGGGGGCAAAAGCTGAAAATTGAAGGTTGCAAATGGCTTTCTCGAAATTTCGCACAATCCTCAAAGATTTCTCGATGAAAAAGCCAGAATTGAAAAAGACTTTTGAGCATTGTGCGAAATTTCGAGTGAGGAATTTTCAAGTTTTTTACAAACGATTTGTGCCGTTAAAAAAACAGGAAGCATTAAGCAGTCTTCAAATCTAAACGGGGATTTGTTTTGGAGTTAAAAAAATAAATTCATAGATACTATTAAACATTTGAAGATCGGTCGTTCTTCGTCTTATTTATTCATACTTGCAGGTACTCTGTAAATTTCTTCGAGCACAATAAAAATAAATTAACAGTGCTACGCGGTTTCAAGTCGCCATGGTTCCACGGCGACTGTGACCATGATTCCGGACGTTTTACTCACCTGAAACAAAAAACCAACAATATTATTGATCAGTACAAGTATGGCTATCGTGTGAACCTTTAAAATTGCGGAAAAAAAAATATGAATACGTTTTTTTTGGTTGTTCAGAGATTTTTTTTTTAAATCGAAAATTCGTACACGTTGTTTAGAAGATCGCCGTTTTGTGATTTTTTTTCTGTGAAATTTTAGAGGTTCATGCGATAACCATACTTGTACCGATCAATAGTCTTTTTGGTTTTTTTTGGTGTTAGATGAGTAGAACGTCCGGAATAATGGTCACAGTCGCCATGGAATCATGGCGACTTGAAACTGCGTAGCACTTTTAATTTATTTTTCTTGTACTCGAATAAAGTTGCAGAGTACCTGCAAGTATCAATAAATAAGTGAAAAAACGACCGATGTTGCAATATTTAATGGTACCTATGATTTTTTTTTAGCACCGAAAAAATGCTCCTTTAGACGATAAAACTGGCTTAAATACGGTAATGGATCTTCAATTATTCGCCTAAACGTGACGTTCGATTTTCTCCTTTCGAGTGTTCGATAGACATTATTCGCTCCAAAGATTCATCCCCCCAATTAGAAACGTTCGAACTCTAACGATTGTAAAATCGGAAGGGTCACTTTCGTCTCAGCAGTGCAATCGAACTCTACGATCTATCGTCTTTTTTTCATTCTTCTTTAAGGCACGTCCTGTACGTCCGATGAACATATATGTGCGTGTATATAGATGAATGGCAACAGGATAAAGTTTTATTGATTTTCTTTGGTGTCCCTTGTATATGCACGAGGTCGTTCGATCATACCTATCATTAGTGGCGCGATTGGCGGAGCGAACCTAGTTTTGTTGCCCTTATATCGGCCACAACCCCTGAGGGGATGAGACTCGGGCGGAACGATGAGGAAAGAAGAGACGGCGGCTGGATAATGGGAGGAGGGAGGGATTGTCGGAGAAACGAGAATTACCCGATCGCGTATATATAAATATGTCTGTGTGTGTGTACACGCAGGTAGCGTTAGCGAACGGAGCGATGATAGTTTTGCTGGAGTGCCCGTAGGCTGGCGCCAACCTGGCGGACGTCGTTGGAAACTCGGGCCTCACGAGCGCACGAACGACGTTATGCGATACCACGAGCGGCGGGAGGTTCCGTAGCTCTCGGGATAGCCCGGCGTCGACTTCGTGCTCAGTCTGTACCTAACTACGGTACCCAAGCTGACACAAATCGCCGGGTGTGTTGCTCCGCGTTTCTTCTCGTACATCGGCGGTTTCTCGAGACTTGCACGTACACACAAATACATAAACAAACGACGAATTGTTCTCGGGTTAATGAAAACGTACTCCGAAATTATAACATAAGGTTATATTTTTTGTTTCTTTCATTTTGGCGACTAAGTACGAAGAATCATACTCTTATGGATTGACGAATAATCGTAATTCTCGCGACGAAACATCGAGTCGGTTTCGTGTGACGCGTTGTCGCAACGATTCGGTTAAATTTGAATAAACAAAGTTTGTTTTCGGTTGGCGACACTCCGTCAGTAAGATCATATTATAGCATTTCTCTTTCATTATAGCCATTTTTGTTTGGACTTGTTTTTTAAATGACTGTGCGCGAGTAGAAACACGATTTTTAATCTACCTCGGACTTTGGATCAATGATGAATTACCACTGAATGAGTCTTTTACGATTTTACGTGTGGTTAAGCGACGATCGCGGAATTTCATACTGAAACATTACGACCATGTGCATCATCGAGGTGAACAAAATTTTCGCCGTCATTCTGGAGTTGTAGTATTCTCATCGAATTGGTAAGTGTTTGTTGTTGTTTTTTTTTAATCGTTTACCGAGCATCGTTGAGTTACGATTATTTATTCATTCTTAGATATTATCTCGCGTCGTTGAATCGTGAATTTTTTTTTTTTTTCTTTCATAACGTCGGCGACCATTAAACGATTTTAACAGCGAAGCTAGATTGATATAATCCTCGCAATGGTATCCACGCTGCGAATGGATCCGAATTAATTTGCTCCGAATTGGTTATCGCTCCAAATTGGAGCAAACTCGAGAACTGACATGCGCGCGCGAGCACGCTCTCTCTGATTCTTCGATGTTTTGACTCGGCGACATATTCAAGAAGAATTTATTCTTTGATTATTTAGTTTTTATGTAAAATCATCAGGTGAGAATGACTGCCATTAATCTGCATTTAAGACGATGAGTTCGCGAAGGTCTTGGGTGTTGCGCAATAAACGAGATAAACAGAAAAGATATACGAATAAATGATATTCAATTTTCACGTAGATATATAACGTGTATTGTATTGTATAGATACGCGAAATTGCCGAGATAGCTGGCGATAGCAAATTCGTCGTCTTCCAGGAAGATCGAGCACTTGGATAAAGCCTGATATTCTTGTTGATGTAACGGAGATAAGGATTGTACAATATTCACAAAAACATATATATATATATATATGTATATATATATATATATGTTTTTGTGTGAGTGCACGCGCGCGCGTGCGCCTGCGTGTACGTGTGTGTAATTATTACAAATAGGATCGGCGAGCGTAAAACAAAATGTTTTCGTCTATTATCGGTTGGTGCCGATGATATTACCGATTATTATTTGCGGACAGGGTTACTGATATCCTCTCCATTATCGGGTTTGCGCACGCTATCGTTAAAGGAGGTTGCCCACAGCTGCGCACTAATCAAATAAGTGCTATATTTTTAACCTCGTTCATACAAAGTCTCGTGCATTAATTGATTATGGTTAATTATGATTTGTAATACAGCGTATGTTATTAACGGCGACAAAAATTAATAACAATGTATTTGCAAAAAATATTAATTCTTTTGCGCAAATTTTCCTGAAATCGTAAATATCGCTTCGGGTTTTATAACAACAACAACAAAATAATCCGTAGTTTTTTCTTCGGGTTTGACGTGACACGACTCGATCATTCTCTTACTCTTGAAAGATCCTCTACCAACTCACCGACCAGATATTTCCACAATACACTCCGCTTTTATTTGACAGCCATTCGTTTACCCATCGACGAAATTGTCGAACGGCTGTAATTTTCGAACGGAGAATATTATGAAATAGCTGAATGATGAATTCGTAGGAGGCTCTTTCTAGAGAATGAGCCGTACTACATTGAAATCGAGGAAAAGATATGAATTATTCTTTGAAAAAATCGAATGAATGAACTATTTGAAAATTGCCACAGGCCTATTAAGGGGTCATACGCAGTGAGGATATATAAAAAAAATGTTAATTTCATTTTTGTAATGTACATATACTTAAGTATATACACGGAAAATTTCATGTCAATTCGACAAATATTCTCGAAGTGAGACACATATTTGTGAAGACGTCCCGGAGCGTTTGGAAGTAGATTTTGAAAGTTCGAATGCATTTTTCTCAAAACAGTGTTTTTAAAGTCGGTGAGCAAGATTCCTCGGAAAACCGATCAGTCTCAAATTTTTACACAAGCTTGATAAATATATTTTTTCGTGATTAATCGAAGGTTTTTTCTCGCCGATAAATATTCTCAATTTTATAAACAATTAATGCCAAAATTTCTTTTGAAAATCGAATTTTTTTTTTGAGAAGCCGCCATTTTGTTAAAAATTAATATTTTGCTTGTCCCTTCGATTAAATACTAGGTAATACCTCATATGAACGAAATCTTTTTTGTTTTTTCATTTTAAACGATTCAATCCAGAGATATCGTGCTGATCGCAAGACACCTTTTTTTTAGAGGAGCTCCCGGAGATCAGCTATAGCAGCTTTAAAAATCATTATTTTTACAAATAAAAAATATGAAAATAAAATTCAACCTCCCTAAACAGACTCTTGTTTTACCCAATCGTCTTGGCAATTCGTCGATAAGATATTATTTGGCGTAGCTTCCAGTTAATGAAAAAAAAAAAATGTATAGTGCAATTTGACACTCGCTTATCGCTTCACAAATTTTCTCTTCGTCGCAGAGGAAGTTTTGCGTAATTTTTATTGGATTTTTCGAAAAATTGAAAACACGACGACTTTAGAAGGTTTATGGGCGATTTTCATCAAATTCAATGCCAAACATCCTTCAAACGTATCCAACTCATGTAGGAAGTTTTTAATCGACAATCCGAAAATTGCGACGAGCGATTTAACAAACACGTGTACCGATTTTATGAAATATTTGTAATTTCATCGATTCGGTACGCCTCGATCGGTTATTTCGAAATTCAATATGCGAATAGTTTTTGGTGATGGTCCATTTGTGTTGAAACTTTTGGCCCGATAACTCGAAAATTGCTCAAGTTATTTCTATTAACGGAGATTTTGGAAAAAAAAAAAAAAACATGCAAAATCGTGTAAAATTTGGACGACTTGTTCGATCCCGATGAAAATGATATCGAACGGAGAGAGCTCTATCGATTCATTCGGATATTCAATTTTTTTATTTTCTGTTATTCGAACGTCCCTTCCGGGTTTTTACGACCTCCGTTCCTTTCTCACCCAACCTTCCCTTTGTTCGACCCTCGAAACCTCCCCAGATTATCGTCCATAGCCAATCATTCCTAATGCACTATTGCATTTGCACCAGGGCGGGCAATTAACCGCAATTTCCACAATTATAGACGTTTGATTTGATAACAGACAGACAGACGGACAGGAACACACGTAAAAATCTGGAGATTTTTTGTAGATGTGTTATTCTGATGTTTTGACACATTTTAAACAAAAATTGACTATGAAAACTGGAACAATTGATCATGAGAAATATTGATTTTTCTTTCGATTTACCGATTCCCTTTAAAACGGAGTAGAAAAATATATTGCATACATTTCTATCAATGACCGTACATTGCAAACTTCGATATGAACTTTCATCTTTCTTTTTGTTCAAAATTTCGTACCAATTCATGACAGTGAAATAATCTTGAAAAATCGACATCTCGCTTCCGATTATCCGGCAGTCCCGACTATTTTAACGATGAAAATCTTAAGCTCCTCGCGTATTTCAATAATTAATATTATACTAAATGTTAGAGGACAACGACGAGGTTCATTGATCCTCGTTGCTGTTAAAAAAAAAAAAAGTCGTTCCCGCGCTGCCTCTTCCACGCTATATCTTACGTTCCAACGGCAATACCCCGTCGTATCTGAATGTCGATTAACGACACCGTATCTACATACGTTACAAGAACGAATTATCTTAATTGGTAGTAACAAGAGATTCACGCGGATGGTGCCGCGCTTCTCGAAGCATCGGATTTATGTGTTCAATAATAATAAGAATAAAGGATTGACAAGTGGAAAAAAAGAAAATTATTGTTATAGCACTGGGTGTATATCAAGTTATTTATGCAATATTGACTCGACAAACGATCGTACGAGCGATGCCCGATAAATTCTGTACTCTTCCGCGACACGACCTTGTATTTTTTTTTTTATTAGGCACACATATACTCGAACGAGGAAAGCTTTATGTGTATCGCGCGGAGGACTGATGCGAAAGATTTTTATACGCTGCTCGATATATAAAAAACCATGTATCCATATATTGGAGGTACTCGGGAGAGAGCTGTGCTCCAAAAAAAAGCTGTCTCAACGTTATCCTCGCACTTTGGAGTTTTGGGGCTCTCCAGAATTTATCGTTATCTCCGAACGGTCCGCGGCACTGTAACTCGTAATAATCTAAAAGACGAACGAATACCAACGACGTATATGTATATGTATTGTGACGGAAATACGTATATATATATATATACGTGGAAGTGGCGGATAACTATGATAAACCGCGGAGTAGAAGGGATTACGTTATTTAGGTATTACAGATTGGGCCACATGGCGCGTTAAAGTCATCTCCGTAGAAAATTTTTATACGACCATACCGTATAGTTTATAACGAATGCTTGCGTGTGTTTATTCAACGTTGACGCAGGTCCGGGACAGTGGCGTACTTCGAGTTTTTTACCTGAAAAAAAAAATGTTATTTAAGGAGTTATACGCAGTCAGCAGGCCGACAAAGCGATATTTAAGAATTACTCCTGGAACGACATTTCAATTTATTAACGTAAAAATTTATATACATATTGTGGTAACTTTCAACTTTATTTTAATATTTTTTATTTGTAAAAATAATGATTTTGAAAGTTTCTATAACCGATCTCCGGGAGCTCCTCTAAAAAAAGGCGACTTGCGGTAGGCACGATATCTCTGGATTGGATCATCCAAAATAAACAAGCAAAAAATATTTCGTTAATATAAGGTATAATCTAGTATACAATCGAAGGAATAAGCAAAATAGAAAGAGAAATTATTAACAAAATGGCTTCTCAAACAAAATTTCGATTTTCGAAAAAAATGTTGGCGTTAAATTGTTTATAAAATGGATAATATTTATCGGCGAGAAAAAATCTTCGATTAATCACTAAAAAAATATAATTATAAAGCTTGTGTAAAAATTTGAGACCGACCGGTTTAGCCGTTTCTAAAGAATCTTGCTCACCGACTTTAAGGCCTTACATACGTCCAGCGGTACCGAAAACGTACCAAAAGAAAAACTGTTTTTAGGAGGGATAGCAATAGAAATTGATAAAAAAATTCTTACAGATTGTTTATTACTGTGTTAAGTTTGTAAACAAATTTATTTCAATTTTTTTTTCTAAAATTACAACATGAAAAATCACATTTTTTGAAGCACTGTAAAAAAAAAGTTGCTCCACGGTCGGCAGTATTTCTTCCTCAAATGTTGACGGATCTGCAAAATGTAAAGAAATTCTTGTAAAATAAGGTAGTAGTTATAGTCTGTCGAGCCGGATTTTTGAAATTCGAAAAATTAAACAATTTACGGTAATTTAAAAAAAAATGTTAAGTTTGTGTCAAAAAAGTCACACTTTAATTGTTTTTATAAAATTTTCTAATTTAATTTTAAAAATCCGGCTCGACAGACTATAGAAAAAACAATTCCGAATATTAAAAAAAAAAATCATCAAAAAATATTAAAAACCGTACGAGTTATCATGCCGACCATGTCAGAAAAAGTAGTTTTGAGAAAAACGCGTTTAAAGTTTCAAGCGCGTTTCGCTGGAAGTCGCGCGCGGCTAGAGCAAGTACTTTATGAATTTTTTAAATTTATTTAGTTAACTTACGTCTAATCTCCCATTCCAGCTTCATATTGTACGCCTTCCTTGTCAGTAAAAAATTGTTGTTGTTTATTTTTTTCTAATCGACGAATTGTTCTGGCCTCTTTTGTTGCTTTGGTAGCGTTGTCAGACCTTTGTCCTTTCGTCGGGCAGTCACATTATCTACAATAACTTTTGAACTATGGGGAATTTTTACAATCAGCTTACACAGAAATACGCCTGAGACTATAAGGAATAATAATCTGTAAACAAAAAAAAATCGATTTTTTGAAAATTCTCGACGTATGTAAGGCCTTAAAAACACAGTTTTAAGAAAAACGCATTCAAACTTACGACGCTACTTTCAAACGCTCCGAGACATCTTTACCAATATGCGTGTAACGTCGAGAATATTTGTCGGATTAACATGAAATTTTCTGTGTAGATACGTAAATATATGTACATTACGAAAGTGGAATAACAATTTTTTTTTTTTTTAAAGCCTGACAGCGTATAACCTTTTTAACAATTCCTCGTACCGAAGAGTACGCGGCTGTTTCAACGGTGGTTCTGTCCGTGGAGAACAATTTCTTCCTTCGCAACCAATATTTCCAATTCCAAGGTCATCGCCCAGTTGGACCCAGAAGAGGCTTCGTGAGATTGTTTTTTTTGTTGTTGTTGTTTTTACATCGTTCCTGCGCCATTGCCCCGAGGCCTCTCCAGTTCGCCTCTGCACTCGCAGCTTCAGGAAGGGGCAGAGAGAGGTAGGTGGGGCCCTTTCTCTTCTTCTTCTTCTTCGTATTTTCTTGCTTCCTTCCACCGGGACCTCACCGTCCTCAACTCGAGAGGGTCCCCAATCGTTTTCGAGGACCCCTGCCCAGAGCCAGAACGAAATCCATTGTTTGCTTCTTCTCCTTTCTCTCTCTCTCTCTCTCTCTCTCTCTCTCTCTCTCTCTCTCTCTCTCTCTCTCTCTCTCTCTCTCTCTCTCTCACTCTCGGTAAGTCCATCCCTCGTGGGTTCAATGACGAACCAACTCGAACGTTTAAGACCAAACGGGAGAAAAAAAAAACCTACAACGTGCTATGTTGATGTGTATTCTTCGCCACGGGGAATCGGGAAACATCTTTCCTCGATGCCAAATGTGCCACAGATTTTTCCGAGTGAAGCTATGAAATGCTTAGCCGTTATGTCGTATTCCCCGCCACGTTTTTCGACACGCCGACGTTTTATTCTTTGCCGTAACGTGAATAACATTTTATTCGGCCAAAAAATCGACAGAAATGTATTGAAAGTAGATTTTTGGTTATGCATATATTTCGAGATTATTCCAGGTCACGCGCTCGGGCGACAAACCACCCGCCGATCTCGGACGAACCATTTCCCCACCCGTGCTCTCTGCACGATCAGCCATCATCTTTTTCATAGCAGGATGATTTCATACCTTTTATTTTTCCTTATACAGTAAAATAATAATGAAAATAGTTTTAAATAGTGGTTCTGGTTGATGAGAGGATATGCGCTCACTATAGGAACACTCGCGTGTGGTCCTATAAGCCGCTGATTCCTCCAACGCCCAAGAGAAACCGAAAAGATTTACTCTCACTGCCTTGGCTTCGTCACTAATGCGGCATCTCCTTGCTCTCCTAATCTCTTGGAGAATGTCAAAAGCTCCCGTTTCTATCGCCTTTTTTTTCCCTCTTAAACTTCTTCTCGCGCTATAAAGACGTCGGCGATCGCGCGAACATTTTTTTTCTCTCTTTGTGTCCTATTGCACCTTTGCGGAGATTAAGAAAATTGTCGACGAAGAAACGCACGAGATTTTCCGAAACGAGTCACGCCGGATCCCGGGTTTTTGTAAAATAAAAACAAAGACAACGACCGAAACGTTATAATATTGATTCTTGTTCAAAGAGATATTTTCGATCGGTTCGGAACGAACAAAGTGGCGAAAGACGATAAACCCAAACAAAATAACGACCTCACTTTTTTTCGAGCTTCTTTGGAAGTCTCCAAGTGAGACTTTATTCCCCGCTGATATCCAACTTGCTATAATACATTTTCTCAAAAGTGCGCGTATTTTTTCCCTCATCAGTGATCAACCACTGAGGGGTCAAAAAGTTTGTTCAATCCGATATAAATAACGTATTGCATGTTCATGCAATAGGTTTCTCGCGATCTTAAAAGCCTAAAAAAAGTTGTAAATTAGAAAATTGCACGTTGCTTCCTCATTATTTTATCTCGCATCACAAATCTCCCTCCATGAGCAAGGTAATTCTTCAATTTTTAATTCCTCATTGACGAAGGTTTGTGAACGTGATAAAATAATGAGGAAGCAATGCGCAAGTTTCTAATTTGCATCTTTTTTTTAATGATTTCAATCTAAACAATACTAAGGTTTTGTACCTTAGAATTGTTTAGAACGAATTCGTTTAAAAAAAAAAGATTGAAATTAGAAACTTGAACATTGCCTCCTCATTATTTTATCTCGTTGAAAAGTTTTATGATTTTTTATTATCATTTTGCAAAATACACAAAAGTTCAAACATTTAAAATTTATTTGTAACGATCTTGAAGCCCGTTTATCAAATGATTTAAAACTCAATAACCATCGTGAGTTATCCCCCAACCTATTTTTATGACAAGTACCGCCCCTATAGTTAAAAATTTATGAAAATTAAACGAACATACAATTTCGTATGAAATACGAAAATTAAAAAAAACTAATATAATCTTAACTCTTTCACTGATTCATGCCATATTCACTACCGATCATCGTTCAATGATACTCCATTGAAGAAAGAACAATTAACCCAAAATCTCAAAATTTGTCGAAATTAAATCAATCTCAAATGTTTTTGGAAAAAATCGAAATTTTATAAAGTCTCAACACCTCAAGCGACTCTCGCAAGATTCAATACCAACTATCCTTGTCTCCTGAAACGTTTGTGTAAAAAGATCTGACTCGATCGATGAAAATTTACAACAGTTAGGGCGATCGAACACATTTTTCGAAAATTGAAAAATGGTGTAAGATCTCTAAATCTCAAATAATTCTAATGAAGATTGCAGCAGATAACGGACGTTCGATACCCTAAATCCGTGCAAAGTTAGGAAGAAATCGGTCGAGTCGTTATCGAGATATAATAAGATGAATTTTTTGGAGCCTATCTCACGCGCACATACACGGATTCTACGTATGATTTTCGTATGTTTCACGAATTTTTTTTTTCACGAAACCAAAGCTTCCTCCATGAGAATGCAAAATGGATCCAAATTATTCGAAAACGAATGAGTAAACTAAATATTTTTTCCTCGAGGAATTGTCGTACCTCTGAGAATCAAATATACGAAAAATAAATAAAATAATAATAATAATTAGCCAATAAAATATGCATCAAACGTAAAATATAGTATCACGATAAATTGCTTTCGTCCGAGATTCCCGGGGCTACGATACACATATTATACGTTCCTTAAACGCATTTACGATATAGCAATAATATATATAACGAGCCGGGACTCGGGAGGAGTCCGCGGTACAGATACGGTGGCTTCGGTTCCGAGAGACTCGTGGAGGAGCCGCTCGACGATCAGCGTTATGTGGTTTTGTTTTTTATTTTTTTATTTTTATATTTTTTTATTTTTATCATACCAGATTGTAGCTTATCGCCGAGATTAAAGTAACACCGCGAGACTGCTGATCGCGTCTTTCTCCGTTGATCGCAATATATACATTCACATATCAGCCACCCATTGCTAAAAGGAAGAGAGAAAGAAAGAGAGAGAGAGAGAAGTTCGGATCGTCTCCCTTTTGCGCTTACAGAACGCCAGAGAACCGGAGCGACGCTTCATCCAACTTTGTTTCATTCTCTTCTGCTTCACTCTTGTCTCTCGTTCGTTACCTCCTTTTTGCTGTTTCATCTCTTTTTCCTTTACCTCTCGTTTCTCGTCTTCGTTCGCTCCCTCTTCCTCCCCGGCACCATTCTAGCTCTTCCACTCCTTGCTCGCGTTCGCCATCATCATCATCATCATCATCATCATATCATCGAGGTAAAACCAGTTCCCGGCTTGTGCTTCACCCACGCCCGGCAGTATCAACAGAGGCGTTACGGAGCTCATCTCGCTTGTGCGAGTATCCGCGGCGAGAGAGAGCCAAAAAGAGCGAGCGATTTAAATTTTCCAAGGCCGAAGGTCCCTCGTACGCGTGTAGATATACAACAGACGACGCGGTACTGGAGAAACCGAGGAAAAAAAAAAGAAGACACGAAACCATACGAGACGGCGTAATATATCACACACGTGCTATGCATCTGAGGGTTTGGGGACGCGTGCGCCCGTGAGTCGCGATTCCTTACTCAACGAGACCCTGAAGGCCCCAGTGGCTCTCGCTGCTAAAAGCCACGAAATCGTAAGAAAAGGGAACGAAAAATAAAAGGGAGAAAGCGTCAAAGCTACGAACGCGGCAATCTTTGTCTTTTGTTCCTTATTCCTTCTTCGCTCGTTACTATCCTCCTCTTCAAAGTCTCCCGTATGTACATTTTTTTTCTCAGCCATTTTACCCTTTTTTGCTTCCCCGCCCGTGCATATACCTTCGCCAGCCATCTTCGGTGTCTCTCTTCTCCGCTGTTCATCCCGCTTCCTCTCTCCTAGCTGTTCGGTATACCTTATCACGTTAAGGGAGAACCCCACTCTTAACCGGCTCAAAAAGGTCCCTTTTCACGAATGTTTGTTTCCTACTCAATAAATTATTTCGCGATTGGGAGGATATTTTTTTTTTGAGGACACTTTGAAGTTGTTGTTTAAAAATGTTTATTAAAAAGTAATAAAAATTATGATGACCGACAGCAGTGGACGCGCGATCAGTGCGCGGCTTCGGCGATCTCCCATGTTAAGCGGTATTGGCCGCGGTCAGTATTAGGATGGGTGACCGCTTAGCCGTGCACTGGCTTGCGCGACGACTACTGAACGGGAGGCAGTTTTTCCGAGTTTCCGATGGTAATACAATTGAATCTCACTCAAAAACAAAAAGCCGTCGGCATCGACACAGGTTTTTCGCAGTTTCCCTGTGTCCATGACTAATGCGATACGGTGTAGATAAGACGTCTGCGAACGCAATGGAAGTTAGGTTAGCTTAGCGAAGGGCGGGTAGGGAGGGATAGGGGGAAAAATGGAAAAATGGAAAAAAAAGGAATTGGGGTATGCGTAAAACCCCGAAATAGCATACACACAATAATAAAAAAATTAAATAAGAATTATGACAGTCATAATTAATATAAAAATTTTCCGTAAAAATTAACTCTTTTAACGGTGGAATTCCTATCTCTGGCATGGTTCATCTGAAAAATAAAACTCAAATATTTCGTTAATCCGCATAAATGTACTTTTCGTTAAGCAGAGCCGGTTTTTTAAAATTTATTTTTCTCAAGATAACGCAATGTGAATTTTTTTTTTTTTTTAATAGTTCGCCATTTTGAGAAAAATTTATTTAAAAAATAAAACAAAACTGTTTTCTCAATCTGCATAAATATAGTTTTATTTAATTAAGCAAAGCCGTTTTTTTCTAAACTAATTTTTCTCAAAATGGCGAAATGTTGAAAAAAAAATGGTAACACAAAAAAATTATTTTGACATTCCGCCATTTTGAAAAAAAATTTATTTAAGAAAATATATTAAGAAAATATTTTTGTTTCATATTTCAGACAAACAATGCCAGGGGTAGCGATTTTACCGTTAGAAGAAACATTTTGACGGAATATTTTTATACAAATTACAATTGTCATAATTTGTGTTAATTTGTAATGAAAGATTTTATAAAACAACTTCAAAGTATCCTTATAAACATACCATTCTCCCAATCCTGAAATAATTCATTAAATAGCAAATAATAATTCGTGAAAAACGACCTTTTTCGAGCCTGTTCACAGTGTGGTTCCCCCTTAATATTAACAATTTATTTTTTCCACGAACCTTGCCACGCCGAGACGTTGATCACGACAAAATACGAGACGTTATATTATAACATGCTCAACGAGCGCCATCCACGCAGAGAGAAACGAGAGGGAAGATGCATGTGGTCAGTGGTCGTTGTGACGGGCAAACAGAGCTCGGAGATTTCCGCAGTGCGATGGATCGGGTTCTATATACCACACTATACGTATATATGTATAGATAGCTTTTCCCCGGCGCCGCTCCTTGCAATGGGGATCCCGTATATGGCGGTGGCCTACTACCTCGATCTCTCGCGCGACGCGCGTACATATACATACAGCGGTACTTTACTGTACGCTTGCATTACGCCTACCAAATTGTACGAGGGGGGACCCCAAAAAAACGGGAATTTCGTCATAATTTCTATATTTTTTAATATTTTTACACCAAATTTTGATCACCTTCAAAGTATTCTCCTTTGACCACAACGCACCTCTGCAAGCGATCCTTCCAATGTTCAAAACATTTTTGAAATTCACTGATCGAGATGTTCTTTAGGCCTTCCAGCGATTTTGTGTTTTACCTCCTCCACAGTGGCAAAACTCTTGATTGCTGCTTTGTTTCGGGGTCATATCCATAGCACCGCGAATCATCACCAGTAATCACCTTGGAAAAAAGTTCAGGGTCCTCTTCGAGCTGATTTTGAAGTTGAAAACATGCCTAAAGTTGACGCTCCCTTTGCTCGTCTGTGAGCAGGCGAGGGACAAATTTGGCTGCAACTCTGCTCATGTGCAAATCTTTAGATAAAATCCTCCGAATTGAACTCCATGATATCCCAGATATCTCACAGAGTTGATCAATGGTTCGGCGACGGTCTTCACGAATGAGAGCATTGATTTTGTCGACGTTTTCGTCACTTCTTGACGTTGAGGGGCGTCCTGAACGGGGTTGGTCTTCAATTGACATTTCTTCATTTTGTAAACGTGAAAACCACTCGTAGACTCTGGTTTTACTTAGGGCGGCATCTCCATAAGCAGTCTTAAGCGTTACAGTAGTTTCCGCGGCCGATTTCCCCAACAGGAAACAAAATTTCACAGCCGCGCGTTGCTCTCGACAATCGGCCATCACATTTTCGCCGAAATGGAAAAAGTTGTTTCACTACAAAAATTCCCACGGGCGAACCGATGCACTCACGGCGACACAACTTCGCACACTAACTCAGGAGACGTGTCCCCAACGGACACTTGGTCGAGCAATGGGTTCCCCCACTCTCCCTCCCCGCCGCAGCGCAATTCCCGTTTTTTTTGGGTCCCCCCTCGTACATGTGCCAAACGCACATATATACTCATCTATATGAGGCATTCCACACCAGCTTCACCCTTCTGTCACGACGAATTTTCAGTTTTGTTTCGCCCTTCAATCACGTTATAGAGTGGAACAAAAAAAATGATCCACGCAAATTTTCAGATTTTCTCAAAAATTGATACACGACTAATAATCTAAACTGTGAATTTCAACCACGAGCGCCATTTTCGATTCTGTTGAAATTTTCACGGTACCAACCCTCGATAAACATATGACTTTTGAGACTATTTCGGTTACTTGCGTAGGTTTATTTTCGGTATCCAAAACAGGCAACAAATTTTTCCAAAAAACATCTTGGAATTTTTTCTTTCATTAGTTATTATTTATTATTGTGTGCTCCAACGTATACCCTTGCGGATTTTTACGTATGACCGTCTTTCCAATTTTCTGACCTAACTTCTGTAGCATCCGCAGCTGCTCCTTAGCTGCACTGTATCACACTCGCCGTGGACACCGGGAAACTGCGGAAAACCCGAGCCGATAAAGACGGCATTTATTTTTACGGAGTTTCAGTTGTGAGCTCATCAGAAACTCAGAAAAACTGCCGGTTTCTTTTATTAGCCATTTTATTTTCATAAAATATTTCCATGTGACGAAGGAGTGAGCGTGAATAAAAAAATTAAAAAATTAAATGCACATGAAAATTAGTCTTCGAGGTTATATATTATTTTATTGGCACTTTTCACTGTAATTTTTGTGCCATAAAAACATTATATTATAACCTCGAAGTCCAATTTTTTTAAATTCATTCTCTCCTTGTGACATAACGATATTAAAAAAAATATAAAATAAATAATAAAAGGAAAATATGGTCCTAATCGTCAAATTACCAGTTTAGATTATTACGATATCAATATTCGAGAAAAAAAAATTTGAAAATTGGCTGAATTATTATTACTCGTCATTCGTCATAAAATGTCATTTTAATGGCACTATATATAATTTTTGAGCCATTAAAATAATATATTATAACTTCGAAGTCTATTTTTTTAAATTTAATCTCTCCTTACCACATAACAATATTTTTAAAAATATAAAATAAATAATAAAAGGAAAACACGGCCCTAATTGTCAAATTAATAGTTTAGATTAGTGCGATATCAATTTTCGAGATAAAAAATTTGAAAATTGGCGTGAATCATTATTTTTCATCATTCGTCATAAAATAAATTATTTTAATGGCACTGTAATTTTTAACCCATAAAAATAATATATTAGAACCTCGATGTGTAATTTAGAAAGATTGAATCTACCTTTGTGATATACCAATATTTAAAAAAAATATAAAATACATAATAAAACGAAAATGTGGTTCTAATCGTCAAATTAACAGTTCAGATTATTACGATATGAATTTTCGAGAAAATTACAAAAATTACGGTGAATCATTATGTCTCGTAATTCTATAGACATACTTGAACAAAAAAAAAATGAAGAAAAATATTCAGAGAATCGCAACGAGTTCGAATTTTCGTGAATATCCCATATGTATATACGCTACATTAAATCGTTCAGCAAACTTCTCTCGTGCTCGTGCAGTTAAGCAAATCCGTGTATTGTCCAATTGGTATGGACCAGCCGACCGTTGCACGAATGCATAGTAAAACTCACTGTGAAAGTTTGACACCGTCATGTGTTTCTACAGAGTCTTTATTGCCGGGGACCGGGTTACACGTTGAAATAAATGCCCACGTGAATTAATCTAATGCACGCAACCTTCCGTTAGTGGAAAAGATATATGGAAGATAATACAGCAGAATAATCTGCATTTACTAAATTACTATATGTATATAGAAGCTGAGTGTAAAACATTTTATGCATATGAAGGCAAATTCAGTAGTGCATTGTAACGGTGTGACGTCGTTTGATACTTTCTCGCCTGCGGCAAGGCGGCCTAGGCTCGCACTCGCCTCTCCTTCATGATTTCTTATCAGCATCATCTTCGCCTGCACATCTTTGCACGAAACTTCGCTCGCTCCTTGTTACACGCACAATCGAACGTCTACCGCAGTTATATTTATACTGTTCTCGACATAAGGAAAGAAACCGTATAGTTTCCGTATAGCACGCATTAGAAAAACTTGTGTCGAACAAGTGCGCGCATGTTTCGACGCGCGAGGATGCTGCGCAATGGCTGAGGTGGGAGGATACAGAGACGTGCGATGCGCTCGTCTCGTGCGGTGAGTGCGGGGGCCATTCAATACGAAAGAGAGAGACTCCTCTTTGGCAACTATCTCGCGATTAAGGAGTTATGAACAGTCAGGAGACCGAAAAAAGCGATTTTCCAAGAATTTTTCCTGGAAAAACATTTTAATTTGTTAACGGAAAAATTTATATACATATTATTTTTTAAAATAAAAAATTTGAAAATAAAGTCGAAAGTGACCACAACTTTCGACTTTATTTTCAAATTTTTTATTTGAAAAAATAATGGTCTTACAGCTGCTATGGCCGATTGGTTCATTTAAAATGAAAAGACAAAAAAGATTTTGTTAATATAAGGTATTATCTAGTGTTTAATCGAAGGAATAAGCAAAATAATAATGTTTAACAAAATGGCGGTTTCTGGAAAAAAATGTCGATTTTCGATCAAAATTTTGGCCTTAAATTGTTTATAAAATGGAAAATATTTATCGGTGAGAAAAAACCTTCCATTGATTTCTAAAAAATATATTTATAAAGCTTGTGTACAAATTTGAGACTGATCGGTTTTCCGAGGAATCTTGCTCACCGACTTTAAAAACACAGTTTTGAGAAAAACGCATTCAGACTTACGACGCTACTTTCAAATGCTCCGAGACGTCTTTACAAATATACGTTACACTTCGAGAATATTTGTCGGATTGACATGAATTTTTCTGTGTATATACTTAAGTATATGTACATTACGAAAATGAAATTAAAAAAAAAATATTTGTTGTTGAAAATCCCGACTGCGTATAACCCCTTAAACTTGACTCGTCTTTACAGATGATGAAGTTTGCATCGTTGGAACGCAACGAAAAAAAGGTTTTTTAAATTTTCATTTTCAGTATTGTTCTCGCTTCTCTTGCCCATTTAGGACCAGGTCCTTAAAGGAGATCCCGGGCGAAAAATCGCGAAAAACATAATTTATCATCACCTGTAATTGCAAATTTTGTGCTACCGTCGTACAAATTATCGCATTTCTACGTGAATCACTTATTCATTTATTATATCGTTGGTGTAACGAAACAGTACACTTTTAACTATGATTATCACTAAACGTACCGGTATATAAGGGGTCATTTGACCCATTATGAAATAAACGTCGATTTTTAGAAAGAAATTCGTAATTATTAAAAGAAATAATTCGTAACATAAATTCTGATTACTAATAAAATAATCAAACAAATTTACAGAAAGTCAGATGAGCAAAATAAATTACAATGAATGTACGAATTTAATGTAATTAACGGTCATTTGGCCTCCGCTTAGTACTTTTAGTGTTAAAACGTGACACATAGCAATCATCGGGTACCGACTGGCCAGGAATGGTTTGAAATTCGGCCAAGAGAGGTCAGGTTGCTAGATGGCAATTCTCAATAGTTTATGGAGACCGGGTTCAAAAGTTTCATCCGATGGCCGTAACACTTTGGGCGCAAGCTTACATTATTTTCCCGTAAAGTCGTCTTTCACATTTCGTCTCGTAGCAAAAGTACGATTAATTCTTGTTGCTCGAGTGTATAGAGGAGATGAGTTTATAGGTCCGCGGTTTTTTGTTATTTTCCCTTTTGTAACACATACTCGGGCTGTCTAAGTTAATTAAATCGTTACAACGATTTACAAGAGGCGTGTGCGTGTCTCGTAGTGCACTTTTTTAACGTCGTTCCTTTCTCTCTCCCTCTTTCCGGGAGGGAGAAGGAATGTTGAAATGTTTACCTTGCAGAAAATGAGCGAGGTCGGTGCGTTAGGTTAATTGAGCTCGTGCCTCGGCTGTAAGTTGTGTGGGTTGCGCGATAGCACTTGACATTCTCCAAAGATGGAACCATTAATGATCCAAGTTTCGTAAACCGTGCCTTGATCCTGCGCGTTGATTGGTAGGCGAGAGAAGATTTGACAGATTATTCGGGCGTTTTCAATGACGAAACGCGTAATTGATTCCCACATTCCTACATACATGATGATCTTGAAATTCGCGCATTGAATTATTTAAACTCGAACGTACGAACACGTAAATTTTTATTTTTTTCATGGTCGCGCACGGAACATCCGGTGTCCGCTGAACGTGATATTTCCTGAATGAGTCGACTGAAATTAGATATCAATCTCGATTAATTTATTCCGACTCCCACGGCCACACAGGTGGCCTATACGAGGACGGACCAATCGTGACGTAAACTCTATCGACGATCCGTGCCGATAGATCGATAAATAAAATAAAAATTGTTCGATTCCTAGCTGGCCCCAACGAGCTTTATATTACGATCATTAGAAACTCATGAATCGCAATGAGAAACGCTCGATCCGCTATAAATCCCGATACAGAATGATGCAAAAAAAATATTAGTGACCTCATCGATTTGAAAATTGCACTTCGACGATGCCGACCTCCCCACCGTTTCCGGGAAACGATAACGCCAATTTCTCTTCGCGAGGTGATAGGCCCTCGTGGATAGTACATCCACGATAAAAATGAGCCCAATCTGTCCAACAGTTTTCGCGCTAGCCCCAACAAAATATTTCCACTTTAACCCCCTTCACTGCTGCCGGGGGGTTGCGCATCCAATTGCTCCTGGAGTACTTTTCATTCCCGCTCGTAACCCTTTAGTTGGATACCATATTTACCCTTTACTCCATCAGCAACCCTTAAGGACTTACATACAGCTGCGCTCGCTGAAAACGGAGTAAAGTTGAAAAATTATTATAAAGGTTATATGGTGAAAAAAGAATTGAATTGTTGATTTTAAATTTTGTATTAACTTTTCGAGTATAAAAAAAAAAAATTATTTTCTTTTTTAATATTAACATTATTTTTTACGGGTATAATTGGACTACGGATGAAAACCATAGAGCCCCCTTGTCGACATCATAACTTCACCAAAAATTATCCAATCTGCAAAAATAAAAAGAATCTAGTAAAATAATGTAGTAGTAATAGTCTGACGGAGGGATTTTTTTTTTTTATATAAGGCAATTACAGTATTTCAAACTATAGTAAGCAAATAAAAAAAAAATAGTGTTTAATAATTTATAAAAATTTACTAACCAAAAAATAAAAAAAACCTCTCGTCAAACTATAGAGAAAATAATTATCAAGATTAAAAAAAAAGTTAAAAATACTAAACATTAACTGCGTTATCGTACTGACACTGTCTAAAAACGTAGTTTCGAGAAAGACGCGTTTAAGGCCGTCATCCCGTGTGAAGGCTCTTTTTTTACGCTTTTTTGGGGATTTTTTTTTGGCGAACTAAATAAAGATACATCTGCGAAATTTTTACCACATATTTATTCACATTTTGAGCACACTTTATAATTTTTTCACCTCGAAATCGTCGCTCATTGCTGAGGTACACGGGAACTCAGCTACCTATTTTCAAAAAACGGTTACCACGATTGCGAGCGTCCTGCTTATCTGAAACAAAAAAATAAAACGGCATTTTAATCTGTAAAGTTTTAACTAGTCTTGGAACTAGGATTATTAAAAAATATTGGAAAGTTTTTTTTTGTCATGCTGAAGAAGTCGTGAAAAAAACCAAAATTGACGATAGGAGTTCAACAAGTTGCCAAAAATTAATTTTTCAATATTTTTTGAGAATCCTAGTTCCAAGACTAGTTAAGAGTTCACAGATTAAAATGCAGTTTGATTTTTTTGTTTCAGCTCGAAACAAAAAATCAAACTGCAACTGCTTTGTTTCGTTTCAGCGCGAATGCTCGCAATCGTGGTAACCGTTTTTTGAAAATGAGTGGCTAAGTTGCCGTGTACCTCAGCAATGACCGACGATTTCGGGCTGAAAAAATTGTAAAGTGTGCTCAAAATGTGAATAAATATGTGGTAAAAATTTCGTAGTTGTATCTGTATTTAGGTCGCAAAAAAAATTCCTAAAAAAAGCATAAAAAAAGAGCTTTGACACGGGATGACGGCCTTAAAGTTTCGGCCAGGTAGCCGTGCCAACCCGATGTCCGGTCATATTTATTGCTATAATTTTGTAACGGAGTGGTATTTTCTTACAAGTTTTTTTTTTTTTATTCTTAAAAGTATAAAGAATAAAAATCTGTAAAAAGATCGATTTTTTGAAAATTTTCGGGGTATGTGAACCCTTAAATCACGATGTCGACGAAGCACTAGATCCCCCCCCCCCCCCCCTCCCACCCCAAATTGTCGTTGCGCACGTGCGCAATCGTTGACCAACCTCAATGGACCCATTTCGTTCGAAAGATTATCGAATTTCCTCGAATGTACTTTTTTGGAATTTTCAAATTCGTCAAATTTTCGCGAATATCATGCGAAGATATCTGTATTCCACATCAAACGCCTAGCACCGTATATATCTATTCTCTGGCTATTCTCTGTAGTGTAGTCTAGCACAGGAATTGCGAAAGTTCGTGAACAATATCCCTTTTCTACGTATTGGGGCTACGAAAACAAGGTAAAAAACGTGTTTATGCTTCTATTTCACGGGCCGATGTCAGATAGCTAGCTGACTGATGATTAAATAACGACAGAAGTTGACGGTTGCTAACAGCTATACATAGAATATCGCGACGATAAGCTGGTCGTACTGCGAAACTGCTGCGATAAATTTAGAGACGACATACACAATTCAGAAACGATAAGTAAATTTGTTGAATTTTCTAACGGCAAAGTGGATCCTTTTTATGTCTTTTAACAAAGTTTTTTCCGTCATGAAGTGTTTTTGCAGAATTGAAAAAAATAAATAAAAAGGAAACATCAAAGAATGATAGAAAAATATGAAGTACCGGAAACGGTTCGTGTGTTAAGAAACGTGTAATATAGAATTTATTTTTGTTTTGTGTTCGTGATGTACAACCTTGACGGTGAAACAGTGCTCGGTTTATTAGTCCACGAGAGGGCTGAACGGAAGGGTACGACAATGAATGCCTCCCTTTATACTCGGATTCACTTACGCTCAGAGAGAGAGAGAGAGAGAGAATTCTTTTTCCGTTTGGACTTCCAGATGTATCTTGTTGTATTGAGTTAACTATGTCCCTTATACTTTGCACGCAATACACATTAAGTTTATCAGCTATATTTAACCCCGTTATATCATCTAATATCTCAAAGTCTATATTCTCCATCTCTTTTACTCCCACTGCTTTTCCTTTAATTACTCCTTTTAATGTTTTCCACATCTTCGCCGCATCCCTCTTGTTATCATCTATCATTTTTTCATAATGATCCTAATTTTTTTTCTGATTAATTTAACTACCGCATTCCTTTCTACCTTGAACTGCTGCGATTGATCTTCTGAACCTGTGGCAATTGCTACCTTATACGTTTCATCTCTTCTTCTTGCGGCTTCTGTTATACCTTCAGAGTACCATTTTTTCGCTTCCCACACCCTCGGTATCTTAACTGTTCTTCTAGGTGCAAAGATATCTAATGCTTCTACTATGTTATCAACAAACATTTTTGTTCTTTGGTTTACCTCTACCTCTTGGACTTGCCTTGTTGTTCTACTTAGACTCCTTATGAATTCCATCCTATAAATTTTATTATAGTTTCTTGATTTATATTCCCTGAATTCCTTCCTTTCTTCCTTACTTCCTAATGCGACTTTTATCCACCCATGGTCCGTTATTTTTGGGTCATGTTCCACCTGTACTCGTGTATTCTTATTGGCAAACAGTAGATCTATAGTAGTCCTACTGTCTTACGTTATTCTTGTCGGCTTTTTAACATATTGTTTCATGCCTAGGCTCTGCATTCCTGTTATTAATTTCTTTTTGTAGAACGTTTCTACTGCAACATCTATATTAAAATCGCCTTTCACCATACAATCACCTTCAAAAAGTTTGTCATTGACCTCTATTCCAGCACACCAACAGTTTGATTCTATTTTATTAATCGATATAACATCATATTTGATATCGTCTCTTACATATAAGATCGCACCGCCTGTGTTCCTATTTTCCGCATCAAACCTGACGACACCGTACCCCGGCATAAGCACTTCATTGTCTCCAATTTCTTCCGTCACTCTGATCTCTGATAATGTTATAATCGCAGGTTTCACTCTGTCCACTACCTGGTGTCGTATTTCATCCTTATGCGCAATAAGACTTTGTGAATTCATATACCATAGCATTTCTTCCTTCGGTAGTTGATATTCGTCCCATCCTACTCTTCTCCTCTCTTCTTGTACTGCTCTTTTATACGTCGGGCATTCCCGATCCAATGCATCGTGTTCGGTGCTCAACTCTAGGCTATATGCTTGATTTTTAAATACGCAGTTGACACACGTGTTCTTCGTCGCTTTACATTTACTTGCCTCGTGATTTCCAGCACATTTGTGGCATGTCTCCACTTTTGTACAGTTCTTTGCTATATGATAATAGCCCCAGCATCTGTAACACCTACTGACACTGATGTGGTTGTACACCGGACATTTCCTCTAACCCACGCTGATCTTGCCTTTTTCCAGTAGTTCCCGATGTGTCCCTTCGTCCATTATCATTATTACTGAACCTTCGTGTCTCCCTTCTTTATTTATTCTTTTCACGATTTTCATCTCTGTACCTTCTTTATTTTCCATTGCGTTCTGCTTTTTTATTGTTTCAACCAATTCTTCGTCAGTCAACTCTGATTCTTCTTCTTCCATGTTCACGATTTAAATTTTCGGTTTCAGTTGTGCTGACCCAGTAACCTTGAAGCTGTCGCCCATTTTCTCCTGCACTATGGTCTTCAGCTGTTCCACTTCTGCTGTCATTTCACATCGCAAAATCACTGTTCCTTTATTGCCGTTCTTGAATCTTGTTACTCCGACGGCCATATTCTTTATATCGACCCTTTCTTTAATTGTTTTCTTCGTGACCTCACTTTCCTGTTGTTCTTTCGGTCTAGTAATTAGAACTTTTTCTTTTTTCTTTTCTTTGGCTGCATCACTTATGTTCTTACTGCATCTGTTACTAGACCTCGTGTTCCTCCTTGTATCATCTTTTTTATTTCTTCCAGTTCTGCTTTTACACCTTTCATCTCCTCCTGAACTATTTCTTGAATTGCCTTTTTAACATCTCTCACACATGCCACTTCGTTTTTTAATTTTTTCACAGTCTTCACCAACCAGTCTATCTTTTCTTCCATATTCGCCGACCCTGCCACACTTCTCCTTACCCCAATTGATCCCGTTGACCCTACTCTCTCTCTCTCTCTGCTCCCACTGGCTACGGGGCCCGCCTGGGTTTCTTCGACTTCGACGTTCTCAAATGGACCTTTGCACAGTACTAACTCCCTTTTTTTATCGTATACTCTATGTCTGTTCGTACCCGATGGATGGTAAAACATCTTTGGGCACACCTTGCACCGTACTGCTATACTTTTTATACATTTTTTGCAAGCTGGACAACGATATTCGTTATACTCAGTCGTGCTATCCATTTCTTTTTATATTAGTACGGTCGGCAAATTACCATTCCGCACTTCCCGATTGACGAATTTTCACTGATTGCCTCAATGCGCGCTACTGTCGCGATACCGTGGCAATAATGTCGTCGTCACCTTGATCATAAATTAATATTTTCCGATTAAAAAAACTCACAAAACCGCCTTTACGGAAGCTATCGGGCTCATCGATAGCTCAAACTGATCCCCACACAAAACTGATCACTTCCCTATAGTTTTTATAATTTTTGTGGACTTTTTTCCCGAACTCTCTCTCTCTCTCTCTCTCTCTGTAGCCCGGGAAAGCAGCGTCGTATAGTACAAGATTCGTTTGGCGAGTACACGCTGTATTTATTATTATTATTATTATTGTTATTATTATTATTATTATTATTATTATTATTGCTGTTGTTGTTACTCCGATGTTGGCTGAAATTTGCGGTGGAGTAGGTCGTGTTTTTTTTTCTTCTCGGTCATTCTCTCCTACGCGAGGGAAGAATAGCGCGAGAGGACAATGGAAGGTATAGGGGGATACCTGCGAGTATTTTAGATACAGCCTCTTCCTCTCTCTTCCACTCTTCTCAAAGTACTTTCTCTGTCTCTCTCCGTCTTTAGATTACGAAGAGTTTTTGCTCTTTCAGTATACTCTCCCACTCCAGTGCAAAAGTTTTCTGTTGAGCCTCCCCGAGAGGGTCGTTTCGTTCGGACGTCTCTCGAGTAGAGGAGAGCATATGTGGGTAGGCGAGAGTGCGCGCATAATATAAATAAACACATATACGCTCAACCGAAAGAACCCGAGAATTGCGGGAAGAGCATGAACGAGGTTTCTCGAGAAAAAAAACATAATAGAATATTTCTGGAGAGATATATGCGAAGAATAAGCAATGAGTAAGACGCCGCTACGAGTGTTTTTAATGATGCTGGGAGGATTATCGTAACTCGCAACCTTTCTCACTCTCGTGATTTTACAAAACTCAATACATTTTCAATTTTCACGTTTCTCCATCGATATTTTAGCTTTTCGACAAAAGAAACTTCGTATGCTTCGTAGTTAGCGGGAGTTTTCCATCCCAATATAGATTTCATGTGTGAAAAAAACGATAAAACATGTTTGTCGCCTTTTCTGCTCACTTTCTTCGAAACCTAAAAATATCGAAATTTCATAATGGCTATGAACCGTGACCGTAAGGACACTTTGAAAATCAGCGAAAAAAATAAGAAGGGATGTGTACACAAAAAATCGATCGTCCGACTTCAAAAATCTGTAAAAAAAATTAAAAGATAATGTAGCTCAATGAATTAAGCGTCATTTTAAAGATTGAATGGTTACGATGAGAATGAGCACAGGGGTGGAAACCCCAGGCATCTCGGAAAGCAACATTATAGCAATTCCAGTAGATCGACTAATTTTAGCCAGAAGATAAAGTAGTTTTCAATTTTTTAAATTTATTTCAAGACACTACACCGATGTTCTTTTTTTACTAGCTGAGCACTAATGCGCTAGACATTTTCTCGAAAAAAAATCACTAGAAAGCGGCAAAAAAACATGTTTTTTCAATTGGATAAACAAATGAATTAATTTATACGATTTAGTCTGCTGGATTAAAAAATAAAATGATCAGCGAAAGACTAGAAATATATATATATATATATATACTAGGGGGGCTTTGCCCCCCTGCGCGCTTCGCGCGCCAACCCCCGCTCCGCGTCCCTTGGGCCATTCCATTGAGCGTACTGCCCCCCCCCCCCCCCCTCTTGGGTTTGGGGGGGTGGGGTACGGTGAAGGGAATGACCGCCTCAACTCTTGTACACGGCGGCGGCGGCGATATATAATATATATATATATATATATATATAATTTAAGATTTGTCGAGAATTCCCAAGTTATGCGATTCTGAGTCCTACACGGACCTCAAGGACGGACAAACATCGCGAAAATTTGGCTAATTCTCGTCTATATATGATTATTGTTATTGTGCTTACGAGGATCGCGTGCATCCCTTTTCTCTTCAATGTAGTAGCTATATGCGTGCTTTAGCTGTCACAAAAGAGGCAGAAAAAGCGCGAGACTTGTTCGATACTACAGGATACCGCACCTCTATGAGATATATAGCGTGCCCGAGAGGAATTGATAATGAAAGGGATGGAGAAGATGATGGTTACAGACAATTTTACGCCTAAAACGAAAATTAAGCGTCTGTGCAACGTGTTGGTGCTATTTTTTTTATCACCATCTCTCATCCTCAGATTCTCTTTATCGTTCACCCCATCTATTCTATTATATATTCGTGAAACTTTTTTATTTTCTCGTCGCCTCTCGTCCGGGTATCATCCGTTAATATTTCAATCGCCGCTGAAAACGTTCGCATAAAAGACGAAAAAGATTCGTTTACAATCAACTCAATTTTGGAACAAGATTTATTTAAGCGGAGACTATAGTGAATTTTGAAATTTTCATCCCTTGTTCAAGCCTTCTACATTAAATTTTCTACATTCTTTTCGTGTTTCCACTTAAAATCCCTTAAAATTTCAGACCATTTCACGAATCATTGATCACGATATTTAGGAATAAGATGAAAAAAAGGCGTGAAATTCCAAAAACCCACTTCCGCATTGAAATGACTACTCCAGAGCTGGGGCTTTTTGAGGGTTTCATTCGGACCCTTAGGTACAATTTGTATTATCGGTTTTTCGATTTTTAATCTTGAAATATGTAGTTCATTGAAAAATCTCAAGTAACATTTTATGTTGTCAAATTTTTCCACTATAGCATCACGTAAATATTTGACTTCGTTGAGTTTCACAAATCTAGTAATACAGTTTGTAGATGATGAGCTTATGACGATGTATACTAAATTTCAGCGCGGTTCATGGAAACCTAATTCGATTTTTCGAATATTGAAAATCAACATTCTCTGGAATAAAGAATCCCGTATTGGACGATTAATGAGTAAAATAATGGCTGGTGACAGTGTTATTTTTTTCCAGGATGTAATATCTCCCATTTTCATGACACCATCTACAAAAAAAAATGAAAATGCAGCTTTATTCCATAAAAATTATCAACCGACAGTTTATTTTAGGTTATAGGATCCCAGTAATAGGTAAACCCTACTTGACAGATCTACATTGCTTATATTTATTTCGTCTCGTCATTTATTTGCACTTTCTGCACTTAGCTAATCATTTTTCCACCGAACAAATGCCTTCATTTAGATAAATTTTTCGCTAAGTAGCCGAACTGTCGAACCAATTGTACTTCAATGTCGACTACATTGTATCCTAAACTCTCGATCAGCCGTTCGGCACAGAGCTCACCCGTATCGACGATGATCTACTGTGACCATAGCGCGCGCAATTCAAATGAATTAAGCTTTTCGATTCATTGAGTTGACCCATAGAATTAAAGACGATTGACAAGATGTAATATTCAACAATGTTACACAATGATAAACGCATTCTACTAAACATTGAACTTGACTATAAAACGTAGAAGTCATTTCGTAAATTTTTATCATTGCAAATTTTTTCTTTCAAGATTAAAAAAAAAACTGCGCGTTTTGGCACTTCGTAAACGAACCAGGCATTTTATCAGGAACATTATGCAATGATAAAAATGGACCTTTTACACAAGAGGAACAGCTATCTCCGGTTAACTGCAATAAAATGGCATTAACTAATGGTGATTATATTTGAATGGAATAAACATTGTTTCATTCAAATAATGATTGGTCTGATGTAAGACTGGATTTTGATTAATAATTTATCGGCGTGTATTCGTACGAGAAAAAATGCATTTTTTCATGCTGCAGTATCGACTGAAGTAATTCCCACGAATCGAAGAGCGTGTGTAATCTGACGCAGTTCGATGACGCAGGCAAGAAGCTCAATACGAGCGGTGACCTTGGGCATTATTTTTCTGTTTTTGTTTATCGCGTCTGCTGTTGCAACCCTCGAGATTATATCCGCGATAAGTTCATCCGGGAAACGATTCCTCGGTCATTAATCATTTTCAAGCCTAATAATAATCGTTTGTGAGGGGCTCAAACACGGCGTCATTCGTCAGCTGATGTCGAAAGGATAACACACGTATATCTTCGAATATAATGATATATCTATATACTCTCTTGTTAAATCGATCGATGATTCGTAATTAAAATCGTTAAGCGATGATATCAATGATTCTCTTGAGATGAGCAATACCTAATTATTGCGGACTGCGTACAAGCATCGGTAGCGGTATCGAAGGTCTCGGGAGGAAAAAAGATTGAACGGGGTGCGTGTGCTCGATCTTCCGAAGAGTTTATCTTTCACGTGAAAGTACAGAATAATTATCTGGTACTGCACACTGTGAAGAAAACGTTGGAGTGGAGGGTAACAAATTCGAACGATCAATATTTGCAGCCGAGAAGCAAACCCAAGAACGCCTGTAGTGGCATAGGTTTTCCGCACTTTCCCCGCGCCCGTCGAATCGAGCGCCATTGGAAAGGTGCTGCAGAGGCGGAAGTTGGACGGAGAGGCATGGGGCTTCGACTACTAATCCGACTACCACCTAGGTGAGTACCCCCGAACAGGAGGAAATGCACCAAAAAACAACTAAAAATTCAAAATTCGGTTGTTTTACATTATGCACCTTCGAATTTTTTACCCCCGCCCGAAAAATCGTTGCAGACAACATACATTTTTTTATATTATTAGTATTTCCATCCGTATACGATTTCAGGTTTTTACGTCCCTTCCTCGTTGCTCCCACTTTCATTCCATTTCTTAAAAGTTCCTATTGGAGTGTTGTCCGCGGTCGCTCTTTCCAAACACGCAATAATATTGCATATTTGCACGAGGGCACAGGGAAACTGGGAAAAACCTGTTAAATTTCCGCCGTCCACATTTTATTGAATATCAGTTGTCCCGCCATCAGAAATTCAGAAATATAACTCGTCCAGCATGCGGAGTACAAGAGAGTCCGTGACTAAGCGATCACCCATCCCATTTATTAACCGTACGGGTATAGGCGCACAACGAGCGCGCGTTCAGTGTTGTCGGTTTTTCAAATACCATTAAAGAAGTTAATTGGATAAAAAACAAAAATTCACAATTGCGATGAATATCGATTTAAGCAGTATTATCTTGGCTCAAAATCAAAATAATTATTTCAATTATTCTTTTTTTATTCTGCATGCACAAGCGAGCATATCCGGGCATTTATTGTAACAAAACCGTTCGTTGAACATTATAACTCAAGCGGAGAAAGTGCGTGATCGACAAAACGAAGAAACGCGCGAGACGCGAGTGAAAGTCTAACGATGAAGATTTAATGAAGAAAAAAAAATTATGATCGCGTGATCCGAGAATATCGAGTATCAAAGAGGCAAGACTTAAAAGTTATACTCATTTTTCCCCACAACTGATATATGTGTGCTGTGCATATTTAAAAAAAATCAAGTTGAAATAGCGTAAGAAAAAACGGCCTAAATTTGACGATTTATTTTGGGATTATGAAAAAAGGTAAGATTTCTTTTCAGAGAGTTTATTTATCACATATTGAAGTATGAACGAAATTTTTGTTATTATCATTTTGATACAAAATGGCGGCGACAGAACCCATCTTGAAAATCGTCTTTTTTTAAACCACCTACATAGGAGGACGGTTTTCTCGTAAATTATAAGATCTGGTACAAAACATCAAAAAATTTTATAATCTATATACTATTGGCTATGGGGGTACGTAGGGGTTTTTAGTTCAATCAAATTTTGTAGAAATAGTGCATTTTTGAAAAAGTAAATCGACTTTTTGCCAAAAAAAGCAGTAAATTGTTTATAAAAAAAAAGTTGAAATTAAATCAACAAACGCTCCGTACTCTGATAGAGAATATAATTGTGAAGCTATTATCAAAATTTCAAATCGATCTATGCAACGGTGTTCAATTAATACCTCCTCCCAATGGGAAAAAGACGATTTTCAAGATGGGCTCTGTCGCCGCCAGTTTGTATCAAAATGATAATAACTTTTTTTTTATACCACAATATGTGTTAAAGAAAATCTCTGAAAATAAATCCTATTCCTTTTTTCCTACTCCCAAAATAAATCGTCAAAGTTAGGCCATTTTTTCTGTCGATAGAGTGGAATTACTCCTTAAAAAAACGATGGTAAATTACGAAAATTTCTTTTTTTTATCGTGAATCTAATGAGTCACAAATCGTCACAATAAAATTTACGATCAGTGATCTCTTGACAACCTGCTAGAGAGTTTACGACGAGCGGAAATCCAGGATATTAAGAAACTTATCACCTTCGTGATATATATATGTATATAGCAGTAGTGGGATGTTGATCGCAGGAGTAAAGGGGAAGGAACGCGCTGACGCCTCTTGTATCGAGAGAAAGCTAGTCGCCGCAACGCGCTTCGCAGAGACGTGTGGCTTGATGCTTTCTTATCGAAATTTTCGCGCTCGCAAAACTCGCCACGAGATTACAACATATATCTATATTAGGGCGATTTTTTTTTCGACATCGGGTCTGTTTTATTTCCATATCGGGTCGCGGGAGAGTCTACCGCGTACTACTAGTACAATCAATAGGGAATATTGTGGCGCATTAAAAATAAACGACAATTTTTCTTTTATTAGGTACAGTATCACGTACTGAATGTAAATAAACAAAATCCTTACAAATTAAGCAAGTGCTGTCATTTTGAGGAAAACCGTATTAGTCAAAATTACCGTTTAAAATGGTAATAACTTTTCTTGTAGATAATTTAATTTCCTATCTTTTTTTCTATATAATTTTTTTTGTATCACTTACCGTTTACGACTTATACGACTGTTAAAATTTATTCATCCACTTTTTGACTTCTATCTCTCCTAATAATTGTTTAAACAATAAAATGCTAATAACTTATCTTTTAAATCCATAAATTTCCCACAACTTTTATTTAAAACTTTTTTGTGTAAAGTTAATATTCTGAAAGTTATAACGCGTTCAATGTTACACTACTGGGTGCAAGGTTAGTAAAAACGAGGTATGCATAGTACAATGATGAAAATTCAATACATATGTAAAAAAATATTAATGATATTTACATAATTAACAATAAATACCTTCTTGACTGCAAAAAACAGCGACTTCCCTTTGACATTTTTTAAATATTTGTATAATATTTTTAACAATTCAATAATACATCATAACTCGAATTGCCCCGTGATTATTATCAAATTATCAATTATATACTGATGGCATAATGAACAAAAGAATAGGAAAACGGGAAATTTATTCATACGCTTTATAGATACGCATACACTATGGGGTCAAAAGTAATTTTACAGGCTTCCGCTACATGTTGAAACCTCTCCCCAGTTGGGTGAGGGTCAAAATTCGGAACGACCACTACATTAGACGGCCGAAATATAGAATTTCAAAATATTCAACGTTCAATAGTTTGAATGTTTCATATTAAGAACGTCTTTGAAACAGAAAAGAAATAATGAGAACACAAAAAAACATTTTTGTGTTCGGTTTTGTGTTTTTGTGTTCTCATTATTTCTTTTATAATTTAAAAACGTTCTTTATATGAAACGTTCAAACTATTCAACGTTCGTTATTTTCAAATTCCACATTTCGGCCGTCCAAAATAGCGGTCGTTCCGAATTTTCACCCTCGCCCTCCCCAGTTGACTAATATTTCTTTCATTCTATACATTTTATATGACAGTTAATTTAGTAAATTTATTTCATATTGAACTTTAAAAAATAATACCAAAAGAAAAAATTAAGCACAAGTCCAAGGAGCAAAGTTTGGAACCATTAAAACGACACCGAAAATGGATTCTGTATATTCGCGATAGCGGCACAAACGTCAATTCAATAAAGTTGCTGTATCCAAATTGATAATTATTTGCGTTTGCACAAACATTTTTGCGTGTTAAAGCGAGAGTATGGTGACTTTTTTTTAACAAAATTCAATTTCTTAATTATTATTCCATGATGTTCGTCATGACATGCCCGATTCGTTTGCAAAGTGCGGTCTGGAGACGTTTTCAAAGGTTTGAAAAAAAATTTAGATAAAAAAAAATGCAAAAAAATGATTATTAAACGTTTTAAAGACAAGCTCAATGTGTAGTAAAATATGTTTATTATTGCGTAACATTGTTTAATATTAGATATTTTCAATTTTCTTCAATTTTATGGGTCAACTCGTAAATAAAATTTTTTTATTGATTTGAATTTCCCGCGCTACGGTCACAGTAGAGCGACGTCGATAAACGCGCGTGCTATTTCCGAACAGCCGATCAAGAGTTTGGAACGAGATTTAGTGAAAATTCAAGTTTAATTGCTTCAGCAGTTCGATGGCATTTTTTTATTAAAAATTATTAGCGAAGCGCGGAAAGTACAAATCAATGACGAGGACAGTGTGGATAAATGTAATCAACGAAAATCTGTCAAGCAATGCTCACATATTACTTCGATCCTATAACCTAAAATAAACTGTCGCTTCATAGCATTTATGGAAAAAACTACGCGTTATTTCTATTTCTTTCGTGTAGATGACGTAATAAAAATGGAAGATATTAGAGGCTGAAAGAAGATAACGTTGGCAATAGCCATTATTTTACTCAATTAATCGCTCAATACTCGAATCGACATTCCTGTAAAATTTGACTTTTAAAAAATGATTCGTGCATTGGGCTTTCCATGGATCGGGCTGAAATTTACATATCTTCATAAATCCATCATCCACAAATTGTTTTCCGGGATTTACCACATTGAACGAAGAAAAAAAGTTATTCTTTGAATTGAAAAATATGGTTACAAAAAATGTTGCTTGACATTTTTCAATGAAATACATGTTTCTAGATTTTTTAAATCCAGAAATCGGTAATACAAATTGTAACGAAGGGTTTAAATGAAATGGTCAAAAAGCCCCGCTCTGCAGCAAAAGTGTGTTTTGAAATTTCACGTTCTTTTGGTCTTACTCCTGAGAACCCAATGAATTGAGAAATTATGTGAAATTCGTTGGGATTTTAAGTGAGATAACATAAAAAGAATATACAAATTTGATGCAAACGGCTTGAAAATGGTAGAAATTTCAAAAGTCACTACAGTCTCCCGTTTAATTGTGAAAATAACTACTTTAGCGAAATACTTTTCACCCCGATACATTGTATGTTTAAATATAAAGTAAATAAAAGTATTGTCGCGATCTTCGGCGCGTGTGAATATCCGCGGAAGCGCGCGTGTGGGTGTGCAACGTGTGCGCCGGTATACACGCGTTCGAGAGAGGAAAGGGGATGTGTTACGAAGCTTTCAGCTTTCGCTCGAGTTTATGGGATCCGATGGTAAAACTCACCACGGCAGCCTTTATATCTTGGATACCATGTACCGAGGCCAAAGTCATATTATAATCTATATGCGCAAACTTCGCTGGACTATACGCGCCCGCGGTGGGCGTACCTATCGGACGGCTATATCGCTGTCGGTTCAGGTGCTCGTTCGTACAAGTTTTTATTTATATTTTTTTTATGTTTTCAACATGCCAAGAGTGTATACCGGAACACGCCGCGTGTAGCGCGATAGCGCCGGCTTCTCGGCCTCAGGGCGAGAACGGGATTGCACTTACGCGCCCGCGTGTATGAAGTAGCTCCGCTTCGAGTACAACTGGTAATATTATTTGGCCCCCGGATGGCGAGTACATAAACTACTACTACTAGTATTACAATATACCACATAGGGTGGGTATTCAATGATGAACATTGTTTACCATCCTAGGGATTATTAGCGTATAAAAAATCACCCCTAGAAAAAAGATACGTCACGAAATATCTCGAAATGCGATTTATTTCTGAAGCTGGCTAACTCGTCATTGTGATTGGCTGTCGATGTCGTGCTTGGAGTTCGTTCATGCGCATACTTCAAGTCGCACGATCGTAAACAACGAACTTAAACTAAAATGCAGCACGCGCGACTCGTACACCGCTTGAAGTATTTAATAAAAAATCATTTTCGCCATTTGGATCTATTTTCGATCGGTATTTGTCCCATTGTTCATTATTGACCAAATAATGGCTCGTTAAGGGGACATTTTTAATCGCAGCAAACTGAATGGAAAGTCAATGGCAAACTTGAATGGCAATTTCTTTCCATAGAAACTGAATGGTAATATTACCTTTCAGTTTCATTTTGAATAGTAAATTCGTATGGCATTTTATCTTTTTTTATAAAATAATGTATGTATCAAACTCATATATATACTGGGGACGCTCTGCCTCCCTGCGCGCTTCGCGCGACCCGCCCCCCGTCCCGCCGGGGACGGGTTGGGATATTACAAAACGATTTTTAAAGTCGTAAGTTTTTTATTTCTAGATTCGACACATTTTCTGATTACTTGGCGTCCATTTTGAACTTTTTAAGTTTTTAGTAGATATCAAGAGACGCGGCAGCGTCTTGACGCCAAGTATTAAAAAGAAGTTTTTAAACGTGCCGATGTATCTATACAGTAAGGTGGCCTGAAAACCGTTATATTCAAACTCTAAATCGACTTTGCGCGCAAACGCGTCAAGTTATAACAAATCTGACGACATTTTTCCGATGTAATGTTATTTTATTCTTTCGAATGTATTTAGATTTATTGAGATCCATCCACGCATTGTTGAGATATCGTAATATTGTCATGATTTTTGACGCAACTTTTCTCATCTCAAATGTTCTTCTCCCGTGTTTTCGACAAAGGGGCATATGTGCCTAGTACAGCATATAGCTTATACGCTCTTTCATACAAATCTCAGAAAAACGATATATATATCACATATGTTCGATGCGAGCCGTGGTTCTCTTCACTACGAAGCTGCGCGGTCTCGTTGCGCGTACGTGCTCTACGTCATCAGTTGAGTTGATGGGCCGTGGCGGTGTGCGAGAGAGAGAGAGAGAGAGAGAGAGAGAGAGAGAGAGAGAGAGAAAGTGCACGGGGAGTTGTCAGCTGTGTACTTTATACCGACAACTATCGGTGTCGTTAGCGAGCGACAGCCAATTGCAAGAAAGATTCTAGCGGAAAGGCGCGATTCTGATAGGCTATTTCGGTTTTGCGTCAGATACTAAGCTGATGCGCCTGGTACAGAATCGCAACCCTGGGTATTGTTGTTTTCGCGTGTGCATTAGTTGATTTTTAAATTAAAAAAAAAGTTTCGTGCTAAATTTGAAATGATGTCAATAACGGGCATAATACTTGTAATTGCGTAGACGACATAGCCGAGTCTCTGTCAGCGTTGATTTTGTGTAGTCAACGAGTACGTGTCAGCTGTCAGGTGAGAAAATTATGCATTTAATAAAAAATATAAATACTAAATTTACGAGGTTGGGAATAAAATAACTTTAATCGGTGTAACCGACAAATAATAAAAATACATTATTTTTTGCATATTGAATTCAGTTCATCGGGGCTGTTTGAACTGTCGGATAAGTTGAAAAAGCAATAATGTTTGCATTCATGAAGTGTAAATTATTATTGCGTAAAGATAAGGTACTGCGTAAATGAGTATAACTTTTACGCATGTATTTCAATTGAAAAATTCCTACACTCAGACCCAAAAGAATTATCTTAAAAAGATAATGAGATTTTGCAAAGTTAATTCAGTTCATCGGAGTAGTTTGAACTTGAGGATAAATCGAAAATTGAATAATATTTGCATCCATGAACTGTAAATTATTACTGCTTAAAGATAGGGTGTACCATAAATGAGTATAACTTCCGCGCATTACTTTCAAATGAAAAATTCCTACAGTTAGGCCCAATTTCATTATATCAATGGTTGATATGATACAGCGATTCAGAATTTTTTATCGCAGTAAAATGTGCAACGGTATCATAATGCCTCGATGCTGAATTTTCCAACGCAGCAATGTTGCATATGATAGAGCGATTCAAGATTTTTTAGTACATTCATAGTTCATACCAGGAAGGGATTTGAATTCATTACAGTTGTGGAAATCGATATATCACAATATAAACGTTTATTATTAAAAATGTTGATTCAATGCTGGACTTCTATCAGGTCTTTAAAAAAAAAGTGAAATCTCCATTAAAAACTTAAAAAGTTAAAAATGGACGCCATCTAACGATATCTAATAAAAAGTGGAAAGAAATCATTTCATAAATTAGCCAAGTAAACTAGTACTCCTTCCGCCAATCAACCTGCTCCCTTTTGTGCGCTATGCCACAGAAGTCTAATGAACATGCTGTACAAAAACTTGGCGTGCATGGTTAAGAACAATAAGCTCGGCGAAGGGGCTCCCGCCTCGTTGTACCCACAGTATAGTAGATTGAACCGGATCTACCGCGTGTCATTTGTGTGAACATCAATCGAAACCACCTCGTGTCCAGCTCCTACGAGTACGAGAGAAATACCGTCGTAAGTGATCTCGGTACACTGAGGGAGAGCGTGAGATGGCGTAGCTGAGTCGGAACGGCGCGGCGACATCATCGAAGTTGGGTACGAAAGGATTGAATGGCGTTGTACATGGAAGGTTGGCATAGGCTCAATACTCTTTTCGAGACGTTTTATGTTTCATTCTGAATACTTTAAAACATTTTTCACTCTAATCATATTATGGTGTAATAGCGTTATACATATTGATACCGAACAAAAATATTGCGACCACTGCGTTCTTTTTTTCTAATAACAAAATTTGATTATTCGTTTATTCCGACTGCTTGGGCCAACAATATACAAGAAAAAGGTATTAAATCGTCATTATCTGCTTGAAAACATCCGAATAGTTGAATTGTATCGAAAAAATTCAACACTGCTGTTAGGTATTCGCTATTATCCCGTTCTCCCATAATAAATCTTTTGATAGATATGGCAAAGTGAATTATCGGTTATTGTCATGAAATTTTTATTTCTTTGGTGATGGTATGATTTCCAAGGCGTTAAATTTTGGTTACATGTTCCAATGTGACATAAACTGAACACTAATATCACCATATCCGAGAAAAAAATATGTTGGAACATTAAATAGATTGGTTTCTCACTAAACGAGTATGTTGTTTGTCAGGAAAGAACACCGGGCCGTCCGTCACACCTGGATCTTCCCGGGGTTATTTGTCTTAACCATGCACGCCAAGTTTTTGTACAGCATGTTCAGTAGACTTCTGTGGCATACCGCACAAAAGGGGGCAGGTTGATTGGCGGAAGTAGTACTAGTTTACTTGGCTAATTTATGAAATGATTTCTTTCCACTTTTTATTAGATATCGGAAAACGATTTTTAAAGTCGTAAGTTTTTTTCTTGCTAGATTGGGCGCATTTTCTGATTACTTGGCGTCCATTTCTAACTTTTTAAGTTTTTAATGGAAATATAGTATACCCGAAAGATTGAGTGGCGATTTCATCACTTCTACGGATTGCGATCTGGTTCTCAGAGGGCTCGAAATTCCTTTCACACAGGTCGTCGCTCTCCAATGCAACCAGCAAAGACGGTAGTACGTACTCGTGGGAGGATTTCAATCGCCTGAAGTTTTATTCCCATGCGTATCAATTCCCATGTACGATTCCCATCTGTACAATCCCCGTCATGTACGATTCCCGTCTGTACGATCCCCGTCGTGAACGATTCCCATCTGTATAATCCCCGTCATGTACGATTCCCATGTGTACGATCCCCGTTGTGTACGATTCCCATCTGTACAATCCCCGTCATGTACAATTCCCGTCTGTACGATCCCCGTCGTGAACGATTCCCATCTGTACAATCCCCGTCATGTACGATTCCCATGTGTACGATCCCCGTCGCGTACGATTCCCGTCGTTCGGAACTCTCTTAGCGGACATGGGGCGCTCCACTAAATACTCCAGTGATTCTCAATTATTAATTTCGACAGCCGTAATGTCGAATTTCAACCGATCATTTGGATCAACTAACTACGCGAAATCAATGAATTCAAGAAATGTCTTATGTATTATTAAACTTAAAAAAACGACGTTGTAAAATTCAAACGGATATAGCTCGAGTACTGCTTGAGCAATCGTGCTGAAATTTTGCGAAAAAGCAAAGCTTTAAGCGCTCCTTGTTTGCAGATTTTCTTGTTAAAATGACTCTAGGATTTTACATTTTCTTGAATTTTAAAAATAAAAATAAAAATGACGCTCTAAGTTTCGTAAAACTTTGAGGTACAATAGCACTGCATTTTTTAATTTCAATAGAGCATCATTAATGAGATAGTCGAAATTGAAAAATGCATTTGCTCACAGTGGAAACTTTATAATATTTCCCAAATAGTCTTTGCTAAAAATTTCGGGAATCCGAATCACCAATGCGAAGTATTAATTCTTGAATTCAAGAAATGTCTTATGTATTCATAAGACATTTCTTGAATTCATTGATTTCGTATAGTTAGTTGATCCAAATGATCGGTTGAAATTCGACATTACGGCTGAGGAAATTAATAATTGAGAATCACTGGAGTATTTAGTGGAGCGCCCCATGTATACCCCAAATGATCCCCCACTTGTCCACGAAGAGAGTTCCGAACGACGAAAATCGTACGCGACGGGGATTGTACGTGAAGGCGTACAATCCCCGCGTTAAGCGTTAAGCGCCCGACTAAGCAGATCTCGGGCTCGATCGAACGAATTTCCAGAACTGAAGTAGCGCGACGAGGTTTGAACACCAAGGGGATTGTTCAGATGGGAATCGTTCACGACGGGGATCGTACAGACGGGAATCGTACACGGCGGGGATTGTACAGATGGGAATCGTACATGGGAATTGATACACATGGCAATAAAACTTCAGGCGATTGAAACCCTCCCCGTACTTGTTCGTAGG
Organism: Oxytorus armatus; assembly: GCA_958009045.1. Lineage (NCBI taxonomy): Eukaryota > Metazoa > Arthropoda > Insecta > Hymenoptera > Ichneumonidae > Oxytorus > Oxytorus armatus. Next base: position 5,278,786 of record OY253749.1, on the reverse strand, counting down.
TATGTATAAAGTGCTAACAAGCAAATAGGGCGGAACGGTAATCGTTTGACGTGTTAAATCGTCCGAATTATGCCCATTTGTTTGTAAGCGATCGATATATGTATAAATATATAGATGTCGATAGATCGGCGTATTTAATAGAGAGATAGAGAGAGAGAGCGCGTGGATATGGAGCGCCCACGCCATATACCAATCCACAGATACGTTGCCCGTAAGAGAAAAGAGCTGTATTCTTCTCGGAGTCGGCCCGAGGAGGTGCTGCGCGGCAGCAGTAAATCTGACTAGGACGGGATATCGATGTTCATAGACGAGTGAAAAGTACTGAGGCAATATATACATACGAGATATTTTTTTTTTCTATTGGATAAACACACACTCACCGAGTCTCGAAGTCATGCTCCGTCATGAATCTCGTTATGTACTCTTCTCCCGGAACCCGCTGTCAATATATATATATATATATCTATATTATATAAATATATCGCCGCCGCCGTGTACAAGAGTTGAGAAGGAGGGAGCGACGAAACGGCGTGGGGGGGAAGGCGCGCAGGGGGCAGTGCCCCCCTGATATATATATCTCTCTATATTATATAAATATTTCGCCGTCGTCGCCGTGTACAAGAGTTGAAGGGGGGTGGTTGGCGCGAGCAGCGCGCAGGGGGGTGAAGTCCCCCTAGTCTCTCTATATTATATAAATATATCGCCGCCGCCGCCGCCGCCGCCACCGTTTACAAGGGTTGGGGGGGAGCCCCGGGCGAGATGGAACGGCGGCGGGGGGGTGGCGCGCGAAGTCCCCTTAGTATCTCTCTATAGTATATAAATATTTCGCTGCCGCCGCCGCCGTGTACAAGAGTTGAGTAGGGGGTGTCCAAAATTGAGGTCAGGGGTGTCCGAAATCGAGGTCAGGGTGTCCATAATCGAGGTCAGGGTGTCCATATTCGAGGTCAGGGGTGTCCAAAATTGTGGTCAGGGGGTTGGCACGCGAAGCGCGCAGGGGGGCAGAGCCCCGCTAGTATATATATATACATATATGGTATATTGATTATTGGATGTGTGTATATACCATACATTCGTACGCTCTTATCCTACATAGATACATTGATTATAGAGTCGCGGTGGTCGCGTTACCCGAGAACATGCATTCGAACCCACCGCGGAGAAAATAAACGCTCGCGCGAATCGAGGAGCGAGAAACGATAGCTCTGTGACGCTCGCCGTTAGCAATTCGATCGACACTCGCGGTTTTGTAATTCTTTCACCGTTAACGTGAGAGAGAAAGAGAGAGGGAGAGAGAGAGAGAGAGAGATCACGGATATTTAAATGTTGGACAATGTCTTGAACCTGCATTCGCAGGTAGTCGACGGTACAAGGGAAATTAATCACTCGCACAACGTCTCTTACGACATTATTCGGCAATAAATAAATGGATAACGCCGCGAACAAATAATAGAAATCATTTCTCTCGCAATGAGTCAAGACATCGTGAAATTTCATCATTCTGAAGCGGTAAAGCAAATTTTATTGTTGCTTTAAGTATTTTTCGTGTCAAAGACTTTTTACCCTCTCGGAAATAGTGTTTCTCTCGCCTTTGAAATGGTAAAAGTACGCAAAGCACGAATGTTAAACATACTGCGACTCAAACACGAGGAAAAACCTTTTTCTTTTATAATTCGTACATTTTCGTACGACCACGAAATTATTGAATATGAAAACAAAAAATGCCGATGTCCGTATACATGCGGCCGAATAATTTCGCGAGTAAAAGTCACCGCGCGGGAATTCCCCGCGATCTAGTAGCGTTCTTCCTGTGAGACGGTGATTGACGCAAGTGCCGGGAACAAGGACACACGGTATCGCGTATATCGCGTGAGTAGTACAAGCGTGGAGTACGCGGGAACTCTTGATGCTATTAATTAGGGCGAAAGATCTGAGCCATATGTCGAGAGCTATATGTCCAGAAGATGAAGAAAAAAAAGGAATAAAATGAAAAGGAAGAAGAATGGTATGTGTACCATGAGAGTCGGTACATCGGTGTAGCGGTTTGCCGTTCTCGCTCAAAAGTGAGTAACCATAATTTATTTATCGCGATAAGAGAGATGAACGCGCACGACTGCTCTCTCTCTCTCCCTTTCGCTCGCGATTTCTTCCAGCAGAGCGACTTCGCGGTATATGCAAATGAAGAACTGCTCTCGCATTTCTCTCCCTCCATCTCTCGATCCACGTTCTCATCGCCGGGCCTTCTCTATCTTATTTGCTCTTTCTCTCTTAATCTCTGTGATATTTGTTCGCCTAACCCGAGAGACTGAAATCGGGGTACACATAGTATATTGGCTATTCCGCGCTAATTTACATAACTTTATGATTTCCCTGATTTTTTAATCTTTGTATCGTCCTTACTATCGGAGAGATCTGCAATTTTTTTCGAACATTTTTCGTTTTTTTTAAAGGGATCACACCACTCTAGCGGCAGAAAAAAGGCCTAACTTTGACGATTTATTTTAGGAGTATGAAAAAAGGAATAGGCTTTCTTTTCAGTGGATTTATTTAACACATATTGAAGTGTGAAATATTTTTTTTAATTTCCATTTTGATACAAAATGGCGGCGACAGAGCCCATCTTGAAACTCGTCTTTTTTTTAAACACCTTCACGGAAGAACAGTTTTCTCGTAAAGTATAAGACCTGAAACAAAAAACCAAAAAATTTTACTATCTATATACTATTGGCTATGGAAGTACGTAAGGGGCTTTTTTTTAATCATATTTTGTAGAAATGGTGCGCTTTTGAAAAAATGAATCGATTTTTTGCCCAATAAAAGCAGTAAATTGTTTATAAAACAAAAAGTTCAGATGAAATCAAAAATAGGCTACGTACTCCAATAGAGAATGTAATTGTGGAGGCACTATGAAAATTTCAAATCGATCCATGCAACGGTGTTCAAGTAATACGTCCGTCCTCCGAGTTTGAAAAAGACGGTTTTCAAGATGGGCTCTGTCGCCGACGTTCTTGTCGAAAATCGATGTTTTGTATCTCAAACTGGATTAAAATTTTCAACGCGATCTTTAAGATTTTTTTGGGTTTTCTAACGTTAAGCTACACTTTAAGACGAGAAAATTTATGTGGTTCTTTCTATCGATATCATTTTCTTGCACGAAGTAAAATTTTAAAAAAGTTTTTAACCCCTTAATATTTGTATAATTCCTAAAATGAGAACGGATGGAGCAAAAAATCTGAATAAAATCACAAATAGTCTCTGCAGTAGTAACGGTGAGATAAAAAAAATCATGGAAATTGGTCAGATTGAAAATTACGTAAGTTGGCGGGGAATGCCCTATATACATATATGCATATCAAGAGACGCGGCAGCGTCTTGACGCCAAGTATTAAAAAGAAGTTTTTAAACGTGCCGATGTATTTATACAGTAAGGTGGCCTGAAAACCGTTATATTCAAACTCTAAATCGACTTCACGCGCAAACGCGTCAAGTTATAACAAATCTGACGACATTTTACCGATGTAATGTTATATTTTTCTTTCGAATGCATTTAGATTTATTTAGATCCATTCACGCATTGTTGAGATATCGTAATATTGCCATGATTTTTCACGCAACTTTTCTCAGCTCAAATGTTCTTCTCCCGTGTTTTCGACAAAGGGACATATGTGCCTAGTACAGCATATAGCTTATACGCCCTTTCATACAAATCTCGTCTCAAATGTTCTTCTCCCGTGTTTTAGACAAAGGTGCATATGTGCCTGGTATAGCATATAGCTTGTACGCCCTTTCATACGAATCACAGAAAAACGATATATATATCACATGTTCGATGCAAGCTCGTGGCTCTCTTCACTACGACGCTGCGCGGTCTTGTTGCGCGTACGTGCTCTACGTCATCAGTTCAGATAATGGGGCCGTCGCAGTGTGCGAGAGAGAGAGAGAGAGAGAGAGAGAAAGCGCACGTGGAGTTGTCAGCTGTGTACTTTTCTACCGACACTATCGGTGTTGTTAGCGAGCGACAGCCAATTGCAAGGAAGATTCTAGCGGAAAGGCGCGACTCCGATATGCTATTTCGGTTTTGCGTCAGATGCTATTCTGATGCGCCTGTCTCTATCTGAATCTCTCAGGCACAGTGTGACACAGTGTACACATTTCCGGTGTAACCGGCCAATCCGAACAAAGGAATACAACAGAAATATGTATACTGTGTCACACTGTGCCCTGGTTGGATCAGCGATTTTTATGCTCGTAAAAATTCACTTCCTTTAAGGTTTTAAGGAGTTGTGAACCAGTACCCGGATTCTGTAATTTTCTAGCGACGATTGTCGCTGTTGCTGGCTTGCGACAGCTAATTCGTAAGGAAGGTCCAGGGGAAAGACACAACTCTCATAGGATATCGCTCGCTAACGATATTGAAAATCATCGATAGCGAATAACAAAATTCTACCACAGATATGAATGCGACAAAGGTAACGCTAATGGCTTTCACGGTAAAGCAATAGCGATACACACACAATGTACTTCACATTATGTTAACGTACGGTCGCCGGGATGTGAGAGGGATAGCACCATAGGGATCATGTGTAGGAGTAAACGAGACGGTGTTTGGCTTTTCCTTATACATCAGCATTGGGATTCTGTAGTTGCTACCGACAACTATCGGTGTCGTCAGCGAACGTTAGCCTATGAGAGTCACGCCTTTCCGCTGGAATCTTCCTTGCAATTGGCTGTCGCTCGCTAACGACACCGATGGAACGTCAGTAGTCAAGTACAGAATCCCAGCACAGTATAAGAATGTAGCCAACATAAAGGGCGAAAATCGAATGCGTAAAGATAAGGTACTGCGTAAATGAGTATAAATTCTGTGCATAAATTTCAATTAAAAAATTCCTACACTCAGACCCGAAAGAATTTTCTTAAAAAGATAATGCAATCTTGCACAGCTAATTTAGTTCATCGGGGCAGTTTGAACTTTAGAATAAGTTCAACATGGAATAATGTTTGCATGTATGAACTGTAAATTATTACTGCGAAAAGATAAGGTACTGCGTAAATGAGTATAACTTCTGTGCATGAATTTCATTAAAAAATTTCCTACACTCAGACCCGAAAGAATTTTCTAAAAAGGGTAATGAGATTTTGTACAGCCAATTCAGTTCATCGTGGCAGTTTGAACTTTAGGATAAGTTCAAAATGGAATAATGTTTGCATCTATAAACTATAAACTATTAATGTGTAAAGATAAGGTACTGCGTAAATGAGTGTAACTTCTGTGCATCAATTTCAATTGAAGAATTCCTACACTCAGACCCGAAACAATTTTCTTAAAAAATTAAGGACTTACATACGTCCAGCGGTACCGAAAACGTACCAAAAGAAAAACTGTTTTTAGGAGGGATAGAAATAGAAATTGATAAAAAAATTCTTACACATTGTTTATTACTGTGTTAAGTTTGTAAACAAATTTATTTCAATTTTTATTTTCAAAAATTACAACATGAAAAATCACATTTTTTGAAGCACTGTAAAAAAAAAGTTGCTCCACGGTCGGCAGTATTTCTTCCTCAAATGTTGACAGATCTGCAAAATGTAAAGAAATTCTTGTAAAATAAGGTAGTAGTTATTACTTTATTACTTTATTATACCATTATATAAGGTATAAGTTATAGTCTGTCGAGCCGGATTTTTGAAATTCGAAAAATTAAACAATTTACGGTAATTTAAATAAAAATGTTAAGTTTGTGTCAAAAAAGTCACACTTTAATTGTTTTTATAAAATTTTCTAATTATAATTTAAAAAATCCGGCTCGACAGACTATAGAAAAAACAATTCCGAATATTAAAAAAAAAAAATCATCAAAAAATATTAAAAACCGTACGAGTTATCATGCCGACCGTGTCAGAAAAAGTAGTTTTGAGAAAAACGCGTTTAAAGTTTCAAGCGCGTTTCGCTCGAAGTCGCGCGCGGCTGGAGCAAGAACTTTATGAATTTTTTAAATTTATTTAGTTAACTTACGTCTGCTCTCCCATTCCAGCTTCATATTGTACGCCTTCCTTGTCAGTAAAAAATTGTTGTTGTTAATTTTTTTCTAATCGACGAATTGTTCTGGCCTCTTTTGTTGCTTTGGTAGCGTTGATTCGAGCGTGTTTCACATTATCAGGCAGTCACATTATCTACAATAACTTTTGAACTATGGGGAATTTTTACAATCAGCTTACACAGAAATACGCCTAAGACTATAAGGAATAATAATCTGTAAACAAAAAAAAATCGATTTTTTGAAAATTCTCGACGTATGTAAGGCCTTAATGCGATTTTGCACAGCTAATTCAGTTCATCGGGGCAGTTTGAACTTTAGGATAAGTTCAAAATGGAATAATGTTTGCATGTATGAAGTGTAAACTATTACTGCGTAAAGATAAGGTACTGCGTAAATGAGTATAACTTCTGCGCATGTATTTCAATTGAAAAATTCCTACACTCAGACCCAAAAGAATTATCTTAAAAAGATAATGAGATTTTGCAAAGTCAATTCAGTTCATCGGAGCAGTTTGAACTTTAGGATAAATTGAAAATTGAATAATATTTGCATCCATGAACTGTAAATTATTACTGCTTAAAGATAAGGTGTACCATAAATGAGTATAACTTCTGCGCATTACTTTCAAATAAAAAATTCCTACAGTTAGGCCGAACTTCATTATATCAATGGTGGTTATGATACAGCGATTCAGAATTTTTTATCGCAGTAAAATGTGCAACGGTATCATAATGCATCGTCGCTGAATTTTTCATCGCAGCAATGTTGCATATGATAGAGCGATTCAAAATTTTTTAGTACATTCATAGTTCATAACAGGAAGGGAGTTGAATTAATTACAGTTGTGGAAATCGATATATCACAATATAAACGTGTATTATTAAAAGTGTTGATTCAATGCTGGACTTCTATCAGGTTTTTCAAAAAAAAGTGAAATCTCCATTAAAAACTTAAAAAGTTAAAAATGGACGGCAAGTAATCAGAAAATGCGCCCAATCTAGAAAGAAAAAACTTACTACTTTAAAAATCGTTTTCTGATATCTAATAAAAAGTGAAAAGAAATCATTTCATAAATTAGCCAAGTAAACTAGTACTCCTTCCGCGAATCAACCTGCTCCCTTTTGTGCGGTATGCCACAGAAGTCTATTGAACATGCTGTACAAAAACTTGGCGTGCATGGTTAAGAACAATAAGCTCGGCGAAGGGGCTCCCGCCTCGTTGTACCCACAGTAGATTGAACCGGATCTAACGCGTGTCATTTGTGTGAACATCAATCGAAACCACCTCGTGTCCAGCTCCTACGAGTACGAGAGAAATACCGTCGTAAGTGATCTCGTTACACTGAGGGAGTCGGATCGGCGCGGCGGCATCATCGAAGTTGGGTACGAAAGGATTGAATGGCGTTGTATATGGAAGGTTGGCATAGGCTCAATACTCTTTTCGAGACGTTTTATGTTTCATTCTGAATACTTTAAAACATTTTTCACTCTAATCATATTATGGTGTAATAGCGTTATACATAATGATACCGATCAAAAATATTGCAACCACTGCGTTCTATCTTTCTAATAACAAAATTTGATTATTCGTTTATTCCGACTGCTTGGGCCAACAATATACAAGAAAAAGGTATTAAATCGTCATTATCTGCTTGAAAACATCCGAACAGTTGAATTGTATCGAAAAAATTCAACACTGCTCTTAGGTATTCGCCATTATCCCGTTCTCCCATAATAAATCTTTTGATAGATATGGCAAAGTGAATAATCGGTTGTCATGAAATTTTTATTTCTTTGGTGATAGTACGATTTCCAAGGCGTTAAATTTTGGTTACATGTTCCAATGTGACATAAACTGAACGCTTATATCACCATATCCGAGATAAAAATATGTTGGAACATTAAATAAATTGGTTTCTCACTAAACGAGTATGTTGTTTGTCCGGAAAGAACACCGAGCCGTCCGTCACGCCTGGATCTTCCCGGGGTTATTTGTTTTAACCATGCACGCCAAGTTTTTGTACAGCATGTTCAGTAGACTTCTGTGGCATACCGCACAAAAGGGGGCAGGTTGATTCGCGGAAGGAGTACTAGTTTACTTGGCTAATTTATGAAATGATTTCTTTTCACTTTTTATTAGATATCAGAAAACGATTTTTAAAGTAGTAAGTTTTTTCTTTCTAGATTGGGCGCATTTTCTGATTACTTGGCGTCCATTTTTAAGTTTTTAATGGAGATAGAAGATACTCGTATAGTAGAGAAGGGAGCCGCAACGGTATAGGATAATCAGAGGGCGATGAGCGCGAGGAGAGTGTTTTTCTTGGTCACAGGCTATCGCGAATCGCGTTCCAGAGCACTTGTACGTGAGTAATGTGTAACAAACTCTCGGAAAATTCACAAAACTCTCAAATCAGTTCGCTCTCGCTACGTGAAAGACAAAACGACGTAAATCCCCAACAAACCCAACAAACAAAACGACGTAAACCGCCAACAAACCCAACAAACAAAACGATGTAAATCCTCGACTTGACATGTAAAACTGATGTTACGCCCTTTTTGCTAATCAGCGAGCGATGTAGTACTTAGTTCTGCGTAAGGAATAGGCTTTAGTTTCTTTTTTTTCTTATTTATCAGGCTTCCTACTTAGGCCCCCTCGTGAATTCATCGATCTTCGAGAGACGAGACGAGAATTCTCGGTAAATATCTCATTCGAACGGGAGTAATACGCATACGCATTGTACACTGCTTAACGTGTATAGATATTTTTTACGAGTTTGGGAAAAAAAAAATTATATACACGATGCCGCGAAGGAATGACCAAACAAATGATGCTCCGATCTAGTCGGGTTTTCGATCTATGGCCCAAATTTAAAAACGAAAATCAAACCACCGCTTAAGCTCTAACTTGGGTGGGGATCAAAATAGTGAAAGACAAAAAATTGTGGGGTCGCAATGGAAAAGATCAAAATGCCGTACGGCCGAAATAGCGACAGACCAAAAAGTCGAGGGCGCGTATTGCTGTCGGTCCAAATAAATTTAGTAATATTCCTGAATATACCATGCCTCTATCAATAATCATACATTACCTTACTACTCTAACAAGTTTTTTTTTCTTCTTCCCTTCCTTTTTTTTCGCTTCCCCCAATGGCCGAGTACGCATACACATACGCATAGGATAAAAGAAAAGTGTTTATTCTTGAATAATGAACGTTAATGAAGTTGTAATTATGGTTGCAGTATATCTGGTTACTGTTGAAGCGTGAAAACACGTGTTTCTCGTTAACCATACATATAATCTCACGGTACAGGGTATACATAAATATTGAATATACAGGTTGATATACTTACAAGATCGAGCGTGTGTCGCGAGCTATTTAGCAACATTATTATTTTTATCAACTCGTGGATTTTAAATTAACATTCTCCTTTTATTTAAATATTGAAACAATTTTGTTAATTTTTCCTCCAATTCGCATCATCATTTTTATTTATATTGTGTAAAAGGGATGTTTGGCTATGTCTAAATTGTAGTGACAATAAATATCCATACAACATCTTCCCTTATGCATATTTTTCCATTAGCCGATTTCTATTGGAATTCGCACTGGACGATATTGGCCTATGGTGACCAAAATACCATACGAATTTTACAGTTCATAATCCATTGGCACTTCCATTCAAATTCTTTGGTAAGAAATTACCATTCGAGCTTGCCATTGGCCTTTCAATTAGCTTTGAATATTTTTGAATTTTACCGCGAACAGAAACATTTCCTGGTCCACGTTCCTAACCTCATTATCAAAGTGTGCGAGACGCGATGACCGTCGGAAGATTGGTACACTGCGCGACGCGTAAGCTTATAAACGTATACAGTGCTAGGCATTTGAAGTGGAATGTGGATATCTTGGCCGATTTTCGCGATAATTTGACGAATTTGAAAATTTCAAAAAAGTACAAGGAAACAAGGACATTCAAGGAAATTTAATAATCGTTCGTACAAAACGGTTCCCATTGACATTGGTCAACAATTGCGCACGTGCGCAATGAACATGTGAGGGGGTTTGGAAAATCGAGTGATACCTCGATCTCGTGATTTAAGGGTTGCGGATGCGACAGACGGTAAATATGGTATCCAGCTGAAGGATCACGAACCGGGATAAGTAGAACTCCGGGAGCAATCGGATGCGCAACCGCCCGGTGGCAGAGGAGGGTGTTAAAATGGAAATCTTTTGCCTGGGCTAGCGCGAAAACTGTTGGGCCGATTGGGCTCATTTTTATCGTGGATGTATTATTCACGAGGCCCTACGACCTCGTGGAAAGAAAAAATTGGCGTTATCGTTCCCCGGGAACTGTAGAGAGGTGCATCGTCGTAGGGCAATTTTCAAATTCGTCAAAATTTCGCGAAAATCGACGAAGATATCCGCATTCTACTTCAAATGCCCGTCACTGTATATGCATATAACGATGCTGTGGTCCGTTAAGTCATCGCTCATTCCTCTTCTCGTACATGTATCAATGTCTCGTTTTTTTTATATCAATTTTTTTTCCTCCTCTTTTTTTTCCACGTTCGAGGTGATAAATATTCTACATGCCGCTCGAGCTCGCACAAAGTAAGAAAGTACATATGTTAAAAAGAAAAAAAACCCGAAGAAGAAGCGAACAACAAGTTATTCGCAAGCACGAACATCTCTCCAGACTCAAGAGCATATATGTGGAAATGGACTATCGAGAATTGTGGCTGTCTCGGCCGTTCGCTGTACGTGAGAGATCGAGCTTTATCGATCGATTTATTCGCAATAGTGTGTGTGAAGTATAGAAGAAGGAGAGAACATTTTACAGCGCTAATGAAAAAGCATGGGGAAAAGAAAAGGGGAATGAGAAAGAGAAAGAGTATAGAAATGAAAGTATATTGAAAATAATGGTAATTTATCCAAGACGAATGTTGATAAAGCACGGTGAGAAATGTATTTCTCAAATGAAACAAAAGCAGCTGACGAGGGGATAAGGATTTTGTTTCGCTACGGAGAAACACGTGTTACTTGCCGCGTTAGGAAAAAAACATTCTTCCTATTTCACGTGACTTTCATTACGAGTCGTATAAATTTGTCACGCGTTTAATCGTCATTGTTACACCGTTCGCGGTCCAGCATTACGCCCCGTAGGATATATATATACGAGTACCTGGGTCCATCGACTGCTGGCAAACAAAAGGGCATAGTTTAATCGATTTTATATATGTAACGTGATTCAGGTTGCGCATTTCTGGTTTCTACGAGTTCGTTCATAGAATATATATATGTGTATTTTATGTATAAAAGCACGAGTTTGACCCTGCAGAGTGTTACGTTGCATTCGCGATGTGTATATACCCATAAGAGCGAGATAAAACACATGCATGTGTACCGGATTAATCGAGTGTGAAGTACCCGTAGATTACATCCTGGCGCAGCCCCGCCTCATTTTCATTTCTACAGGGTGGCCTGAGATTAAATTCACAACTGCGGTATTGTTCGGTATCAAATAGTTCCGCAAACCTCGAGAATTTATTTAAATTCTATTGTAGCGTTGATGAGTCGATTGCCGATTATCCACTATGGAAATAATCTATTTATATTCGAGATATGTTTAAGGTATGCAATTTTTATACACCATATATGGCGTGCAAATAATTCTATAAAATCTATTGGGAATTACCATTTAACAAACTAACCTCTCTAGGCCCAATTTCAAACCACCCCTTAGCAAAATGTCCCAGCCATTGTCACCAAGAAATCCCATTTAATTTCCATTGATTCAGAAGCAATGGCAATGAACGCACGTTTGACAAGTATAGAAACTGTATTCAAAATCGCATTGGTATTGCCGTTGCTGGTGCCTATGGAAAAATGAATGGTAATATTTCATCTTTGGTAAAAATGGCAATATTTTTCCATAGGCACCAGTAATGACGATACTATTCGGAGTTTTGAATGAACTTTTTATCATTCATTTCCCATACGCACAAGCAATGGCAATATCAATGGGACTTTGAATGGAGTTTTTATCCTTGGTAAAAGTACCTTTATTTCCATTGTTTCTGAACCAATGGAAAGTCAATAGCATTTCTTAATGGCAATAGCTGGTACATTTTGCCAACGGGCGGTTTGAAATTGGGCCTAGACAGACCAGGTTGCTAAATGGTAATTCCCAAACGAGGATTTAGAATTTTTTGCCGCCATATACAATGTATAAAAATTGCGTACCTTATACATATCTCGAATAAACAGTATTTCCATGGTGGATAATCGGCAATCGACTTATCAGCGCTATAATAAAAGCTCCATTAAAAATCCTATAGATCTTACCAATGCTTGGAATTATGAGAAATGAATGATAAAAAGTCCATTCGAAATCCCAATGGTATTGCTATTGCTGGTGCCTATGGAAAAATGAACGCTAATCTTTTATTCTTGGCAAAGATGGCTTGGTATTTTTCCCAAAGACATAAAGTCCATGAAAAACCCCAATGGCATTGCCATTGCTTATGGCTATTGGAAAACTCCCATGATTGTGGGATGAATGGTAATATGGGATTGGGATTTTTGTGTTTTCGGGTTTTTGTGTCTTTTGTTAATGGTAAACTTGCCCGTTAATGTGTTTTATAAAATATATATCTAACCTCAACCTCAATAAAGTCTCATCCACGCGGAAACGGACAAGGGATAAGGAGTGCGAGAAGATCTGGAAGTGAAATAACAATGGGGCAAAGAGAAGATTCGAAATTGTTCTCGTGCATGGGAGCGTGAACCTAATTCCACAGCGAGGGATTTAATTTAATGCTCGGTCAATTTTTTAACTAACTCCCTCTTATGTTCTCTATATAATTCTCACCCCGGTCTTCCGCTGTTCGCTCTATTTATTTGTTATACATACATTGTACGTTATTCCACTTTTGCCGACCTCAGTGCATTTCGTTCTTTTTTTTCCTTTTTTTTGTTATTCTGTACCGTCCGTTCTCAATTGCTTTCCCACATCGTCTATTCATACTCCCACCGGACATTTATTGCTTGTCGGGTTGCGTGGTACGAAACAAGAATACTTTTCATACGGCTCGTTCCGTTCCTTTTGACTCGTGACAATACCAGGGGTGTTAGTTGAAATTTGCCGGTTTTTTCGATAAAGAAAACACTTAATTTTCAGAGGAATTTCAAAATTTTTTTATTCAAAGTATTGACCATTGGTTTCTACACATTTCGCCCATCTCTCAGGCAAATTATCGATACCATCGCAAAAAAAAACTTTTTCTCTTTCGAGGTAAACCATTCGACGAGCCATTTTTCGACTTCTTCAAAATTAGCGAAGCACTGCTCTGCAAGGGAGTGTCCCATCGATGCGAAAAGGTGATAGTCGGACGGGGCGAGGTCTGGAGAGTACGGGGGGGTGATAATATTTCCCAATTAAGTGTTTTTAATGTGTCTTTCACCAGTTTAGCGGTATGAGACGGCACGTTGTCATGTTGCAAGATAACTTTGCCATGTCTTCGGGCCCATTCCGGCCGTTTTTCGATCAACGCATAATTCAAATTGATCATTTGTTGTCGGTAGCGATCCTTGTTCACCGTTTCACCAGGTTTTAACAACTCGTAGTACACCACACCACAGTGGTCCCATCAAACACAGAGCATTGTCTTACGGCCAAAGCGATTTGGCCTTGCAGTCGATGGGCCGGCTTCACCAGGTGAAAGCCGTGATTTTTTTCGCTTCGGGTTCTCAAAATAAATCCATTATTCGTCCCCCGTGACAATTCGACGCAGAAAAGATTTCCTTTCGAATCGTTGAAGGAGCATTTCACAAACGGTCTTTCGATTTTCCATTTGTCTATCGTTCAGCTGGTGTGGCACCCATTTTCCATACTTTTGGATCTTTCCCATGGCTTTTAAACGTTGGCAAATTCCTCCTCGAGTCACATTTAGTGTGTCTGCCAATTTTTGTTGCGATTGGGTTGGATCAACATCCAATAACGCCTGCAATTCCTCGTCTTCGAACTTTCTCGCTGCACCAGGATGTACATTGTCTGTCAAATCGAAATCTCCACTTTTAAATTGACGAAACCATGTCTCACATGTTCTAATCACTGGAGCATGTTCACCATAAGTTTCTACCAGCAACCGGTGAGCTTCAGCTGCTTTTTTTTTTGATGAAATAAGAAAAGCAACGAATGCCGCAAATGCGATTTACTTGGAACGAAACTCGACATATTCACTGAGGTAAACAAATATGACGCTATTATTTTGGCGGAATGTGACTTGCGTATTTTTGTAGGTTAATGTCAATAGAAAAAAATGACATACATGCCAAATCATAGAATTGTATACAATTGCTAGCGACCTCTACTGGTAAAACCGGCAAACTTCAACTTACACCCCTGGTATGATACCGCGGTTTGCCGCGGTATCATACTTCGAAAATATAAATGTTCCGAGCAAATGTACTTATTGAAATTTAAGAAAAAAATAGGATTCTCGTTGATCAATGTTCCGATGATTCGGATTAATCATTTTTCTTTCGAGTGAGGAAAGCTTTATAATGTAGAAGAGTTTCCAACTCGAAGGACGACTGAAACGAGAGTCAAAAGGGACTTCTTTTTGGCCTCGTTCAAATTTTGTGAGCTCGTCGTTACTTGCCACAAAACTACGCTCCGCGGTGGTTTATAATCTCTGGTATAACACATCGCCTCGTTTATATAGCCGGTCCTTTGTTCGCCGGACGTGTTTCGCCCAACGCTTCACACATACACCTATTACGTTCGTTTACAGACTTTCTAACAAACGAAAGGGCGTAATTGAAACGAATTAACGCGTAAATGAATTAAGTGTGTCAAAGAATTACATCCTTTTATAGGCAAGGAGTGGACATGATGTTTCGTACACACGTTATTCCGTCCTTCTTATAATTCCAGGGGGAGATCATTTCGTCCCTCTTTTCGTCTCGTTTCCTCGCTCGTTCGTATATTTTTCGAACGGTCGTGTTTCGTATAAAATGGCACGCCCAATATGCAAAAATCGCGCGACGTCCGCGAGTCCGATGCCAAAGGCCACGAAAAGCAGTTTCCCCTTCGCGCAGTAATCAACGCGGAGCTTTGATTGATATAGGATGGTAAAAAGAGAAGCCTCCTAAAAAAAATGGGAGTCGCACATAGGAACGCTTAAGCGATTCACAGCATGTGGCTGTTCCGTTGCAGTGAATCCACTTGACTCTCTAGTCTTTTTTGCTTTATCTTTTAATACCCACCAACCAGAAGCAGACTCGTTTTACGCCTTCTGGGTCTTTTTCTTTCTTCTCTCTGGGCCGAAGAACCTTTAAATAGCACTTGCCTGTTACGGTGATACACACCACGTCTGAGAATCTCTCCCTCAGTTTTGTTTCCCTGTTTAACCCGCTTTTACTTCGCAAATTCAGCGAAGACGATCCGAGAAATACAATTTTGAAATAATGGCGATGAAAGTTCGATCGTTTTTTTTACGATCGATATGCATTTCAAGTATTTCTTCATTATCGATATGTGCGGTATGGAAGATCCATCGGTCTTACGATCGATACATCGCACACCGGAGGAACGTAGAATTTTTTCGTTTCTCGTCCACCACCGTACGATATCCCTTATCAAAAATGTTCTCTCATTTCTTTTTCTGACGATAGATACACTGTGCACACACGTCTCAATCATGGAGATCTCGTGCTCTCTTTTTTTTTCATTCCACGGGTCGTCGACTTTGTCGCGAGTTTATCCAGAAGGCCCGTTGAAAAAGAATAGCGAAGCGCGAGGGAAGCGACTATCGGAGATAATGGAACGAGAGGGGAAAAATAAAATGGGGAATTTTATCTCGCGCGTCTTAGCGAGAAGAGAGTTCTCGTCACCTCAATGGGTCTTGAGTAAATATATACTCACTGTGTATGCCTGTACACCTTACGCTCTTGACGTGGATCGGGGGGCAGGGAGACCGAAAAAATACGCACGCTGTCCGTATTTATTTGGTATTGTTACTGTTCGGTTTGGTTTGGTTTGTTGAGAGAGAGAGAGAGAGAGAGAGAGAGAGAGAGTCTCTCACGTAGCAGTTCGTCTATATATTATCCCTTTCAGTATCGTTTATCGGGAATTCGCACTTCGGTAGCGTCGAAAAGATTTTCTAAGCACACGTTTGACGAGATGAGAGAGACGCGAGATCGTATAACTCTGCACAGAGCTGTCAATTCGTTACACAAACTCCAAACGCTCAAGGCAAATCGAAGATATTTCCAAACCATTGCCAGTCACCGCCTGCGTCAATTACACCGAAGATGAAAACAAATTTCTTAGAAAGACGTTCAACTTACGTTACTTTTAAATGGCACGCTTTTTTTTTTATTTATCCCATCGTGTATACTCTACTCTTTATTTTGACAGAATGGATCAACGCTCATTATAATTATATCTGGAAAATTTAGATTAAAAAATCGTGCAAATCGAAACTTGCATATTGCTTACCCGGCCCGTTTGGGCATTCACGAATTTTCCTCAGCGAGGAAACGAATTTTTCAGACTTTTTCTGTGCGCATTTTTCTCTCCTTCAAGTTTACTTTTCTCTCCTTCAACTTTGATAATGTATTTTTCGGAAGATTTTGAATATACCATAAATTTCGAACGCTTATATCGATCTTCTCCGAATTCAGTACAAAATATCCTTTGATAGTGCCCAATTCGCGTACGAAGTCTTAGCTTGGTAGTCCCAAAATTGCACGAGCTGAACCCTTTAACAAAGACCTGCGGTGATTTTTCGAAAATTTCAAAATTTCATAAAGTCAGATCGCCTAGATCGATTTTCTGAAAATTCTATATCGACCAGTATTTGACGATAATCTATTTGGGTAGAAAGTTTTTGCCCGATAGCCCAAAAATTGCACGATCGACAGCCTTGAGAAACACCGGTAGAGATTTTTCAATAATTTCAAAATTTCATAAATTCAGATGCCCCAATCGATTTTATCAAAATTCTATGACGACCAGTACTTAATGATAGTCTATTTGTGTACAAAGTTTGGACCCGATAGCTCGATAATTGTCGGCGTTCTGCCCTCAACAGACATAATTGAAGAAAAAAAATTTACAATTCTGGCAAATCCGAACGATTTATTGAGTCTTCACGAACAATGCATGGCTGGCAACCCCACATAGAAGCAAAATTTCAGCCCGATCGGTTGAAACATTCCGAAGTTATCGAACTTTGATTTTTGCAGTTTCATCATACAAACGCGCACACACACACACGCACACACACACACACACACACACGCGCGCGCGCGCGCACGGACGCCCGGACGCACGCACGCACGCACGCACACGCACATCCGGTGTGTGTGTGTGTCTGTGTGTGTGTGTGTGTGTGTGTGCGTGTGTGTGTGTGTGTGCCGATCGCATTTTCACTGAAAACGAAAAATCAATTGCTTTTCACGAAATAAAAGCTTCTTCCCGGAGGCAAGAAGCTTTTATTGGATGGCAATACCAATAGGCTTTTGAATGGACTTTTCCTGAGCAAAAGTACCTTCATTGCCATTGCGTCTGAAGCAATGAAAATTCAATGATATTTCTGAAGGGGTTATACGCAGTCACGATTTTCAAAAAAGTATTTTTTTATTTCTTTTTCGTAATGTACATATATTTAAAGCCCAATAAAGTTAGCAGTACCATATTGGAAAAAATGCATTTGAAAAACACCATAATTAGGTGCTTTTTTTAGGTTGGATTCAAAGTTTAAGTGCTCTTTATGTTTCCGCAGAAAATGAAAAAGTAAGATGCGCTGCTAGAAAAACATTAAGCTAGCAGCAACATTTCTCGCAAGCAGTCCAGGAGAAAAAATGAACACATAATATTTAAGTGCTTTTTAGGTGCTTTCGGAATATGCATTGAACAATCAATTTCAACCTCCCCTTCGATCAAAAAAGCATCCCCTCAATAGGCTATATATGAAGTAAGCGGGTGCGTGGGCTAAACTAATTTTTTTCAATATTTAATGTACTACAGAATTAGGTGCTTTTTAGATGCTTTCGGAATACGCATTGAACCATCACATTCGACGAACATATCAGCCAAAAAAGCAGCCCCTCAGTAAGCTACATATGAAACTAGCGGTACCTGGGATAAAGAAATTTCCACAAAATATTTAATGCCCTACAGATTTAGGTGCTTTTTAGGTGCTTTCAGAATATGCATTGAACCATCACATACGACTTTTTTGGCTGAAGGGGCTGTTGAATTTGATTATTCAATGCATATTCCGAAAGCACCTAAAAAGCACCTAAATCTGTAGGACATTAAAGATTTTTTAAAAGTTATTCAGCCCAGGAACCGCTAGCTTCATATGTAACTTACTGAGGGCGTGCTTTTTTGGCTGAAGGGTTCGTCGAATGTGATGGTTCAATGCGTATTCCGAAAGTACCTAAAAAGCATCTAATTTTGTAGTAGATTCAATATTTGTTTTAATTTATTTATCCCAGGCACCCGCTAACTTCATATTTAGCTTACGGAGGGGGTACTTTTTTGGCTGAAGGATTCGTCGAATATGATGGTTCAATGCATATTCCGAATGCACCTAAAAAGCATCTAAATCTGTAGGACATTGAATATTTTTTGAAATTTATTTAGCCCAGACACACGCTAACTTCATATGTAGCCTATTGAGGGGATGCTTTTTTGGTCGAAGGGAAGGTTGAAATTGGTTGTTCAATGCATATTCCGAAAGCACCTAAAAAGTACTTAAATATTATGTGCTCATTTTTTCTTCTGGACTGCTTGCGAGGAATGTTGCTGCTAGCTTGATATTTTTCTAGTAGCGCATCTTACTTTTCAATTCAATTCAATTTCAATTACTTTTCTCTGGGAACATAAAGAGCACCTAAATGTTGAACACAACCGAAAAAAGCGCCTAATTCTGTAGTAGATTAAATATTTTTTGAAATCTATTTATCCCAGGCACCCACTAACTTCATATGTACCTTACTGAGAGGGTGCTTTTTTGTGTGAAGGGTTCGTCGAATGTAATGGTTCAATGCATATACCGAAAGCACCTAATTCTGTAGTAGATTAAATATTTTTTGAAATTCATTTATTTCAGGCACCCGCTAACCTCATATGTAGCTTACTGAGGGGGTGCTTTTTTGGCTGAAGGGTTCGTCTTATGTGATGGTTCAATGCGTATTCCGAAAGTACCTAAAAAGCATCTAATTCTGCAGTACATTAAATATTTTTTGAAATTTATTTAGCCCAGGCATCCGCTAACTTCATATGTAGGCTATTGAGGGGATGCATTTTTGGTCGAAAAGGAGGTTGAAATTGATTGTTCAATGCATATTCCGAAAGCAACTAAAAAGCACTTAAATATTATGTGCTCATTTTTTCTCCTGGACTGCTTGCCAGAAATGTTGCTGCTAGCTTGATCTTTTTCTAGCAGCGCATCTTACTTTTTCATTTCCTGTGGAAACATAAAGAGCACTTAAATTTTGAAGACAACCTAAAAAAAGCACCTAAAATGCACCTAATTATGGTGTTTTTCAAATGCATTTTTTCCGATATGGTACTGCTAACTTTATTGGGCTTAAAAAAAACCAAACATTTCGCGAAAAAAAAAACGATAATCGAGGATTTATTACCGATCCCCGTGTTAACTAGCGCTGACTGACTCGGACTGACTGGGAATGAGTTGCCATATTGACTAGGCCACGCGAACCTGGTAATTCCTCATATATTGAGTCGTCAACGATTTTTCGGAGCGATGAAATTATTGGCCCGGAAAATATAGATGTTAAACATTGGCGATAGCGTGTTGAGAAGCGTGCTCTCCGAAGAGAGAAAATTTCAAGAGGAATTCTTAATTGGTTGGGAGGAGTGGAGGTTGGTCCATGCTCGGATTTCATTTGAGCGAGTCACCCGGCTGCGCGAGCAAGGTCGATCGAGAAACCGGTAAACGAACCAACAACACGCCCGGGAGAGTTATTCTATCTGTCTCCGTATACTCTCTTCGTCTCACCCGTATTATACAGCGACTGTCAGCAAACAAAAGAACCAAACTCACTTTACCTACCGTCTTAAATCGTGCTTGTTACTCACATTTTGAAATGCTACCAGTCGATAAATAGTATATTATGTACTAAGTGGGTGAACCGATGGTCCCGATAATACGTACATCAGACGGCTATCACACGCTTAGACGTGTGTGTACATTCGTATGTATGTGTGTATGCAAGACAGGAAGTCTCACAAATGTAAAGGAAAAGGGTTGGGACGCGTGACGTGAAAAAAGATACGATTCCCCATCTCTCTCTCTCTCTCTCTCCCTCCCTTGAGCTCATCCTCTCTCTCTCCCTGACTTGAGAAAGTGACGGACACGTGCATAAATACTATACACATTTATACGGTACGTATTGAACGAGTGCACCGCTGAAATGATAATGAGACAAGTTCCCGTTGCCAGTTTGTCGTCGTCGTTTTGAGCATATGAAAACGTGTCGGAGCAACGAGCTCTACATCGCACGCATGAATTATTATTATATAGATATGTATATTTTTATGCATGTACAAGTAACTGTTGTGCCTCTCGATCTCTTACCATCCGTGTAACATAAAGTGATATTCAGCTGTCAACGACGAGACGCAAATCGAGAGAAATCGGAGATCCGATTGAATAACTCTCACGTCACTGCGACCGAATGCATTGCCTGTTGATTCGTCTCATTTGCTCTTTTGCGGCATATGATAATAGCCATTCCTCTTTTCAACAAAATTCTGCAAATTAGAGCGTCACACATTGTATCTTCATTCGTTTTCCCTTTTCACAACCGTTCGTCTGTCAGATAAAAATCATTTTTCGTTTTTCCACAGAACAAGTTTTTGTTTGCTCCGGGAAGAAGCTTTTATTTCGTGAAAAGCAATTGATTTTTCGTTTTCAGTGAAAATGCGATCGGCATACACACACACACACGCACACACACACACACACGCGCGCGCGCGCGTGCACGGACGCCCGGACGCACGCACGCACGCACGCACGCACGCACGCACGCACGCGCGCACGCACGCACGCACACGCACATCCGGGGTGTGCGTGCGTGTGTGTGTGTGTGTGCGTGTGCGTGCGTGCGTGCGTGTGTGTGTGTGTGTGTGTGTGTGTGGGTGTGTGTGTGTGTGCCGATCGCATTTTCACTGAAAACGAAAAATCAATTGCTTTTCACGAAATAAAAGCTTCTTCCCGGAGCAAACAAAAACTTGTTCTGTGAAAAAACGAAAAATGATTTTTATCTGACAGACGAACGGTTGTGAAAAGGGAAAACGAATGAAGATACAACGTGTGACGCTCTAATTTGCAGAATTTTGTTGAAAAGAGGAATGGCTATTATCATATGCCGCAGAAGAGCAAATGAGACGAATCAACAGGCAATGCATTCGGTCGCAGTGACGTGAGAGTTATTCAATCGGATCTCCGATTTCTCTCGATTTGCGTCTCGTCGTTGACAGCTGAATATCACTTTATGTTACACGGATGGTAAGAGATCGAGAGGCACAACAGTTACTTGTACATGCATAAAAATATACATATCTATATAATAATAATTCATGCGTGCGATGTAGAGCTCGTTGCTCCGACACGTTTTCATATGCTCAAAACGACGACGACAAACTGGCAACGGGAACTTGTGTCATTATCATTTCAGCGGTGCACTCGTTCAATACGTACCGTATAAATGTGTATAGTATTTATGCACGTGTCCGTCACTTTCTCAAGTCAGGGAGAGAGAGAGGATGAGCTCAAGGGAGGGAGAGAGAGAGAGAGAGATGGGGAATCGTATCTTTTTTCACGTCACGCGTCCCAACCCTTTTCCTTTACATTTGTGAGACTTCCTGTCTTGCATACACACATACATACGAATGTACACACACGTCTAAGCGTGTGATAGCCGTCTGATGTACGTATTATCGGGACCATCGGTTCACCCACTTAGTACATAATATACTATTTATCGACTGGTAGCATTTCAAAATGTGAGTAACAAGCACGATTT
Source organism: Oxytorus armatus (assembly GCA_958009045.1). Classification (NCBI taxonomy): domain Eukaryota; kingdom Metazoa; phylum Arthropoda; class Insecta; order Hymenoptera; family Ichneumonidae; genus Oxytorus; species Oxytorus armatus. Next base: position 5,256,682 of record OY253749.1, on the reverse strand, counting down.
AAGACGGTAGGTAAAGTGAGTTTGGTTCTTTTGTTTGCTGACAGTCGCTGTATAATACGGGTGAGACGAAGAGAGTATACGGAGACAGATAGAATAACTCTCCCGGGCGTGTTGTTGGTTCGTTTACCGGTTTCTCGATCGACCTTGCTCGCGCAGCCGGGTGACTCGCTCAAATGAAATCCGAGCATGGACCAACCTCCACTCCTCCCAACCAATTAAGAATTCCTCTTGAAATTTTCTCTCTTCGGAGAGCACGCTTCTCAACACGCTATCGCCAATGTTTAACATCTATATTTTCCGGGCCAATAATTTCATCGCTCCGAAAAATCGTTGACGACTCAATATATGAGGAATTACCAGGTTCGCGTGGCCTAGTCAATATGGCAACTCATTCCCAGTCAGTCCGAGTCAGTCAGCGCTAGTTAACACGGGGATCGGTAATAAATCCTCGATTATCGTTTTTTTTTTCGCGAAATGTTTGGTTTTTTTTAAGCCCAATAAAGTTAGCAGTACCATATCGGAAAAAATGCATTTGAAAAACACCATAATTAGGTGCATTTTAGGTGCTTTTTTTAGGTTGTCTTCAAAATTTAAGTGCTCTTTATGTTTCCACAGGAAATGAAAAAGTAAGATGCGCTGCTAGAAAAAGATCAAGCTAGCAGCAACATTTCTGGCAAGCAGTCCAGGAGAAAAAATGAGCACATAATATTTAAGTGCTTTTTAGTTGCTTTCGGAATATGCATTGAACAATCAATTTCAACCTCCTTTTCGACCAAAAATGCATCCCCTCAATAGCCTACATATGAAGTTAGCGGATGCCTGGGCTAAATAAATTTCAAAAAATATTTAATGTACTGCAGAATTAGATGCTTTTTAGGTACTTTCGGAATACGCATTGAACCATCACATAAGACGAACCCTTCAGCCAAAAAAGCACCCCCTCAGTAAGCTACATATGAGGTTAGCGGGTGCCTGAAATAAATGAATTTCAAAAAATATTTAATCTACTACAGAATTAGGTGCTTTCGGTATATGCATTGAACCATTACATTCGACGAACCCTTCACACAAAAAAGCACCCTCTCAGTAAGGTACATATGAAGTTAGTGGGTGCCTGGGATAAATAGATTTCAAAAAATATTTAATCTACTACAGAATTAGGCGCTTTTTTCGGTTGTGTTCAACATTTAGGTGCTCTTTATGTTCCCAGAGAAAAGTAATTGAAATTGAATTGAATTGAAAAGTAAGATGCGCTACTAGAAAAATATCAAGCTAGCAGCAACATTCCTCGCAAGCAGTCCAGAAGAAAAAATGAGCACATAATATTTAAGTACTTTTTAGGTGCTTTCGGAATATGCATTGAACAACCAATTTCAACCTTCCCTTCGACCAAAAAAGCATCCCCTCAATAGGCTACATATGAAGTTAGCGTGTGTCTGGGCTAAATAAATTTCAAAAAATATTCAATGTCCTACAGATTTAGATGCTTTTTAGGTGCATTCGGAATATGCATTGAACCATCATATTCGACGAATCCTTCAGCCAAAAAAGTACCCCCTCCGTAAGCTAAATATGAAGTTAGCGGGTGCCTGGGATAAATAAATTAAAACAAATATTGAATCTACTACAAAATTAGATGCTTTTTAGGTACTTTCGGAATACGCATTGAACCATCACATTCGACGAACCCTTCAGCCAAAAAAGCACGCCCTCAGTAAGTTACATATGAAGCTAGCGGTTCCTGGGCTGAATAACTTTTAAAAAATCTTTAATGTCCTACAGATTTAGGTGCTTTTTAGGTGCTTTCGGAATATGCATTGAATAATCAAATTCAACAGCCCCTTCAGCCAAAAAAGTCGTATGTGATGGTTCAATGCATATTCTGAAAGCACCTAAAAAGCACCTAAATCTGTAGGGCATTAAATATTTTGTGGAAATTTCTTTATCCCAGGTACCGCTAGTTTCATATGTAGCTTACTGAGGGGCTGCTTTTTTGGCTGATATGTTCGTCGAATGTGATGGTTCAATGCGTATTCCGAAAGCATCTAAAAAGCACCTAATTCTGTAGTACATTAAATATTGAAAAAAATTAGTTTAGCCCACGCACCCGCTTACTTCATATATAGCCTATTGAGGGGATGCTTTTTTGATCGAAGGGGAGGTTGAAATTGATTGTTCAATGCATATTCCGAAAGCACCTAAAAAGCACTTAAATATTATGTGTTCATTTTTTCTCCTGGACTGCTTGCGAGAAATGTTGCTGCTAGCTTAATGTTTTTCTAGCAGCGCATCTTACTTTTTCATTTTCTGCGGAAACATAAAGAGCACTTAAACTTTGAATCCAACCTAAAAAAAGCACCTAATTATGGTGTTTTTCAAATGCATTTTTTCCAATATGGTACTGCTAACTTTATTGGGCTTCAAATATATGTACATTACGAAAAAGAAATAAAAAAATACTTTTTTGAAAATCGTGACTGCGTATAACCCCTTCAGAAATATCATTGAATTTTCATTGCTTCAGACGCAATGGCAATGAAGGTACTTTTGCTCAGGAAAAGTCCATTCAAAAGCCTATTGGTATTGCCATTGCTTGTGCCTATGGGAAATTAATGATAATGAAATGAATTAATGATAAAATTTGATCCTTGACAAAAATGCCAAGGCATTTTTTCCATGGAACCATATTTAGAATATTGTTATTAGTATCACCTTGTAGACGCAAAGGAAATCTATACTAAATGGACGTTTATTGTGATACACCATTGAGATGCCAGTGACAATAAACACCATACACAACTTCCCTAACGCATACTTTTCCATTAGATCTTATTTTCATTGAAATTAGTACTCGATGACATTGTCAATAGTCAAAGAAATGCCTTACAAATTTTACCGTTCACTATCCATTAGCATTTCCATTCGGTTTCTATTAAAAGAAACTACCATTCGACCTTGCTATTGACTCCCCATTCAGTTTCTATAGAAATAAATTGCTATTCGAGCTTGCCATTGTCTTTCAATTCAGCTTTGTTGCCATTAAAAGTTTTCCCATGATTTTTCCATACGTTTCACATTGAAAGTGCGTGATAACTGGCCTTTTCCATTGACTGCCAGTCGAGTACTCAATGGCAAATCTGGGTATCTTATTACAGTACGAAAAGTACTATTTTTTCAGATTCTCACCCCCCCATAAGAGTGCTTTCCGGACGGAGATAATCATTCAGTGGTCGCCGTTAATGTTTCCAAAATTCTCGAGCAATACCGAAAAATAATTTTTTTTTAACTTGATTTCGTTGCGTCCAACGATGCAAACTTCAGCATCATTTCAATGGCACATTTTGCTAAGGGTATATAATCCCGTGCACAAATGGTATCCACATTCTCTGGTAAGGATCCAACTAAATTGCTAGCAAATTTCTGCATGAGACGTGCCATGTTTAACCTCAAAAGCAGAAAATTATTGCCCGCCACTCTGCGGATAAAGAAATGACTTCGAACAATAACTTATTACTTACTTCAATCTATCACGTGACATAATGTTGTATTTATAAATTGCTCATTTTTCAGGAATTATACAATTTCAGTCGCGCCCCTTGTTGTTTACACGACACGAATAAAACGGTTTTTGATCTTTCGCATGAGCTGAAAATCTCGTACCCCTCTGACCAAACATCGTCCATGTACTCGCGATTTTTATTTGTTATATCGTTGCTGCAATAAAGCAGAACATTTTTAATTATAAATAAAATGTGACACATTCGCACAGTAATCATCAGGCACCGACTGGAAGAGAGTGGTTTGAAATTTGGCCGAGAGAGGTCAGGTCGCTAAATGGAAATTCCCAACAGCCGCGAATTAATCGATTCAGCGCGTTCTCTTGCCTTTGCTGTCGCACGTATTAGGTGTCTCTTGTGATGACTCCAATTACTGATTTGAGCGCATAATCCGTAGTTTTAAACGAAATTTAATTATAAATGCTAAATCCTCTTTTGTTCAGTAAAAATATTTTTTTCTAATTAAAAACATCGTTAAAAAACCATCTTCTAGTGAAGAAATATGATTTTGATCGGGCAATAGTGCAATAGTTTCATAAAATTTAAATTAAAAGTGAGATTTTATGGATTTCTGATACTTTCGTCGTTACTGAAATTACCGGTTATTTTTCCGGCAAAAATAGCGAAAGAAAATAATTTATCTATAATTTATCATCTCCTGTAATTGAAAATGTTGTAATAGCACATTTGATGAATATATTCATTAATATCTTTCGTTATTAGTGTTGCCATCGTATAAATTCTTACATTTGTACGTGCCTTGTCGTTGAGCATTACTGTGTCAGCTTAATACGCGGGCTGAGGTGAACTACTGGAAACCTGGCCAAATAGACGGCTAAATTTTACTTGAGTTTCAATTTCATTGCGAAAGACTCAAAAAAAATAACTGCTTCCCGTGCGATAGTCGGTGTGCAATCCAGTGCACGGGTAAGCGGTAACCCGTCCCACTATTGACCGCGGCAAATACTGCTTAAGGGATAACACCACTGTGACCCCCTGTTTTTTTTTACATTTTTCAAGAATTTTTTTTTGTGGGAAAAAAAAGAGATAGTCGAAAAATTTTTTTGGGTTTTGTTCCCTGTTTATTAATGTATCAAAAAACATTTTTTTCACATTTTTCACGCCGCATGGTGGCGCTGGGGAAGCTCTCGCGTCAGGTGCTGTCATCTCCGCGGCACGCAGCAGAACTCTCTTCAACGTCGATCTGAGAAAAAATACCGAGTGTTTTCGTTAAAACGGGGAGACCACCGGAGGCGCGCATCAAACCGTGCGTTCATTGCCGTCATTGGGGAATTATTCATTTCAATATTTTATTTTTAATCGACACGACATACTTGTAAATTGAAATAAGGAGAGTTTCAAAGTTTTTGCGTGGTTATGCGCACTATATATCAAGAGACGCGGCAGCGTCTTGACGCCAAGTATTAAAAAAAAGTTTTTAAACGTGCCGATGTATCTATACAGTAAGGTGGCCTGAAAACCGTTGTATTCAAACTCTAAATCGACTTCACGCGCAAACGCGTCAAGTTATAACAAATCTGACGACATTTTTCCGATGTAATGTTATTTTTTTCTTTCGAATGCATTCAGATTTATTTAGATCCATCCACGCATTGTTGAGATATCGTAATATTGCCATGATTTTTCACGCAACTTTTCTCAGCTCAAATGTTCTTCTCCCGTGTTTTCGACAAAGGGACATATGTGCCTAGTACAGCATATAGCTTATACGCCCTTTCATATAAATCTCGTCTCAAATGTTCTTCTCCCGTGTTTCAGACAAAGGGGCATATGTGCCTAGTATAGCATATAGCTTGTACGCCCTTTCATACGAATCACAGAAAAACGATATATATATCACATGTTCGATGCGAGCTCGTGGCTCTCTTCACTACGACGCTGCGCGGTCTCGTTGCACGTACGTGCTCTACGTCATCAGTTGAGATAATGGGGCCGTCGCGGTGTGCGAGAGAGAGAAAGAACGAGAGAGTGAGAGGGAGAGAGGAGAGAGGGAGTGAGAGAGAGAGAGAGAGAAAGTGCACGTGGTTGTCAGCTGTGTACTTTTCTACCGACACTATCGGTGTCGTTAGCGAGCGACAGCCAATTGCAAGGAAGATTCTAGCGGAAAGGCGCGACTCCGATAGGCTATTTCGGTTTTGCGTCAGATGCTATGCTGATGCGCCTGTCTCTATCTGAATCTCTCAGGCACAGTGCGACACAGTGTACACACTTCCGGTGTAACCGGCCAATCCGAACAAAGGAATACAACAGAAATATGTATACTGTGTCACACTGTGCCCTGGTTGGATCAGCGATTTTTATGCTCGTTTAAAATTCACTTCCTTTAAGGCTTTAAGGAGTTGTGAACCAGTACCCGGATTGTGTAATTTTCTAGCGACGATTGTCGCTGTTGCTGGCTAGCGACAGTCAATTGCAAGGAAGGTCCAGAGGAAAGACACAACTCTCATAGGATATCGCTCGCTAACGATATTGAAAATCATCGATAGCGAATAACAAAATTCTACCACAGATATGAATGCGACAAAGGTAACGTTAATGGCTTTCACGGTAAAGCAATAGAGATACACACACAATGTCGTTCACATTATGTTAACGAACGGTCGCCGGGATGTGAGAGGGATAGCACCATAGGGATCATGTGTAAGAGTAAACGAGACGGTGTTTGGTTTTGCCTTATACATCAGCATTGGGATTCTGTAGTTGCTACCGACAACTATCGGTGTCGTCAGCGAACCGATAGCCTATGAGAGTCACGCCTTTCCGTTGGAATCTTCCTTGCAATTGGCTGTCGCTCGCTAACGGCACCGATAGTTGTCGGTAGTCAAGTACAGAATCCCAGCACAGTATAAGAATGTAGCCAACATAAAGGGCGAAAATCGAATTGACGAATCACAATCGAGGAGTTTTGAATACTGCGTGGGGATTGGCCAATGCTTGTGCAATTGGCTAGTTTTTACTATTCCCCGTATACCAAACCAATCGCTTCCCATGAAAAAAAGATAAGATACTGCGTAAATGAGTATAACTTCTGTGCATAAATATCAATTTAAAAATTACTACACTCGGACCCGAAAGAATTTTCTTTAAAAGATAATGAGATTTTGCAAAGCCAATTTTCAGTTCATCGGGGCAGTTCGAACTTTAAGATAAGTTGAAAATGAAATAATGTTTGCATTCATGGAGTGTAAATTATTACTGCATAAAGATAAGGTACTGTGTAAATGAGTATAACTTCTGCGCATTAATTTCAATTGAAAAATTCCTACACTCAGGCCTAATTTCATTATATCAATGGTAGATATGATTCCCAGTATAAACTTGAAAAGTTAAAAATGGTCGCCGAGTAATCAAAAAATGTGTCCAGTCTATAAACAAAATACTTCCGACTTTAAAAATCGCTTTCTAATATCTAATGAAAAGTGAAAAGAAAAAAATAGGTATACAACATCCACACGCATCGTTTTATCAGAGATATTTGAAAGTTGTTCTTAATTTCACTTTGGATAATATGTTTTTTATTTTGATAAAATGTTGATTCAATGCTGAACTTCTATCAGGTCTTTCAAAAAAAAGTGAAATCTCCATTAAAAACTTAAAAAGTTAAAAATGGACGCCAAGTAATTAGAAAATGTGTCCAATCTAGAAACAAAAAACTTACGACTTCAAAAGTCGTTTTCTAATATCTAATAAAAAGTGAAAAGAAATCATTTCATAAATTAGCCAAGTAAACTACTACTCCTTCCGCCAATCAACCTGTCCCCTTTTGTATGGTATGCCACAAAAGTCTACTGAAAATGCTGTACAAAAACTTGGCGTGCATGGTTAAGAACAATAAGCTCGGCGAATGGGCGGCCGCCTCTTTGTGCCTGCAGTAGATCGAACCGGATCTAACGCATGTCATTTGTGTGAACATCAATCGAAACCACCACGTGTCCAGCTCCTACGAGTACGAGAGAAATACCGTCGTAAGTGATCTCGGTACACTGAGGGAGAGCGTGAAATGATGTAGCTGGGTCATTCGAGCTTTCATGGCGATTGAACGCAATGGGAGTCGGATCGGCGCGGCGGTATCATCCAAGTTGGGTACGAAAGGATTGAATGGCGTTGTACATGGAAGGTTGGCATAGGCTCAATACTCTTTTCGAGACGTTTCATGTTTCATTCTGAATACTTTAAAACATTTTTCACTCTATTCATATTATGGTTTAATAGCGTTATACATAATGATATCGAACAAAAATATTGCGACCACTGCGTTCTATTTTTCTAATAACAAAATTTGATTATTCGTTTATTCCGACTGCTTGGGCTAACATTACACAAGAAAAAGTTATTAAATCGTCATTATCTGCTTGAAAACATCCGAATAGTTGAATTCTATCGGAAATATTCAACACTGCTCTTAGGTATTCGCCATTATCCCGTTCTCCCATAATAAATCTTTTGATAGATATGGCAAAGTAAATAATCGGTTATTGTGATCAAATTTCAATTTCTTTGGTGATAGTAGGATTTCCAAGGCGTTAAATTTTGGTTAGATGTTCCAATGTGACATAAATTGAACGTTTATATCACCATATCCGAGAAAAAAATATGTTGGAACATTAAATAAATTGGTTTCTCATTAAACGAGTATGTTGTTTGTCCGGAAAGAACACCGGGCCGCCCGTCACGCCTGGATCTTCCCGGGGTTATTTGTCTTAACCATGCACGCCAAGTTTTTGTACAGCATTTTCAGTAGACTTTTGTGGCATACCATACAAAAGGGGACAGGTTGATTGGCGGAAGGAGTAGTAGTTTACTTGGCTCATTTATGAAATGATTTCTTTTCACTTTTTATTAGATATTAGAAAACGACTTTTGAAGTCGTAAGTTTTTTGTTTCTAGATTGGACACATTTTCTAATTACTTGGCGTCCATTTTTAACTTTTTAAGTTTTTAATGCCGATTTATAATACGTGCCGAACGAGGAGAGTATAACTGTACCCACGCACGTTCGACTTGCTAGTTTCTCTCCTCTCTTCGCTCCCTTTCGTTTTTTTACCTCCGCATTTTTATAAACCAGAACCATGTATATACGAGGTCTGTTCAAAAAGTATCGCGAATTTTGAATTTTCGCGGGCTACGTATATTCGATTTTCGATTTTTTTGTGGCGTTAGGTTGGTCCTCATGTCCCTCACTTAGGCTGAAAAAATCGGCCATTTTGAATGTTCAGTTAATTGTTGACAGCTGTTTTGGTTAGACGTGTTTTGGCTTGTCTTCGATTTTTGCCTATTCCAAAAAATGGATCAATGAATCTGTAAAACAAAATTAAGTGCGCGGACGCATTCCGAATGTTGACTGTGGCATATGGTGAAGCTACCTTGGACCAAAGCAACGTTTATCGGTAGTACAAAATGTTCTCAGAGGGCCGAGAAGATGCGAACAACGAAATGCGTTTCGGACGCCCGAGCACATCAACAACAGACGAAAGCATTGATGAAGTGAAGAAAATAATATTGGCCAATCGTCGAATCACCGTTAGAGAAGTTGCTGAGGAACTAAACATATCGATTGGCTCGTGCTATTCGATTTTTATCAATGATTTGGGCATGAGACGGGTCGCCGAGCGAAATTCGTGCCAAAAGTGCTCAATTTCGAACAAAAACAGTGTCGCGTTAACATTGCTAAGGAGCTGTTGGACTCGGTCCGCGACGACCCAAATTTGCTCCAGAGGGTCATAACTGGTGACGAATCATGGGTTTATGGTTATGACGTGGAAACCAAAGCTCAATCATCGCAATGGAAGCTGCTCTTTTGGAATAGGCAAAAATCGAAGACAAGCCAAAACACGTCTAACCAAAACTGCTGTCAACAATTAACTGAACATTCAAAATGGCCGATTTTTTCAGCATAAGTGAGGGACATGAGTACCAACCTAACGCCACAAAAAAAATCGAAAATCGAATATACGTAGCCCGCGAAAATTCAAAATTCGCGATACTTTTTGAACAGACCTCGTATATGTTTGGGCGCATATGTGGGTGGGCGCGCGCGTGTCGCGCTGTGTAAACTCGAAGTTCTCTCTCTGGATGTTACTTCGAGACGATGTGTCCCCCAGATCCACGAACTCGATCCTTATTGCCTCTGCTGCTGCTGCTCTGCTGCTGTGTGGCAAAGCTTTCTTCTTTCAGCTTATTTTTCTTTCATTCTTGATTCTGCTGCAACGCTGGATGACCCTCAACGTCTCGACCATTCTGAGAGACCTACAGTCTCTCGTCAATATTCGTAATGCTTCGATTTCCCGTATAATACTCGAAGTTTCTTTTCCTTCCTTTATTTTTTCGATACGGCGAAGCATTGATTTTCTTTTTCATCCGTTGAGAGGAATAACCTGGTGATACAAAACTCGATCAGGGATGCACCCACATTTGACCCTAACATACTCTTGCTGCGAGATATACTCCCGTAATATCGAGTTGGATCATTTTAGCCGACAGTCTCTCGCGCGAGGGCGGCTCAGATAGATTTTATTATGCACAATGCACAATTATTTAAGATAAGACAAACGTAACTTTACCTCACCTTCTCTGATAAACGATGCCGAATGATCCTTCATAATTATTCGATAAAGATACGACGGCTATCGTTAATCAGAAAAGAATCGGTCGAGCTACGTTTGCCCGGTCTTGCTGTATTTAATTTTCTTCGGATCCAAGTTTGAGCATTATGTCACTTCTGGTCGTGATAGTCATGGCCTTCTGAACCTCACTCTCCGACGGACGTGAAATCAGACAGAGACTACGTGATCCAACATCACTACTGCTGTAGTTGTTCCACTGTTCTCGAAATTAAAGACGGATACACTCACAAACATGCAAGTTCAACTTTTTTTTTCTCTACGATAAAAACCTTGAAACGAGTTTGCGACCAGTGTTTCATGTACAGAATTGAATGGACTTTATTGTTCAAAAATAAAAAAGCATTTATTAAATTTTGTTCGAAAAAAAATGTCTCGTTACCCAAAAATGGTACGTTTCACATCAGCGACATATTTTTTTTCGAAAAGCACATCCAAAATCCTTCGGAAACCGCTTCTTAAACCCTCCGATTTTTCAACGCCAAAGCGGTAAAAAATACATGGCCACCTTATAATTTTCACCCTGTATACAGTGCTGGGTATTTGAAGTGCAATGCGGATATCTTCGCCGATTATCCCGAAAATTCGAGAAATTTGAAAATTCGAAAAACACTACATTCGAGGAAATTTAATCATCTTTCGAACGAAATGGGTATTATTGAGATTGGCTACAATTACGCACGTGCGCAACGAAAATACGGCGGAGGGGGGGTGTGGAAAATCGGGGGATCCGTCGATCTCGTGTCTTAAGGGTTGCGAATGTGATAGAGGATTAATATGGTATTTAACTAAAAGGTTACGAACAGGGAAAACTGTTGGACCGATTGGGTTCATTTTTATCGCGGATTATTCACGAGGGCTTACGATGTCGTGAAAAGAAATTGGCTTTATCGTTCCCCGGAAACGGTGGGGCATCGTCCAAGTGCAATTTTCAAATTCGTAAAAAATTCGACAATCGACGAAGACATCCGCGTTTCACTTCAAATGCCCAGCACTGTGTATCTTCCTACTGTAATAAAACTGGAGAGTTTGTATGTTTGTTCGAACGCGCTAATCTTAGGAAATACTAATCTGATTTGAAAAATTATTTTTGCATTAGATAGCCCGTTAATTCAGAAAGGCTCTGAGCCATATAACTTCATGTTATGACCCAAAGGAGCGGCGGCAGCGTCGGTTTATTTTTTAGTGATTGGTCTTTTTATTTTTTCACATAATTTTGGGATGGCTTTTATAGTTAATGAGATGCACTTCGTTATGTACTGACAATGTGTATGAAACGGATATATAATCCAAATTTAATGCAGGTGAAACCGCGGGACACAGCTAGTATATGTATATACTATCTATTATTGCAAAATAAATTTGAGTTTGACACGGAGCATTTGTGGCATCCAATGAAACTTCTAAAGTTTTCTACACATACGAATTCTATATCACTGTAATCGCCCCCCTACGCGTTTGTACATGAATATTATATTTTATCGTCGACCAAACCTGTCGATCGAAGGAATAATAAGAAATTGTATATACGTAATATATCGGGAGAGTTTCCTCGAGAATGAATCAGAAATTAATGATTCGTCAGACACGAGATAGGAGCGAGAATGGAGAAAGGGAAACGGGAGTTTTCCGTTTGGATAACCCACACACGAGTTTCGATCCTAGTCATCGCTAAGGATCGTCGTAACTGTCTTGTGTTCTTACGAAATTTTCCAACCGCAATTGTTAGGCGAGCGTTAGGGATGTTGGTTTATATTATTCAATGGATAAACACCCACCGAGGCATTGTCGCACTAACAGATTTTTGCAGTCCGCATCGGAACAAACGTAGTAATTTTTTTCTCTTCTTTCCGTTTCTTTCATACCCCCTGATATACACTTGCAACGAAGCGAAGAACTGTTGCAAATAAAGCCAGGCGATGAACTCCCACATCGATCGTTGTATATCACGGTTTTGTCATGGTTTGTTACACAATGGATATTGCACGGAGTTTCGATATACGAGCGTGATTCATTAAACGTTACTACATTGATGTTCTCGTTATTGAATGATTCTCAATCAACCGTTGCGGGTGATGCGTCAAGATGAAACTCTTCGTATAGTTATGGGACATTCTACCGTCAACTCGATCTCCCTGGGATTTTCAGCATTTTCTTTCTCCTTCAAGTATATTGTAGACGAAAAAATATGGCCTACACAAATTTGTAGATTTTTTTGTAAATTCGCGTCGTCGTAATAATCTGAACTATTAATTTCACCATGAGAGCCATCTGGCTGTAAACTTCAAAATTTTTTTTCACCTTCAAGTATATTGTAGAGTGGCGAAAAACAATGTCCCACATAAATTTGTAGATTTTTTCCCAAATTCCTGTCGTAATAATCTAAACTATTAGGTTCACCATGAGAGCCTTCTACTTCTGACTTTCACCATTTTTTTTCTCCTTCAAGAGTATATTGTGGACTGTCGAAAAAAAATTACTCGCACAAATTTTCAGATTTTTTCGAAAATTCGTATCGTCGTAATAATCTAAACTATTAATTTCACCATGAGAGCCATTATCGATTTTGTTCAAATTCGCACGGTATATTCCTCGATGGAAAACGAAATTTTTCCACCTATCGCCGTTACGCTCGTGGCTTCAGTTCAGGCAGCAATTCGCGATGCCATTTTTGTTTTTCAACAAATGTTGGCATATTTCTTTTATTCATTTCGTATTAAAACGATATTTCTATCTAACAAGTGAGAGCGTTAATTTAAAAATTGAACCTCGAGGCGTATTATATTTTTGAGTGAAAAATGGCAGAAAAAATAATATAACTCGAAGTTTATAATTTTTGTTATTCGAGCTGTCTCCTTGTACATAGAAATGTTTTTTTAACATGAAAGAAATAGTAAATGAAAAATTCCAACATTTGTCGATAAAATTGTACTTTCATTTGGATCTGCTACCTAAACTAAGGTTCGGGCATATCCGCATAGTTTCAAAAAATGTTGTTTTCAATAAATTTACTGCGTAAGTTTGAAAAAAATCGCTAACCACCTCGGCGATCGAATTAACAGTTTAGATCAGAGCTCGGAATAAAGTGCACAGTTCGGCTCCGGCAGGAAGGCTACGCCTCCGTTACCCCCTCTACCACGTAACGCGCGGCGGCTACAGCGGCGAGCGCGTCATCTCAGGAGCGTTCCGATCAAAAAAATACATGGCACCCGCGACAAATTGTCATTCAAATATTTTATCGTTCCTTAATATTATATTAATTACACATTAAAAATATAATTATTTGCCATAATTATTTAATAATATCGCATAATTATTAAATGATTTTAACAATAGTTTTCCACATCACCCGTGAGGTACTATCGCAGATGCGCTTTTTTTAGAGCGGTTTTCCCAGGAGGCCTATTCCACTGAAAATTAATGCAATGATGAAATCTGGCTCAGTAGGAAAAAACGAAGAAAGTATAGCAACCAATTTTCCAACAAATATTAATTAGATCGTCTGAGTTTTTTTGTAGAAGATTCCGTTAGGGACGGTACATCCACAGAAATTTTTTAAGAACTTGCTCGCATTAAGGAGGTTAATGACGCATTGTTCATGGACGAACGTTTATCTGTTTTCGTCAATTTCATTTTTGAGAACGAGCATTCGCATAAATATGTGGATCCAAACATGGAGAAAATTCGAAGACTGAAATCCCTAAGACGTGAATAACGCGACGAATCTAAAATTTCGAAGAAGTCAATCCCTTTTTCTGGCCGTGCTTTTAACGAAATATCACTCTGCAAATGGCACAATTCTGCCAGAAGTTCTAGGCTTTGTTCCTCGATTTGCACAGTGAGAGGATTTTCAAAGAGTATCAAATCTTTTCGCAGCGTTTCAAAATCACTAAAACGCGTATCAAATTGACTTATTAAAGAATCAATTATATTTGAAAATTGTATAAAATTACAACCTGCGCCATTATCACAATCATGTTCTTCAAAGATAATTTGACAACAAGGGAAAAAATGAAGAATGTTATTTTCTAAATGATTTTTTAAAAGTACTAACTTTCTGCGGAAAGAATCGATGTGACTAATTACCTGTGAGATGGTTTGGTCGGTTTTTTGCAGCTCCAAATTTAACATATTCAAATGATTCGTCACATCAGTGCTTAGAGCAAGTTTGCAAAGCGAATCTAAATCTTGCAAAAAAAATTTTAATTCGTCAAATTTGTCAGGAAATGTTTTTTGCAAAAAAAGTAATACCTCCTTCTTATTGCAAAAAACTTTTCAACACATTGTCCTGCACTGAGCCAGCGTATTGTGAAGTTCGCTGGCTCAGTGCAGGACAATGTCTTGAAAAGTTTTTTGCAATAAGAAAGGAGGTGTTACTTTTTTAACAAGAAACATTTCCTGACAAATTTGACGAATTAAAATTTTTTTCGCACGATTTAGATTCGCTTTGCGAACTTGCTCTAGTCACTGATGTGACGAATCATTTTAATATTTTAAATTTGAAGCTGCAAAAAACCGACCAAACCATCTCACAGGTAATTAGACACATCGATTCTTTGAACAGAAAGTTAGTACTTTTAAAAAATCATTTAGAAAATAACATTCTTCATTTTTTCCCTTGTTGTCAAATTATCTTTGAAGAACATGATTGCGATAATGGCGCAGGTTGTAATTTTATACAATTTTCAAATATAATTGATTCTTTGATAAGTCAATTTGATACGCGTTTTAGTGATTTTGAAACGCTGCGAAAAGATCGATACTCTTTGAAAATCCTCTCACTGTGCAAATCGAGGAACAAAGCCTAGAACTTCTGGCAGAATTGTGCGATTTGCAGAGTGATATTTCGTTAAAAGCACGGCCAGAAAAAGGGATTGGCTTCTTCAAAATTTTAGATTCGTCGCGTTATTCACGTCTTAGGGATTTCAGTCTTCGAATTTTCTCCATGTTTGGATCCACATATTTATGCGAATGCTCGTTCTCAAAAATGAAATTGATGAAAACAGATAAACGTTCGTCCATGAACGATGCGTCATTAACTTCATTAATGCGAGCAAGTTCTTCAAACATTTCTGTGGATGTACCTTTCGTAATGGAATCTTCTACAAAAAAACTCAGACGATCTAATTAATATTTGTCGGAAAATTGGTTAGTATACTTTCTTCGTTTTTTCCTACTGAGTCAGATTTCATCATTGCATTCATTTTCAGTGGAATAAGCCTCCTGGGGAAACCACTCTAAAAAAAGCGCATCTGCAATAGTACCTCACGGGTGATGTGGAAAACTATTGTTCAAGTCATTTAATAATTATGCGATATTAATAAAAAATTGTGGTAAATAATTATATTTTTAATGATTAATTAATATAATATTAAGGAACGATATAATATTTGAATGACAATTTGTCGCGGGTGCCATGTATTTCTTTGATCGGAACGCTCCTGAGATGACGCGCTCGCCGCTGTAGCCGCCGCGCGTTACGTGGTAGAGGGGGTAACGGAGGCGTGGCCTTCCTGCCGGAGCCGAACTGTGCACTTTATTCCGAGCTCTGGTTTAGATTATTACGACGTGTCTCATACGTTTAAATTCTTTGTAAAAAGTATTTCAACAAAAGTATCATGACGGAAAAGCTGTAAGAACGAGAATTTTCATTTGTTACTCGTATTCTCGATCTTACAATATTTTTATGTTACGAGATTAGTAAAGAGTCGATATGCGTATTGTAGTTCGATTTCGTGAAATAATAATTAATATTGAATCCATTGTAAAAGAATAAGTAAAGAAAAGTTTTGCCATCATACTGGTAGGTATATATTTTTCATAAAGCTTCGGGATTGCGTCAGCGTATTCACCGATTCGAAAAGAGATGAGAATCAGCACTTCTCCGATGGAAAGATATGAGAGATTAATAATTCCAAGAGAACTCGGTGGTCCGCGCGATGTACGGAAGAGAAGATTTCGTCGAGATCCCCGCGGGGCGAACGAAACGCTATATATGCATGTAACCCCGAAACCAGATAAAAATGCTTCGGTTCGCGCGAATCCTCCACCCGCGGCCCGATATTCACGTCAATTTATTCCCGACGATCCGATAATTAATGGAACTTCCAGTTGACTAATTCCTCACTAATTCCGTCCGAATTATTGCACCGGTGGTCCCGCAAATCACAAATCATTTATCATTTGCGATTAATGCCGAACACGCTGTTACGCTCTAATTTTCTTGTTTTCTTTTTCTCATACACCCACAGCCTACGGTAGCTTGGTTTCAAAATCCTCGTTTAAACTCGAGGACGACAGTCTTCTAGCCTTTTTTTCGTCTTGGAATTTTTCTTCGTCTTCAGTCTTAGGATTTTTGTCGAGGTTTAAAAAAAAATTCATAGGCATTATTAAATATTTCCATATCGGACTTTTTTCCACTTATTTATTGATACTCGCATGTACTCTGCACATTTTTTCGAGTTCAATAAAAATAAATTAAGGGCGCTATGCGGTTTCAAGTAGCCATGCTTCCGTGGCGACTGTGACCATGATTTCAGACGTTCTACTCATCTGAGACAAAAAAACCAAAGAGATTATTGATCAGAACAGGTATGGCTAACGCATGAATCTCTAAAATTTCGAATAAAAAAGATACGAAAGATTTTTTATGGTTGTTCAAAGATTTTTGAAAAATTCGAAAATCCCAGTGAATTCAGTGTCGAAATAGAAGAAAATGATGTTTATTCTATTCGCCACTGTACCGATAGTAATATCCAAATCGCTAATCGCCGATAGTCCAAGAACGATCAAAAACCCGTTGAGAATCCTTTATTCCCGTTCAATACTAATAATAAAATTTGAAGACACGCGTCGATAAATACGATGGATAATTTTTTCGCCGGGTACCACTTTGCCCAGGAATTAGATAACGCGAACGATTGTTTATTATTCATGTCTTCTGATCGTCCCGCGGTTCTCTCTCCCTCACGGCAACATTAATTGCCGCACAGTGTGGTTTCCCATACCGAGACTGATGTTGCGTATAAAACGAAATCAACACTAATAACAGCTACCTATAACGCCTTTGCTCGGGGCACGAGTGAGTTCCACGCGATCGGTCTTCGAGCACACGGGGGGCATAATCGACGATGAATCAAAGCTCGAGGTAGACAAAAAAGGCCGAAGAAAAACATCGAGAATGATGAAGCAAAAACGTTTAGTCTATTGCGTGTACTGGAAAAAGACTTCTAAGATATATATCGACTTTTCGCAAACAAAAGGGCGTAAAGCTCGATTCGTTCTACGGCGGTAAATCGTCTGAATTACACCCTTTCGTTGGTCCAACGGTTGATAACTATGGATACGTACAACTTGTATGTCCTACGCCCCTGTTAAACTAGAATACCTTGCACCAGACGCCGAGACGTTCATCTCGTTTAATAGTTACAGCGGAAGAGAGAGAGAGAGAGAGAGAAATGCTAATCGCCGTGTACGAGAGGGACTACTACCGGATTCTCGGCCGTTAAAAACGTACGTCCTACAGCCAATATAAGTATGGCGGTGCGTATCTATAACGACAGATTCTATCTTCCATATCCCTGATTCTCGTATACACCGTACGCTCTCTCGTCTAGCCTCGAGCGGTAATTATTATGTCTTGGTTGTCGCGTCGCATCGTTTCGAATTTCCGTGATACGCTTGCTTACAACGGCCTACAAGACAACGACGATACTTTGTATTTCTATCGGCGAAAATAATCTTAAAAAAAAACCCTGCAATTTAGAAACTTGCATATCGTTTTCATGTTATTTTTCATCTTTTTTCAGACATCTTCTCGTTTTGAGAGAACACGCTCGAGAATATTTTTAATTAAGCGTGGAGAGCAAGCTTTCTGCAGAACGGAAATATTACGAGGAGACAGTGCGTACTTGAAGTGTACAAAAAAGAATAGTGGTTGTCACAGGCTTGTCGATTTTTCCTAGATTGGTCGGTTGGCATATTATATGCGGGATTTCTCACAATTTAGATTAATTATCATACAAGATTTGTATATTTTAACCTCGAATTCTGGGCACCTCTGGGGTATTTTAACTCTCGAATTCTGGGTGTTCGATAATCTCGAAATTCGAAGAATGTAAAATAAATCGTCAAAGTTAGACCTTTTTTCTGCCTTTTTCTAGAGTCGTGTTATCCCTTCAGTTGTGTTTTCTTCCTTTGTAAACAAATGCCTAGTTCGTGTGAATGAGACACCGAAGTAATGTGTATGCCTAATATATGTAT
Source organism: Oxytorus armatus (assembly GCA_958009045.1). NCBI lineage: Eukaryota > Metazoa > Arthropoda > Insecta > Hymenoptera > Ichneumonidae > Oxytorus > Oxytorus armatus. Next base: position 5,238,222 of record OY253749.1, on the reverse strand, counting down.
AGACACATTTATCTCTATATAGGTCGCGCTATCAAGAAATGCTCATCCCCTTTCTCAAAAATGTTAAATTTGATTAAATTTGAATACGCCTGAATGCATTACTACGAAAATTCTCGTAATTATCAAAGTCTCATTTTGAGTAACCTGAATTTTGCGTTTTTTTTTTTCAAAATGTGTTTTCCTCTAACTACTTGAAATAATTTGGGCATTTTAGCATGAATCTTTTGAAAAGAAAACCGGTTTTTGTCAAGAAAACAAAATGTTCGTCATGACTAAACGAACATTTAAATTTTCTGAAGAGGTACCTCAACGTAAAGATCCACGAATATTATTGAAGAGGGAAAAAAATATTTCGCTTTCACGTTATTGTTGTTATTATTACGGGGCTTATAGGTAATGACTTGAAATAGGGACAATGAAGCGAACGAAAATTTCTACACTCGACGAGACAGAGGAAAAGGGATTCAGAAGATAAAGACGAGTCAGATAAACGATATATATATATATATATATCTCTATATTATATAAATATTTCTCCGCCGCCGCCGCCGTGTACAAGAGTTGAGGGGATCGAGCGGTGGCGTGAGGGGGGGGGGGGGGGGGGGGGTGGCGCGCGAAGCGCGCAGGGGGGCAGAGCCCCCCTAGTATATATATATATATATATATATATATATATTAGACTGTGCCATATTTGGGCAACTTTTTTTTTTCGTTACTAACAGATTTTATACTCTCAAAAAGGCAAAAAAAGAAGCCTGTCCAAATTTTAGCCCTTTATATTAATATTCAAAGGTCGCTCATCACGATTTCCTATTTCCCATCTAAATAACATGGGAAATTTTTCTTTATATCTCCGAAATTTTTTATCTCAGTAACAATTCATAATACGACTGAGGTTTCAACGCTCCCTTGCAGAAAATTGAATGCTGAACACAAATGATGTCTTACAAATTTATTGTAAATATCATAATTTTCGTGATATTTGAGTTTAAACTTTGAAATACATGAACATTCGCTGTTTTGCGTCAATTATTGCATTATTATTAGTCTTATCGCATAATTTCAGCGCACTTTTTGTAGATTGTCGAATTCGCAATAAAGATATCCTTAAAAACAGAAAATTAATGGTAAAAAATTATGCTATCTTGATAATTGAACAATTCGAAAATCGGTTCTCAATGAAAATTGCTCCTAATAATAATTTATCAAATAAATCGGTAGGAACATTATGAAAATTATGCTAGGAATATAAGAGCTAATTATCACCAATTATTTTTTGTACGGTTACTTTTATCGATTAGACACAAGAGAGCTTTTTTGTAGAGCATCAAATTTTCTACAAAAATGTGTTAAAAAACTCTTGTAACATCAACGGTTTAAGTCTAATAAAATTCCTAAGTTAAAAAAAAAATGTTTCCGTGTTATTTAAATGGGAAATGAAAATTCGCGATGAGGGACCTCTTAATTTGAATATAAAGGGCTCATACTTGCAGAGGGTTTTTTTGAGATGCCAAAGAATACATTTTTCATTATATCGTGGAAAAAAAAATTAGACATTTTATTTGACCCACCCTAATATATATATACATATATAAATATATAAATATATAAATATATAATGGTCCTATCGTATAATATTATATATTATATTATATTATCTCTCTATATTATATAAATATTTCGCCGCCGCCGCCGCCGTGTACAAGAGTTCAGGACCGAAAATGACCGAAAATGACCAAAAAATGACCGCAAATGCAGGGGGTGCATTAGCGGTCATTTTCGGACGGGGGGTTGGCGCGCGAAGCGCGCAGGGGGGCAAAGCCCCCCTAGTATTATATATATATATATATATTATATATTATATACTAGGGGGGCTCTGCCCCCCTGCGCGCCTTGCGCGCCACCCCCCCCCCCCCCCCCCCCCCCGCTCGATCCCCTCAACTCTTGTACACGGCGGCGGCGGCGAAATATTTATATAATATAGATATATATATATATATATATATATATATATATATATATATATATATATAAATACGTAATATTATACGATAGGACCATGTGTTCACGCTTCTCATTTATCGCCGAGCACAAACGGCCACGTTGCATGGTCGCTTATCCCGTTTCTTATTACAAAAATTCTCGGTTGTCTTATCTCAGGCTCGTTGTGTAGCCACGCACATCTCCAAGAAAAAAAGAGAAAGACAGCTTCCAGATCTCTGGACCATTCGATATGTCAGAAGACTAGAGACAACGCTGAAAGGGAGAAAACGCGAGACCGAGAAACAACTCTCGAGCATGTATTTTTTTGTCAAATACGCAGCACTGTATATAAATATTGAATATTCCTATGCTCGCTTCTAGCATTAGAAATCATTTAGAGATGCGTTGTTATGTGCGTGAAGTAAATTTGCATATTGGCTCCAAAATTAATGGCGATGGTGTCCAGGGGTGAAGTCGGTCGCGATATGAACAAAGGGAAAAAACTGAACCGAAACGAAAAAAACTCAATCAAAGCCAAAAAAAACTGGAACATTGCTAAAAAAAAACTTTTAAAAAGCCAAAGGAATTCAAATGAAGGGAAAAAAGGCGAACAAAGCCAAAATAATACACAGTCATCCAAGACCAAAAGGCTTCGTCGTCGCGACTCGAAAAAAATTAAAAAAGCTACAGAACAAAGCGAAAAAATTCAAACGAAGGAAAAGAAACTCGAATGAAGCGACAAAATCAAATGGGTAAGAAGTACCCCGTCGAAATTATAATTCGAGAGTTAATTTTCCAGGCGCTAACGTTCCTTACGGTATGACGTTAGCGTATCATTTTCTGGCATATCAAAAATTAAATGGAATTGAAAAAATCAAAATACCGATGGCAGCAGCTCCCTTAACCTCATCCGGAGTAGTTGTGAGGTTCTCTCGGATCGAGTTGAAATTTGATAAGACAATCAGCAACTTGGTAATATCTATGTATGAGTCTCGGGACCACGATTGCTGTGAATGAAATATAAAACTTCCACATGATGAAATTTTAATCATTCGAACGCAACGAAAAGGGATTTTTTTTATTTTCATTTTCAGTATTGTTCTCGCTTCTCTCGCCCATTTAGGCCCGGGTCCCTAAGGGAGGAGATAGGTTTAGGACTACGTGATTTTCATGAATTTTTTTGGAATAAAAGTAATGTATATAATTTATTCAAACTTTGAGAACATTTTATACATATATTCAAATAATCATCGTAATTTTTTTGAAGAATTTTCTCGTAGAATATGGACTGCCACCCATCGGAGTTCACCATCAGACGTAACTGTTCGTGTACATTCTGGAGGCCACAGTTTTTTTAAATCTTTACAGGTATTTAGAAGAGCATAATTTGAAAAATTATGCTCTTTTGTTTAAACACCCCTAAAAAATGCAATTTTCAATATTTTCGGGAAAAGTTAAGTTCATAGAGAAGAAAGACGTCCTTAAAGTAAATTTGAAACCCTATTGCTTTCAAATAAAAACTATGGCCTTCCAGAATGTACACAATTAGCCACGTCTGATGGTGACCTCCGGTGGGTGGTAGCCCATATTTTCCGAGAACGTACATAAAAAAATTATGATATTTATTTGAATGTACATACGAGGGGGGACCCAAAAAAAACGGGAATTGCGCTGCGATGGGGAAGGAGAGTGGGGGAACCCATTGCTCGACCAGGTGTCCGTTGGGGACACGTCTCCTGAGTTAGTGTGCGAAGTTCTGTCGCCGTGAGTGCATCGGTTCGCCCGTGGGAATTTTTGTAATGAAACAATTTTTTCAATTCCGGCGAAAACGTGATGGCCGATTGTCGAGAGCAACGCGCGGCTGTGAAATTTTGTTTCCTGTTGGGGAAATCGGCCGCGGAAACTACTGTAATGCTTAAGACTGCTTATGGAGATACTTCCCCGAGTAAAACCAGAGTCTACGAGTGGTTTTCACGTTTTAAAAATGGAGAAATGTCAATTGAAGACCAACCCCGTTCAGGACGCCCCTCAACGTCAAGAAGTGACGAAAACGTCGACAAAATCAATGCTCTCATTCGTGAAGACCGTCGCCGAACCATTGGTCAACTCTTTGAGATCTCTGGGGTATCATGGAGTTCAATTCAGAGGATTTTATCCAAAGATTTGCACATGAGCAGAGTTGCAGTCAAATTTGTCCCTCGCCTTCTCACAGACGAGCAAAGGGAGCGTCGACTTCAGGCATGTTTTGAACTTTAAAATCAGCTGGAAGAGGACCCTGAACTTTTTTCCAAGGTGATTACTGGTGATGAATCGTGGTGCTATGGATACGACCCCGAAACAAAGCAGCAATCAAGCGTTTCGCCACTGTGGAGGAGGTAAAACAAAAATCGCTGGAAGGCCTAAAGAACATCCCGATAAGTGAATTTAAAAAATGTTTTGAACATTGGAAGGATCGTTTGCAGAGGTGCGTTGTGGTCAAAGGAGAATGCATTGAAGGTGATCAAAATTTGGTGTAAAAATATTAAAAAATAAAGAAATTATGACGAAATTCCCGTTTTTTTGGGTCCCCCCTCTTATGTATAAAATGTTCTCAAACTTTCAATAAATTATACACATTTCTTTCTTGCCAAAAAAGTTGATGAAAATTACTCAAAGAACACAGTTCTAAACCTAGCTCCCCCCTTAAAGGGGGCCCCCGCAAAAAACATTTTAACGGTTTTTGTCTTCGAAAATCCAACCCTAAGAGGTATAAATGGAATAAAAAAATCTATTTTCACTGCATGCCAACGATGCAAGCTTCACCATCAAACTTTACTCTTGAGATATGGGATTTGCGTGGAAAAGAGAATAAACTGCGAGCAAAGGGCGACAGAGTATGCATAACGTAATTGTCCGTAGAAGCTTGCGTCTAAAAGATCGAGGAGAGTATCAAAAGAATATGAAAAAAAAAGGAATGAGGATCGTTCACCGAGAAGAACATTGTACAGAGGAGGAAACGGATCGGTAGTGTATTAAAATTTTTTAAACCATGCTGACGTTCCATCCCCGTGATATTTATTATTGCACGACTTTTCGAGCGACTGTGCACGGATTTAAAAGTACATGTTTCTACGCGCGAGGGACCACCGCGATGGCCGAAAATATCTTCTTCGCAGCCTCTACGTGAGACTAACGGGAGAAAAACATTGCTGGATTCCGAGAGTCTCGTGGTACCTCTACGCGTTTAGCGAGAAAGCTCAAGTAGCTCAATCGAATATAGAGTAGCGCCCCTATAGCCTTTATCCCTCACGCGTCGCGCAACTCTCGGAATAGTTGTTAAAGTCATCCGCGAACGCGACCACGTGGGTCCCACCTCTATAGAAGCTTACAGGCCCGCAACAGCGTTACGCCTCGAATGGGTTTCGTTCGCGCGCTTACTTTCTCACTCTTGGGTAATATTCACTATGGGGCAATGTACCATAAGCTTACTATTCATAGAAGAGGCGAAGAAAGGAGCTCGCTAAACATCGACGATAACTGACGACGGGAATTCCCCGAGTCTAGACACTTCTTCTTTCGTTTCTTCGCATTTTCGTTCTATTTCGCTCGGAAATTCATGCACTTAGGGACATAGTTGTGCCAAATTAACATCATTAGTTTCAGGAATGTTCTTTGTAATTTTCCGATCTTTCGATAAAGTAACGAGAAGTGGTTCTTCTGATCCAGGAAAAATGTTATTATCCTGGAAGAAACCCTTTTTTTCTTCCGAGGAATCAGATATTGATCTTAAAATGTGTGCGTGCTAAATAATGGCTATTTGTAGCTTTATCGCAAGATGTCTTCAGGATTCAATGCGTGCACGCTTTTAGAATTATGATCATTGTGTACTTAAAAGTAGGTCCCGTGTGCCCCGCGGTTTCACCCGCGTTAAATTTAGATTATATATCTGTTCCATACGCATTAAGACTACATAACCAAGTGCAACTCATTAACTATAAATACCATCCGGAAATTGTGTGGAAAAATAAAAGTACCGATGACTAAAAAATAAACCGATGCCGCCGCCGCTTCTTAGGGCCATACCATGAATTTATATGGCCCAGAGCCTTCTCGAATGAACGGACTATCTAATGCAAAAAGAATTTTTCAAATGGATTTAGTATTTCCTGAGATTAGCGGGTTCCAACAACATACAAACTGTCCAGCTTTATTATAGTAGTAAGGAATTTTGAATACCTTACCGGATTGTTTTCTGAAAAAATGATATTTTTTGCTTCGCGGAGTATTCCTTTTCGTGAAAAAATCTTTTTCGTCACTGCTCAATGCAAATTTGTTCGGAATATGTCAAAACGCGGGAAGAACATATGTTTAAAAAAATGTCCGGGTAGATGAGTGTGTGCGTGTTACGAGACTAGAAAAAAAAATGAAACTTCTATAACTCCGGGAATGGCTTAACCGCGGTCCAAAGTTTTGCAAAGTTCGATATCGAAATTATATCGATATAATTTTTTCGAAAAGTATATCGAAAAGTATACAGTAAAAGTAAAAGTATACAGTAAAGTATATCGTAAAAGTATACAGTGATTTTGACATTTATTTATTATATTGTTGCTGTAATAAAGCCGTACATTTTTAATTATGATTAAAGCGTGACACATTCGCGCAGTAATCATCGGGCGCCGACTGAGAGCACGTGGTTTAAAATTTGGCCGGGAGAGGTCAGGGTACTAAATGGCAATGCTTCAAAACGGAGTGATTAATCTCCAAGTGCTTGTCCAATGAGTGTTGGAATAATTAATGTCACAGAGTTTGCATTATCTCCGAATCTGATACACCGACGTGTCCTCCGGGGTCAATTGAAGGCGGCGAATAGAAGAAAAAAGAAAATGGCTCAGTGCTGATAAGTTCTCGTTTATCTGCCGCCTACCACCCGTGATTCGTTCTGTCGCGAGAAACTCCTTTTATATTTCGTTTTAACGGGACGACGCGGAAAAGAACGATACTTCGATATAAGACTAACGATATAAAGAAAAAGAAAGTAACCAGAAAGCGATCCTAGTAAGGAGCTCTCTGTACGCAATTCTCTATGGTTATACGTTTGTATATAAGTACATAGGAGGACGGAATTCTCCGTAGGTGAGGTCGTCGAACCTGTTCGGCCTCTTAGCTCTTAGATGTTCTGCTACCTCGTCCTCTCTCGATACCCGACCGCGTATATGACCGCGGTCCCCGAGACATTGACGCTGCCCACGAGACGACGACACGATCCGCAACACGACGATTATATAGAGGAGAGGCTCTCGTCGTCGAATTGTAAAAAAAAAATCGTATACCAGAAGATCGCGAACCTCATACGCGTTGTATCGTCCAAGGATATATACGCTATACGGTATCTTTTTTTGTACCGAGATATATATGTTATAATATATCGTAATTGTTTCGCAAGAAGGTCCAGGTGAGTTCAACAACGACTTTTGTGCGCCAAAAAAGGACGCGAACACCGAAAAGAGGTTCGGCAACTCTCTCGAATATTTCGCTGTACGAAATTTCGTTTCCGTTCCCTATACGTATATATTCGATTGCTAAATAACGAAAGGACGTAACGCGCACGATATTAATTCACGAAACAAATCGATTTACGTCCTATTATTGTTAGCAGTGGATACACAAGCGTATAAATATCGTGATACTTCTATAAAATCATCGGACTGCCCTTATCGGTAAACAAGAAATGCTTGACCCCTCACTCGGGCCAATCTCACACACTTAATAATCGTGAAAGGCTCAACCGCCTACTTTGAATTTCAGCTTCGACTTTGATTTCCGGCTTGTCAATTCTATCGCCATTTCGGAGGAACCGCGAGAGAAGGAGAGAGAAGGCGATGTATATTTTGCAGAAATATACAACAAGATGGACGTAACGGGGTCGGCGAGAGAGAAATCGTTAAAAATATCCAATAGCAGGAGGGCGAAAATGAAAAGTCGTGATCGAACGTTGAGGATCTTCGAGTGGCACGAGAAATTAAATATGTACAGTTGATTAGCAACAATAATCGAGTGGATGAGAGTTACGATGAGAAATAGAAATGAGTATGCAGATGGTACATCAATCAATCTCGATGACACCATCGTAACGTCATAACAGCAATTTTCCATACACCATCTATCTATATATATATATACATAAAATATATAATTGTATTCCGAGAATCTTATCTGTATCTTTACGCAGAAACTAATTGCAATCAGGAGGGTACTTTATAATACAAGTTGGCGCATCTCCAGCCTCGAACGCTGTAGGTTCTCGATTCTCGTTGCGATTGAAAATAATATATATAAGATACATTGACAAATGTCAAGGGTGGTGCGAATCACCGTCTACATACAACATAAACTTCGAGTAATGTCGTAATGCTTTATGTTCGAGGATTTAACCGTGTTGCTAATGAAGGTTGTTCTGACAATGAGAAGTTTAAACAATCTTTGCATTTTTTTCCAGAATCCTTCGAAAAAAATACGTTGACGCATGGTTTTTTTTTCAATAAATAATCAATACGGTTGCAATTTTAATTTCCAATCATTCGTTTTGTTCGTTGAACACGAGTTTGAGAATTTGCGTTTGGACATTTTTTATTCGTTCCTTGAATAGTGATTTTAGCCTTAAGGTTAAGAGCGTGCGAAAGGTTTGGCTTATCGACAGAATTCATTGAAACTTTCGTCCAAACGGTTTTATGGTCGAGGATTTGACCGTGCTGCTAATGTAGGTTGTTTTGAAAACGAGAAATTCAAACAATCTTTGCAAACTCTCCCAGAAACCTTCGAAAAAATGCGTTGAGGCACAGTTTTTTTCAATAAATAATCAATACCGTTCCAATTTCAATTTCCAATCATTCCTTTTGTTCACTGAATACGAGTCCGATAATTTGCATTTGGACGTTTTTTTTTTCGTTCTCGAATAGTGATTTTAGTCTACAGTGTGCGAAAGTTCTATTTTACCGACAGACTGAATTGAAATTTTCGTCCAAACGCCATTCCTAAACTATGAGTTCGAAAGATTTGAAATGTGGTCATGGCATTTCGGATACCTCTATCTGTATCGTAAGAACCAGAAAATTTAATAATTCAAAATAGAGTCATTTCCAATCATGCGCGGAATATACAGAAAAGCAAAAAATTCATACTATACTTACAAATGATATTGAAGTTTGCATTGTTGGAATGCAACGAAAATAGATTTCTTTATGCCATTAAACCTCCTTAAGATTGGATTTTCGAAGACAAGAATCGTTAAAACGTTTTTTTGGGATCTCCTTTAAAGACCTCGGCCTAAATGGGCAAGAGAAGCGAGAGTAATACTGAAAATGAAAATTAAAAAAACCTACGGTCGTTGCGTTCTAACGACGCAAACATCATAGTCCCGCTTACAAGACAAATCTAAATTTGTTCCAATAGGGAGACTTTTCGTAGACTATTCGTAAGACTTAAATGTAGGCTCAAGTTTTTTACGCGGGATATTAGAGAAGAATAAAGATCGTATAATTTACAAATGAATCATGCAAATTCGTTATATTTTTCATTTACAGACTGGCTGATTTAAACAACGACGACAAAATGCCTTCGCCATGGCTGTTATTCTCGTTGATGCTACTCGTTTTTTCCCGCGTTCAAGGAACGGAAGATTTTCGTCACATCTCCTACGAAGGTGAGAATATGTGTCTTGTTACAAAATTTTTTTTTAATTCCTCCGATGCGCCAATTTATATTCATCGAAAAATAAAACGGGGGATCCGTTTAGTGTGCGAGGGAGTGACGGTTGATGATTTTCACGATTCCGTGCGAGCGGTTCTCGTAACTTTGCCAGATCTCTCGATCCTTATTTATATATATATGTATATGTATACCAAAGAATGAATACTGTGCTGATACTGTATCTATAGATATACGCGTTTATGCATCTCTCGGAACTCCCGATCACCTCCTCCGAGCAGAAACTGGCCGGTCCTGTTTACGAAGTGGAACACGCACGAAACGAGATTGAATAGAACGAGCGTTGAGCTTACGCGAGAAACCTCGCCCTCGAGCATATAAGCACTCGTCCGGCTAAATTATCGAATTTGTTACATCCATTCATTCGCCTTTTTCAAATATGCTTTGCGAAAAAAATCGTATCACAAATCGCAAACGAGTGATTGTTCGAAATTTATAGTCATTAATACAAATTTTTGTAACAATTGAGATTGTAAATTGAGACACGCACATTGTTTCCTGATATTGTTGTGCATACAAAAATTTCCATCTATACGAGAAAGGGGCTTCTTCAATGTTTCCTTCGTCACGAAGGAAACATGGATGACGAAGGGAACAGAATGGACAAGTTTTAATTTACACTGTGTTCTTTTTTGTACTTTAACTCAACAGTGTGAAGTTTGCTCGATTTCGATTGTTGGGTCATTTTTCGAAAAATTAAAAATTCCACGATTTCAGATATTCACTTTATAGCGAATTTCTACAAATTCCATTTCAAATGTCATTCCGTATTTGTGTGGTCAACGTTTACTTGATAGTCGATTGCGCGAGTATTACCAAACAAATATTTAGTATTTTTAGTAATAACAAATAAATTTGGCAATTTTTTTGAAAAATTGAAAATCATATAAATTTTGAACTCCCTCTCGATGTCCCCAAAGTCTACTTGTAGATAGTTTCAAGGTGATAGCTCGAAAATTATAGAAGATTTGCGTGCAGAAATTTTTGAAAAAAATTTAAAAACGTGCAAAATCGGAACGCATTGTTCAATCTTCACAAAAATCACATCGGACAAAGGCCCGCACACACATACACACGTCGCATGTATCCGGACATTTCTCAATAAATATGTTTTTGCGCCGTTTTTACGCATTTCCAAAACATTGACATTGAAAATAGTAAAAAAAAAACCTTCACTCAACGCTTCATCTGTCTTTGAAAGAAAAATTTTAAGAGTTTTTCTATCTTCTTAAACTTTTTTTTATTTTGGTACAAAAACATCTTTTTTTTTCAATACGGAATCGAATTATTGTTCACACGATAGTAGAAATATTTCCTACAATTTTTTGTTCGACCCAATTGAAAAGGGTCGTGGAGTCGCCCCCTTAATTCTATTACTAAAAAGTGAAATGTTATTCTCGGTCTGTCGCCACGAATCCAAATAACCCGGAAGTTTTAAAACAAAGGAGGAAAAAAAATGTAACTCACCTTTTTTTTATGTCCCGCTGCTTGTTGCGCATCCATAATGAACAATGATCCGTTACCGTAGGGGAAATCGGCGAGTCTACGGCCACAGAGATTTCACCTTTGGATAACCCGCGTAGTACCGTATGTTTTTGGCAAAATACTCCTCGTCATGGTATCGATAAATATCTTCGACCCAAAGATTTTCGTTTCGCCTATTGCACCGAACACGATTAACTCTCTAATTTTTCATCCGCGATCCGTAAAAAAGTCGACCGAGAGAAGCGAACGACGCGACGAGGTTAGGAAACACGAAAGATGCACCGCGGCGACACTCGTTCGGGTCCGAAAATTATCGATGAATTATTCCACACGCACCCGAGCCATTCTCGTATTTTCAATGTTCTCACGCTCGAGCACTGGGAACGCGATTTAGTTTGATAGAGAACAATTTTGACCAGAAACAATTATCAATATGTTTATTCTCGTCACGACGAAACAACTGAGACCTGACCGCGACCGTGTGCGCATGCGCCGTTATGATTTCCTGCTAGTACGCAGTGGCTACTGACGAATCTTTTTTGTTTAGCATACAATCACGCCGTCCATGCCACTTTTTCCTGTCTTCACGCTTGTATGAAAACTCTCCGAAATGCCGTAAGAGGGATTTGTATGCTCGCGACGAAATTGATCAACCGTAAGAATATGAACATTGAACATATACATATATAATTTGGTATTTCTTCGTTATCTCCTTTCGATTTGAATAATTTTCTTTACACAACCCGAAAAGTATTTCGAAAAATCTCTAGTTTCAGATTTACGATACGATTTTTTGTCGCAAAATACGAAAAAAAAAGGTTCGAGTCGCACTGAGCGTACTCGCGATTGATGTGTAAACATCGATCGCTATTACGCTACAGTATGGATCGGTATATTATGATGTGGAAGGACTAGGAAGAGCAGGGAGATTGGCAGACCTACAATTTTTTATTTAAAAAATTTGTTCAAAATTTTTTTATTATTACGTAAATGGTATAGTAGCTGTAAATAAAAACCAGGGGTGCGATTCTGTACCAGGCGCAACATCATAGCGTCCACCGATAGCCTATTGTAAGGAAGATCCATGCGCAACTCTCATAGGCTATTGGTGGACGCTATGATATTGCGTCACACATCAAACAACAAATCACACATCAAAAAACAAAACACGATTCCCATCGGCATTCAGTAATTTTCCCGTGTATAACGAGAGATCGTGGACGGATCGTGCGATTGATCCGGTAACATATACGATTTAGTTACAGTATATATATATGTCCATTCAAAACTTACCAAGTTAAAAATGTATCCAATCTGGAAACAAAAAACTTACGACTTTAAAAATCATTTTCTAATATCTAATAAATAATAAAAAGAAATCATTTCATAAATTAGCCAAGTAAACTACTACTCCTTCCGCCAATCGCCCTGCCCCCTTTTGTGCGGTATGCCACAGAAGTTTACTGAAAATGCTGTACAAAACCTTGGCGTGCATGGTTAAGACAAATAACCCCGGGAAGATCCAGGCGTGACGGGCGGCACGGTGTTCTTTCCGGACAAACAACATACTCTTTTAGTGAGAAACCAATTTATTTAATGTTCCAACAGATTTTTTTCTCGGATATGGGGATATAAACGTTCAGTTTATGTCACATTGGAACATGTAATCAAAATTTAACACCTTAGAAATCGTACTGTCACCAAAGAAACTAAAATTTGATCACAAGAACCGATTATTCACTTTGCCATATCCATCAAAAGATTTGTTATGGGAGAACGGGATAATGGCGAATACCTAAAAGCAGTGTTGAATATTTCCGATACAATCCAACTATTCGAATGTTTTCAAGCAGATAATGACGATTTAATAACTTTTTCTTGTATAATGTTAGCCCAAGTAGTCGGAATAAACAAACAATAAAATGTTGTTATTAGAAAAATAGAACGCAGTGGTCGCAATATTTTTGTTAGGTATCATTATGTATAACGCTATTACACTACAATATTAATATGGTGAAAAATGTTTTGTCTCGAAAAGAGTATTGAGCCTACGTCAACCTTCCATGTACAACGTTATTCAATCCTTTCGTACGCAACTTCGGTGGTACCGCCGCGCCGATCCGACTCCCATTGCGTTTAACCGCCATGAAACCTCGAATGACCCAGCTACGCCATCTCACACTCTCCCTCAGTGTACCGAGATCACTTACGACGGTATTCCTCTCGTACTCGTAGGAGCTGGACACGAGGTGGTTTCGATTGATGTTCACACAAATGACACGCGTTAGATCCGGTTCAATCTACTGCGGGTACAAAGAGGCGGCGACCCCTTCGCCGAGCTTATTGTTCTTAACCATGCACGCCAAGTTTTTATACAGCATTTTCAGTAAACTTCTGTGGCATACCGCACAATAGGGGGCAGGTTGATTGGCGGAAGGAGTAGTAGTTTACTTGGCTAATTTATAAAATGATTTCTTTTTATTATTTATTAGATATTAGAAAATGATTTTTAAAGTCGTAAGTTTTTTGTTTCCAGATTGGATACATTTTCTGATTACTTGGCGTCCATTTTTACCTTTTCAAGTTTTTGATGGAGATTTCACTTTTTTTTTAACGACCTGATAGAAGTCCAGCATTGAAACAACATTTTTAATAAATAAAGTTTATATTGTGATATATCGATTTCCACAACTGTAATTAATTCAACTCCCTTCCTGATATGAACTATGAATGTACTAAAAAATCTTGAATCGCTGTGTCATATGCAACATCGCTGCGATGAAAAATTCAGCATCCATGCATTATGATACCGTTACACATTTTTCCGCGATAAAAAATTCTGAATCGCTGTATCATATCCACCATTGATATAATGAAATTGGGCCTGAGTGTAGGAATTTTTCAATTGAAATTCATGAACAGAAGTTACACTCATTTATGCAGTACCTTATCTTTACGCAGTAATAATTTACTGCGTAAAAATAAGCGACGGTCCGGCCGCTGGCATCGTATACGACGTATACGACCGCGCAGCATCGTAGTGAAGAGAACCACGAGCTCCCATCGTACGTAGGTGATATATATATCGTTTTTGTTTAATTTGTATGAAAGGGCGTATAAGCTATATGCTGTACTAAGCGCATATGCCTCTTTGTCGAAAACACTGGAACCGGAGAACAATTCTTAAGATGAGAAAAGTTGGGTAAAAAATCATGGCAATATTACGATATCTGAATATTGCGTGGATGGATCTAAATAAATCTAAATGCATTCGAAAGAAAAAAATAACAATCCATCGCAAAAATGTCGTCAGAATTGTTATAACTCGACGCGTTTGCGCGTGAAGTCGATTTAGAGTTTGAATATAACGGTTTTCAGGCCATCTTACCGTATAGAGACATCGGCACAGTTTAAAAGCTTCTTTTTTATAGTTGGCGTCAAGACGCTGCCGTGTCTCTTGATATATATATATATATATATATACTATGGCGGCTCTGCCCCCCTGCGCGCTTCGCGCCCCAACCCCCCCTCGGGACATTCCAGTCGGCGTACCCCCCCGCCCGCCGCCCAACCGGGCGGTTGCGGTGAAGGGAAAGACCGCCTCAACTCTTGTACACGGCGGCAGCGGCGGCGGAGGCGAAATATTAATATAATATAGAGAGATATATCTCTATCAACTCTTGTACATGGCGGCGGCGGCGATATATTTATATAATATAGAATCTCTCTATATTATATAAATATTTCGCCACCGTCGCCGTGTACAAGAGTTGAGGTCATTCCCTTCACCGTACCCCCCCCACCCCCAACCCAAGAGGGGGGCGGGGGGGTTACGCTGAATGGAATTGCCTAACGGCGGTTGGCGCGCGAAGCGCGCAGGGGAGCAGAGCCCCCCTAGTATATATATGTATATAATTTACAAGACGCGGGAGTATTCTATCGAGTTTACGTGGTGATCAGTCCGTCACGTAGATGAGTGGCGGTTAGGCCACGAAGAGTCGCGCTCGCGAGCGCGATATACTCTAATAAGAGATCGCTGAAGGATGTGGGACGATGCAATTCCGTATTACATATGGGCATGAAAACTCGTCCATGGCCCGACCTTGATCCGTTTGGATAAGGTACACAATTTTCTTTTATATCATTGTACCGACGCTAATCTCGTGTGATCATACTCGAGCATTTAACCCTCGGGATAAAAATGAAAACGACAATCGCGTATCAGCTAAAATTGATTAAAAACTGTAGAAATTCATTAATTTTTGTTTTAAGAAATTGAATGAATGAATAGCTGTAGACATTGATTGTATTTGTATTTTTTAATCGCTATTTTATTGGTCTTTAAATCGTACTCTCGATGGACAGCAATTTCGTAAAGAGAGTTTAATGCATTGCAGGGTATATATAGTATATCTAGCATTAGGTCGATTTGCGTGACGTTGTTATCGACGATATCGATCTCCGATGGCTGAAGAGACCGGGCTCACGGTTCATGGGAGAGGGGGAAAGAGAGAGATAGATAGATGGTGTGAGATATTCGATTGCTCGCGGGGTCAGCGAAATGCGCATTGTCTATCTATGCATGCTTCGTCCGTCTCGACGACGATATACCGTTCGTTCTGTACCACGTCGGATCGATACGGGGACGATCGGTACAAAACAGCAGCGGGATACAATGAATCGCATCGCGTGTTATTGTCGAACGATGAAATGAAACTCGATACAGTACATATAATGTAATACAGAAATTATTATTATCATCATTATCATAAGCATTATCAGTTTTTTTTTTTTTACAAGGGGTTGCGGAATCCTAGTTACTGATTCAAACCAGCCAATCTGGTGGATATGTGGGACTCCCGATATTGGCATATCCACTAAACCGCCCTCTCCTTTCCGTCCGCCCCCGACCAGGAACTATGTTAATATTAGTTCTGATCGGGGGGTCTGTCTGTGTTCGTCTCATAGTGTTGTGTGTGTCAGTACTGTTGCTCTCTCCTCGGTCGCATCTAGTCTGTCAAGTTAGGCAGCCGTCCGCATTTGTCCGTCTCAGTATAGTCTCTATGTAGGTGGCAACAAGTTGCCAGTGCTCGTTTCCGTGAAGCATCACCCCAACGATGTTGTCAGGGGTCATGTTTCCGATAGTCGATGTCAGTTCCTGTCTCAGTCTTGTCCAGCGGACGCATCCGAAAAACGTGTGTTCCGCGTCGTCCCGTTCGTGTCCGCAGTATGTACAGTCCGGTGTTCGCACTCTGTTCATTTTGTGTAGGTACCTTCTAAAGT
This sequence comes from Oxytorus armatus, assembly GCA_958009045.1. Taxonomy (NCBI): domain Eukaryota; kingdom Metazoa; phylum Arthropoda; class Insecta; order Hymenoptera; family Ichneumonidae; genus Oxytorus; species Oxytorus armatus. The sequence continues at coordinate 5,221,725 of OY253749.1, read as the reverse complement.
AACCGTGTCCCGTCAGGAATTGGGTGACGTAAAAGTTCACGTCCCCGAAGTCCCGACTGAGCCACGGCCTCAGGTCCTTTATTAGTCGTCTCGTCCAGTTTCCAGTCGTTTCTTCTGTCCATCGTTGTTGCCACGTCTGTAGCGTTCTGTCTCTTTCTGTCGTTTCCGCGTCCCATCGTCTCATGTCCTCGCTCTTACCGTAGATCCTCTTGCACTCAACGGCAAGAAGGTCTATGGGAATCACGCCTGCTAACACCAGAACAGCCTGTGCAGAGACAGTCCGGTAGGAGCTAGCGATCCTCAGCGCGCTCTGTCTTTGTACTGCCGTCATCGCATGACTGTACTTTTTGGTCTTCAGGGAGTCCGCCCAGATCTCTGCGCCGTAGAGCAGTATCGAGTGTGCCGTCGACATTAATAGTCTCCGTTTCCCCGGTCTCGGTCCGTTCGTATTTGCCATCAGGCGGCTTAAGGATGCTATCCTTTCGGCCGCCTTCCGAACAATCCTTTGTATGTGAGGCCAGAAGGTCATCTTTGTATCTAAGGTCACCCCCAGGTTCTTGACGTGCCCTCTAGTCTCGATTTCGTCTGTTCCGACCTTCATCGGAAGTGTCGTCTGTATGCGTTTCCTTGTGAGGAAAAGCAGTTCTGTCTTCTCGGTCGCGAGTTGTAGTCCGTGGTCGGTCATCCAATGTCCGATCCGTCTCATCGTCTGGTTCAATTTGTACTGCGCCAGACCTGGAGAGCGCTCGACGATCACCGCCGTCACGTCGTCAGCGTATGCGACGAGAAGTACGCCGAGCGGAAGCTCCAGTCTGAGCAGGCTGTCGTACAGTCCGTTCCAGAAGTCTGCTCCAAGTATGGATCCTTGGGCCACCCCCGCGGTGATTTGTCTCGTTACCTGTCCCTCTGTTGTCTCGTATGTAATTCGTCGGTGTCGCAGGTAATCTTCCACAACCCGGAGCAGGTACGGCGGAATCCTGTAATCGTTTCTGAACGCCCCCAGGATGTCGACCCACCTGGCCGAGTTGAAAGCGTTCCTGATGTCCAGTGTCGCCAGCAGCACGATGGGCCGCGCTGCGTGGCAGTGTCCGTCTGTGTCCCGGAAGGAGTCGACCACACTCTGGATTGCTCCGATGGTTGATTGACCCTTCCTGAAGCCGAACTGCAGGTCCGAGAGGCCCCCACCGTTTTTTATCGCGTCTGTCACTCTTGGTCTAAGTAGTCATTCGTACAGTTTCCCTGTCGTGTCTAGTAAACTCAACGGCCGGTAGGCCGACGGCGAGCCGGAGTCGCCCCTCCCCTTCGGGATAAGGACCAGTCTCGCCGTCTTCCAGCGATCGCTGAAGGTCCCTGTCGTCAAACACGTGTTGTACAGGTCGAGGAGTATCTCCGGCCTCTGGGTAACGGTCAGGTCCCGGCGCCTTGCCCGTCTTCACCGCGTTGGCTGCTCTGGTGAGCTCCTCCGCCATGAAGACGGGAGCCGCCGGGGTCTCGTTGTCGTTCGTTGCGTCCGTGCGTATCGGGTGTGTCGGGAACAGTCCGTCGACGATCCGTCGTGTGCTTTCCGCATCTTTGAGGTTCGGTGGAACCCGGGCCCCCAGTTTACTGGTCACAATCTTGTACCCGGTGCCCCACGGGCCCCGGTCCACCTCCTCGCAGAGCTTCTTCCAGCATCGCGCCTTGCTGTCTCTAATTGCGGTCGTCAGTCTTTTGCGCTCCGTCTTGTATGCTTTATTGTTATTATTGTTCCTATTACGATTATTGTTATCATTGTTATCACCATTATTGCTGTTATCACTGCTATCACGGCTATCGCTGTTATCACTGTTATAGCTGTTATCACGGTTATCGCTGTTATCACGACTATCGCTGTTATTAAGGTTATCACTGTTATTAAGGTTATCACTGTTATCGCTGTTATTACGGTTATCACGGTTATCGCTGTTATCCCTGTTATCACCGTTTTCACTATTATCGCTGTTATCACTGCTATCGCGGCTATCGCTGTTATCAATGCTATCACGGCTATCGCTGTTATCACTGCTATCGCTGTTATCGCTGTTATCGCCGTTATCGCTGTTATCACGGCTATCGCTGTTATCGCTGTTATAGCTGTTATTACGGTTATCACTGTTATTGCTGTTATCACGGTTATCGCCGTTATCACTGTTAACACCGTTATCGCTGTTATCACTGCTATCACGACTATCGCTGTTATCACTGTTATCACGGTTATCGCTGTTATCACTGTTATCGCCGTTATCGCTGTTATCACTGCTATCACGGCTATCGCTGTTATCGATGTTATCGCGGTTATCATGGTTATCACGGTTATTGCTGTTATCACCGTTATCGCTGTTATCATTACTATTACTGTTTTAGTCGTTATCACAGTTATTGGTGTTATCATGGTTATCGCCGTTATCGCGGTTATCACTGTTATCGCGGTTATCACGGTTACCACTGTTATCGCTGTTATCAATGTTACTATTGCTACTATAGTTACCATTGTTATTATTGGCATATATCTCACTGTAGCTAAAAGGGAATATGTACTAAAGTAACTGTTTCTTTTTTTTTTATGGCCTCCGCGGGTTTTATTATTTCGCGGCGAGACCGTGGCAACAATGAAAACGATGAAATCTCGGGGATGCTCGCTTATTATTGAGCATGCAGCCGTAAAACGATCAAGGTATATTAACTCGTAGAAAGTGACGCACGGATTACAGTCGCCGAGAGCAGAACCGATAAAATCGCGAAAATTTCATTATTCCTTTTAGAGAAATTAAAATATCACCGAGTATAAATAGCGCGTAAATAAAATTCATCGAAAACATCCACGAGTGCAATTGCCCGTGAATAAATATCATCGAGAATATTTACAAGCGTAACTGGGCGCGGATAAAAATTGTCGGGCGATAAATGGAAATGATTATGTCCGAAAGAGAAAATTTTCCTTCGTATAAATACGCAACATTCATACTAGAATTTACGTGTGAACGTTGGAAAATTCAGAACGTACACGGCTGATTTACGATCGATCGCTCTTCGAGAAGCTCGTGTAAAAGTGGCGCTAAGATACGCGCGATACCAGATATAATATCTACAAAGTAGGTAACGGCGAATGGTATCGCTGTTGCGCGAGTTCTAAATCGTTTCATACGAACAGATATGACGAGGCCGTATAATGTATGGCAGTAGCATCGGCGTACAATCTCTCGAGGGTAAGGAACATCGAAATTAGCTGTTTGGCACGTAAGATCGCGGAAAATGCCCTTAGGAGCCATCATCATCGGAACATTTATGACGAACGCTCATTTATTTATTCATTTCTTTTATTTATATTGAAATACGAAGCTCCCAAGCGTCAAGATCTTGTTACACGCGCCATGATGAGAAAAAAAATACAGTAGAAAAATTTCAAAAAAAGCTAGGACGCCCGTCACGAGTCTCACGAGTACGACGTCAGAGAGGTCATATGTCGATCATTATAAAACAAAAGGCTTCTAACTTGCTCGATTTAACGAGCGAACGGACGTTAGTTAAGCCCTTTTGTTTGGCAATAGTCTCCGTGGTGTATATACCATAGGGAGTGGTCGCTCTTGCTGACACACCGGCCATAGTACGAACGAACGTGGAGACCATAAATGTGGTACCAGGAGAACGCGACGGGGACTTTACTCATATACACGGTTAAAGCGCATACGGGAAAGCGACTCCACCGGCGTTCATGACTCTCTCGAAGGAATTACCACCGACAGAGCTGTAAATCTTGGCCTCTCGCGTGTAAATCAACCGCGCATACATATATTTTTCATCCTCTTCCCTCGCTATCGTTCGACGACTACCTACCGAGCGAAAGAACGCATCAGCGCTCTTTTCACCTATTTTACAACTCGCGTGCGTGCCTTAAACCGCGCAGAGCTTTCCGTACGCACCATGTACGCACGAGAGTATCGACAACGCGAATTATCCGTATGATTCTTGAACGACTGTCGTGAATGATTTTTTTTTTCTTCAGCCTTCTGAATGTATCGACTACTGCGAGAAACAAAAGGTCGTGAACCCACGCACATTACATTTACTATATGTACGCTGTTAGATCGCGAGGATCATGCCTTTCGATGATTTTTAACAAAATCTCGATGTAATACGAAAGTCGGTTTACGATGACAAACGTTATTGAGAATTAACAGAAAAGGGGAATTGTCAAATAAGGGGGTTACAATAACTCATATGAAATAGGTAATAATTATCATTTACATGTTTGTTATTTGCATAAAGGCGGTATTTGGAACATTGGCATATTTGGAACATTCAAAATGGTTGCAGCAACGATAAATTATTATTCCATTCTTCGAGCGAGGCTTCATTATATTAAATTTAAAGAAAATTATGTAAACCGAAACTTGCATATTGCTTCCTCATCATTTTTATGCGCTTCCACAAATTTTCCTACATGATCTTTTTCTATTTTGGCTTCCTCATTGAGAAACCTTTGTCCATGCGCGAGAATCATGGGGAGGCAATATTTATGCACGTTTTAATTTGCATTATTTTTTTCTCCCTTTAATTTATCGTGTGACGTTTGCTTGGTTTAGAATGGATTTTTCGAAAAAAATTAAATTACCAGAAGGGGTTATACGCAGTCAGGATTTAAAAAAAAATTTGTTTTTTTTTAATTTCATTTTCGTAATGTACATACATATATTTAAGTATATACACAGAAAATTTCATGTCAATCCGAGAAATATTCTCGAAAGTAGATTTGAAAGTGAATTTTGAAAGCTTGAATGCGTTTTTCTCAAAACTGTGTTATTAAAGTCGGTGAGCAAGATTCCACGGAAACGGCTAAGCCGATCAGTTTCAAATTTTCATACAACATTTATAAATATATTTTTTAGTGATTAATCGAAGGTTTTTTCTCGTCGATCAATATTTTCCATTTTATGAACAATTTAAGGCCACCATTTTTATTGAAAATCGACATTTTTTTTTAAATGCCGCCATGTTGTTAAAAATTAATATTTTGCTTATTCCTTCGATTAAATACAGAATGATATCTGATATTAACGAAATATTTTTGGTTTTTTTTCATTTTAAATAATCCAATCCAGAGTTATCGTGCTCACCGCGAAACGCCTTTTTTAGAGGAGCTCCCGGAGATCGGTTATAGCAGCTTTAAAAATGATTATTTTTACAAATAACAAATATGAAAATGAAGTTAAAAGTTACCACAATATGTATACAAACTTTTACGTTAATAAATAAAAATGTCTTTTCAGGAAATAATCGTGAAAAATCGCTTTTTTCGGTCTCCTGACTGCATATAACTTCATAAATATAGAATGGTTCAACCGATTGTATGTAAACTCAACACCAGATATTGTTACGTAGTACCTAATTGATGCAGGAAGTGATCCCTCTAACCTATTTTTGTGAAGAGTACCACCTCTACACTCGTAAATGTATACCTAGAATTTTTTATGAAATTGAAACATTTTGAGAAATTCAAATTTTAATGAATCTTAATCCATTCATCGGTTCGGGGCAAATTCAATGGCAATCATCCTTTGATGATACTCTACTCGCGAAAGAAAAATTAACCAAAGATCTCAAAACTTTTGCAAATTAAATCAATCTGAAATATTTTTCGAAATATTGACAATTTTATAAAATCCGAACGCTCAAGCGATGCTTGCCAAATTCAATATCAAACATCCTTGTCCTCTAAACGGTTTATGCGGAAAGTCTAGATCGCGAACTGAAAATTTTAAGAATTCAGAGCAATCATACACAGCTTTCGAAAATTTCAAAATGGCGTATAATCTCTAGCCCTCAAATGATTCCAACGAGAATTGGAGCAAACAATGGAGGTCCAATACCCTAAATCCATAAAAAAATTTCAAGAAATCGGTCAAGACGTTCTCGAGATATAAATAGTTCAATTTTTTTAGCCTATCACACACACACACACACACACACGCGCCGCCATTTTTGTAAACGTCACTTTCCCATGTTTTGGCATACTTTAACCACGTATACTAAAAACACAACATTTTTTTAATCTTCGTCCATGAGTAAGCAAACAGGTGCAAATTGAAGCTTGTACATCGATTCCATCTCGTCTTCGAAGATCTACGAATCTCCTTCTATGAGCAAGTGGCTTCCTTTATTTTTAATTCTCATCGAGAATGTCATAAATATGGATCTTCGAAAATTGTTGTGCCCTTTTTCCCGCCTGAAAAAGAAGCTAAAAAAATAAATCACGAAAACGAAGCGTCCTCTATGAGAATGGAAAGATTCTTATTAATTAAACTGTTGAATGAATGGGAAAATTGTATTGACGACAGGGGCGAATGAAATGATTTTTAGCGATTTTCGGAGGAACAAAAAAAAATAAGAATTTCATTTAAATAAAAAATGGTCAATTCCGATACCCTCAACTATCCGGAAGATCGAACGATCGTACGACACGTCTAAATCATACGTAATACCGATCGAGAAGTATCCCGCTGGCGCATCCTATAATACGTACTATGTGATAGAAGAGATAGAAACTCCTATCTCTTCACCGTCCCTTCCGTCTCTCGACTGATGTACAGTATATAACCATATAATTCTATACCACTTACGTCTTTACGAGTAGCAACCTTCGACCCCCGGACACCTATCGGGCAAACGATTTCTGTGCACTCTGTGCAATATGTATACGTTTGAAATACTCTCTCTTTCTCTCCGTACGTGTTACACGTAGTATATGCGAATAAATTTGATACACACGAGGAATATCTTTTTCTCGTGTTTACGCGCCAATGCGCGTGGGCGAATTCTTCGGCACGCGCTCGTTCGCGTGCGATTGGACGTTGGACTGATCTGCCCACGTGGAAGAATCTCCGGTTATCTTTTGCACTCCTATATTTATATACATATATAAACTACGTAATGTATATCAAGAGACGCGGCAGCGTCTTGACGCCAAGTATTAAAAAGAAGTTTTTAAACGTGCCGATGTATCTATATAGGAAGGTGGCCTGCAAACCGTTATATTCAAACTCTAAATCGACTTCACGCGCAAACGCGTCAAGTTATAACAAATCTGACGACATTTTTCCGATGTAAGGTTATTTTTTTCTTTCGAATGTATTTAGATATATTTAGATCGATCCACGCATTGTTGAGATATCGTAATATTGCCATGATTTTTCACGCAACTTTTCTCATCTCAAATGTTCTTCTCCCGTGTTTTCGACAAAGGGGCATATGTGCCTAGTACAGCATACAGCTTATACGCTCTTTCATACAAATCTCATCTCAAGAATTCTTCTCCCGTGTTTTAGACAAAGGGGCATATGTGCCTAGTACAGCATATAGCTTGTACGCCCTTTCATACGAATCACAGAAAAACGATATATATATCATATATGTTCGATGCGAGCTCGTGGTTCTCTTCACTACGATGCTGCGCGGTCTCGTTGTGCGTACGTGCTTACGTCATCAGTTGAGTTGATGGGGCCGTCGCAGTGTGCGAGAGAGAGAGAGAGAGAGAAAGTTCACGTGGAGTTGTCAGCAGTGTACTTTTCTACCGACAACTATCGGTGTCGTTAGCGAGCGACAGCCAATTGCAAGGAAGATTCTAGCGGAAAGGCGCGACTCTGATGGACTATTTCGGTTTTGCGTCAGATGCTATGCTGATGCGCCTGTCTCTATCTCAATCTCTCAAGAACAGTGCGACACAGTGTACACATGTCCGGTGTAACTGGACAATCCGAAGAAAGGAATACACCAGAAATATGTACAATGTGTCACACTGTGCCCTGGTTGGATCAGCGATTTTTATGCTCGTTTAATATTCACTTCTTTTAAGGCTTTAATGAGTTGTGAACCAGTACCCGGATTCTGTAATTTTCTAGCGACGATTGTCGCTGTCGCTAGCCAGCGACAGCGACAATCGCAAGGAAGGTCCAGGGGAAAGACACAACTCTCATAGGATATCGCTCGCTAACGATATTGAAAATCATCGATAGCGAATAACAAAATTCTACCACAGATATGAATGCGACAAAGGTAACGGTAATGGCTTTCACGGTAAAGCAACAGAGATACACCCACCGATGTACTTCACATTATGTACTCGTTAGCGAGCGATAGCCTATGAGAGTCACGCCTTTCCGCTGGAATCTTCCTTGCAATTGGCTGTCGCTCGCTAACGGCACCGATAGTTGTCGGTAGTCAAGTACAGAATCCCAGCACAGTATGAGAATGTAGCCAACATAAAGGGCGAAAATCGAATTCACGAATCACAATCGAAGAGTTTCGAATACTGCTTGGGGATTGGTCAATGCTTGTGCAATTGGCTAGTTTTTACTATTCCCCGTATACCAAACCAATCGCTTCCCATGAAAAAAAGATAAGGTACTGGGTAAATGAGTATAACTTCTGTGTATGAATTTCAATTTAAATATTCCTACACTCGGACCCGAAAGAATTTTCTTTAAAATATAATGAGATTTTGCAAAGCCAATTTTCAGTTCATCGGGGCAGTTTGAACTTTGAGGTAAGTTGAAAATGGAATAATGTTTGCATTCATGAAGTGTTAATTATTACTGCGTAAAGACAAGGTACTGCGTAAATGAGTGTAACTTCTGTGCATAAATTTCAATTCCAAAATTCCTACACTCAGACCCGAAAGAATTTTCTTAAAAAGATAATGCGATTTTACACAGCTAATTCAGTTCATCGGGGTTGGTTGAACTTTAGGATAAGTTGAAATTGGAATAATGTTTGCATTCATGGACTGTAAATCATTACTGCGTAAATATGAGGTACTGTGTAAATGAGTATAACTTCTGCGCATTAATTTCAATTGAAAAATTCCTACACTCAGGCCTAATTTCATTATATCAATGGTAGATATGATTCCCAGTATAAACTTGAAAAGTTAAAAATGGTCGCCGAGTAATCAAAAAATGTGTCCAGTCTATAAACAAAATACTTCCGACTGTAAAAATCGCTTTCTAATATCTAATGAAAAGTGAAAAGAAAAAAATAGGTATACAACATCTACACGCATCGTTTTATCAGAGATATTTGGAAGTTGTTCTTAATTTCACTTTGGATAATATGTTTTTTATTTTGATAAAATGTTGATTGAATGCTGAACTTCTATCAGGTCTTTCAAAAAAAAGTGAAATCTCCATTAAAAACTTAAAAAGTTAAAAATGGACGCCAAGTAATCAGAAAATGTGTCCAATCTAGAAACAAAAAACTTACGACTTCAAAAATCGTTTTCTAATATCTAATAAAAAGTGAAATGAAATCATTTCATAAATTAGCCAAGTAAACTACTACTCCTTCCGCCAATCAACCTATCCCCTTTTGTACGGTATGCCACAAAAGTCTACTGAAAATGCCGTACAAAAACTTGGCGTGCCTGGTTAAGAACAATAAGCTCGGCGAAGGGGCCGATGCCTCTTTGTGCCTGCAGTAGAGTGAACCGGATTTAACGCGTGTCATTTGTGTGATAATCAATCGAAACCACCTCGTATCCAGCTCCTACGAGTACGAGAGAAATACCGTTGTAAGTGGTCTCGGTACACTGAGGGAGAGCGTGAAATGGTGAAGCTGGGTCATTCGAGCTTTCATGGCGGTTGAACGCAATGGGAGTCGGATCGGCGCGGCGGTATCATCGAAGTTGGGTACGAAAGGATTGAATGGAAGGTTAGTATAGGCTCAATACTCTTTTCGAGACGTTTCATGTTTCATTCTGAATACTTTAAAACATTTTTCACTCTATTCACATTAAGGTGTAATAGCGTTATACATAATGATATCGAACAAAAATATCGCGACCACTGCGTTCTATTTTTCTAATAACAAAATTTGATTATTCGTTTATTCCGACTGCTTGGGCTAACATAATACAAGAAAAAGTTATTAAATCGTCATTATCTGCTTGAAAACATCCGAATAGTTGAATTGTATCGGAAATATTCAACACTGCTCTTAGGTATTCGCCATTATCCCGTTCTCCCATAATAAATCTTTTGATAGATATGGCAAAGTGAATAATCTGTTATTGTGATCAAATTTCAATTTCTTTGGTGATAGTACGATTTCCAAAGCGTGAAATTTTGGTTAGATGTTCCAATGTGACATAAACTGAACGTTTATATCACCATATCCGAGAAAAAAATATGTTGGAACATTAAATAAATTGGTTTCTCACTAAACGAGTATGTTGTTTGTCCGGAAAGAACACCGGGCCGCCCGTCACGCCTGGATCTTCCCGGGGTTATTTGTCTTAACTATGCACGCCAAGTTTTTCTACAGCATTTTCAGTAGACTTTTGTGGCATACCGTACAAAAGGGGGTAGGTTGATTGGCGGAAGGAGTAGTAGTTTACTTGGCTAATTTATGAAATGATTTCTTTTCACTTTTTATTAGATATTAGAAAACGATTTTTGTAGTCGTAAGTTTTTTGTTTCTAGAATGGACACATTTTCTGATTACTTGGCGTCCATTTTTAACTTTCTAAGTTTTTAATGGAGATTAGAAATATACGAGAATCCGCATATTCGCTTTTACATGCGGGATAGTCTTCGCGAGTAGCCCGTCGCGAATGTACGTGTATATTGTAATTTTGCACGCTCTTCGGGATCGAGAAAGAGAAAAAGCATCGTAAGAAAAAAAATGACTGAAGATAGCAAAGAAAACAGATCTCTGTCTATCATTCTCGGTTAATGAACGAGTCTGGAACTCAACGAGTGGTAAAAATCTACGCGTCGAACGTTATTTTTCTTCCTCGTGGAGGAAGCTTGGGAGGGTTTCAATCGCCTGAAGTTTTATTCTCATGTGTACGATTCCCATCTGTACAATCCCCGTCGTGAACGATTCCCATTTGGACAGTTCCCATAGTGTATGATCCCCATGTGTACAATCCCCATAGTGTACGATCCCCATAGTGTTCAAATCTCGTCGCGCTACTTCAGTTCTGGAAATTCGTTCGATCGGGCCCGAGATCTGCTTAATCGGGCGCTTAACGCTTAACGCGGGGATTGTACGCGAAGGCGTACAATCCCCGCGCGTACGATTCTCGTCGTTCGGAACTCTCTTAGCGGACAAGTGGAGGTATACATGGGGCGCTCCACTAAATACTCCAGTGATTCTCAGTTATTAATTTCGACAGCCGTAATGTCGAATTTCAACCGATCATTTGGATCAACTAACTATACGAAATCAATGAATTCAAGAAATGTCTTATTTATTATTAAACTTAAAAAAACGACCTTGTTAAATTCAAACGGATATACTTTGAGTACTGCTTGAGCAATCATGCTGCAATTTTGCGAAAAAGCAAAGCTTTAAGCGCTCCTTGTTTGCAGATTTTCTTATCAAAATTACTCACGGATTTTACGATTTCTTGAATTTTCTAAATAAAAATAAAAATGGTGCTCTTATTTTCGTAAAACTGAGGTACAATAGCACGGCATTTTTTATTTCAATAGAGCATCATTAATGAGATAGTCGAAATTGAAAAATGCATTTGCTCACAGTGGAAACTTTATACAAATTCCTAAATAATTTTTGCGAAAAATTTCGGGAATCGGATTTTTAATGGATCAAAGAAGAAAGCAAATTAATAAATTGGTGAGCGCTGATTAGGCGCAGTGTTTGAGACCACCAATGCGAAGTATTGAAAGTATCATGTTCTTGATCCGCATCGTATCATCGAGGAATTTCTTTTATCGCATTAGATCTTGGTTTGAAGATATTTTTTTCTTTACAATTCACATCAGCATGAATAGTCTCATTGAAGCTCTAAAAAATGTCTTCGCTCGGAAAGCCTCCCGGAAGCTTTGTTTTCATGAAAAGCATTTTTTATGTGAAACATCTTTACGCACGTTGGGAGTAAATCGGTCGATAGGGAACGTCGATGGCACGACGTGGTGACGCTCCCCTCCACTCAATTCTGCGCACGGGTTGAATTCGCATGGAGAGGGGCGATTCTGAACCAGATGCAATATCATAGCGTCTGGCGCTAGCGAGCAACAGCCAATTGCAAGGAAGATTCCAGCGGAAAGGCGCGACTCTCGTAGGCTATCGCTCGCTAACGACATCGATAGTTGTAGGGATCACAGGATGACTATACTATACATAGTATAGTATAGACATCTATGCGGTAGCAAGTTCATTTCCCATTGATACCTGAGGGGCGATTCTGTACCAGGCGCAATATCATAGCGTCTGATGCAAAACCGAAATAGCCTATGAGAGTCGCGCTCTTCCAGTGGAATCTTCCTTCCAATTGGCTGTCGCTCGCTAACGACACCGATAGTTATCGGTAGACAAGTACAGAATCCCAGCCGTGGGGCTGAATTCCGTACTCGTTTACCGACAACTATCGGTGTCGTTAGCGCGCAATAGCCTATGGGAGTCGCGCCTTTCCACTGGAATCTTCCTGGCAATTGGCTGTCGCTCGCTAACGACACCGATGGTTGTCGGTAGACAAGTACGGAATTCAGCCCCTGGATGTGCTGTCCATAAGTCTCAAGGGAAGACGACATTACAGCGACATTGTTTATAAATACTAAAAAACTCATTCTATACAATTATTATATGTCGCCCTATCGCGAGTAACAAGTATTTAAGGTTTATAGATATATACACGTAATATTGATCTAAAATTCTACCACGGTAGACGAATTGGTTCAATGCTATTCGGAGTAAATTTATGGTACATCAACTTCCATCTAAATGGATGACATCTAAAACATTCGTTTCATATTTCAGGTATCATCGACCGATTATTAGTTTCATCGAATCAAACGCAGCAACGACTGCTACTATAACCGAAGTAACAGATGAAACAACCAAATAAAAATTATAGAAGAAAATCAAAAGCTTCTTTTATTGTTATTTTTTTAAAATTCTCCACGCCACATATCTCACACGGTATTCTCAAGATGCTGGATGTTTCACATCTACCAGGCATCCTATGACAGCTTACTTTTTTTTTAATGTGTTTTTAATGTCAATGTGTTTAAGGTATACCTAAACATCAGAAAATCATATCTACAAAAAATAAAAAATATCGATGCGTCTGCGCTGTGTGTGTGTGTGTGTTTGTGAAAGGAATTCAACTTTCTTTATCTCGACTCAACCGATTTCTTGCAAACTTTGCACACATTTGGGCCATTCATTGTTCGCTGCAATTGTCGTTCGGATTACTCAAGGGTTAGAGATTTTACGCCATTTTGAAAATTTCGAAAAATGTACGAGAGCGCTCTAACTTTCGTAAATTTTCTTTTCGGCTATCGATTCAAAACTTTCTACATGAAAGGTTTAAAGGACAAGGCTGTTTGATATTAAAATTGGCAAGCATCGCTTGAGGGGTTCAGATTTTATAAAGTTGGGAATTTTTGATAAAATATATGAGACTGATTTAATTTGCAAAAGTTTTGAGATCTTGGGTTCATTTTTCTATCACGAGTAGAGTATAACCTATTTTTTGGGCAAGTACACACTGTACAGTCGCACACCCAAACAAAAATATCATTTCTTATAGAATGTAAAAAATTTAAAAAATTGTAAATTCAATAAAATTGTAACCATTTCACCGATTTATAGCAAATTCAATAGAAGGGTAGAATGGTATGCCAAATATATCCCAAGTGGACAAAATGCATACCCAATATTAAAAAAAATACTTAGTATTGAATTTACAGAATATCGATAAAACCGTTCTATAGTTTTGGTATTGTCAATATTGTTCGAAAAATACATTATAAATCGAACAAATCTCCCACTATCGCTTTAATGTAGAGAAAAATAATGGTTATCGGAACTTCCGAAAATTCAACAACGTTCGTCTTGAACTATACAGAAACGATTTTTAGTAAAATCATCAAAGTGCGATCTAACAGTGAAGACAAGAATTGAATGATATTTTTATAAAGACACTTCATCTGCATCTCACGTTCGGACAGCACAAAGTCACGTAAATGCTGTACATAGATGCGTATAATTTATCGCACAATTATCGTTGAATCAAAATTCTGTACTCGTTGCTCACAATCGCTGTCGGAAGTTCCGGTCTCACGTGTCTCACTCCTCGAAGTTTGAGCATTATGCACACTACACTACCGTAGTTATTACTGGTACTGTAGTGAATATGCATACCTCCATCGAGGAACTCACGTTTCAGAACTGCTAATATGGCAATACGCACCTACTTCGAGAGCCGAACGTACGAGGGTTGAACTCGTACACGCGAACGAATGCAGACGCCCATGCAAGATGCGTTCACGAGTTGGCGCGTGCGGATGATATCGTCACACTGTACGTTTTTTTATTTTCTCTTCTTCGTCCGTATTCTCTTCATTTTATTTACTATATTTATGTATATACTGGGAATTCCACGCCAACTCGACCGCGTTATGACCTTCACCATTTATTTATTTTCATCAAGTTTATTATAGAATGAGATAAATAAATCATTTGCACCAATTTTGAGATTTTTTTCTCGTAAATTAGTATGGTTGTAATAATCTAGATGGTTAAGGAGTTATACCCAGTCAGGAGACCGAAAAAAGCGATTTTTAAAGAATTTTTTCTGGAAAGGCATTTTTATTTATTAACGTAAAAATTTATATACATTTTGTGGTAACTTTTGACTCTTTTTTCATATTTTTTATTTGTAAAAATAATGATTTCTCTAATAAAAGGGATCTTGCGTTGAACACGATATCTCTGGATTAGATCATGTTTCATTAAAAAACAAAAAAGATTTCGTTAATATAAGGTATGATCTAGTATTTCATCGAAGGAATAAGCAAAATATTAATTTTTAAGAAAATGGCGGCTGCCTGCAAGCATATAAAAATAATCCGTGAAATTTGTACACAAATCGATAAATTGCGAACTCGTTATCAATATAAAAGAACTATAGTGACGAACTTGTTTTGTTTAAAAACGTATTACAGGTTATGTTCACATATTTTCCCCTCTTTCAACAACATCCCATTTGTCTTCATAATTTTTAGTTCGTAAAGAATGTAAAACTGAACTTTTTCATGTTACAATTTTTTCGAAATTGCAATATCGATATTTCAAAATTTACATAATTCAACCCTCATGAATTATGTAAATTTTAAATGCTAGTCAAAATGTCCATGTTTTAATTTTGAATGTTTTTGAGTAGCTAGTCAAGGTTACTCTGCGTCGTGCCACCTTAAGGGAGAACACCACCCTAGCGGCAGAAAAAAATGCCTAACTTTGACGATTTATTTTGGGAATATGAAAAAAGGAATAGTATTTCTTTTCAGAGGGTTTATTTAACATATATTGAAGTATGACAAAAACATTTTTTAGTATTATTCCAATATAAAATGGCGGCGACAGCGCCCATCCTTGAAAATAATTTTTTTTTAAACCACCTTCACGGGAGGACGGTTTTCTTGTAAATTATAAGACCTGGAATAAAAAACCAAAAAATTTTATAATCTATACACTATGGGACTACGTAGGGTTTTTTTAAATCAAATTTGTAGAAATGGTGCACTTTTGAAAGAACGAATCGATTTTTTGCAAAAAAAAGTGGTAAATTGTTTATTAAAAAAAAGTTTACATTAGTTAAAAGAAAGGCTACGTACTCCGATAGAGAATGTAATTGTGGAGCTAGTATCATAATTTCAAATCGATCTATGCACCGGTGTTCAAGTAATACGGCCTGCCAGTTTGAAGAAAACGATTTTCAACATGGGCTCTGACTCCGGCATTTAGTATCAAGATGATAATAAATTTTTTTTTTTTCTTTCTACAATATTTGTTAAATAAACCCTCTGAAAAGACATTTTTTTCTGCCGCTAGAGTGGCGTTACCCCTTAACTAAGAAAATATAATGGAGAGACTCGCAGAAAACAAAGTAATTCCGTGGGACACGAGAGAGAGAAAGAGAGAGAGCTCATTAACTGTTTTATCGACGTATACACCTATACATATAAGAAAGAACGGAATCGAGGGTAATGGGCGGGGAATGTGGTACATATGTACTCTTCACGACTGTTAATATATATAGATATGTCATAGTATATATATATATTATATATGTATATATATATATATATATATGTTAAAATCTAGTCATACAAGAGGCGCATACGTATAGAGTGTTGTATTTACCTGCGTACGTAGTGCTTCGGTACGACGATCATCGTGGTTTATCTACCAAACCTCTTCACGAACGTTTATACCGCATGCCCTCTTGCCGAAATCGAAGCATTAAAAGTTACAAGGTGCTTTTACCGGCAGTATAGAAGCGCAACAGCGATCACGTACTCACTTACCTTATACGGTATGCTCGTCTCGGTAAAGTCGACGGGACTCTCCGGCTATAAAATCACCATAGAATCAACCCTCGACTCTTTCACCGTACTCAAACTGATGAGTCGAGGTGTGTGAACACGCATATAGGTCGAATGCATTAATAAATATATTCGCCATCTCTTTCTCGTCCTCGTTCTGGGCACATCTCGAATATTTCACAAGGTGTTACGACGTCCGGTACATTTTTTACCACTCGTAATACGCTTTACACATTTCGAAATATAAAATTGACTCGCGAACGTACGTGACTGTGAAAAGTATTTTTTATTTTTACGTTACTGAAGGGAAAAGTAGTTTCGGCCAAAGATAATCGCAGGTAATTGGATTAAGCTCTCTTAATTTTGCTTTCTCATACAACTTCGTTTTCGTGACAAATTTATTTTTATTAATTTTCAACGCCAATGTCTCAAAAATGGCGGAAAAACACGCGTATAAAAGAAATGTCCGGATATGTGTGACCGTGTTCTTGGGAGGTTTAACTCGTGCAATTTTTCGACTATTGTGTAAAAACTTTCTGCACAAATTGGTTACTATCTATTGATATTTCGTATTCAATTATGAGAAATTCGATAAAAGCGATGGAAATTTTATTGTACTACAGTCGGTGCCCGCGCTGCTTCGTAGGTTAGATTCGCCGTCTTCAATGCAGTACGATCTGCAGTATGCCGAACCGAACTCCGAGCACGACATAGGCAGTCAATCATAATCACGAGTTAGCTGACTTCGGAAATAAATCGCATTTCGAGATATTTGGTGACGTGTCTTTTTTTTCTAGGCGGGGGATTTGAATTTTTCGAATAATGCATTTAATATGAAGTAAACTTCACGCTGTTCAATTAAAGGAGATATAAAATGTGTTGTTTATTCCTCAATATGAAAAGTAAAACTTGGATATTGCTTCGTCACAATTTTTTGCCTTTACCCAAAGCTTTTTCCATGTAAGGATGTAAAAATTGTAATAGGGATAGATGAAAATTTGTGAATGCGCAAAAATGATGAGGAAGCAATACGCACGTTTCAATTTGCACTATTAATAGGCGTAAAAGCGGTGCACCGGTGTATATAACGGATCACCAGTGAATTACCACTTTGACGATAAATATCAATAATTAGTATAATTCTTCTTTGGCAGCATTTAAGCAATTTTCATCCAATCTCAAATATACATACCTTTACCCCTTATAAAAAGAGGCACGTCGATGTTTCTATTCCTTCATATTTTCATTCGTTTAATAATTTTTGTTTCTGAACTCGGTACTTATATCGGAGCTTTTCACTCTGTCCTGTCAGCGGTGTATGGACTAATATTCGAAGAGTATGAAAGATTTGAGAATCCAGTCACGACCGAGGTCTTTTGAGCCCATGTATATAGCAAATAGATTCCCATCCTTCGGTGCTCACATTCTTGGTGTGTACGTATATGTGCAGTATGTCCCAAGGGTTGTTTGTGCACAACGCGTCACGTTTATCTCTCTCTCTCTCTCTCTCTCTCTCTTTCTTGCAATTACCGACAACACGGAAATAAAAAGGGATTGGAGAAAAACCGAGCAGAGAATGAGAAAAATAGCGACGAATGGCCGCAGCAGGCTCCAGGCACAGCCGTGTAGAATGAGAAACAAGAAAACCCCGCGAAGAGGAAGGGGGAAAAAAGGAAAAGAAGACCCTTGAGACGCGTCTTATCGTTCGCCGGAGCTAGGACAAGTTCCCTTACACTTACCGCGAGAGCAGTATAACTTTATTCGGTGGAACAAACTCGCTCTAGCAAGGTCGTCACTCGCACCATTTATTCTTCTTCCCGTATTTCGTCCAGTAACGGGCAAAATGCTGACCAATATTGTATTTGCCACACTTTACGGACAAAATATTGAGCGATATAAAATTATGGTGCAACAATATGCAATTTTCAATATGAACCGTTTTTTCTATCCTTCTACATAACGTGAGGTTCGATTCACTTAGTTCAGACTGTTTTTCGAAAAAATTATAAATTTAAAACGCCCGTAATTTCTCAAACTCAATATACAGGCATCCTTTGATAATGTTCCATTTACGTGGGAAGTATTAACTCGGTAACCCAAAAATTGCACAAGCTGAAGCCTCAACAAATAGCTGTACCGATTTATCGAAAACTTCAAAATTCCATAAATTTCCAACTCATCGATCAAATTTTTTCAAAATTCAATACCGAACAATGTTTCGTGATAGTCTACGTGTGTAGAAGATTTAGCCCGAAACGTCGAGCAGTGCACGAGTAATGCTTTCAATAAAGAAGATTTTTGATAGAGACAAAGATGTTTGAAAAAGTTTTAAATGGCTAAAAATCGGAACGCGTTGTTTAATCGTTATGATAATTATATTAAACAAGGGGAGGTGGCGGCTCTCCTTGCGTGCAATTTTTTGTTCGGATCAGTTAAGGAGTTATACGCAGTCAGGAGACCAAAAAAAGCGATTGTTCAAGAACTTTTTCTGGAAAAACATTTTAATTTATTAATGTAAAAATTTCCATACATATTGTGGCAACTTTTAACTTTATTTTCATATTTTTTATTTGTAAATATAATCATTTTTAAAGCTGCTATAGCCGGTCTCCGGGAGCTCCTCTAATAAAAGGCGTCTTGCGGTGAGCACGATATCTCGGGATTGGATCATTTAAAATGAAAAAACAAAAAGGATTTCGTTAATGTAAGGTATTGTCTAGTATTTAATCGAAGGAATAAACAAAATATTAATTTTTAACAAAATGGCGGCTGCTCAAAAAAAGATTTCGATTTTCAATAAAAATGTTGGCCTTAAATTGTTTATAAAATGGAAAATATTTATCGGCGATAAAAACCTTCGATTCGTCACGAAAAAATATATTTATAGAGCTCGTGTAAAAATTTGACACTGATCGGTTCAGCCGTTTCCGAGGAATTTTGCTCACCGACTTAAAAAACACAGTTTTGAGAAAAACGCATTCAAACGTTCAAAATCATGCCCAGACGCTCCGAGACGTCCTTACAAATAAGCGTGTAACTTCGAAAATATTTGTCGGATTGATATAAAGTTTTCTTTGTATATACTTAAATATATGTACACACACACACACACACACACACACGCGCGCGCGCGCGCGCGTGAAGTGTGTCACATACTTCAATTTCTTTTTTCGGACGTTTTGACACAGTACGAACACAATGGCATTGAAAACTAAAAAAAAATGTTCACCAAAGTAAATTTTTCTCTACTGACGAAGCAACAAGTCAATTGCCTAGTGCCTAATCAAATAATACAAAAAGGAATTGACCATGATTGTTGTTGAATTTTGTATTTCATTTTTTGAATTTATAAAATGAATTGCATAATCAATTGATAAATGAAATAGCTTAATTTGAAAATAAAATAAATATAGCGACAAAATTGTACTTTCCACAATCACGTAACACTATTTTTACAGCCTTTTGAGGAGTGCTTTGCCGTGATAAAAATTGCCGTAATCTACGATATAAATATGAGGCGCCTCTTTAAACGCGTTCGTAATAATAATCGCAGACGCCGAGAGCCTGGTAATGCTACTCCGTGCCAGAGATTCTTATATAGACACACTCTCGGCGCGCGGACCTAACGACTTGACCCTTGGTAATTAACCGATCCAATTATCGGTTCGGTTCCGGCTAATACATACACATCAGCTATATACACACGAGAGAATCCGCACGCCTGGTTTCTTGACTACGAGGGGAAGCTGTGGTGTCGAAGATCCACGAGCTCGAGGGGTCAGCGAAAAGGTTTTTTACACCGTTCGTAACAGGCGCCACATCCACAACGGGTCTTCTCGCGAGTGAAAATTAAATAACAGCTCTCTGTGCTCCGAAACACTAATATAGACACGCGAATCTTCAGAAAATTATAGTTTTGATTTCTCAGGGTTTTCGTGGACCATTTCTTAAACGTTCATAAAAACGCACGAAAGAAAACAAAATGGCTACGCTAAAATCTGAAATGTATCATTTTGACCAAATACAACATTTTTTTGACAAATACAGTTTTTGACATTTTTAATCTCACGATATATTGAACGATTTCGAAAAATCGTACGTATAAATGAATTTTTGGTTAATTTTTTTAATAATCCTTCGCTGGAAATTAAAAACTGCATTGTTCCCAATGTATGATTGAAAATTTTTATTTTTCTCATCTCCAACGTAATCCGTGGCTATGGTTCCTATTTGTGTTTTCGCTCGACGCAACTCGGACAGAAAACAAAAAGATGCAAATTGAAACTTGCATATTGCTTTCTCATCGTTTTCGCGCATTCACAAATTTTCCTTTATGAGCAAGAAGCTTTTTCAATATTGGTTTTCTCATAGAGGAAGCATTGCGCATGCGCAAAAATGACGAAGAAGCAATACGCATTTTTGTCTTCCTGAAGCTGAAGTGTGAGGTTTGTTCGATTTCTTATGCATTTTTCGAAAAAAATGAGAATATTAAAAAAACAAAATGCTATTATCGATTTTCTCTAAATTTAATACCAGATATCCTTCCGCTATACCCAATTGATGCAGGAAGTTGTCCCCTACATTTAAAAAATACGCATTTTTTAAATACATTTTCGCTATATTTAAAAAAAATAAATTTTTAAATGTAATAAAATCTTTACTTTTCACCGAATTATGTCAAATTCAATACCAAACATACTTGTCACCTAATGTAAAAAGTTTTTACTCGATAGCTCAAAATTAACGGAAGTTAAAGCGATCACACACTCTTTTCAAAAATCTCAACAGTACGTAACATTTCTAGCTGTCAAGTAATTGCAATGAAAATTGCAGCAAACAATGAAGGTTCAATGTCCTAAATTTGTGCAAAGTTTGCGCGAAAACGGTCAGGTCGTTCTCGCGATATAACAAGTTGAATTTTTGGAGTTCATCACATACGCACGCACATTTTTTTCTATTGTAGTTCACATTTTTCGATGCTTTGAAAACTTTTAAAGACATTGATGAAAAATCAAAATTCTTTTCTATTTCAAAAAACGAAGCTTTCTTGCTTCGTATTTTCGTTACGAAATTGGGAGACGGAAATGGACAGGCGACACGTCACCGCGAGGTAAACGCACCCCTTGACAAGACCGTTTGGTGAAAGCTCGCGATCCATTTTTTTATTATCTGAATTTCATTATTAAGGGTGAACACCACTGTGACCCCCTGTTTTTTTTCACATTTTTCAAGAAATTTTTTTGGTGGGAAAAAAAAGAGATATTCGAAAAAATTTTTTGGGTTTTGTTCCTTGTTTATTAATGTATCAAAAAACATTTTTTTCACATTTTTAACGCCGCATGGTGGCGCTGGGGCAGCTCTCGCGTCAAGTGCTGTCATCTCCGCGGCACGCAGCAGAACTCTCTTCAACGTCGATCTGAAAAAAATACCGAGTGTTTTCGTTAATAATATGATATTTTGAAGAGAAGTACATAGGGATTTGGAAAAATATTGTTTTAAAAAAAATAGGCACGCCTTTGAAATTAACTTTAATTTCAAAGGCGTGCCTATTTTTTTTTTAAACAATATTTTTTTTAAAACAATATTTTTCCAAATTCCTATGTAATTCTCTTCAAAATATCATATTATTAACGAAAACACTCGGCATTTTTTTCAGATCGACGTTGAAGAGAGTTCTGCTGCGTGCCGCGGAGATGACAGCACCTGACGCGAGAGCTTCCCCAGCGCCACCATGCGGCGTGAAAAATGTGAAAAAAATGTTTTTTGATACATTAATAAACAAGGAACAAAACCCAAAAAAATTGTTCGAATATCTCTTTTTTTTCCCACAAAAAAAAATTCTTGAAAAATGTGAAAAAAACAGGGGGTCACAGTGGTGTTCACCCTTTAGTGTGATAACCATATAAATACGCATTCATATATATATAAATATATATATAAAATATATTCCGTGAATGGGATTATAAAAGTTGTATGTCGAACGACTTATCGCCTCGAGCGCCGACTCGCTCGATTTTTATATTCCTCGTGTGGTTCCGTCAATCGTTTTGACCGATGTTCTCATCGCGATAAATATTTGAACTCGTAGAATAGCTTCGATTCTCATGAAGACCAAAGAAAAAACATACACACACAAAAGTTTGAAGAGATTCGTGCGCTTTGGACCAGAGGAATCGAACGTGTGTTTCAAGTTATCCGTTGGCGACTTTCATATGACAGACGGACAATTAGCCTTACCAATTATCCTGTCAATCGATGCTGAGAAGGGTTTCGCCTGTTCCTCGATACCGAGAAGCCCAAGCGAGGAGAAAGAGGAAAAGCCGATGAAAGAAAGGGACGATCCTTGGCTCTGCTGCGCCCAACTTCCAACACTTTTATTTCTTTCGTTCTTCCATCCGTTACATGAACCTGAGCCGGCGATACATATACCCATGAAAGTTCCAACAATCCTTTCGAAGCAACATGTATATTTGTATATCTTAGCATCGATATCTCTTTACGGAACGATATGTGATTCATCATCCTCGTTAAAGAGGATAAAAACCATTTTTTTTGTTTCAATCAGATCGAGCAGCAGGCTTGTTTGACGTATTTTATTCGCGCACAAACATCTGCCCTATGAAATTAAGTATTTCAAAAGGTCATTTTTGTGTCATGTCTTCATTGAAAAATGTACTTTAACGAAAAAATCAATAAACATAACAAATTTCGTACTTTAGGAAAGAATCGTTGTTCTCCAGTATTTCCATCCGCCAAGTGAGTAAATCCAGATGAAGATGAACAACTATCAATTTGATCAGGGATATTTCATTCCAATAACCAGAAAGTAAATTTTCAATTAGTTACAGTGCTGGGCATTCGAAGTGGAATACGGATAGCTTCGCCGATTTTCGCGAAAATTCAAGGAAATTTGATAATTTTTCGAACGAAACGGATCCCATTGAGATTAGTCAAGGAAAATGTGGGGTGTGGAAAATCGGGTGATTCGTCGACCTCGTGATATAAGGGGTAACACCACTCTAGCGGCAGAAAAAATGGCATAACACTTTGACGATTTATTTTGGAATTATGAAAAAGAGGAACAGAATTTCTTTTCAGAGGGTTTATTTAATGGCTTACAACTAGTTAAAATTTTGTGAAAAAATCGATTTTTCGTTTTCGAGGGATTTTTATAATATAACCGATGAAGAATATTCTCTGAATATTTCATGTCAATCCGTTCAAAATTGAGAGTTTCAGACGTTTTTACAGTTAGGTTCCGCGAGCCGCTCGATTCGACCCGAAACTTTAAACGCGTTTTTCTCGGAACGACTTTTTCAGAATCGGTGACCACAATATTTCAAAAACGACAGCACCGATCTACTTGAAATTATGCATACATTTTTTGTATATCAAAAGGCAGTCCTTAATCGAAGCATTTTTTTTTATGCATACTTTATTTTATATCAAGGAAAATGTAGTTGGTTTTTCACCGAAATTTTGACGATCACTTTCGATTGATGACCATTTATTCGATAATCATTATTTTATTGGATCCTCCGATTAAAGACTAGATAATACAATCGAAAAACCAAATCTATTTGGTTTTTTTATTTCAAATGATTTATTTCCGAGCAGCAGCGGTCACTGATTGGAGGACAGTGGTCTGCAAAATTCATTGTATTTCTCACATTTACGAATATTTTTCAATAAGAAAATTGTAAAACATACTTTAAATCACACTCTTTACTGTGAAAAAAAATTGGAAACCTGCAACCATTTTCCCAAAAAAAATTCACGAAAACACTCTTTTTTGGCCGCGAAATAGATGTAAGCCCTTAACACATATTGAAGTATGAAAAAATATGTTTATTATCATTTCGATACAACATGGCGGCGACAGAGCCCATCTTGAAAATTGTCGTTTTTAAAAACACCTTCACGGAAGGACGGTTTTCTTGTAAAGTATAAGACCTGGAACAAAAAACCAAAGAATTTTATAATCTATATACTATTGGCTATGGGACTACGTAGGGGTTTTTATTAAATCAAATTTTATAGATATCGTGCACTTTTGAAAAGTTGAATCGATTTTTTGCCAAAAAAAGCAGTAAATTGTTTATAAAAAAAAGTTTACATTAAATAAAAAAACGACTACGTACTCCGATAGAGAATGTAATTGTGAAGCTCCCATCGGAATTTTAAGTCGATCCATGCAACCGTGTTCAAGTAATCCGTCCTCCCAGTTTGAAAAAGACGATTTTCAAGATGGGCTCTGTCGCATTTTACATCGAAATGATAGTAGACATTTTTTTGTCATACTTCAATATGTGTTAAATAAACCCTTTGAAAAGAAATCCTATTCCTTTTTCCATACTCACAAAATAACTCATTAAAGTTAGGCCTTTTTTCCTGCGGCTAGAGTGGTGTTACTCTTTAAGGGTCGCGGATGCGATAGAGGGTAAATATAGTATCCAACTAAACGGTTACGAGCAGGGATGAAAACTACTCCAGGAGCAATTGGATGCGCAACCTACCGGCGGCAGGGGCAGGGGATCAAAGTGAAAATCTTCTGTCGAGGCTAGCGCGAAAACTGGTGAGTCGATCGGGCTCATTTTTATCGTAGATTTACGAGGGCCTGTGACCTCGTGAATAGAAATTGGCGTCATTGTTCCCCGAAAACGGTGGGGAGGTGCATCGTCAAAGTGCAATTTTCAAATTCGTCCACTTCGACTTCGTTGTTCCACTTCAACCGCCCAGCACTGTAAATGTTTCAACATTGAAATGATCATAATGATCCTTATGTTTTTTGATATAGCGCCTGAATTTAGGAAGATTGGCCCCTGCAAAATTGGTTCCGGAGATTTGGTAATCAAAAAAATGACCCCAAAAGTAGCGGCGGTGGAATTCAGAGACAGAATGCAGCGGGAGGGAGAGGCACAACAGTTAACCAGCACCAAAAGACATCTCGCGCGGCGATTCAAACAAAAGCCAAAGAAACTGTAACAAAGCGAAAAAAAATCGAACAAAGCCCAAGTAACTGAAACAAAGTCACAAATACGAACAAAGCCAAAGAAGAAACTCGTGTGCCTAAGGCACAAACAGATCACCAATACCAACCGCATAAGCGGTTCACCTATACCAAGGGCTCCTTCGCGGTGACTCGAACAAAGCGATAAAAGTCGAACAAACACAAAAAAAAACTCAAATGGAGCCAACAGTCGTATGGCTACCTCACCGCCATTAATTTGGAAAGCAATTTTCTTGGAGGCCGATTTTCCGAGTGCCTTCTTCTAAAGACCAATGGTTCCTGTTCCAAACTTGTCGATCTGTACCGGTGTCTTTTTCGTCCTCAGTAACGGACGCTACAACGTGAGCCCGTACATTATCAATGCGACGAGAGCTGGAAAGAGTGTGCAAGCCCGCGAGACTGTGGGTTAAAACGATCGCGCGCCACGTCGACAATCTCTCGTTTGCTCGTCGAGAGAATAGAGTACACGGAACATATTCTTCTGTTTCCTTTGGCCTCTTATTCGTGCTTCTCTTTGCTTATATTCTTTCTGCACCGCAAAAAACACATTGTAAAACCTCCCCGAATGGTACCCTCTACCGCGTATACATATCGATGACTCAGTACCAGAAGGACGTACAGCCCAGCCCTATACACACGCGATAGACGCCCTTTGACTTTAAGCAATCGATAA
This sequence comes from Oxytorus armatus, assembly GCA_958009045.1. Taxonomy (NCBI): domain Eukaryota; kingdom Metazoa; phylum Arthropoda; class Insecta; order Hymenoptera; family Ichneumonidae; genus Oxytorus; species Oxytorus armatus. The sequence goes on along the minus strand of OY253749.1, from coordinate 5,195,678 downwards.
ACAGAAATATGAACATATAAACTGCTGACCAACGAAAGGACGTAACTTTAGCTGTTGAATCGTGCGAGGTATGTCCATTACTTTGTTAAAAGTCGATATATCTATGTATATACGTGTGAGACAGGTCGAAGGCACTCACGGTGTTTTCCTCGTGGCAAACAATTTGTCCACCTTCCGCACGAGCTCGGAGACGCGACATTATAGCTCACACATTTACAGTGAGACAGATCTCCGTCTATATAATACATACAGTGTCACGATTAAGATACGTTGCTTTTGTTTCAAACATTTTTTTTTTTCGTCCTTTCTCGTTCACCCCTTTCGTCTTGTTCGGACGAAAATTCGAGCGAGCAAATTTCGGACGTAGGATTTGTCAATCCCAGTCACAAATTTTTTTTTTGCATCGGGCGCGCGTTTAAGCGGCCATCTCGTTCGGAGAGCAAAACTTTTTTGATCGTTTATTATTTGTTTTTTTCGTTGCTTTTGCGAAGTGTCGAATATAGACGTGATATAATTCGATTACACGGGGATTCTGCATGTCACGATAATTTTCGGAATACTCTCCGACGTGGAGATATTTATTATATTGGGAATTACCATGGAGGCGTGGGCTACTCAACATGGCCGCTCATTGCCGGTCAGCCCAATTCAACCAGCACTAGTCAGCACGGGGAACGGTAGTAAATCCTTGATTATCGTATATTTTTCGGCAAAATTTAGTGTTTTTAGTATGTTCCGATAATCAGGATTGTTACCGTTGATGTTTGTGGGTGAACAGAATCAACTGCGCCAATTGGATACAGACGGAGTGCATTATTACTGTAAGAATACGGTGACCCCATATGAAGTGCCATGTTTAACCTCTAAATCAGAAAAATATAACCCGCCACTCTACGGCTAAATAAATGACTTCGAACAATAAACTATGACTTATAACATCGATCTATCACGCGACATAATGTTATATTTATAAATTGTTCATTTTTAAGCATAAGTGTGATTTGTTTTTATCTTTCGCGTGGACTGAAAATCTCATACCCCTCGGACCGAACATCGTCCATCTTCTCCCGATTTTTATTTATTATATTGTTGCTGTAATAAAGCAGTACAATTCAAATTATGATTAACACGTGACACATTCGCACAGTAATTATCGGGCGCCGACTTAGAGAGAGTAGTTTGAAATTTGGCCGAGAGAAGTCAGGTTGCTAAATCGTAATTCCCAATACTCATTGATGGGGTCTGCAATGGACATGCGATCGGTACGCGGTGCTTCGACGGTCTCCCCAAGTTAAGCGGTATTGGTTACCATACTGGGATGAGTGTCAGCTTAACTGATGCGCTGTCTTGCACACCGAGTACCAGGCATGAGGACATTTTTCCGAGTTTTTGATGGTAATGCAACCAAAACTGCGGTAAAATGTAGGTACTGATGTGGGTCAGGTTTTCCATCAGTTTCGTCGTGTCCTCGTGCAAAAATACGATATCGTAATACATTGCGGATTGGTATTGAAAACTGGAAAAGTCTTTTTTTTTCAACCGTCGCAAAGTTTTCTCCGTGAGGAAGCAACAAAAAAATACTCATCGATTTGACGAACAAATTGGAAGTAAAAAATCCGAAGAGGAAATAGGAAATTATTGTTCGATCATTGCTGGAATCTGGTGTTTCCTTGGTAACACACACGGTATCGCGTTCTCTTGTCCAAAATATGGCATACCAGAAGCAGCGGAGAACGGCGAGTATCACAGCAGGATAGGTTATGTCTCGTGACGGAAGGATTTTAAACGTATGAAATTTTATTCCCATGTGGCTTAGTTCCCATGTATAATTCCCATCGTGTACAATTCCCGTCGTATAAGATTCCCGTCGTGTAAAATTCCCGTCGTTCGGAACTCTCTTTGCGGACAAGTGGGGGTATACATGTGGCGCTCCACTAAATACTTCAGTGGTTCTCAATTATCAATTTCGACAGCCGCAATGTCGAATTTCAACCGATCATTTGGCCCAACTAATTATACGTAATCAATGAATTCAAGAAATGTCTTATTTATCATAAAACTTAAAAAAACGACCTTGTAAAATTCAAACGGATATAACTCGAGTAGTGCTTGAGCAATCGTGCTCAAATTTTGGGAAGAAGCAAAGCTTTAAGCGCTCCTTGTTTGTAGATTATCTTGTTAAAATTACTCAAGGATTTCACATTTTGTTGAATTTTCGAAATAAAAATACATATGGCCCTCTAATTTTCGTCAAACTTTGAGGTACAATAGCATTGCATTTTTTTAACTTTAATAGTGTATCATTAATAAGATAACCGAAATTGAAAAATGCATTTGTTCACAGTGGTAATTGATATGTATCTCCTCTATACTGATTAAAATATTGACAGTAGGTTTGTCTATACTGTAATCCAAACGAAGACATTTTTTAGAGCTTCAATGAGAACATTCATAGTAATGTGAGTTGTGAAGAAAAAAATATCTTCAAGCCAAGACCTAATGTGATAAAAGAAATTTTTCGATGATACGATGCGGATCAAGAACATGATACTTTGAATACTTCGCATTGATGACCTCAAACACTGCGCCTAATCAGCACTCACCAATTTATTAATTTGCTTTCTTTTTTGATCCATTGAAAATCCGATTCCCGAAATTTTTCACAAAGACTATTTGGGAATTAGCTTAAAGTTTCCACTGTGCAAATGCATTTTTTAATTTTGGCTATCTCATCAATGATGCTCTCTTGGAGTAAAAAAAATGCAGTGCTATTATACCTTAAACTTTTACGAAAATTAGAGGGCCGATTTCTGCAAACGAGAAGTGCTTGAAGCTTCCCATTTTTGGAAAATTTGAGCACGATTGCTCAAGCAGTGCTCGAGATATATCCGTTTGAATTTTACAAGGTCGTTTTTTTAAGTTCTATGATAAATAAGACATTTCTTGAATTCACTGATTTCGTATAGTTAGTTGATCCAAATGATCGGTTGAAATTCGACATTGCGGCTGTTTAAATTGATAATTGAGAACCACTAAAGTATTTGGTGGAGCGCCCCATGAATACTTCCACTTGTCCGTAAAGAGAGTTCCGAACGAGGGGAATTGTACACGATGGGAATTGAGACACACGGAATAAAATTTCATACGTTTAAAACCCTCCCCTCGTGACACCAAACTCGTGACACCGAACCCAAACAATCTCGTGACATCAACGCCCGAATGAGAGTAACCACTATGCGCCACGAGCATAGAGAGAGCCTTGTGGCCCTCGAGGAATGCCGCAAACTATTTAGCGAGCGCTCAACGTGACGTGGTCATTCTTGACAGAAACTCGACATTGTTAGTTGGTCAAATGAGAGTTGCATTTTTAAAATATTGTAATAATATCGACATACTCTGGTTTAGAAAAAAATTGTAATATGAATAAGTTCAATTTTAGAGATGCACGCAATTTTAAATGCCTACCATGAAATTACTTGATTCAAATCTTTACGAAATGAAAAATATTAATACAGAACAGATTTTGTATATTTGTTAGACCGAGAGACTGGGAATGAGCGGGTATATTGACTAGGCTACACCTCCGTGATAATTCCCAATATTTACAACGGAATTATAAAATAATTTTTTACACATCATATGTTATTTAATATATATTTGCTATGATAAATACGATAAGAAAAACGAAGCAAAGATATTTCTCTTTCATATTACTATTTTCACATGCAAATTGCTGAGAGGAAATCAAAATCGTGTCCGATCCAAAGGGTGTTATAATAATTCGAATATGATTATTACGAGTTCCCAACTCTCCAGTTAATTATATATTTGTATATACAAGTACGGGGCGTTATCGTAATTAGCGGAATGTGTATCCGCCTTCGCTCACCCATATAGTGTGTACTAGAGAGCATATATAATATAAAAGCTGAGGAGAATTTTTGTTCTCTCTCTCTCTTTCTTCTATAAATCGTTAAAAATGCGTCGTACTGCGCTCGCATATTGCACCCGTGTAGAAATATAGCCAACCATTTAAATACTTATGTATTTCTCAATTAGAACGAGAGTGTTTAATGATCGCGGATTACATTTTGAAAGGGATATTTCACGATCGCGTGCAACGAGAGCCCCAATGTGAAACCCAACAACGCCATCGTCCACAATTCTCTCGCCCATATAATAACTTAAAAGTCGTGCGAGTGACGTCGGTGTAAAAACTAAATGATGTTTAAAACGATACGGCACTGTGCCCCGTTCTGTTTTCACTAATATCACGCTCCCACGTATTCACGTCGTAGCTCGTATCAGCGCCAAGAAATGCATGAATACGTCATTTCGCAAACAATATATGATACGTATGCCCTCGTGGACGTATAACAAACGGGCACGACGGGATGAAATTCCTCGGTTGACCATCTAAAAAGTCGATTACCTGTAACACTCCTCGGACTCTTATCTCCGACGGGAAAAGGTGCTGTGTATCGTTTTATACAGAGAAGCTTTACAACCGTGAAGAAATTCCACGTTTGCGAATAAATAGGAATAAAAAGAATATCACTGCGATGACGTGCGTGAAAATAAAAATTGCAGTCATGAAATTTTCTTTACGATCGCGATTTGCTTCGGGAGAATCGACGAAAAAAGAATCCTTTTCGATCTCTCTTCCTCCTCCTCTCTCTCTCTCCTTCTCGTCGGTACGAAAATTATCGAATCGTTTAAAATCATTTCGCGTATTCTTCTTTTGCTTCGCACACGGTCGCGTCATCGTCGTGCGACGAGAAATCAAAGAAGCAGTGACTATCGAGAGCCGTATATATAGGAATTGAGGAAGAGATAAAAAAAGGATAAAGAAACTGAATACCGAGTCTGGAAACGAAAGAGAAGAATAAAAAAAAGTGAGCCGTCATGGGACGCCTGGTAGATGTGAAACATTCAACATCTTGAGAATACCGTGTGGGATATGTGGCGTGGAGAATTAAGAAAAAACAACAAGAAAAGTAGCTTTTGATTTTCTTCTATAATATTTATTTGCTTGCTTCATATGTTACTTCGGTTATAGTAGCAGTCGTTGCTGCGTTTGTACGATGAAATTAACAACCGGCCGATGATAGCTGAAGTATGAAACATGTGGTTGTTCATGATCAACTGAAATTCATTTTGGAGAAAATGTATGAGTGGCAATGATTCAGCTTTAGCAAAATTAACGTTGAAATCCCCTACTAAAATTAATGGAAGTTCATGTAAATTTGCTTCTAATAGCATTGAACCAGATGGACTATATTTGAGTAGTTCTTCGTGTAAAAATCGTATGATATTGTGAATTTTTTGGTTTGGGGAAATATATACAACGACCATGACCAATTCCCTTCCATCGTCCATAACAATTTGTGCCGCACATAAATCGCCAATATCGTCTTGACCAAAACCAAGTCCCCTTACATTTCTCAACCTAACGATTATGCGAGATGTAATAACATCCAATGAATCTCTATTCTGATAAATAGCTGCACCACCAGCTCTAAGATTTTTGCGTTTAAAGTGAACAATACAATGAACGTTGGGGATGTCGACGTTTTCTTCATTACCAAGCCATGTTTCACTCAATAATAAGAAATTACTATTGTTAACGATCGAATGTTGTAGATCTGGGACATGCTTTCTGAGACTTTGACAACTCAACGTGAATAACGACAATCCCTTTCTTGATGTTATGAAATTTGATACTAATCCTTGTAGTGTCTCGAGTCTATTAAGCGATAATCTTCTAAATTCTTCTTGCAACGTTACAACTGATGGATCAATTCGTCTGCCGTGCTAAAATTTTAGATCGATAGTACGTGTATATATGTATGCCTTCAATACTTGTTACTCGCGATAGGGCTACATATAATAATTGTATAGAATGAGTCTTCTTATATTCATAAACAATTTCGTTGTAAGTCCCCCCTTGAGACTTATGGATAGCACATCCAGGGGTGCGATTCTGTACTTGACGCAACGAAGCGATGCAACTCGACAGCCAATTGCAAGGAAGATTCCAACGGAAAGACGCAACTCTCATAGGCCATTTCGGTTTTGCATCAGACGCTATGATATTGCGCCTGGTACAGAATCGCGCTCAGGTATCAATGGAAAATAAACTTCTCTACCGCACAGATGTCTATTCTATACTATGTATAGTATAGACATCTGTGATCTACCTACAACTATCGGTCTCGTTAGCGAGCGATAGCCTATGAGAGTCGCGCCTTTTCGCTGGATCTTCCTTGCAATTGGCTGTTGCACGCTAGCGCCAGACGCTATGATATTGCATCTGAGGGGCGATTCTGAACCAGACGCGATATCATAGCGTTTGACGCAAAACCGAAATAGCCTATGGGAGTCGCGCCTTTCCGCTGGAATCTTCCTTGCAATTGGCTGTCGAGTTGCGTCGCTTCGTTGCGTCAAGTACAGAATCGCACCCCTGGATGTGCTATCCATAAGTCTCAAGGGGGGACTTACAGCGAAATTGTTTATGAATATAAGAAAACTCATTCTATACAATTATTATATGTAGCCCTATCGCGAGTAACAAGTATTGAAGGCTTATACATATATACACGTAATATTGATCTAAAATTCTAGCGTGGTAGACGAATCGATCCATCAGTTGTAACGTTGCACGAAGAATTTTGAAGATTATCGCTTAATAGACTCGAGACACTCCAAGGATTAGTATCAAATTTCATAACATCAAGAAAGGGATTGTCGTTATTCACGTTGAGTTGTCAAAGTCTCAGAAAGCATGTTCCAGATCTACAAGATTCGATCGTTAACAATTGTAATTTCTTATTATTGAGTGAAACATGGTTTGGTAATGAAGAAAACGTCGACATCCCCAAAGTTCATTGTATTGTTCACTTTAAACGCAATAATGTTAGAGCTGGTGGTGCAGCTATTTATCAGAATAGAGATTCATTGGATGTTATTACATCTCGCATAATCGTTAGGTTAAGAAATGTAAGGGGACTTGGTTTTGGTCAAGACGCTATTGGCGATTTATGTGCGGCACAAATTGTTATGGACGATGGAAGGGAATTGGTCATGGTCGTTGTATATATTTCCCCAAACCTAAAAATTCACAATATCGTACGATTTTTACACGAAGAACTACTCAAATATAGTCCAGCTGGTTCAATGCTATTAGGAGCAAATTTACATAAACTTCCATTAATTTTAGTAGGGGATTTCAATGTTTATTTTGCCAAAGCTGAATCATTGCCACTCATACATTTTCACCAAAATGAATTTCAGTTGATCATGAATAACCACATGTTTCATACTTCAGCTATCATCGACCGATTGTTAATTTCATCGAACCAAACGCAGCAACGACTGCTACTGTAACCGAAGTAACAGATGAAGCAAGCAAATAAATATTATAGAAGAAAATTAAAAGCTACTTTTCTTGTTGTTTTTTCTTAATTCTCCACGCCACATATTCCACACGGTATCCTCAAGATGTTGGATGTTTGACATCTACCAGGCGTCCCATGACGGCTCACTTTTTTTTCTCATTGCCAGTTCATGAAATAGATATATCTCAGTAATGCATGTGTGAGTTCACTAGCGTTACACGAACGGTGATTTCGTGGTTATTTCATGATTTCATATTATCATTGAATGATTTTATAAATCAATATTTTATTCAATACATTAAGTATTCGACATTTAGAGTGAATAAAATTGTAAATTCATTTTAAAGTTCACTTTTTGTGAATTTTTGCTTGAATATTATAAAATTATGGCAGGGAGTGATACAGATTCGGAGTATGAGTGCGATGCTCCAGGACCATCAACCAAAAAAAAATAGAGTGTACTTTAGACCACACAACTGAAGCACAACTTTTTTGCAACATACAAATATATACATGTATAAAAGTAAAATATATTTGAAAACCCATGAACATTAAAAAAAATAAGCGACCTTCACCGTAGTCGCATATGATGTGTAACATCTGACATCTCACCTTGGTAATCAGCAACACTAACATTATATCCCGAAAAAAATGATTCAGGTATTATTTGAAATGATTTTTCGTAGCAAAGAATAATTCTTTTTAATGAAAATTGTATTTTATTTAATTAACGCTAGGAGTAATGCAATTTTTTATTGGAGACAGTTATTTTTGTTCGATTTGGGGGAGAGCAGAGACATTTCATCGAAGTATTACATGCAGTCACTGTTGATGTAGACGGAGAAAATGGCAACGATGGCAATCGTAAAGTTGCATGACTGACAACCAGATTTGGTAAAGCAGTAGTTGGGTCGCCCGTTGATATCTGTGAGAGAAATAAGTTCGCTGCACGTGCCCGAAAATCCCTGCTACGCTGAGTCGAATTATGCGCATTTTTTTTGGGTCTACCTTTCCATTTTTTCATTTTTCCTCACGTTTTTTCTGCCGGTAATCTCGGATATATTCTGCTCTGGATTTACCCATCTCTGCAACTCACGAAATTATTAGAATTAAATTAGAATTATAAATATTTAAGAAATTATTAATACCAAAGAAATTATCCGTGTAATTAATTAATTTGTTTTTTGTTTATCAAAACAAAAAATATCAATTGAGCAGCGACAGAAATTAACCTCAAAAGTTAAAAAAGCTATTTGTTTTTTTTTTTTTATCAAAATTAAAAATATCAATTGAGCAGCGACAGAAATCAATCTCAAAATTTAAAAAAGCTAAATATTCAAATATTTATTCGAATAATTATTCATTATTACTCACTTGCATTTTTTATCCATGATCTGCACTTTTTTCAAACACATTATCAACAGTATATACATTTATTAATGTAGTTTACACATATAAATTAGTTTATATAACAGCACACTTCATACAGAACACTGGATGTTAAGCGCACAGCTGATGAGTCCTCTCTATTTCCCTTTCTCTTTCTCGTCACACACGCACACGCTGTGTTGGCTGACAGTACCAACCTCTCGGAAAATGGGTTGGTACCATCTGACGGCCAACGCTACCACCGCGCGCGCTCATTGGTCAAATCAAATAGCGCGCGCTTCTCGGGCTTCCTGTTACACATTTCCGTCCCTTTTCACGAAATCACTGCCACAGATTGCAGGAAACCGAGTGGAAAAATATTACACATAAAAAAAAAAAATTTACTTTCATGTGTATATAACTGTATGGTGCGAAAAAAGTTTTACTTCAATTGTGTTGTCTAAAGCACACTCAATTTTTATATATCCCCGAGTGCGTGTGTTTGTCTTTCTTAGGCAAAACATGGCGGCAAACGCAATAATAATTGTACGAGGATACACTATCTTGTATGCGTTTACACAATTTTGTTGCTCTTTTCAGTTCTCGATATCGAGGTTATTTTAATACCGATACGTCAAGTACCGCGTGGTAATGTTCTCGTGGATACGTACGGAACAGGTACCTATTTAGAAAAGTTTCCGAAATATTCTAAATTCTTCGAGGTGTTCGATGGGAATTACTGTTTCCGTAAATATTGGACGAATAGGAAAATCCACATGAATGAATTTGTAGATGTATCGTCAAGTATGGTACGGACATCATTCATGAACTCGTAAGTTAAAAAAAATCTTCTCCCCGATCGTCGAACGACCGAGGGAAAGACAGAAATAATTCTACAGTTCGGTCTTGCGTGTGTAACAGGCGAAGATAAACGACCTCAAAAGGGATGTACGGGCGGAAAGGATCTCGACTCTATTTTAGATACGAAGTGAGAAAAGCAGAAACATCGAGGAGATCGCTGGAGATGAATGAGACTGCGCGTTGCTTCACGTGCGAATTTCTTGTCGGCATCCTTCTTCACTTCTTCGTCCTCCAGCGTCGCTACCGTCTCTTGTGTCTCGTTGAACCATAAGGAAGGAAACAGCTCTTTGATTGGACTATCCTCCTTACTTTTTCCGGAGCTTCGAGAATCGTCCAATCGCTATAGTCACAGTCTTCTTCTTGTCATTTCATGGACAATTAAGGCGGTCTTCCCGAAGACCGCCTTAATTGTAAAAAAAAATCCTCATTTAGACTAGTCTAAGCGAGGATTTTTTTTGAAGTTTAAAAAGAAAAAAATCATAGGTACCATTAAATATTTCAACATCGGTCTTTTTTTTCACTTTATTGATACTTGCAGGCACTCTGCAAATTTTTTCGAGTACAATAAAAATAAATTCAGGGTGCTACGCGATTTCAAGTCACCATGAGTCCACGGTGACTATAACCGTGATTCCAGACGCACTACCCAATTGAAACAAAAAAACCAAAAAGATTATCGCCCAGTACGAACATGGCTATCGCATGACCCTCTAAAGATTCAAAGAAAAAAAAAATTCTAGTGTGTCGTGACGCACGATTGAAGTGAAACTTGTATGTATTCGTAGAGAGAAGGGGTAAGATGTTGAAGAGGATAGTGAGCAGGAGAGAGATTAAAAAACACATTAAATCAGTGAGTCAACAAACGGTTATTAATTGAAATTTTTTTATTGAGAATTTTGTTTTCTGAAAAAATTTCACGTATTTCCAACTGAGTTATCCGTCAGCGGTGTATTTAAATGTACAACATTAACAATTGGATTATGATAGCTGAAGTATGAAATAAAATGTTTCAGCTCTATATTGTGCAAATTTCTCGCAAAAACCGCGTCGATTGTTGTGCCACCTTTTGTCGTGGGATCATTTCTACCGTTAATCACTTTAAATGCAAATTTGTCATTTAGAAAGTCTAGCAATGCTTGACACTCTGGGTTGGAAAAATTGACGCTGAAATCTCCAGCAAGAATTACTGGTTGTTCTGCGTAATCTACAGGTTCTCCAATAAGTTCTGCGAGTGCTTGGGAACCTGCAATCGACAGTGGCAATAAAGATTTACCGAGGAACTGTTTGATGTCACGGATTGCAGAATTGGGTGATATGTAGACTGCTATTAAAATCAGTTTTTAAAATAAATTTGAAAGCGACTGTTAAAGACGAAGAAACACGGAATCTCATGTTTTTAGCTGCCATATAAAGTAAATGACGAGGAGTAACGCCACGTCGATCCGTTCTTCTTATTTCACTCGAGGCAATTTGAAAAGGGCTAACAGTAATCCCGTCTCTAAATGTCCTCATTCGTCCAAGATATATGCCTGGAAAAGATAGTTCTTCGGCATATTCATCAAACAACAAACTCTTCGGAATATTATTTTCCCCTGGTGCAAATCGCAAATATTTGTCTTCGTCCCATAATAGCGTCTGTTGTTGTGCGACGAGACTATCTTTGATTGTAATTTCTTCGCTAACTTCATCGTTAGGCATATCACCGTCATCAACAGGTTCATTTAGAAACGATGGATCGATTGTTATGTCTTCATAGAGCGGAGTATTGCTTAGAAACTGTAGCCAAGCTCGTACGGTTCTTTTGTTTACTCAACCTTGAAGGAAGCTCGATTGATGTATTTTTCTCTTTTTAATATGTACATTGATACTATAGTCGTCCCCTATATCTCGGGGCAAACGCTTGACCATCGTATCCACGTTTACAGGAACATTTATAACCTGTCCGAATATACCATACTGACCATGAACATGTCTCAAACGTTTTATTTCCATAAAAGGAATTCTCGGGGAAATCAATCTTCCAGTAATAATATCCAATGGTGGCAAATTCGATGCAATTGGTGGATATGTGAAGCCGTTGTAAATCGCATAAGTTGGAATTTTGTTTGCCCGTAATGACGAAAAACACGTTTGACACGATCTATTATTTTCTCTTGCTCGCCCTGGTAAAATCGTATCGATTATATCTTGATCAATATTGACAGACAAGTGACATGAATCACGCTCAAACCACAGTCGATCGCATATTGAGCACGAAAATCCAAAAGGATTATTCGTAAACTTTTTTTCAAAAATGTCACGTGTTTTTTTGAAATGATGGAATTGAGTATAAGGTAATTGTGGAGTACTTGTCGTAGAAAGTAGTAACGCATCGTCCCGAGTAGATTTTGTACGTGCTCTATATTCACGCTGACGTTTTACTGCTAAATTCCTTCTCTTTGAATTCGGTGAATGAACATCGTGAACTGTCGAAGGGCTAGCACTCGTAGATAGTTCAGCAATCATACATGGACCAGCAATAGATGGCCCAGTATTTGTAGATGGGGCTGCAATAGATGATTCAGCATTAACCAATGGATTAACAATAATAGAGTTCAGTGTAATATTATTACCTTTTAATTTTCGCCGTATTCTACATTCACGCTGACGCTTTGCTGCTAACTTTCTTCGCTTGGAATTAGGTGAATCAACATCGGGAACTACAGAAGGGCAATCACTCGTAGATGGTTCAACCTGTTGTTCTGCAGCTTGATTTGTCGTTGGATTGTCGTTTGGTTGGCATGCAACTTTTTGACGAGCTCTATACTGTAGCTGGTATTCTGTCGCTGTGTTCCTTTTAGAGCCACTTGTCGTTGTACTTGATGGAATATTAGGTTGTATTAAAACAATATATATTGAGAACATATGTAAATGAAGAATATAAAATAAAAAGAAACAAAAACAAATAAATTCAGAATATTGGAATATAAATGATCCAGGGGTGCGTGTGACGCAAAAGAGATATATAACGTCTGGTACAGAATCGCACCCCAGGAAAAGTAGACTTTATCTCTCTATATTATATAAATATTTCGCAGCCGCCGCCGCCGCCGTGTACAAGAGTTGAGGGGATCGAGCAGGGGCGGGGGAGGCGCGGGTGGGGCGCGGGCGGGCGGGCGGGCGGGGGGGGGGTTGGCGCGCGAAGCGCGCTGGGGGGCAGAGCCCCCCTAGTATATATATATATAGGATAGCACTATACGACGCATTACATATATATATATATATCTCTATATTATATAAATATTTCGCCGCCGCCGCCGTATACAAGAGTTGAGGGGATCGAGCGGCGGCGGGGGAGGCGCGGGCGGGGGGGGGGGGGGGGCGCGAAGCGCGCAGGGGGGCAGAGCCACTATAAGACGCATTACATATCTCTCTATATTATATAAATATTTCGCCGCCGCCGCCGCCGCCGTGTACAAGAGTTGAGGGGATCGAGCGGGGGTGGGGGAGGCGTGGGTGGGGGCGTAAGCGGGGGAGGGGGCGAAGCGCGCAGGGAGGCAGAGCCCCCTAGTATATATATATATATTATACTAGGGGGGCTCTGCCCCCCTGCGCGCTTCGCGCGCCAACCCCCCTCTGCCCCGCCCACGCCGGCACCCGCGCCTCCCCCGCCTCCGCTCGATCCCCTCAACTCTTGTACACGGCGGCGGCGGCGGCGGCGGCGAAATATTTATCTCTCTATATTATATAAATATTTCGCCGCCGCCGCCGCCGCCGTCGCCGCCGTGTACAAGAGTTGAGGGGATCGAACGGGGGCGGGGGAGGCGTGGGCGGGGGGGGTTGGCGCGCGAAGCGCGCAGGGGGGCAGAGCCACTATACGACGCATTACATATATATATATATGTATTATATAAATATTTCGCCGCCGCCGCCGCCGCCGTGTACAAGAGTTGAGCGGATCGAGCGGGGGCGGGGGAGGCGCGGGTGGCGGCGTGGGCGGTGGGGGGGGGGTTGGCGCGCGAGGCGCGCAGGGGGGCGGAGCCCCCCTAGTATAATATATATACATATATGTAATGCGTCGTATAGTGGCTCTGCCCCCCTGCGCGCTTCGCGCGCCAACCCCCCCCCCCCCCCCCGCCTACGCCCCCACCCACGCCTCCCCCGCCCCCGCTCGGTCCCCTCAACTCTTGTACACGGCGGCGGCGGCGGCGGCGGCGGCGATATATTTATATAATATAGAGAGATACTAGGTGGGCTCTGCCCCCCTGCGCGCTTCGCGCGCCACCCCCCCCTTCCCGCGCCTCCCCCGCCCCCGCTCGATCCCCTCACCCAGACTACTCGATCCCGCTCGCTCTCCTCAACTCTTGTACACGGCGGCGGCGGCGACGGCGGCGGCGGCGGCGGCGAAATATTTATATAATATAGATATATCTCTCTATATTATATAAATATTTCGCCGCCGTGTACAAGAGTTGAGGGGACCGAGCGGGGGCGGGGGAGGCGCGGGCGGGGGGGGGGGGGGGGGGGGGGGGGGTTGGCGCGCGAAGCGCGCAGGGGGGCAGAGCCCCCCTAGTATATATATATATGTATAAATATTAATTGAAAATATACGCACCATCACATAACCTAGACTGCAAAGATTTGTCTTCGGCACGGTCACTACTCATCTTTATTTATATAGTCTTTTATTTTTATAGAATAATAACTCTAACTAAAACACAGCATGTATAATTTATGTACACAACACTGATATGAACACTATATTACACCATATCAATATAAAAGTAACTTTTAATAAAACACGTTGACTGAGTACAAATGCTTCTAGAACATTTCTATCGTTGTACTGCGTCATTCATCACCGAGTGGACATAAGGCTTTCCTTGTTCCTTTAGCATAACGTCTGACCCGAAAGAGCGATAGCCTATGAGAGTCGCGTCTTCAGGGGAAAGACACAACTCTCATAGGCTATTTCGATTTAGCGTCTGACGCTATAGCATAGCGTCCAACGCAAAACTGAAATAGCCAATTACAAGGAAGGCGCGACTTCCATAGGCTATTTCGGTTTTGCGTCGGACGCTATGATATTGCGTCTGGTTTCTCTCTCTCCCTCTCTTTCGCACCGACTCTCTATCCTTATTCCCCCCGTATTTATCTTTCTATCCCCTCTACGCATGCGTGAGCGGTCACGCATAACGCGTTAAACGACTATACTCGATTAAGAAGTTTCACTTCAAAAATTGACAACATGGCGACCTTCTAAATGATGTGTACGGATATTTTAATTGAAAAAAATCGTTGAACAACCATAAAAAATGTTTAATATTTTTTTCTTCAAAATTTTAGAGGTTCATGCGATAGACATACTTGTACCAATGAATAATCTTTAAAATTTTTTTGTTTTAAATGAGTCGAACGTCTGAAATCATGGTCACAGTCGCCATGGAAACACGGCGACTTGAACCCGCGTGCAAACAATTTGCAAAACACCTGCAAGTATCGGTAATAAGAAATATTTAATAGCACTTATGAATTTTTTTTTAACTTTGTAAAAAAATTCTCGTTTAGACTAGAGGACTGCCTTCATAGGACAATCACTATGCCGTTTGCTGGACAAGCAGAAGGGCCGATGTACGGGTATACAGTAACGGGAATTATGTCGGTTTGGTCGCCAGCAATCGGTATACAGTGGTCAATGATTGGATGGATCTCAACGACGATTCAGTCCTCTTTTCTTCGTATCTTTTCATCCTGATGTTCTCGTGTTCCGCAGTCTCTCAAATCTTGCAGTCTCTTTTTCTCCCGCACTCCCTCGGCCGTTTCTCTTTCCCCTTTCATCGTGCTGCTGCTGCTGCTGCCGCTTATGCTGTCTCTTCAGCTATCGGCACGAATGCTCCTCGTCCTCTCCACTTTTCTTCTTCTCCTTTCGCTTCTTCTGATGCGCTGATGTTGCCTTTATCCCGGCAAAGCCACCGCGCGGTCACGTTCCGAGAAACCGGATGGCGTTTTCATCGAGACTCTTCGAACGACGGCCAAGTACGAGAAGAAGAAGAAAGATGACGAGAAACAATGAGCTTCCACTTGTTCGCCTCCGCGTTGGGTCGATGTCCTTCCTTTTTACCAATATTCTCTCTGTCTATACATATATACAGTGCTGGGCATTGGAGTGGAATGCGGATATCTTCGCCGATTTTCGCGAAAATTTGACGAATTTGAACCCCGTCCCCTCCCACCAGGCATTGCGCATCCAATTGCTCCTGGAGTAGTTTGCATGCCTGTTCGTAACCCTTTTAGTTGAATACCGTATTTACCCTCCATCGCATCCGCAACTCTTCTTCAATCACAAGGTCGATGGATCACACGATTTTCCACCCCCCCACATACATTGTTTTTGCGCACGTACACAATTGTTGACCAAAGTCAATGGGACCCATTCCGTTCGAAAGATTATCAAATTTCCTTGAATGTACGTTTTTGAAATTTCCAAATTCAAGTTTTCGCGAAAACTTGACGAAAAAAAACTGGCCCGAAACGAAGCTTCCTCTGTGAGAAAGCGAAAAATATAAAAAGTCCAACATTATTTGCGTTCTGGCAAAAAAAAATTAGTGGATGTACACGGAAATTGCTGTAATAGTTGTTTTCTGACATTGCTGCAAACTCCACGTTTTGTTGATGTTACTATAGCGAGATCTGGGAGCCCTCCGTGCCACGATTCACCCACTTCTCGAGCGATGTACTCACACGAGCGAAGAGTAAATCGTATGCATATACAATACACATTCGAATGACTGAATATTGGATCAAGGAGAAGAGGCAGCGATGAGATGATGAACTACCGGGGACTTGATCGTTTATACATGTAATAGGAATTTCCGTGAGGTACTTTTGCCCACCTGACAAAATAAAAATCACTCATTTGAGTATGGTGTATTATGAATAAAAATTGCGTATATCCGTTTCCCGTTAGATCGAAATTAGTTACGGATCGTCAAAACAGTATTTTGCTCATACAGGAGTGCGGCGCGCTCGTTCTACACTGGCCGAAAAAATGTCTTTAAACCGGCGTCAAGGTTGAACTACCGGGTGAAGAGGAGGCTCGAGAGATAGTCCTCCTGCTCTTGATGCTAAAACGAGATAGAAACGGGAGCGTCCAGGCTCTCGTTAAAAGTTACAAGCTTATAGCCGTTTTTTTGTTATTCCTCTTCTTACGCTTATTCCATCGCGTCGTCGTCTCGTATTTTTTTCCTAACGTTCGAAAAAGACACGAGTACAAGCATCATCCTTCCGCGAAAAAAAAACAAGTATCAACGTCAAACATTGCAGGTTGAATTCACCGGTGGATTACTACTTCGACGAAAAATAACAATAATTAATAGAATCAGCTTGTCAGCGGCGTGAAAAGACTGTCATCCATCGTAAAATGAGTTTTTACTAAACTTTTGGTTTTAACGTTCGGAGATCGTTAGTCATTATAACACACATAAAATGATTTTCAGAATGAGCAGTCAGCCTGATAGTCCGAGAATATTAATTCATATGCGTTAATCAGTCCCGGTTAAATGTTCACCCTAAAAGTCGCTTGTGTACCTCGAAAAAATAAAACAAAAAATTGGTTTCCCAGCGGAAACTGAATAAACTCTGGCGAATCCGTGGCAAAAAAGGGTGATCCAAGATATTTTCACCCACCCACTATTCGTGCGTGAAAAAAAAGAGCATCGGCGAATGATGGAAAGGAATCGCAAATGGGAGTTTACGTGTACGCGATGGTGACCTTGCCGTCGAGCATTTCCAGGGAGTACGAAGAAGAGGATGAAGAAGAGGGCGTAAAAAAGGGTCCGAGAGGAGTGAAGGCATCAGCGGGACATAACCAAGGAGTAGGGCTTAGCGCCGCGAACTAGATCGCCTTCTTTTTTGCTGCATCCTCTTTCCCTCTCGCTCTCTCTTTTCATCTTCTTCTCTCTCTACTTGTATTTTTCATTTTTACTCCTGTTTGCTCGAGAGTCTCATACTTTTCTTTCTCAACGTTCTGGCAAATGCGCAGATCGACGTGTACGGCGAGAGAGAGAGAGAGAGAGAGAGCGAGAGAGAAGAGCAAGTCTAAAACCGCTCGGGATGAGATGAGGTAGTTCCATTACCCGGTCATCAATCTCTCTCTCCCTTCGCGGTTGTGCCAATGTTGAGGCGCAAGAGATGCACGTTACGAGAAACTGGAGAGTATAAGTACATATATACATATAGTATAAAAAAGGTACGCTACTACTGGATAAGAGTGCATCGCGGGAGCGGAGAGGCTCTCTGAGGCTGTGGGGCACCTCGTCTCTTCGAGAGCGCTACGCGGACGAGAGATCAGGTTATGCTAACTGGAGTCAGGACGAGAGGGCTCATCGGGAACTCTTGTGGTGCACAACTTCGTCCTCTCTCCCTTGTATCTTTTTTCTCTCTTTAGTGCAGATGCGTCCAGCCAGCATCGCTCTTTGCTGTATCGCTCACTTTGCGGAGTGTTCGAGCGAGTCGGGAATCAACAGAGCACCCATATGCAGAATATGAGACGAGTCGGCTGCATATAAAAATTAGTGTATTCATTTATTATTATTATTATTATTATTATTATTATTATTATTATTATTATTATTATCGTTGTTTTCGTTGTTGTTGTTGTTATTATTATTACTATTACTGTTAAGGGGTAACACTACTCTAGCGGCAGAAAAAAAGGGCAAATTTTGGCGATTTATTTCAGAAGTATGAAAAAAGGAATAGGATTTCTTTTCAGAGGGTGCTTTTAACACTCATTGAAGTATGAAAAAAAAAATTTTATTATTATTTTGATACAAAATGGCGGTGATAAAGCCCATCTCGATAATCGTCTTTTCTTAAAACACCTTTACGGGATGACGGTTTTCTCGTAAAGTATAAGACCTGGAATAAAAAATCAAAAAATTTTTAATTTATATACTATCAGCTATGGCACTACGCAGGCATTTTTTTTTTATTTTGTAGAAATGGTGCACTTTTATAAAATGAATCGATATTTTGCCAAAAAAAGCAGTAAATTGTTGATGAAAAAATGTGCATTCAATCAAAAAATTACCACGTACTTCGATAGACAATATAATTGTAAAGCAACTATCAAAGTTTCGAATCGATCCATGCAGCAGTGTTTAAGTAATACATCCACATCAGTTTGAAAAAGAAGATTTTCATGATGGGCTCTGTCGCCGCCATTTTTTATCAAAATGATATTTAAAAAAAATCACATCGCGTGGAATCCCGGGCGTTAGAAGTGAAACTTCTTCATCACGTTGGTGGGCGTAACTTTTGTAAAATCATTTTACCCAAATTTCGTTTCATGAAGTGAGATTGGGTGGTGGTGAGATGAATGACAAAATAAATTTGGTCTTTGATCTGCGTTTGCAAAATATTTTTTATTCATCAGTTACATTTTCTAAAAATTATAGAATAGGTTTATGAAATAAATAATATGATGTAAATACTGTAAACTGTAGATTGCCTAAATTCCTTGCAAACACAGCATCAATTGTCGTGCTTGAGCGTGTGGTTGGGTCGTTTACACTAATATATTAATATCGAAAAAGTGAAGCCGAATACAAGAACGCATGAAAGGGTGACTTTTAGTCACGTGATCATCCAACGTCGACACATTTCACTGTATTGAATCTCGGTGCACCTGATAACGTAAGCACTTAACCTAAAAACTTCACGATTCATGACTGCGTTAAGCGTGCTCGTTGACACTAGTCAAGTTAAAACATCCGTGACTTCGGATGTTTGAAAACTTTTGTATTTTTAATTACTTGTCGTCAAGACGCGGTCGAGTCTGTTAATACGATCGCGTGACGCTTCTACGAGTATTTGTCCGTGTTCTTAGGCTAAAATTTTAGAAACGGGATAATTGGAGACGCCATCCACGAACCTCGAAAACTAGCAGCGCCATTTGTGTACCATAAAAAAATACACACGCCTGCACACCCGTTCATATGTACGAGAAATGAGGGATCGAGGACTGGGTGAGACTCGTACAAACGCAATTATTCGTATTAACATAATAGCAGGCACGGTGGTCTCCACTGTTGGGCGCTTCGAAACAGATACTTGTAGAGGCGAAAGAGCAATACAGAAGTCGAGCGAGTGCTCTCTTTGTATGTTCATTCTTTGGACCATTCCGCACCCCCATATTGCACCGCGTCCCGTTTATTCATAGTAGTGCACCACGTTCCGTTCACTGTAATCGAGTCTGTTCATTTTATGGGACGGTAAAACATGATATTTGAGCCCTAGTGGCTGTACAACGATGGACCTACTGGCGTGTTCATTGATTTCACGTTGAGACAGAGAAACAACAAGCGCAGAATGAACCCTCATCGATGTAGAGACACTAATTGGAATTGATTAATAAAACAAAAATGACAATTACATTGAGAAAAGAATTTTATTATTTTGTCACATCCGACTAAAGATCAAAACATCAGACAAATACTCCTTTTCTCACTTTAATTGATATTCTGTCTCTCGCTCTCTCTCTCTCTCTCTCTCTCTCTACCTCTCTCTACCTTTCTCTATCTCTCTCTACCTCTTTCTCCCTTTTTCTGTCAAATGCCATCGCCGATTTCACTAACTTCAGTGGGTTTGCCCTTAGAAAAATTTGCCAATCATTGCCTCTAAGAAATACCATTGAATTTCCATTGCTTCAATTGCGACAGTTTTGCCATTGTTGGTGCCTATGGGAAATTAATGGTAAATTTATAATTCATTTCCGATACGCACAAGCAATGGCGATGCCATTGGGAGTTCGAATGGAATTTTTGTCATTGTGAAAAATAGTTTGCCAATGACAAAAATTTACCATCTAATTTCCCATAGGCACGAATGGGAGCCCTAATGGGATTTTGACTGGAGTTTTTACCATTCGATTTTCCATAGGCACCAGCAATGTCAATACCAATGTGATTTTGTATGAAGTTTTTATCCTTGGAAAAAGTGCCTTCAATCGCCATTGCGTCTGAATCAATAGAAAATCAATGGCATTTCTTAATGACAATAAATTGCAAATTTTATTAACTGATCACAAAAAATGCACAAAAACTATGATCAAGTGTAAACGGGAACTATCCGAAAGGTTAGTGAGAAAATGAGGATTATAGATGTTATTGAAAAATACCTCGTATATATATTATGTCCTGTCAGTCTTTATAGCAATTTGTTTTCAACTATGCAAATAAATAATAATATTATGAGAAAAAATAACAATATTATAAGTTCAAAATGTTAGTAGTATATATCATCTATGTATCAAACGAGTTATATATATCTCTATATTATATAAATATTTCGTCGCCGCCGCCGCCGTGCACAAGAGTTGAGGGGGGTAGGTCGCGGCGAGGTGGATTGGGGGGAGCGTGGGGTGCGCGAAGCGGGGCGAAGCCCCCTAGTCTATATATACATGAGTTCGATAAATATATTGTTTTATAAAAGAAGAAAGAAATGCCTCACGAATTTACCATTCAAAATGAAACTGAGAGGTCATATTACCGTTCAGTTTCTATGGAAAAAAAACGGCCATTGGAGTTTGCCATTGATTTTCCATTCAGCTTGCTGACATTAAAAGTTTTCCCTTGACTTTGCCATACAATTCGCATTAGAATTGTATGGTAATCAGCCTTCGCCATTGACTGTCAGTAGCAAATTTTGCTCAGGGAAGCTAACTTAACTTCCATTGCGCTCGCATACCATGAACACAGGGAAATTGCGGAAACCCTGTGTCGATACAGATGGCTTTGTTTTCACGAGTTTCAGTTGTATTCACTACATCAGACACTCAATAAAACTGCATCCCGCTGAACAGTGCCAGCGAGTGCAAGGCTAAGCTGTCACTCATCCAAGTAGTGACCGCGTCCAAAGCTGCTTAACTTTGAGTAATCGCCAGAGTCGCGAACCAACCGTGAGTTCACTGTTGTCGGTTAATTAATTTTGAGTTGCTGATTCCAATTTTAGTTTCTAATTTTATTTATAAACTTTATATTGCACTTATACTGTTTCGATCACAAATTTTGCCTCATAGCTTGCTAAGGCATACATATTAAAATATATCAATCAATCGATCAATCTCTTTCTCTCTTAGTAACCGTAAGCACATGAATGAAAAAAGAAATGTCAAATTTCTATAGAAAACCGAAGAAAAATGTGATTTTGCAGTAACGATGGGACGTGTATGAAACGAGATATAAAAAAAATTAATTCGAGAGATAAAAGCACTCTTGCCGCTCCAGTTGCGCTGCTGCTTGTTTTACTCTCGCGAGATGCGCTTTCTCCCGTCGAGATCGTCCAGCAAAATTCAGGTTCATCCTGGTAAACGAGTCCTGGTACGAGCGATAAGCTCCGGGAGAGAAAGAAAGAGCCCGGGGGTCTAACAACTCGCCCTCGGTATTCAATTATCGATAAGGTCGACGTCGCGGCGCTCTTATGTACTTAGCCTGCTACGTTCGGGTTTATATGCACCGCGAGAGAGATAGATAGAGAGAAAGAGAGAGAGAGAGAGAGAGATCTGCAGTTTGTCGATCTCGCGCCTTTGCCGTTGACCATATTAGTCCTTTCGGCTCTAATTACCGTCACACGATATTACTTTTTCTTTTCTTTTTTTTCTTTCTTTCCTTTTCGTTTACTTGCTCGTGTGTTCTGCGGTTCGCTCTCGCACTTCCCTCATTTATTATACGTTACAATGATAAAATGACACCCCGAGAATATCATTTCACGCGCGTGTCCATTGCATTAAAACGTCCCACTTGTCGATGCTGATCCAAATTCCTGACAAATTTCACCAGACCCGTGATATATAACAAGTAATTTGCTCCGATAGCAGTTGATGTACGATTGGTGTGTGACTCTGGCGGTCTCCTCAAGTTAATAAATATTGAACGCGGTCACCACTGGGACCAGTAACCGTTTAGCACTGGCTTACACGCTGAATACTGAGCGGGAGGCAGTTTTTCCGAATGGCCGACGGTAAGACAACTGAAACTCGGCATATGTAGCCACCTGCATCGGTAAGGTTTTTCGCAGTTTCCCTGTTTCATCGTGCTATTGCGATACAGACGCAATAGCACGGACCGAATGTTAAGAGGGGAGATAGGTTTAGGACTATGTTTTTTTTAGTGATTGGCATGAATTTTTTGGCAAGAAAAGAATGTATATAATTAATTGAAACTTTGAGAACATTTTATACATATATTCAAATAAATAGCGTAATTTTTTTGAAGTATTTTCTCGGAAAATATGGGCTGCCACCCATCGGAGGTTACCATCAGACGTAGCTATTTGTGTACATTCTCGAAGCCACAGTTTTCATTCGTAATCAATAGGGTTTCTTCTATATGAACCTAACTTCCTTCAGAATAATTGAAAATTGCATTTTTTGGAGATGTTTAAGGAAAAGAGCATCATTTTTTAAATTATACACTTTGTTTAAGCACCTCTAAAAAATGTAATTTCAAATTTAAGATGTTCTCAAAGTTTCAATAAATTATATACATTCCTTTCTTGCCAAAAAAATTCATGAAGATCATTAAAGAAACGTAGTTCTAAACCTATATCCACCCTTCATGGGAACATAATGGAAGAGACGTTAAAACCTAAAAAGGTGCGATAGAAACTCTGATAAACAAAACAAAAAAAATAATCGATACAACGATGAGTAACATGAATAACGAAGTATAAAACTGCTTTAATACTTTAATTAACCCTTTGGGCATGTACTTAGCTGCACTTTAATTGACCAATTTCTTTCGCTGGAGCCAAACTGTTCTATGATGCGAAATCTTCCCATATACATACGTATACTCGCTGATTCTCAAAAAGATCAGGGATAAAGTACGTGATGTTCGGGTTCGAAAAAAATTGTAATATAGAATAACGAGGATGAAATTATTCAGAAATTTAGTTTTTCGACAGATGACGAAGTCGTTTAACTGGTATTAAGAAAGGTTATTAATTCGACAGATCATTTATTCCAAAATATGTGTTTGGACAGTTTGTGTACTTTGAAAGTACAAAAAATTGATTTGAACGATGTAGAAAGTTGATATATTCGATATAAAAAATACTCAGTAGTTACAACAATATTTATAACAGCCAATGCACCAAAAAGAAATATGCCGATCATACAAATTTCGAATGTATAAAACTTGGACACGGGATGAGGGTCAAAATACGGAACGACCACTATTTCGGGCGGTCGAAATGTGGAATTCCAAAATAACGAACTTTCGATAGTTTGAACGTTTTATATTAAGAACCTCTTTAAATCAGAAAAGAAATAACGAAAACACAAAACCGATAATTCAATGTTTTTTGTGTTCTCATTATTTCTCTTCTGATTTAAAGACGTTCCTAATATGAAACGCTTAAACTATTGAACGTTCGTTACTTTGATATTCCACATTTCGGCCGTCCAAAATAGTGGTCGTTCCGAAATTTGACCCTCGCCCGTAATTTTGCCCGTCCTCATATTTTTTTCGATATAAATCTATTTCAATGTTTTTGTGGTCTCATTTTTTCATTACCGATATGAAGACTCTCTTCAGTTAGGCCTTTCTATAGTTGAATGTTCGATAATTTTGAAACTCGAGATTTAGGCCGTTCGAAATATTGGTCGTTGTGATATTTGATCACCATCTGTGATGGTCGCTTTACAAGCTTTTCCGACGATTTATCTCTCTACATTATATAAATATTTCGCCGCCGCCGCCGCTGCTGCCGCCGTGTACAAGAGTTGAGGCGGTCATTCCCTTCACCGCAACGGGGGGTTAGCCGAATGGAATAGTCCGGGGGGGGGGGGGGGGGTACGCTGAATGGAATGGCCCGAGGGAGGGTTGGCGCGCGAAGCGCGCAGGGGGGCGGAGCCCCCATAATATTGCATATAAAAGTGCTTTTGGAGTCTTTTGTCTTGTTTCGTCTCAAGTACGGTCGTTTGCGACACGTGGGTCCAAAGGTGACAAGCTTTATAGGTTCTCCGCTTTCTCGAGAGGAAGGTCCGAGAAAAAAACGCGTGAAACGCGAAACATATCCTTTAGTCAGCTTTTCTCTCTCTCTCTCTTTCTCTCGCTTGTTCGTACATTCCCCAATCGAAGCCCATATATTACAAGTTGTACATATAGCACAGAATATCTTCTGTAACTCGATGGTGAAGGGGGCGGGTAACGAGTCTGGAGCTGGGCGACGATGCTGCCTCGTAAAGCAGATTTCGATTTAACGACTCGCGTCTTTTGGGCTTCTCTCGCGTTCCGTAACCGACCACCATCGCGATGCGGGTTGGAGGATCTGTTCAACAACGGGAAGCTAAAGTATACGAAAGATGAACGTACAAATAGAGAAAAGAATAAAGTCAGTATCAGAGTAAAGAGTGAGAGAGGCGCGACGGGGAATTGTGAAAATGCAACATATAAAATTCTCCGCACGTTTCGTCCTCCCAGGGTTAACGACTACGGAGGACGCCCTCTTCTACTGCACTCGCTCAGTTCTACTCGCATCGCCGCGTATTATATAGCGCATTATCATACCTATGCCGGTTACATTTTCTCGGTATTGCAACTACAACTATTTCTATATTAGAAAGACGAAGAGCGAGAGAGAATCGATGATGTCGAGAGAGTTTGTGCTCCGCTCTCTCTCTCTCTTTCTCTCGTACATGTCGTTCGACGTTCGAGCGATGCCAGTTTTTTCCACATTCTGTCGCGACTCTCGATCCCCTTTACGATTTCCACAAGGATGTGGCGTATAAATATGGCTGAGGGATCGAGACTTCTGAGTAAAGGACTTTCCATCGTTTATCGTAAATCTTTCTTTGTTCGCGTGTCACATCGAGGAATCGAGGAATGTGGCAAATAACATGTCGTAGAATGAAAACGATATTAATTATTATTGTTGAAGTTTGCATCGTTGGAATGCAACGAAAATACATTTTTTTATACCATTAATCCCACTTAACATTGGATTTTCGAAGATAAAAATCGTTAAGACATTTTTTAGGGTCTCCTTTAAGGTAGTAGTCTGGTAACTTAAGCCGATTTTCATGTCTTTTTTGGAGGGCGTTTTTTTGTAGGAAAATAAAAATGAATCGTTTTGGATATTTCGGATGTTTTTATTTACATATTAAAGGTACAAAAAAAAAATTTTTGAAAAAATTTAATAGTTTATTATTATTATTATTATCGATCGAAGTTGGCACCTCGAAAAAAAAGCGCGTGGGTGGCCCCGGTGATTTTGGCTCTTGATGTTATCTGAAATCCAAAATGCTTGATAATTCTTAATCTATAGACATATCATTCTGGTCGGAACTACTGAAGTTTTTTTTTGGAAAAAAAAAGTGTTTTCCAAAGTCCGCCATTTTGTTATTTATCCATGAAATTTAACTTCAGTAGTTCCGACCAGAATGACATGTCTATAGATTAAGAATTATCAAGAATTTTTGATTTCAGATAACATCAAGGGCCAAAATCACCGGGGCCACCCACGCGCTTTCTTTTTGAGGTGCCAACTTCGATCGATAATAATAATAATAATAAACTATTAAATTTTTACAAAAAAATTCTTTTTTGTATCTTTAAGGGTGAACACCACTGTGATCCCCTGTTTTTTTTCATATTTTTCAAGAATTTTTTTTTTGTGGGAAAAAAAAGAGATATTCGAAAAATTTTTTTGGGTTTTGTTCCTTGTTTATTAATGTATCAAAAAACATTTTTTTCACATTTTTCACGCCTCATGGTGGCGCTGGGGAAGCTCTCGCGTCAGGTGCTGTCATCTCCGCGGCACGCAGCAGAACTCTCTTCAACGTCGATCTGAAAAAAAATACCGAGTGTTTTCGTTAATAATATTATATTTTGAAGAGAAGTACATAGGGATTTGGAAACATATTGTTTTAAAAAAAATAGGCACGCCTTTGAAATTAAAGTTCATTTCAAAGGCGTGCCTATTTTTTTTAAAACAATATTTTTCCAAATCCCTATGTACTTCTCTTCGAAATATCATATTATTAACGAAAACACTCGGTATTTTTTTGACGTTGAAGAGAGTTCTGCTGCGTGCCGCGGAGATGACAGCACTTGACGCGAGAGCTTTCCCAGCGCCACCATGCGGCGTGAAAAATGTGAAAAAAATGTTTTTTGATACATTAATAAACAAGGAACAAAACCCAAAAAAATTTTTCGAATATCTCTTTTTTTTCCCACGAAAAAAGATTCTTGAAAAATGTGAAAAAAACAGGGGGTCACAGTGGTGTTCACCCTTAATATGTAAATAGAAACATCCTAAATATCCAAAACGATTCGTTTTTATTTTCCTACAAAAAAACGCCCTCCAAAAAAGACATGAAAATCGGCTTAAGTTACCAGACTACTACCTTAAGGACCTGGACCTAAATGAACAAGAGAAACGAGAGCAATAGTACTGAAAATGAAAATTTAAAAAACGTATTTCCCTTTCGTTTCAACGATGCAAACTTCAACATCATCGAAATAATCGTCTCCAATCTTCGGAAGATTAAGGCCTTACATACGTCCAGCGGGACCGAAAACTTACCAAAAGAAAAACTGGTTTTAGGAGGGATAGAAATAGAAATTGATAAAAAAATTCTTACACATTGTTTATTACTGTGTTAAGTTTGTAAAAAAATTTATTTCAATTTTTTTTTTCAAAAATTACAACATGAAAAATCACATTTTTTGAAGCACTGTAAAAAAAAAGTTGCTCCACGGTCGGCAGTATTTCTTCCTCAAATGTTGACGGCTCTGCAAAATGTAAAGAAATTCTTGTAAAATAAGGTAGTAGTTATAGTCTGTCGAACCGGATTTTTTAAATTCGAAAAATTAAACAATTTACGGTAATTTAAAAAAAAATGTTAAGTTTGTGTCAAAAAAGTCACACTTTAATTGTTTTTTTTAATTTTCTAATTATAATTTAAAAAATCCGGCTCGACAGACTATAGAAAAAACAATTCCGAATATAAAAAAAAAAAAAATCATCAAAAAAATATTAAAAACCGTACGAGTTATCATGCCGACCGTGTCAGAAAAAACAGTTTTGAGAAAGACGCGTTTAAAGTTTCAAGCGCGTTTTGCTCGAAGTCGCGCGCGGCTGGAGCAAGAACTTTATGAATTTTTTTAATTTATTTAGTTAACTTACGTCTAATCTCCCATTCCAGCTTCATATTGTACGCCTTCCTTGTCAGTAAAAAATTGTTGTTGTGTATTTTTTCCTCTTTGTTTATTTTGCCTCAAACAACTCAACTCAGGTAGGCGCGCGTCAGACCTTTGTCCTTTCGTCGGGCAGTCACATTATCTACAATAACTTTCGAACTATGGGGGATTTTTACAATCAGCTTACACAGAAATACGCCTAAGACTATAAGGAATAATAATCTGTAAATAAAAAAAAATCGATTTTTTGAAAATTCTCGACGTATGTAAGGCCTTAAAAAATATGTGGTGCAATTTTAAAGTTCAATATTGCTCCCTCATCATATTTGCGAATACACAAAGATTCGTCTATGAGCGCGGGCCTTTAACGATCTTGGCATTGTCATTCGAGAAAGTTTTGTGTCTATTAGCCAAAATAATGAAGACGGAATATGCAAGCTTGACTTTACACCGTTTATTCTCTCCTTCATTTTGTTTGTGAGACGTTTGGTTGCTTTTGAATGGATTTGTTTACCAAGGATAAAAATTCCATTTAAGGGTTTATACGCAGTCATTTTCGTAATGTACATATATTCTATTTAAGTATATACACAGAAAATTTCATGTCAATCCGATAAATATTCTCGAAGTTACACGCATATTTGTAAAGACGTCTCGGAGCGTTCGAAAGTAGATTTTGAAAGTTTGAATACGTTTTTCTCAAAACTGTGTTTTCAAAGTCGGTGAGCAAGATTCCTCTAAAACTACTAAATCCATCAGAGTCAAATTTTTACACAAGCTTTATAAATATATTTTTTAGTGATTAATCGAAGGTCTTTTTCCACCGATAAATATTTTCCATTTTCTCCCATTTTCCATTTTGAAAAATCAAGAAAGACGATTTTTCTCGAAAACCATTAGATTTTTACTAAGGTCATATTTGTTTATTCTGATTGGTCCGGAGTCGAACTAACCCCCGTGTCGCTCTGACGTGCTAGTTTTGGGACACTCTATATATTTTATGGGCATTTATTGTGATACACCATTGACATGCCAGTGTCAATAAATACCATACACATCGTCGCTTACGTATGCGTGAGGGAAAATGTGTGCGGTATTTGGTGATAGAAATGGTGAAAGAAATGCTATACGAATCGAACCGTTCACATTTCATTGACCTATACATTCAGATTCTATCGAAAGATATTGCCATTGAAGGTTGCCATTATTCTTACATTCAGCTTGTTCCCATTAAAATGTTCCCCTTCGCTTTCCCATACAATTCGCATTGAAAGTGTATGGCAAGAGGTCTTTACCATTGACTGCCATTGAGTACTCAATGGCACATTTTGCTAAGGGATGGTCCGCACACGTTTCAGTTGCATGCTGTTCTTCTCCGCGGAAAGTTCCTTGGCATTTTTATCAATCCTTAAACGGCACACAAGTATCGAATTTGTCTTTTTCGTTTGATTCGGTTATTTCAATAAGCGCGAACTTTTTTGAACTATTCATTTAAATAAGGAAATTTCTATATTGCAGATCTGGTCGATAGAAGCACTTTGTTCAGGGTCGATGGAGTCACGACGTATTCTCAATTACTCTTCGACGTCGCTAGACAGCAGGTGGTCGTTGGTGCACGGTAAGCGTTCAATAACTTTTTTAAATACCGAATATCATTGATAATAATATGAATATTTATTTACCTACCGAACAACTGTGTTCTAGTGGCAAATTTTCCTTTTAAATGGTACTTCAATGCATACACATAAGAACCGCTGTTAGTACGTAACATCTTATGAAATGATTCGTCTATGATTGTTCGATTAATTTTACGGAAAATCAACAATGCCCCCTTTAAGTGAGATAATTTTTTTCGGCCACGAATGAAACCGTGTTGAATGTATAATCGATGATTTCTTTCGTCACTTCATAAAAGACTGCATCGTGCTTCTCGAGAGATTGAGGGAATTCGCGGGATGGCCATTACTTCAACGATAAAATGCTGGATCGTTAGTTCATTTGCTCGCTCTCGCGATCTCTTCGAGGAGAGAGTCGCGAACGCCACTACGTACATCATATGTGTCGTATATGTGTATCTCCATTAAAAACTTAAAAAGTTAAAAATGGACGCCAAGTAATCACAAAATGTGTCCAATCTAGAAACAAAAAATTGACGACTTTAAAAATCGTTTTCTAATATCTAATAAAAAGTAAAAAGAAATCATTTCATAAATTAGACAAGTAAACTACAACTCCTTCCGCCAATCAACCTGCCCCCTTTTGTGCGGTATGCCACAGAAGTCTATTCAAAATGCTGTACAAAAACTTGGCATGCATGGTTAAGAACAATAATCTCGGCGAAGGGGCCGCCGCCTCTTTGTACCCGCAGTAGATTGAACCGGATCTAACGCGTGTCATTTGTGTGAAGATCAATCGAAACCACCTCGTGTCCAGCTCCTACGAGTACGGGAGAAATACCGTCGTAAGTGATCTTGGTTTATTGAGGGAGAGCGTGAGATGGCGTAGCTGGGTCATTCGAGCTTTCATGGCGGTTGAACGCAATGGGAGTCGGATCGGCGCGGCGGTATCATCGAAGTTGGGTACGAAAGGATTGAAGGACGTTGTACATGGAAGGTTGGCATATGCTCAATACTCTTTTCGAGACGTTTGATGTTTCATTCCGAATACTTTAAAACATTTTTCACTCTATTCATATTATGGTGTAATAACGTTATACATAATGACATCGAACAAAAATATTGCAACCACTGCGTTCCATTTTTCTGACAACAAAATTTGATTATTCGTTTATTTCGACTGCTTAGGCTAACATTATACAAGAAAAAGTTATTAAATCGTCATTTTCTGCTTGAAAACATCGGAACAGTTGAATTGTCTCAAAAATATTCAACACTGCTCTTAGGTATTCGCCATTATTCCGTTCTCCCATAATAAATCTTTTGATAGATATGGCACAGTGAATAATCGGTTATTGTGAACAAATTTTTATTTCTTTAGTGAAACTATGATTTCCCAGGCGTTCAATTTTGGTTACATGGTCCAATGTTACATAAACTGAACGTTTATATCACCATATCCGAGAAAAAATATGTTGGAACATTAAATAAATTGGTTTCTCACTAAACGAGTATGTTGTTTGTCCGGAAAGAACACCGAGCCGCCCGTCACGTCTGGATCTTCCCGGGGTTATTTGTCTTAACCATACCGCACAAAAGGGGGCAGGTTGATTGGCGGAAAGAGTAGTAGTTTACTTGACTAATTTATAAAATGATTTCTTTTAACTTTTTATTAGATATTAGAAAACGATTTTTTAAGTCGCCAGTTTTTTGTTTCTAGATTGGACACATTTTTTGATTACTTGGCGTCCATTTTTAACTTTTTAAGTTTTTAATGGAGATTTTACTTTTTTTGGAAAGACCTGATAGAACTCCAACATTGAATCAACATTTTTTCTAATAAACGTTTATATTGATATATATCCATTTCACAACTGTAATTAATTCAACTCCCTTCCTGTTATGAACTATAAATGTACTAAAAAATCTTGAATCGTTGTATCATATGCAACATCGCTGCGATGAAAAATTCAGCATCGATACATTATGATACCGTTGCACATTTATCTGCAATAAAAAATTCTGAATCGCCGTATCATATCGACCATTGATATAATGAAATTGGCCTGAATGTACAAATTTTTCAATTGAAATTAATGCGCAGAAGTTATACTCATTTACCATACACCTTATCTTTAAGCAGTAATAATTTACAGTTCATGGATGCAAATATTATTCAATTTTCAACTTATTCTAAAGTTCAAACTGCTCTAATGAACTGAATTGACTTTGCAAAATCTCATTATCTTTTTCTGAAAATTCTTTTGGGTCTGAGTGTAGGAATTTTTTAATTGAAATACATGTGCCGAAGTTATACTCACTTATGCAGTACCTTATCTTTACGCAATAATAATTTACACTTCATAAATACAAACATTATTCCGTTTTCAACTTATCTTGACGTTCAAACTGCCCCGGGGAACTGAAAATTAGCTTTGCAAAATCTCATTATCTTTTAAAAAAAATTCTTCCGGGTCCGCGTGTACGAATTTTTCAATTCAAATTCATGCGCAGAAGTTACATTCATTTACGCAGTACCTTATCTTTACACAATAATAATTTACAGTTTATAGATGCAAACATTATTCCATTTTGAACTTATCTTAAAGTCCAAACTGCCCCGACAAACTGAATTGCCTATGCAAAAATAATGTATTTTTATGATTCGTCAGGTTACACCGAATAAAGTTATTTTGTTCCCAACCTCGTAAATTTAGTATTAATATATTTTATTAAGTGCATAATTTTCTCACCTGACAGCTGACACGTACTCGTTGACTGCACAAAATCAACGCTCACAGAGACTCGTCTATGTCGTCTACGCAGTTACAAGTATTATGCCCGTTATTGACCAAACCAGTTAACAACTCCACGTGCAATTTCTCTTTCTCTCGCTTTTTTTTTTTTTTGAGGAGGGGAAATTTTACATAAGACACCCTGGTGTTCTGGGTAGTGTCGGATTCGTACCGGCTAAAACCCCTCCTCCCGCTCCACACACCATACTGGTACCGCTTTCGCATAACCGCAGTATCGTGTGTTACTTGCTCTTCGCGAGCTATCTCTACTGTTTGTTTTCTCACTTTTCTATACGACCTTTCTGCGGGCCTACGGGTCCGGCTCCGCATTCTCAGTCCTCATTTTTCGGGCCTTAGCTGCTCTTTCTGCCTCTACTTTCTTTGTGATGACTTTGATTATAAATGTCTGTCTCCCAGGTGTGTTCGCTCGTCAACATCACCTGCATGAAGTTTCCTTCCTCCAGTTTTCTGCCGCCCAGTTGTTCCTCAAGACGTGCTCGATCGTTTTCTACCGCTGAAGAGTTGAAGATGGTGTGTCTCGCATCATCTGGACTCTGGCCGCATTGATAGCAGTCTGCACTGTCGGTCTTGCGAAATCTCTTCAGGTAGGCGTTAAAACAGCCATGGCCACTCAGAGCTTGGGTGAGAGGGTACCCCATTTGCCCGTGCTTTCGGTCACACCATCCGGAGATATTTGGAATGAGTTCGTGCGTTCAACTTCCCGATATATCTGTGTGCCATCGTGCCTGCCATCTCTCTATGAGTCGTTGGTGGGCTTTTTGCTTTGCGGCTTTCTTTGCCTGCTCCTTTTCGTGCCTGTTGGTGTACCGGCCTAGCTCCATGTAGATCTCCTGTTTTTGATGAATCAGCAGATCGATCGGTGGAGTACTCGAAAGCACCAGGCTTGCCCCTTCTGAGACTGTCCGGTATCCCGATATCACTCTCAGCGAGCTTCTGCATTCTACAGATTCTAGTCTCCGTTTAGTACCAACCCTATTTGCAGCGGATCCCCATATTTCTGCCCCGTACACGGTCTGGGCATGGATCACACTGTTAAGCAACTTTCCCTTCTCTTCCCTGGGCCCGCGGACATTTGGCATTAGCCTTGATAGTGCTGCTGCCGTTGTTGCCGCCTGCACGGTTGCTTTTTTCACGTGCTCTACATATCGAAGACCGCTATCTACTTGTACTCCCAGGTACCTGGCTGCTTTGATCCATGGTATATGTTGCCCTTCCAGGAGCAAATTGGGTGGCGTGAAAATCCGTTTGTCCGTTGTCAGTACGGCCTTGGTCTTGTGTACCGCTAGCTCCAACCCGTTTTCCTTCAGCCATTTACTGGCGCAACGTAGGCTCTCGTTCGCTACTACTTCTGAGTTTCCTGGTATTCTAGCAGTCACGAGTAAGGCAACGTCGTCTGCAAAGCCTATTACGGTAGCACCTTCTGGGGCTTTTAAGTTCAGGAGGCCGTCATACATAACGTTCCACAGGAACGGCCCTAAGACCTATCCTTGCGGAACTCCAGACGTTACCGCGTACTCGACTGGTCCATACTCCGTGGTATATATTAGGGTTCTTTCACTCAAGTAACTAGATATCATGCGTTCCAAGTATTTTGGAGTCTGCCTTTTCGCTAGAGCGCCCGTAATGACGTTCCACCCTGCCGAATCGCGTTCTTTACATCCAGTGTCACATGGGCACAGAAATCTTTAGTTTTCCTAGTGCCTTGCTTCACTTTGGCCCCCGATCACCTTTGCTATGGCGTCGACCGTTGACCGGCCCTTCTGGAAACCATACTGCCTCGGGGAGAGTCCACCGTTGCTCTCAATGTGCTTTCCGAGTCTCTGTAGCACCAGCCTCTCCAAGAGCTTTCCCACGTTGTCGAGAAGGCAGATGGGTCGATAGGATGACGGTTCGTCAAGCGGTTTATTCCCTTTCCTTAATAACACCAGTTTCTGTCTTTTCCACCCCCTATGGAAGACCCCCATACGAAGACACGAGTTATACGTCTTGAGCAGCAGTTCTGGCCATGTTTTCACCACTGATCCTATAATTTCATTCGGGATACTGGCTGACGCAATCGTGACATCTATCATCAGTCCTGTATGGCCACGATGGAAGGTGTAATCATTCCCTTCATTCAGAACAACCAAGTCCCGGCGGGCTATTAACTTTGACAACGCCTCCCCTCGGTTATCCAGTCTCCTGGAGCCCATTCGGGGGACTTGCTGTTAAAATCCCCTACGATCAGTATTTCGCCAGCTGCCATCCTGAGGCTCTCTTCTAGAGCATCCAGGTGCCGTAAAGAGTCTTCGTAGTCCGAGCTCGAACTAAAATAGTAGCTGTAGATTCGTGTGCCGTTGATATCGGCCCACACGAAATTTTCGGCAGGTTTGCTA
Source organism: Oxytorus armatus (assembly GCA_958009045.1). Lineage (NCBI taxonomy): Eukaryota > Metazoa > Arthropoda > Insecta > Hymenoptera > Ichneumonidae > Oxytorus > Oxytorus armatus. Next base: position 5,161,060 of record OY253749.1, on the reverse strand, counting down.
ATTTCTCTAACTATCATGTTGCTGCTCAGAACTGCGATAGCTGCGCGCCCAGTCGAGTCTTGGAACCACGTGCCGGTATATGGTTTCCGGTATTGTTCGCTGATAATAAGTATATCTGCGCTCTTTTCTGCGGCCACCTGGAAGAGAAGGTCTTGCGCTTCGCGACCTCTGCCGAGGTTTATCTGCAGGCACTTAGCCATTTATTCCCTTTTTTATCGCCTTTAGGAAGGCGGGACATTTCCCACTTCCGAGGATGTGCTCCGCCCCTCCTTGTTCTCCTGTCTCGCTGCATATGCCGCAGAGCGCCTCTCCCTTGCAGTCTTTTGAGAGGTGGATTTCCTGACCACACAGACGGCACGCTTTTGACCTGTCGGTCCCCTTGCAATCCTTTGCGACATGTCCGAAGCCTTGGCAACGGAAACAGCGCAGGATTTGTACCTTTTTAGTCGGACTCGGCATCGGACCCAGCCTATTTTGACCTTCCCAGTGTCCAGTAACTTTTCCGCCGTTTTCGTTGGTACCGTAACCAACGCCAATTGGGTCCCTCCAAATCCTTTCCTCAGAGCTGTCACCTTGGCCATCTCCCTGTCAGTATTCTCCACGGATGTCGTTATCGCAGCCGTGATTTCTTCTTCGTCCGTGACTTCGTTGAGGTCCCTGATCTCCACGGTGTAGCTCTTTGCCGTCGTGCGTACTGATGCATCTTCGCCAAGGGCGTCTGCCACCGCGTTTATTAATCTCTCCGCCCCGTCACTTCCTTTCATTATCTCGACTAGAAGTTCTCTCCCTCGAGTTCGCCGTATACCAGCTATTTCGGCTCGGCAGTTTTCCGGGTTTACTTTGGTCTTGATGGCTCTCAGAATGTCGGCGTACGATGTTTCCCCGTTTGCTTTAATCGCCAATGCCTCAGGTCGTCTATCGCGGAGGGCTTTATTGTGAGGTTTTGTTGCATCTTTGTCCGGCTTTGGGTACTTCTTTCGGGCCACCTTTTGCTAGCCAGGGCCCTGCTCGTTAGGATCCTGTTGGACTCTGCTGCTTTGAGGCGTGTGTTCCACCTGTATGTCACCTTTCATTTCGTCCCGTCTCTTCTCTTTTTCCCTGGTGTTAGTGCATAGGGAGGTGACAACGCGACTCTCTTCTCATCCAATTCGGTTTTCCCGAAAACGGATATCGGACTGTCCATCCCGTTCTTCCTGCGTCTCGCGAGCACCTGGCGGATTCGCGACCGAAGTCCTTTATCTTCCGCTCCTGCTGCTGCATACGCGACAGAGCCGGTTTCTTGCACCTGTCGTGTTACGACAGTAATATGCTCCTTTAGTGCTCCGTAGGCACGCTCGTGGTCCTGTTGTTGCTCTATCCTTCAGTAAGGCTTCTCAGTACTCCTGCAACGCCTTGAAGATAACTGTCGCCTCGGTAATGACGTCCCGAATCGGCTTGTGAATATTCTTTGCCTCCTTAAGAATGTCTTCGATAATCTGTATGCGCCTACCGACCTTGGTGAGTGCCTCCTTCTCCTTCTTTTCCAGATCGTCAATGTGCAGCCCGGATGCAGCTATGACTAACCTGTATTGCTGTTGCTCGCTGTGGTCGCTGGATGACGACGTCTGGGGGCTCGCTCTGTCACCCCCTAGAGACGCCGGTACTGAGCTTCTGAGTCCCCACACCGTAACGATTTTTCGTATTAAATCCCGATGCATGTTTGGTTTATATTCGGAGTACCTACCCCTAGGTTTGTTATAGGGGTTTCCGTTCCCTCACTCCACTTTGGTGTACGGAGGTTATTTTATTTCATCTCTATCCGCCGGCAATGCCGGGTAGGACGTTTCCCTATCCGCCGCCTGGGGACGCGCTCTGTAGGAGTCGTCTCTATCTCTCTCTCTCTCTCTCTCTCTCTCTCTCTGTGTGTGTGAGCGCATACCTTATGTACACATCGGACGTATTCGGGCAGCGTCTTTACTCTTTTACTCTTTGACGCCCCGAAGCACCGACTTCTCTGTGCTCTACCTGTAATTGCGATCGGAGTGTGCTCACCTATATACTAACACGGGCGTCCAGCTGCGTACACCTACACTCAAAAACGTCCTGTCAAATTCGCCAGTGTAATCCGCTCACACACTCTCAATCGACCGTGCTTAAATTTAAGCTTAGTGAGTAATGTATTTGTGAGTTCCGCGATATCACAGGACAGTAGAGTTCAGAGAGACCCTAACTATATACTCGAGTGTTTTCATCCGTGCGTATTAACTATCTAGAGTTTGGCCTGGCTGTCCGAGTAGTCGATCCGTCGGTCAAGGTTCGCGCGTTCACTGTGTGCTGTCACCGCAGGTTATCACTGTGCCTGACCTACACATACTATTCCACCTAATAATACACTGGTAGTGCTCTTCTGCGTTCGTCTAGCTATACACACGTTTCAGAATCACAGCAACATGTCGTCTCGGTGTGGGATATGCCAAAGAGCTATCAACCGAAATAGCGTAACACTCACGTGTAATGGAACCTGCCATGAGTCGTTCCATCAAAAATGTGCAGCCATCAAATTTCAACTCGATCCCTCCAACTCGACAAAGTCAGAAGATTTTCGCTGTGACGAGTGTGCCATGCATCGATCTTTCCGGTCATCTCGCCCAACCGTGCTCAGCAGGGAGGATCCACACCTAAGGCCACCACTCTCGACGATCTTATGAGGCAACTCCAACTATCGAGCGCCTCCACTGATTAGAGGCCACTGACAAAAAACTAGAGGCCATACACATGACTCTCTCAGGGCTAGAGAGTACCATTGCTGAACTTCGTGCAGAGGTGTCCGAGCTCTCCTCGTCCCACACAGTGATAGCCGATCGTGTAACCGCCCTCGAAGTCACCACTGAAAACTCCCGCTCGGACACGCAAGAACTCAAACATGAGAATCTTACACTAAAAAGTCGCATAGCGGAAATCTCCAGCAAAATGGCAAAGATTGAGGCACAAAACTCTCAAGCAGAGATCATGTTGTCCGATATCCCGACGGACATCCCGGACGCTGACAAGGTCATCGTGGAGAAAATCCTTGCAGCAATCGGCATTCCCGATTTGGCCAAGGATGTGCTCTATATCAGAAGCTTTGCGAAGAAAAACCTTAACAACAACAACAGAGAAAGCGTAAGCACATCGACGGAAAGGGTCACAAAGTCACCTACACGCACCCTCGCGATCACCCTAAAATCATCACAGGTCAAGGACCACATTATCGTTATGAAGCGTGAGAAAAAAAATCTAAAAACGTCGGACGTTTTTGACACCAACAAAGCGGGGAACATCTTTATTAACGAAATTCTACGGACACTCACCTATAAGCTTTTATGTAGTACAAAAAAGCGAGCTACCGAGGCAGGCTACAAATATGTATGGCTGAGAGGAGGCATAATTCACACGCGTAAATCTGAAGGCAGGCCAGTCCACATCATAAATTCTGAATCCGACTTTTTAAATTTAATATGACAGGCACCTCCAACGAATAAAAGCCCCGTAAGTGCGGTCGCTTTTGAGTCGTTCCTTGGCAAACCAAAAAGAATCCTTAGTATAGCACAATTCAACGCCAATTCGTTACTGTGCCACATCGAATCTGTTAAGGCGCATCTGTCCAACCATTCTTATGATATCATATCTGTATCGGAAACATGGCTTCACTCCCTGGTCCCGGATGTTCTAGTTTATCTGGACAATTACACGCTGATACGGAACGATAGAGAGGGCAAACGAGGCGGCGGGGTGGCATGCTATGTCCACGACTCACTTAAGATCAGAGTGCTGGGGATGTCTCCTAGTCACTTCTCCCACGCTCTGGAATTTATCTTATTAGAAATTAAAAACCAAGCATTCGACGCAGTTCTATTCGCCTCCGTGTATAGGAGACGCAACGGACTCCTTTTTAATGATTTTATGACCACATTCTCTAGACACTCGTTTGCTTACAAGAATATTATTATGAGTGGCGACTTAAACTGTAATTTGTCTTCCAGCAACGCTGAAGCGAATTTTCTTCGAAACCTCGTCGATTCTCAGTCACTCCATATCGTCGAATGAGGCCCTACTTACCACACAGCCACATCAAATTCTTGGTTAGATGTTTTTATAGTAGATAATCATACTAAGGTAGCAGCGTTTGCTAAGACCGATGCTCCTTTTATTGCGGGTCACGACTTAATACAAATGCTGTACGAGTTCGAAGTCGAGCAACCAATCAAAAGAACGATAACACGAAGGTTTACAGGCCGCTTCGATGACACGCTCTACAGAAAGACTCTGACTCTAAATCTGGCAGGAGACAATATATTTATCTCGAACCAATGCTCGTCAAGCGAAGAGATCGATCGGCACACAGCAGCTCTAAGCGACTCTGTAAAGACAGCTCTCGACACTCATGCTCCGCTACGGACGTTTGACGTACACAAACCAATGGCACCATGGCTTACGAACGAGCTAAGAGCGCGTATCAAGATGCGTAATACCCTCTATAAACAAGCTAGGCGGTCGGGGAGCCTTCTTGGCCTGGCCATTTACAGACAATACAGGGACAATTTGAGGATAGATATGAGAAGAGCCAAGAACGACTATCAACAAAGTCGATTATCACGTATCACTGACAAGACCAAACTCTGGAAAGAACTTTCAATCATGGGGCTCACCAAACCATCTGGAGTCTCTCCTCTCAACTTTTTCTCGCCTGACGAGTTAAACGCTTACTTTGCAAGTATTTCCAGCGCGGCTACACCAGCAGACTGTGACCTCACTGATATTGCAGGCGCCCTTCCACCCAATCAGTCTATTTTCGAAGTTTTTTAAAATCACAGTAGAACAAATTACACGCCTAATCAGTACAACCACAACAGCATCTCACAGCGTCGGTCCTGACGGTGTGTCTCTTTTCTCTCTTCACAGAGCTCTACCCACTCTTGCACCTATTCTGGCCTCTTTGTTCAACGAGTGTCTAAGACTGTCGTATTTTCCAGCTTCGTGGAAAAGAGCTTTCATACGACCGCTTCTAAAACTCAACCCTCCTCAGTCTCTGTCTGACACACGTCCGATTGCAAACTTATGCGAGCTCTTAAAAATATTCGAACGTGTTGTACAAAACCAAATCATCGCATTTCTCACGACCCACAACATTCTGGACGATCGACAATCTGGATATAGAGCGGGCTTTAGCACGCAAACAGCCTTGCTGCGAATTTGCCACGACGTGCGACGTGCGGTAGATGACAGGCGCGGTACCATCTTAGTACTATTCGACTTCAGCAAAGCCTTCGATACCGTCTGTCACTGCAAGCTGCTCTTCAAGCTTCGCAATATGGGTTTCTCCGAAGAAGCGCTAAGGTGGCTGTCTTCCTACTTGAAAGGGAGATCGCACGCGGTCATTGACGGAAAAGGGGACTGTTCTCATTGGCTAAACACAACCTCTGGTGTACCTCAAGGGTCCGTTCTCGGTCCCTTGCTGTTCACGCTATTTATAAATGACATCGGTAAAGATCTCATCTCATCACAGTACTTAATCTACGCAGATGATACGCAAATCTACCAAACGTGCTCACCCTACCAACTAGAGGCGGCCATTCACAGAACTAAACATGATGTAAAAGTTATTGCCGCTTATGCCAGCGAAAATGGTCTGTCACTAAATCTTGCTATGACAAAGGTACTCATTCTGGGCAGCAAAACGTATATAAATAATATCGACATAGAAAATCTACCGCCTATAACTGTAAGTGGAACGACTCTCCCTTACGTGCAAGAAATTCGGAATCTAGGAATCATAATGACCAGTAATCTCTCTGGGGGAAACATGTCACTGCAAGAAAGTCAACTTCTCCTTGTGCAAACTGAAACACCATCGTAATGCGTTGTCGAGTGAGTTGAGAGCCTTGCTCGTAAATTCGCTTATTCTTCCACTCCTCGACTATTGCTGTCTGATCTATAACGATTTAACAGGAGAACAAAACTTAAAAATTGAGCGACTTATTAACTGCGGGATCCGATTCATCTTCAATCTGCGTCGAGATGAACATATCACCCCATATCGCCGAATACTAGGTTGGCTTACTGTTTGTTCTAGGAGACAATACTTTCAAGGTATCATGATGTATAATATACATCATAATAATGCTCCCTCCTATTTAGTGGAATTATTAACTCGTCCCCTGCCATCTCAGCGCCCAGGGCGTCGGGTCAGACCCAGTGATTTTCATATTCTCTCTCATAGAACTTCGACGTCTAGGAACTCTTTCCACCTGTCCGCAGTCTATTTTTGGAATGCACTTCCGGTCGAAATCATCAACGCTCCATCGAAAGCTATATTCAAAAATCGGCTCCATACCTTCATTTTTCGATCGCGACGACATGGACGAATGACTTCTTAATAAAAAAAAAATTTATCTCCATCACTTGAATAAGCACATGCGTCGATAATACGCGCCTCACCTAGTTTCCGCTGCAATCAGCGGCGGGTTGTTTTACTGGTAGTACTAAGTCAAACCTTCTCAAATCAACTCAAATCTTACCAATGTAATATAATATGTTAGAGAAATGTATTATATGTTATTATAGTAATAGCACCAATTGTTTTCATATTTTGCAAATGTAATTTGCCCCTAGGTCTTTACCAGGGCATAAATCTCTCTCTCTCTCTCCCCCCCCCCCTCTCTCTCTCTCCCCCTCCCTCTCTCTCTCTCTCTCTCTCTCCCCCTCCCTCTCTCTCTCTCCCCCTCCCTCCCTCTCTCTCTCTCTCTCTCTCTCTCTCTCTCTCTCTCTCTCTCTCTCTCTCTCTCCGCGAGACCGCGCAGCATCGAGAGAGAGAGAGAGAGCGAGCTCGCATTGGACATAAGTGCATGTCGAATGCGAGCCATATATCACCATATATATATATCGTTTTTGTATAATTTGTATGAAAGGGCGTATAAGCTATATGATGTACTATGCATACATGCCCCTTTGTCGTAATAACGGGAGGAGGAGAACTATTGTTGAGATGAGAAAAGTTGCGTGAAAAATCATGGCAATATTACGATATCTCAACAATGTGTGGATATATCTACATAAATCTCAATGCATTCGAAAGAACAAAACAAAATTACATCGCAAAAATGTCGTCAGATTTGTTATGACGCGACGCGTTTGCGCGTGAAGTCGGTTTAGAGTTTGAATATAACGGTTTTCAGGCCACCTTGCTGTATAGAGACATCGGCACAGTTTAAAAACTTCTTTTTTATACTTGGCGTCAAGACGCTGCCGCGGCTCTTGATGAACGACCGCGCGAGCTCGGAGATACGGGGTGCGAGCCCAGTCAACGGTGGTATAATGCTATTTAAGTCTTTGGGTGATTGGTTTGTGTCGCGGTAGCTCGGCATTAAACAGAGGAAGAGAGATACGGAAAAAGGAAGAAAGAGTAATGAGTGCATAATAATCTTTCAGAGGGGTGTTCGATCCTCGCTGTTTTGCACGAGAGCTACTGGACATTACGTTCACTCGCATTCTCGTAATTTCCGTACATCAAGCGCGGTCTTACATAATGAACTAGAGGTTGCTGGGCATTTGGAGTGGAATTTGAAAAATTGCACTTCGAGGATGCATCTCCCCATGGTTTCCGGGGAGCAATAACGCCGATTCCTTTTCACATCGTCATAGGCCTTCGTGAAAAATGGGCCCAATCGGTCCAGCAGTTTTCGCGTTAGTCCCGACAAAAGATTTCCACTTCAACCCCCTCCCCTGCCGCCGGGAGATTGCTCATCCAATTGATCTTGGAGTAGTTTTCATCCCTGTTCGTAACCTTTCAGTTGGTTACCATTTTCGCCCTCTATCGCATCCGCAACCTTCAAATCACGCGGTCAACGGATTACCCGATTTTCCATCCCTCCTTCATTTTCGTTGCGCATGTGCGCAATTGTTCACCAAACTCAATGGAATCCGTTTCGTTCGAAAGATTATTACATTTCCTTGAATGTACTTTTTTGAAATAAGAAAAACGTCAAATTTTCGCGAAAATCGGCGAAGATATACGCATTCCATTTCAAATGCCTAGCACTATATATATCCGTACATATACTGCTCAACGGTATACCGGGCGATGGTGATCTTAAATTATAACGTGCATATAGATCGAACGTTTTATTAATTTACTCTGATCTATACAATAGTATTTTTGTTCTTTGTTCCAGCCTATTACCCTCTCGGGTTTTTACGCATAAAACTTCCTAATTCCATTTTACCATTTTTTTCCGCCTATCACCGTTTTTGTCCGCGTTTACCGTAAGGATCAATTTTTTCGGAATCGCAATAAACAATAATAATTTTTTTTTTTCTGTTATTGTGTGTTCCAACGTATACCCTTTTAGATCTTTACGTATGAGCCTTCCCAATGCTATTTTTTCCATTTCCCCCCCTATCACTCCCTAACCGCACTTCGCTAAGCTAACCTAACTTCCATTGCGCTGTACTGTATCCCATTGGGCATGTACACAGGGAAACCGCCAAAAAACCGTGTCAATACAGACGGCTTTTTGTTTTGACTGAGTTTCAGTTGTATTGCCACCAGAAATTCAGAAAAACTTCCTCCCGCTCAGTAGTCGGCGTGCAAGCCTGTGCACGGCTAAGCCGTCACCCATCCCGGTACTGACCGCGGCCAATACTGCTTAACATGGTAGATCGCCGAAGCCGCGCTCCGACCGCGCGTCCACTGCCGTCGGTCAATAATATTTATATTCAGTTTTGTATTGGATCTTTCCATTTTTAGTTGAAAATATACCTTTCTATTTTGAATCTCAATATTTTCTGGTCGTTACCAGTTACGTTAAATTTCGATACATCCTGCCGGTAAAACAGACCTTTTACATGTTCAAAGCTATCAACGAAGAAATGGTGTACAGCCGCCATTTTGTTATTAATCATTGCCCAAAAATTATTTCTTATAGTTCATTAGTAGTATAAAAAATAACTATGCACAGAATTTCGATATATTTCATTTTGTCACTAAAAAAAAATTCGCAAAACATGCCTATTTTTTCTTGCTGGAGAGTGGCCTGGCGCCTGAAAGAGGTGTGATATGTACCGGAATACATTTTTTATGAAAAGTTGTATATGTGGTTAGATATTTTTGCCCGATGCGGTGTAATTCAAATGTGTAATTGATTTTCGGAATTTTTTCTGTACGAGAATCAACAATTCAATCTCTGTAACGGATTGATTCTCTCGATTCCCCGTGCTCTCGATCACCCTATGTGCATTTTCTTTTCTCACGCAGTCTCGGGAGTAGAGACGACGAGAAAGACGCACTTACGGCCGCAAACTTGTAACGTTTCTCTCTTATTGGTATGTACGTGCCAGCATATCCTCGTGCATATACTCGTTGCCTTCGTTATATATAGATGCAACTCGAAAGGGCGTATCCAGCGTGTATAAGAATGGATTTGACGCCATTTTTGGTGTTACCGGGCATCACCATATGCGCGTACGTATAAAGAGCGCAATGATAGTAAGCTGTATACATGTGAGATCGTATAATAAGTAACGGGAGGAAAATACGCGGAAGAGGTACTGGCGATAGAGTTTCGTCGAACTCGCGTGTCTCGTCGATCGCGGTGGTGGTTCGACAATCTCTTTAGAGAAGAGACGAGACGGCCGACCAGTTCGTCGTCTCCTCTCTCCCCGCAGCATAAAGATTGGCGATTCGCCAGTTTCGCTCCTCCACCCTCTTCCTTCTTCCTCGTCTCGTTATTTGTCGAGGAAAAGGCCGGGAATAGAAATTGTATATAGTCATACACAGGTGAGTCGGTAATTGATGAAAGAAAGGTTTACGTCCGCGCTTATAACAGTTTCAACAGATTCGGTGCGCAAACCGAGCAAAGACAAGAACGGAATGAACGGACTTAAGACGCGAGAAAAAAAAGAGACATTTCAACGACGATGGGACTAAAATGTTCGAAACTCTGTATGGAGTTCCCGCAGACAAAACAAAACGTAAATTCGCTCGGGAGATGAGAGAGAAAAGCGAGCTTTGATTTTTCTCCTTTTTCTCTTTTCTGTCTCGTCTCCTTTGCACAAGTCCGCAAGCAAAATGTTCCTTAGTCTGCTCGGAGCCCGTGACTCACTTCTATACCCGCGGGTATATTATAGCAGTTATGACTTTTGGCGAATGGCCAAATTGCTGAGACCCTCGAGCCAACCTCCCTCGTATATACAATTAATCGCCACTTTTCCAAAACGTCAATTTGTTTTGGCGCGAATACGAGCGAGCTTACATTTACCATTTATGAATTTATGCATTTTTATGCAACCATATTGCTGCTGATAGATAAATCGTGAGAGTCATTTGATCGTTTAAATTAAACTTCCGGGCTCGCAACACTGGCAGACCTTGCATCCATAGCGGTTTTCATTTTTGACATATTTTGATGACAGGCCTTTTTTCATTTGATGCAGAATATTGTTTTATTGCAGTTTATCAAATTCTCGTTTACGAACCATCTGGCAAACCCTATGGGGGAACTATTTTACCGTTCGGTATTTCCCCGTGCTCCTCTACTTTGAGTACGTATGCGAGAGTTGCATGTCGTTTTTTCTTTCTCATCCGCAACGCTGGCCAATCTCTGTATCATTTTTCATTCTTCTGAGGAGTTTCTCTCGTATTCTCCGGCATATTTTCACATCCAATGATTGAATGAGACGAGAGGTGAGAACCGAGAGTTCGCGGTCATGCGAGCTCGAATATCTCGCAGACCAGCTATCCCCCGTTTCCTCGACGATGAAAATGAAGAAGAACGGAACGAAGAATACAGAAGAGTCGAAAGACGCACTCGGTGAGAGTATTACTGACGTTTATTTGTATACATTGGAATCGTACGTCAGAGAGAGAGAGATAGAGACGCTCCTAACATATAATGAGCGACGCTCCTAACATGTAATGAGCGACGCGCGTTTACCGATATAGCGATAGTGCGTGGGTGTATAGCGAACACGCGGAGAGAGCAACGAGACGCGTGCTGCCAGCTCCCACTCCTCGCTTCTTTCATGGATGACGACTGATCATTATTGGGACATCGTTTTGAGATAAACAGCGTTTCTAAAAAAGAACTGTCTTCATCAACCACTTTCACTTTCTGATTATTTAATACATTTTTTTACTAAAATGATTTTAAAATGTTGATAACAGCATAATTTATCGAGAGATCGTAAGTTGTCAACTTTTGGAAGTAAAAAAAAAAAAACTTATAATGACAATATGATGATAAAAATGTTGGTGTCTGGTTATATGCCCTTAGCAAAATGTGCCATTGAGTATTGAGAGGCAGTCAATGGCCTGTTACCGTACACTTTCAGTGCGAGTTGTATGGGAAAGTCAAGGGAATACTTTTAATAGCAATTTCTTTCCATAAAAACTGAGTGGAAATATAATAGCAAGCTCGAATGGTAATTTCTCTCCATAGAAAATGAATGGAAATGCGAAGGGGTAAAATTCTGATGGAATTTTTTTCACCATTGGCCACCGTCGTCCAGTGTGAATTCCAATAGAAATCGGCTGATGGAAAAATATGCGTAAGGGAATATGTTGTATGGTATTTATTGCCACCGCCATCGCAATGGAGTATCACAATAAATGATTACGCAATATATATTTCCCTTAATTCTAAAAGGTAATATTAATAATAATATTCCGAATGTGTTTCCAACTGATTTCAGTATTGTGTATAACACATTAACGGGCAAATTTGTCATTAAGTGCGATGGAAAAAAAACCATTGAATTTCCATTGCACTGTAGGCCCAAAAGTAGTGAAGGCATTGTTTATTTTCTTTCGAAAAAATGCCAAGGCATTTTTGCCAATGATACGAATTTACAATAATTTTCGCATAGACGAATGGAATTTTTACCATTTATTTCCTATAGGCACAAGCATTGGCAATACCAATGGGATTTTTAATCAAATTTTTATCCTTAGCAAATTGCCTTTATTGCCATTGCTTCTGAAGCATTGCAAATTCAATGGCATTTATTATTGGCAATGAATGGTACATTTTGCTAACGGATGCCGTTGTGAAAAAAGCAGTGAAGGAATTTTTTATTGTCCCAAGGGTAACATATTACCATTCATTTTCCGATAGGCACAAGTAATGGCAATGCCATTGGACTTTTTGTCATTGAAAAAAAGGCTGAGGCATTTTTGCCAACGATAAAACATAACGATTCATTTTCCCATAGGCACCAGCAATGGCAATACCATATGGGTTTTGGATGGACCTTTAACCACTAATTTTCCATAGGCACAACCGATGGCGATACCAATGTGATTTTGAATGAAGTTTTTATCCTTGGCAAAAGTGCCTTCATTACCATTGCTTCTGAATTAATGGAAATTCTACGGCATTTCTTAATGGCGATGAGTGGCGCATTTTGGTAAGGGTGTACACGCGTGGCATCAGTAATTTATGGCAAGATTTGTTTAATATTCTGCCTCGGGAAATAAACAATTTCTCGCAAGAGAAAGATACTCTTTGGCACCGTCCAATGATGTGCGATTACGTCTCTGACAGTGGCTCAGCATCCAATCTAAAAAATAGGGTATCATATAGAGAATCATATAAAATCATTTTTGTTATTTTCAGCGTATCGTACTGTTGAGCATGCGGAGAACTCTGTAAACCGAGAGCGGCTCGATTTACCCGTGAAATCTGCGCGTTCTATTGTGGTAATAAAGTTACACCTACGTTATTCTCATTAACCGGGACTTGGTACTGCAAACACTAAATAAAAATCTGACTCTCCATAATTGTTATATCGTACGTACATACATATATTTTTATATACTCGTCGGGGAATACTGAACAAAGTTTTTGGTCCTTTTCGCATGCGTGATGCACGCGCGGGAAAAACGATGTTCGTGCGCGTCTCTTTCTCACTCTCTCTGCGAGTGTCCCGGCGCAGAACCTTCTTGAGATGCATCGTAACGTAAATCTTCACGGCATCGACGAGACTGGTGTCTGCCAAGCACGAATAAAAAAAATGAGTGTGTTTTAGACCACACAACTGAAGTGAAACTTTTTTTGCTACATACCAATATATTCATATATAAAAGTAAAATTTTTGTTTTTTTAATGTTCATGGGTTTTCATTGATAAATCAATATTTCAGATAAGATTTTTTTTTATTCATTATTTTAATTTTCGGATACATCAGTAATTACAGTAGTTGATTGTAAGAGTGAGATAATAGGTTTATGGTAAGAGAAATAAGAGACATATATTTTTGAAAGCATATTTGAAAGAAATCTATAGACAACTGCGTCGATTGTTGTTCCATGTCTTGTGGTAGGCTCATTTGGATTATTATTAATTTGTATTATTAATTTATCTTGGAGAAATTGTATCAAAAGTTATCCATCGTTGGACGAGAAATTAACATTGAAATCTCCTGCTAAAATCAGTGGCAACATATGATAGTTTTCGCCTAATTCTTCTGAGCCTACTCGACCGTAAATAAGTAGTCTTTTATATTAAAAATGAATGCTATTTTGAACGGTAGAAGTTCTATCTAGATTTCACTTTTTTTTTGAAAGAGTCGCGCCTTTCCGCTAGCATCTTCCTCGCAATTGGCTGTCGCTCGCTAACGACACCGATAGTTATCGGTAGAAAAGTACAGAATCGCACCCCAGCTGGCAACTCCACGTGCACTTTCTCTCTCTCACTCTCTCTCTCTCTCTCGCACACTGCGACGGCCCGGCCGCCGGCACCGAGTCGACTGATGACGCAGAGCACGTACGCGCAACGAGACCGCGCAGCATCGTAGTGAAGAGAACCCCGAGCTCGCATCGAACATAGGTGATATATATATCGTTTTTCTGTGATTCGTATGAAAGGGCGTATAAGCTATATGCTGTACTAGGCGCATATGCCCCTTTGTCGAAAACACGGGAAAAGAACATTTGAGATGAGAAAAATTGCGTGAAAAATCATGGCAATATTACGATATCTCAACAATGCCTGGATGGATCTAAATAAATCTAAATACATTCGAAAGAAAAAAATAACATTACATCGCAAAAATGTCGTCAAATTTGTTATAACTTGACGCGTTTGCGCGTGAAGTCGATTTAGAGTTTGAATATAACGGTTTTCAGGCCACCTTACTGTATAGAGACATCGGCACAGTTTAAAAACTTCGTTTTTATACTTGGCGTCAAGACGCTGCCGCGTCTCTTGATGAAGCCAGTGGCTCTCAGAGACAGGGTGAAACACATGTATATATCTATATATATACATTTGTACCCAAATGTATATACAAATATATACATGTCCCCCCTTATATATAAAAATTTACATAAATTAAAAAAAACCTAGTAAAAAATTTATTTGAAAATAGATTTTCAAAGAATTTCCGTCTGGCATCAGGAAGATTACTTTGTGGGGATATATTTTAGAATAATCAACCAAACCCAATCTGATTATTTTACTGTAAATAGTGCAGTTTTGGGCGGCACTTCAGTACCTTCTTGCACCCACTTATCGCCCACCCACCGGTCTGGCGATTTTTTCATTTACTTGAGATATTCTCAACTTTGATATTCCAAAGTCCCGGACTGATTATAATAATGTAATTTTATTATTTCTGATTCTCCCTTTAAAAATCTAGAGGCGCAAAAGCCACCCCTGAACGGTTGCCAAACCTCCGATTGTCTTATTGTTCCGCTACAAGGGACAGATTATGAAACGTCCAGCCCTATTCTCGAAACGAACGAAACGGTCGTGTAACGAAATCGGTCGTTAGCTCTTGGAATATCAGACTCGTGCGTGCGACGGCGATAGTCGTTTCATTGTTCGCTATATGTCTCTCTGTCTTGCAGCGCCATGGGCGCGATTACCGACTCTTTCCCGCCGTTGACGCCGTCTCCTAGGTAAGGAACGGATAGAGAAAGCATGCGTCTAGGAAACCGACGTTAGCGCCGCCACTCGGAATACTGGCACACTAAATTTTGGGAAATACAGGCAGAAGTCGGTATTTTTTTGAGCGAAAACGGAAAAACCTTTGTTTTCGATAATTTCTGCATGGAACAAGATGAAACAAAGCGCAGAATATGTGTTTTTATATTGCCCAGTGGTTAAAGTGAGGATGTAACAATCCGTTGAGTCTAACAGTGAAAAATTCAGTAATTTCTCCTATGGTAACTGAAACTGTAGAGTTTTTTTCAAAATTTTGAACTGCCCGCAGTTTAGGCACTGTGTGCCACCGTTCAGACTTTGTGCCCAAAATTTCAACGCGATTGATTGTACCGTATCGGAGAACGAGTCTTTCGCGTTTTCGAGCCGTTCGAGGAGACTGATACATCCCGTTAATGGGCAATGAGAGAAAGAGAGAAAGAAAATGTGCGCGCACACCGCGTGTATTAGGTATACGAAACATAACTCTCTCTCTTTCTGTCTTTACCAACGTATATCTCCCTCTCAACTTCCGTTTGACTCGCCCGATCACAGTTTTCGTAACGCTCCCGTCACGCTTTCGCCAGTTTACTCCCCAAGCCCAGCGTGCGTATAGAAGTTTTACTTCAAAAAATTAAAGAACAAACGCGTGTTTCATTGGAGTTTCGCGAGGGCGGGGCTGTCTAATGTCTCCAGGAACGAGTATATATACGTACAGTTCTATATTCTATCCGCGCGAGACGTCTCTATGTATAGCAACGCGACGACGCCGAAGGAGACGGCGAGATCGAGCTCTCGCCGTTAGGTCCCGTAAAAGCAAGAGAGCTGGTAGCACCAATGATACATAGGCGCACGCATAACACCCGAGTAGTTCCTCGAAAGAAAATTTAAAAAAGATCACATAAATTATTATTGACGTAGAACTGAGAAATGAGGAGAAATGGGACGGTTTTTTTTCGTTTGCCTTTTACTATACGTTTAAAGAATCTTTCGGATCGAAATTTTCTCGCTGATTCTAGTTTTTTGTTCATTATTAAAAACCGTATATTAAAACGCCCTATAAATCGAAGATATTTTACTTTTGGTTTCTTATGGAGGAAAGCATTATTTTCGGGAAGACATTTTTTTTTCGGGATTTTTCTGTCCGATTGTTTAAAGTGTACCGAATGGACAGAAAATTGGTATTTAAAAAAAAACTGTCTCGACGTACGTGTGTACGCGACTGGACAGCCTAAAAAGTTAAATAATTCAGCTCGAAAATGACTCGAACCAATCTTGCTCAAATTGTACACACATCTTCAGCATCAAACCTCCTTTGTTTTTTCAAATTGTCGAACATTTTTATAATGCTGTCCGATTTTACAGGACTTTGAATGTTTTGAGAAACGTTTCGCGTTGCTCTAACTTTCGCAAATTTTACGATATCGAGCTGAAATTTTTTTTCTAAATCATAGAAGTTCATTGAATTTGTTATTGAATTTTGTAACGGTTCGGTCAAAGCGTTTGGATGTTATGAATTTTCGAATATTTCGAAAAATTACTGTGACCGCTCTAACTGCGACAAGTTTTGTGAGATCCGGCAAATTTTTTTTTACATGTTTACAGTATCATCAAAGGATATTTGGTATTAAATTTTCTGTGAATCGGCCGAAGGGTTAATTTGACATTTTATGAAATGTCAAATTGACATTTTATGAGATGTCAACTTTTATGAATCTTTCAAAAAATGTCCGATCATTCTAATTTCCATAATTTTTGAGATATCGGACTACATTTTTTTCGGATTACATTTCTCTTAGATGAATAGCATCAAATGATATTTGACAGTATTAAATTTAGGGAAAAATCGCTGAAAAAAATTTTAATTTAATGAAACTTTGATTTAAAAAAAATGTTGTCAATAGAAATTCTTGTTAAAATCAAAGTCCCGACTAAAAGCGTAGAAATTAGAAACTCACGCATGGCCTTCTTATTCAATCTCGTTCGCAAAGTTTTCTTTATGAGAGGGATCCAAAATTAAAATATCCAGTGTGACTGCCCAATAAAACGGGAATTTCCTGGAATTCATTCAAAGAAAAGTATTGCATCGAATGTTTTGAAATTTTGAGGATATATTTGTGAATAAATTATGTATATACAGTAATTTGTTGCACGAATATATTCATTTTTCAGCGACTTATGCGCCATCTCCCGAGTTTCCAAAAAAAAAAGTTCTACTGCTGCAGTGATTGCGGCTTTCAGAGTGCCTGAAATATAAACAAAAGTCCGTTAAACTAGAAGGTATTAGAAGGCCTGTACAATGACGCAGGATTGTGCAAAAGAATTAGGATCCAAGAAAATGGCGGTGTTTTGAAAAAAAGTTCCAAATTACGCTTAAAAATTTCATGGCTTTTTGCTTGGCAAATTGACATTTTTTATCCAATCGAAAAAGTGGAAGGCCATTGTATGAAGAAACAAATACTAAATACGCTAAAACAAAATTCAAGTCAATCGGATAATTTGTATTCGCGTTGGAACTGCAGAAAATTTGAAAAAAGTTGTTTTGAGGAAAACACGTTGAAAGATAAAAATGTACGCTTCTGACCGACAAGCTGCTCTTTAGAAGCCTGCTCTTTTGCAGGTCAAACATTATTTGAGATCCGCCCTTGAAATTTTAGTATATTATTCTTGAACGTATTGACTAGTGGTCCGCCTTACGGACGTAATTTGCTCATAAAGAGACAGAGAGATCAGAGATCTGATCCAGATAAAATATAGTAAAAATGTGCACTTTTTTTTTCGTTATTCTGAAAATAAGAGGGCGCTTAACCATTCACCTGCTGCTATATAAATACATAGACGAATCATTCTAAATACAGCCCTTAAAAAAATCGTCTTTCTCAATCGAAATTGATATTTTCTTCATTTTGCAAATCGCAGTGCTATAAATCACTCGCGAGTATCGTAGGTATATCTGTCTGTGCGGACTGGGTAAAACGTATGGGTATATAGAAATAGGGAAGTGCAGTAAAAAGTCCAATCCCGCCAAACTGACGGTCTCGCCGAGAGAGTCGTGCCCTACCATAACGGGCGGAACGTTAAAATATCGTGGCTGATACGCGATTTATATGTATATCTGCGTCACTGGAGCATGATAAATCAGTATCGCAAAAGCGGCAGGGATTATTGATCGTGAAGCAATTGATGTCGAAAACGCGAGAAAGAGAGAGAGAGAGATAGAAATAAAGATTGCGATTTTGCGGGAGAATGATGGGTATACGGCAGCAGTGGACGACGACGAGTTGACGAGGAAGGAAGAAAAAAAAAGAATTTAAAGGAAAAAAACGTAAAAACGATCGTGCAGGACGGTCGATCGGCGACTTTACCGAACGGTGTACATGCGAGAGAGTTCTGCAATTTCTGTACGTATGCATATATAAACTTATCGGGGGTTAACGCGAAGACTGGATCGCCCTCCTGTATCGCGGATCAAGTAGAGAGAAGAGCGAAAGAGAGAGAGAGAGCGCGAGGGGGGGGGGGGGGGGGGGGAGGGGGTGAACGAGCCGAACGATGATAGATCGGTCGTGAGCGACGAATGGAAACCCGCCGGGGAGAGAAACATACCGCCCTCGTGCTTCTATTAATAGTTCCACACACTGCCCTCGGTTATTAACCGCTGTTACTGTTGCTTATAGGCCCACGTTATTATGCACAGTCTATTCGCGACGTCGCCAACGAACGAGTAACATATATATGTATGAGGTCCTGCTACATAAATCGGCTTGGTCTACTCCCGCGACTCCCTGTCCCGCTTATCTCTTGAGATCATCATCGAGCAACGAGACTCCCCGACTCTCCGGCTGACCGAACGCGATGCAACCAGAACGCACTAAGTAAGTTATCGCCCCTCTCCCGAGGTTTCTTCGCGAGCTGTTTTCGGAGCCTGGCCGCAATTGATAAGATTGGATTTCACATAAATGCCTGCTTCTTCGTGCTACCGTACGATAAACATTTTTTTATAATACGAGCATCCATATATGTATTTGTATGGAGTATTAGGCCGATAAAAAGAAATTTATAATACCCTTAACAGGTAAAAAAGCTCTCTTAAACTCATTGTATAATATTCTTCTTTTAAGACGATGTGGGTCATGTGACACATGAGTGCGAAAGAAAATTCTGGAATTTTTAGACAAATCAGTCTCAGTGTTTGAGATTTAGATTAAAAGCAAATCATTAGGTTTTGCAGAGATAACTTATGCAGGATTTAATGATTTACGATTTTCCTAAATATTAATCCATCTCGGAGTACCGTTTGGCGGAAATATTTGTGTTATATGTTGACCTTTTACATCGTCTTAAAGCTCACTTATAAACCGCTTTTGCAAACAATAAATGGATAGCTCAAACAATGAGCAGTTTTAATATACTTTTTGCCAAATATCACGATTCCCATAGGTGGCAAAATACTTATTTTCTTTGGTAGTACATGTGGTCTGTTTATCGTTATACGTCGTGATCTCGCGAGGTGCGAAGTAGACGTTTTGGTACATACACCTCCAGGACTTTCTTTTCATCTTCATTATTCATCTCGACTCTCTCTATCTCTCTCTTTGTTCTCCTTCATCATCGCCTTCTCATCGTTTCTTCTCACTCACCAGCATCGCATTTGTTATTTCTCTTCGTGTGTACGCACTTAAATTACACGCCGCGCCGTTGCCGGGCGCCGTGAGAAAATCGAATGAGTCGCGGGTGCACGCGACGATGCAAAGTCGTATTTTGCGGTGGCTTTGCGGAAAAAGCCTCGGTCCGATAAAATCATACGCGGGAATAATACATGAATACGGGCGTTTTTTTGGGGGGTTCTCAACGACCTTTGTCATATATATACGTTACCACAACGTGAATTCTTTGATGACGATTGCTATACTTTTATTTTTTTTTTTATTAAAGAATAATTCTCGATATTGATGGTAATTTTGTTATGTATATCGCGATGAGGAGCATTTTACAAGTTGATTAATTCGATATTAATCTCCAAACGTGGCAAGGTGTGCGAGATTAAAAAAAAAGCTTGCCAAGAGAACGAGGCCTATTCGTCTGGACTGTAAAGTTCGTTTCTTAGGTTATTTATATTTATATGCTGATAAAGAATTACTGCTTAGGTGCGTCCTTCGTTGACAACTATGCTAGGAGACGAAGGAGACCTCGCTGATATAATAACAAGTCAAGAATTTTGCGACAGTACCTAGTGGACCCCGTAATACATCTACATACTTGCGTGCGACACCTCGAAATCTTTCTCTCTCTTGATTCCCTTTCTCGCGATCTATCGCAACGCGGACATGTGATTTTCATTTATCAAACGACTTGCGTATATATTCATCGATGTTATAGCTCAACAGCGTCATAATTTATTATGTCGCCTACATCGCATAGATCAAGAGACGCGGCAGCGTCTTGACGCCAAGTATGAAAAAGAAGTTTTTAAACGGTGCCGATGTCTCTATACAGTAAGGTGGCCTGAAAACCGTTATATTCAAACTCTAAATCGACTTCACGCGCAAACGCGTCGAGTTATAACAAATCTGACGACATTTTTGCGATGTAATGTAATTTTTTCCTTTCGAATGCATTTAGATTTATTTAAATCCATCCACGCATTGTTGAGATATCATAATATTTCCTCATAAAGAAAGCTTTGTTTTCGTAAAAAATTTTTGTTCGAGAATTTCATACCAGTTTCTAAAATGTCCCAAATAGTCAGAAAAATCGTATTTGTAAAAAATGTCTGTACGTACGTGTATGCCAGTAGATACCCTAAAAAGTCAAATAATCGTTACATTTAAAAAATGTTTCTTATTAACATTTTTTGGAAAATTTTATAACCGATCTCACGTTGTACACGACTTCGACTTGTCAAAAAGTGTTTTTTGACAAACTTGTTTTTTCTATACACAGAATACTGTTGAAGTACCGTTGGTATTGAATTTAGCCAAAATTAGTCGAAGGGTTTAGATATTATTAATTTTCGAATTTTTCGAAAAATTACTATGAGCAATTTTTTTTTTCTACAAATAGAGCACCATTGAAGTACGGTCGGTATTGAATTTGGGCAAAATTGGTCGAAGCGTTTGAATGTTAAACATTTTTCGAATTTTACGAAAAAATACTACAATGTCTCTAACTTCGAAAAATCTTAAGATATCCAGCTAAATTTTGTTACGTGAATACAGTGTCATCCAAGATTGTTCGGTATTGAATTTGGAGAGAATCGATGGAGGGATTTTACAAAATTTATAATTTTCTTTAATTTTATTAAAAAAAAAGATCTGTGATCATTTTTGCTTCTTCTATTTTTGCGATATGGGACAAATTTTTGTCACATGAATGAACTACCATCGAATGATATTTGATATTGAATTTGGGGCAATCGATGAAAGGGTTTTTGCGCAACTTTGAATTTTTATGAATTCTTCAAAACCAAAAAAACGTCTCGTCAAATTGAAGTTAGAAAAAAAGCGTGCAAATGAGAAGCCAGCACGTTGCTTCCTCTATGGAAGTGCAGAATTGAAAAACTAATAACTTACTCATAGAGGAGAATTTGTGAGAGAGATAAAATAATGAGGAAACAATGTGCAAGTATTTAATTTGTAAGTTTTTTTTTATATCAACGTTACGTCTGCAGTCACGAATCATGCTTGAATATTAATTGAACATAAATTCGTATTTTTTTTCCGACTATTCGAAAGAAAAAGAAAATTTAAAGCGGTGCCTCGAAATAGTAATCTCATCGGTTCGTAAGATATAATATTTTTTAAGGCTCACAAACACTTGCCGGATTGATTGGTCGTAGCGATTAAAAAGGGCCACGGAGGCGTATCATTAATTCGCCACTGTGGATCCTCTCGTTCGGAAGATATGCAATGTCCGGGTATAACTCACTCGCGAACAGCAGCTCTTCGGTGTTAATTACGCCGAAAAAATGTAAAATATTAGTGAGGCGAGAAATAAAAAATAATAAATAAGTACAATCACCTCGTCGACGATGCGACATAACGCGCCACGCCCTTGACGATCGTTTCGAGGGTTCTTCGTCGCATTTCGCTGGCGACAACGGGAACCTTCTAGTCACGAGGGGTACACTAAAAAACGAACAATATCATGTCCATATTATTATTATTATCATTATTATTGCACATATAATATGCAGTCGCTGCTGCATATCTTATAAGGCGCGACTCTCTTTTTACCAGTTTCATTCGTCGTCCCGCGTTGCGAGGACACTTTGCGGAAGAACTTTTTTAAAGTGGTACTTGAATCACACCACGCGATTTATTTTTATTTATTTATTTTTATTTGAAAAGCTTAAAAAGAAAGTTTACCTCCCATCCTATCCTTTAAACGAGTAAGAAAACACTGCCCGTTTTCGTTTCTCGCAGCAAAAAATCCGATTGCCACTATGGAAAAGTTATTATTTTTATCATTATTATTTTACGATAGTTTTACGATATTATGTGCATGATATTTTTATTATTGACGCGATTGAGTTTGATCGATCGAAAATTATCTATGACGAAGAATCATAGAGCGCACTCGCACAGAACGAATTTTCTTGTTGTTCTTCTTTTATAAAATCTGATATATAGACGAGGGTGCATGTGCCAGAGGTTCAGACGCAAGTCGCAAGTACGTATAATAATATTATAGTGTTGCAGACGCGGCGCCATCGAGTCCTGAATAAAATCCACGTACGCAATCACGCTCCAGTGTCGCTCCCGTCTCCGACAGAATTCATGTGAAATAATCGCTATATGCATGTTACAAATTCAATATATAGTATATATATATATATATATATATATATATATATATATATATATATATATATATTGATAAACATAACTGTACGGATTTTTATAGGAGTCTGTAATATGGACAGGTCTGTCGTGCGGCAGTGAGCAAGTAGTGAAATAAAATGCTCGGGCAATAAGCCAAGACCCCGCCGGCGCAAAGCAGGGAGAACGCGAACGAGTGTTTGATACATACGTGCGTGTATGGCACTCGTTATCTTAAGGTAGTAGTCTGGTAACTTAAGCCGATTTTCATGTCTTTTTTGGAGGGCGTTTTTTTGTAGGAAAATAAAAATGAATCGTTTTGGATATTTAGGATGTTTTTATTTACATATTAAAGATACAAACAAAAAAATTTTTCGAAAAAATTTTATACTTTGGCGGACTTTGGAAAAAAAAACTTTTTTTTCCAAAGTCCGCCATTTTGTTATTTATCCATGAAATTTAACTTCAGTAGTTCCGAACAGAATGAAATCTCTATAGATTAAGAATTATCAATATTTTTTTATTTCAGGAAACATCAAGAGCCAAAATCACCGAGGCCACCCACGCGCTTTTTTTTCGAGGTGCCAACTTCGATCAATAATAATAATAATAATAAACTATTAAATTTTTTCAAAGAAATTGTTTTTCGTATCTTTAATACGTAAATAAAAACATCCTAAATATCCAAAACGATTCATTTTTATTTTCCTACAAAAAAACGCCCTCCAAAAAAGACATGAAAATCGGATTAAGTTACCAGACTACTACCTTAAAGCAGTCTTCTCGTCTAAATGAGGAATTTTTTCAAAACTAAAAAAAAAATTCATAGGTACTATTAAACATTTCAAAATCGATCTTTGTTTCTACTTTTTTATTGATACTTGCGGGCACTTTGCAAATTTTTTCGAGTACAATAAATAAAAATTAAGGGCGCTACGTCGTTTCAAGTCCCCATGATTCCATGGCAACTGTGACCATGATTCCAGACGTTCCACTCATCTGAAGCGAAAAAACCAAAAAGATTATTGATCGGTACTATCGCATGAACCTCTAAAATTTCGAAGGAAGAAATATGAAACATTTTTTATTGTTGTTCAAAGATTTTTTTTAAATCCAAAAATTCGTACACATTGTTTAGAAGGACGCTGTTAAAATATTTAAGGAGAAACACCATCCTAGCGGCAAACAAAAAGGGCTAACTTTGACGACTTATTTCGGAGTATGAAAAAAGGAATAGGATTTACTATCAAAGGGTATATTTAACACATATTAAAGTAGGAAACAACAAATTGTTTGTCATTTTAATACAAAATGGCGGCGACGGAGCCCATCTTGAAAATCGTCTTGAAACACCTTCACGGGAGGATGGTTTTCTCGTAAAGTATAAGACCTGGGACAAAATGCCAAACAAAATTATAATCTATATACTATTGGCTGTGGGATTACGAAGGGTTTTTTTTTAATAAAATTTTGTAGGAATGGTGCACTTATGAAAAAATGAATCGATTTTTTGCCAAAAACAAGCAGTAAAAAAAACGGCTACGTACTCCGATAGAGAATGTAATTGTGAAGTTACTATCAACATTTCGAATCGATCGATGCAACGGTGTTCAAGTAATACGTCTTCCCAGTTTGAAGAAAGTGGTTTCAAGAAAAACGCATTTAAAGTCGCGTTCATGCTCAGCTAGTGCGCGCTCCGAGGCGCTGCGATCAAATCGATAATTGAACCTTTTAAACATTTTTTTTTACCACAGGACCAACTGCATATTGTTTTTATAATCCTTAAAGTATTATTTAAGCCGAAAAAAAATCGATTTTTCCAGAATCCTAGAGTGGTGTTATCCCTTAAGGGTGAACACCACTGTGACCCCCTGTTTTTTTTCACATTTTTCAAGAATTTTTTTTTGTGGGAAAAAAAAGAGTTATTCGAAAAATTTTTTTGGGTTTTGTTCCTTGTTTATTAATGTATCAAAAAACATTTTTTTCACATTTTTCACGCCGCATGGTGGCGCTGGGGAAGCTCTCGCGTCAGGTGCTGTCATCTCCGCGGCACGCAGCAGAACTCTCTTCAACGTCGATCTGAAAAAAATACCGAGTGTTTTCGTTAATAATATGATATTTTGAAGAGAAGTACACAGGGATTTGGAAAAATATTGTTTTAAAAAAAATTTTTTTTAAAACCATATTTTGTATAATAATATTGAATAATAATTTCGAAAGTCATCGATGCAATCCAGGTGTATTTAAATAAATGTTATTTTTTCACGAACATTCACTTTTAACTGTTTTGAATTTTGTATTTATCATGAATCGAGATTTGCAATTCGCGTTCGATCAAAACGTGAGAGTGTGTTCCACACCGAGGCCTCCATCAGGGCCTGGCGGCATGTTCGAACGTGGGTCGAGTGCGTTCGAAATCGGCCCACACGTCGAGCACGAGTTACCTCGAAACTATACATGCATATTTAGTCGCTCGATATATCGGTTATTAATCTCGGAGAAAATATATTTTCTTTTGCCTTAATTTTCAAAAAGCAAAAAACGACTATCCATTGGATCAATCGGACATTGGGGATCGTGCAACATTTTCGAAAAATATTATACGATATATGTAACGTAATAAATATAACGGGGATGAACGATCGAAAAATATTATGAAATGTCCTTGTGTTAGGACGAGCCGAGGCAAAAATTAATAGGACGAGAAAGACAAGAGAGAGACAGAGAGAGAGAAAGAAAGAGAGAGAGAGAGAGAAGGATAAATCGATGTGGCGCAATGTAACAGATTTTCTAATAATATTAACCACTCGACTCTTTTCTTAATCGACGCTTTAATCCAATTGTTAGTGACATAAGGTCGTAAGCAGTGCCGCAAACATTTACGCCCTTCTGGTTCCCAGTAACCACGTGTACGATCAATCCCCTTCGTTAATTAATTAGCTCTAAGAATCGTGGCTATTGCGATCATACCGTTAACAAATTGCACTTGTGTGCATTTACGAGATTCAATCCGCCGGCACATGTTTTCCTAATGCTTTCTCTCGTACTTACGAGAACACAGGCTTTTCCCTATTCCGAGACACCTCTCGAGCTGGCTGTGGACCATGTGCAGGTGCGTATGGTCTGCTAATACATATTCAATACCCACGGTATTGACTTTACACAATGCGCACTATCTACGGGTCATTCCATACCAACCCGCGCAAATTTCGGCTTGACCAATTGTAATTTTCCTAATTTTTTTGTATATCGTTGTACTAAACAACCCCATCTGTGATTATTTTTCGGATTTTTTTTCGTTACCCGTTCTCATTTCATAAATTATTGTATAATTATGAGGTCAAACATTTCGATAAAATTTAATACCGTGCCAAAAAATTATATGAAGGAAAACAACCGCGTTAATTTTTTCAAATTTACACTTCCGCGCGAAGCTTGGTTCCCGGGGATCCCGAGTCACGGCGTACCGGCAACGTCCCGGTGTTTTACCTTTTTTGTAAAGTGACAGCTTGTGTTTTAAACATTCGTTTTTGCGGTAAGTCACAGTTATCAATTTCGTATACTAATATTATCGAAATTACACGCATATTTGTAAAGACGTCTCGGAGCGTTTGAAAGTAGATTTTGAAAGTGTGAATGCGTTATTCTCAAAACTTTGTTTTTAAAGTCGGTAAGCAAGATCTCCTCGGAAACGGCTAAACCGACCAGTCTCAAATTTGTACACAAGCTTTATGAATATATTTTTTAGTGATTGATCGGAGGATTTTTCTCGCCGATAAATATTTTCCATTTTATCAACAATTTAAGGGCAACATTTTTATCGGAAATCGTATTTTTTTTTAGTAGCGGCCAATTTGTTAAAAATTTATATTTTGTTTATTCCTGGATTAAATACTACATAATACCTTATATTAACGAAATCTTTTTTGTTTTTCATTTTAAATGATCCAATCCAGAGATATCGTGCTCACTGTAAGACGCCTTTTTTTAGAGGAGCTCCCGGAGATCGGCTATAGCAGCTTTAAAAATCATTATTTTTGAAATAAAAAATATGAAAATAAAGTTAAAAGTTACCATAATATATATATAAATTTTTACGTTAAAAAACTAAAATGTCTTTCCAGGAAAAATTCTTGAACAATCGCTTTTTCGGTCTCCTGACTGCGTATAACCCGTTAATTAAAGTACGATAAGAGAAAGCGGTAATTTCCAAATTTTTCCATTATGCGATAATGCCCGAAGGGATCGCGAGCTATGAGGCGCGAAGGGATCGCGCCCTACTGGCGATATTCGCGTAGCATATATAGAGAAAGTATTATGCCAAAGTGCACTGCGAGACTCGAAACTTCTCTACGCCGCGGCCACCGGCTGATGACGACAACGATAATCGATGTTTGGTCTAGACGTCGTACACAATCGGAACCTCGCTCTCTCTCTCTCTCTCTCTCTCTCTCTCTCTCTCTCTCTCGCTATTAAATCTATGAGAACGAGAGTGAGAAAACTGCAGTGAATGAGAATATACGGTACTTTATTATTAGCCTCTTGTTCATACAAAGCGAAACGTCGTTGCCTAATGTGCGAGGCGTGCTCTTTGGCACCTCGGCGAGCAAAGAGTGTACCTCTACCTCTATATATAAAGATATACCTGACCATGTACGGTTATTAGTTTCATGTATTATGTAGATATATAGATATATACACCTAGGCCTAATTCAACGCGGGCCGCGTATGCAGCTCAGGTGCGAGAGAAAGTGCGTAGAGTGGCGCGCCGCGCGCCCCTGGTTCCAATAAAGACCGTCCGAATGCAAGCAGATCTCGCGGACTCCGGAGAGCAATACACGTATTATCGAGAGAGGAGCGAGACCGCGGCGCCACGATTTGCATTCCGATAACCGATTCTCTACTCCGCGAGCGTGAGTTGCTCGCGGACCGTGACCATTCGTCGTCTACGCGTATACGATAACGTTTCATGTCCGCTCCTTTCATGGGCGATTGACCGATTTCGCTGAAGTTATCGTTACCTCTGAATTATCTTTTTTATTCTTTCGATCATCCATTGAGATGGTTTACCCATCAGGTACCGGTCAAATGTGTTGAATTTTGTTTAAATTGATTTAGGAAGAATTTATAACCATTATTCGGGAATAATATCAATTATAGCAATTTTTATGTTTGTCGTGAATACGCATTTTTAAATAATAGCGGCTTCAACGGTTCCCCGTGTTGAGTATTGGCCACGGTCAATACTAGGATCGGTGACCGCTCAGCCGCGTAGTAACATTGCACGCCGACTACTTAGCGGGTTCGGGTATTTTTCTGAGTTTCTCACGATAGTACAACGGAAGTTATAGCAAAATGTAATCGCCTGTATCGGACAGTTTTTTCGCAGTTTCCCCGTGCCCTCATGCAAAGGAAATACAGTAGTTCATCGTACACATTAGGTGTACGATGGAAATACGAATACAAAAAAAGGTGAAGCTCGAAAATTGCTAAATTGCGAAATTTCCCACAATGCTCAAAGCTTCCTTTGTAAAGGAAACTTTGACCGTTCTGCGAAATTTCAACGAAGTAATTTTTGAGCTTCAACTTGTAACTTATTTTTTATTCGTATTTCTGGGATAGACAATATACGTGCAGAGAAGAAGCTGTAAGTCAAAGCTTGCAGCTTTTTCCCTGCATGTTTGTATATTGTCTATCCCAGATTTTTCGAAGAGTGTAATATTTCCTGAAATCGAAAGCGTTCCATCAAATATCACTATCAATATCTGCAAAAGTTAAAGCCACGGATTTTTTTTTTAATTCAAAATTTCAAGAAACTCGAACTTTTCGAACGATTTTCGTCAAACATGGCATCGAACGTTCTGCACTGATACTCTATTCATATAACAACTGCTACTGCAATAGTTCAAATGTTTCGGAAGTTACAGCGGCCACAAGCATTTTTCAGAAAATTCAAAAGTTCATGAAATCACGACTGTTTTATCGATATTTGGCAAATTCAATACCAACCGATCTTTGATAGCCTATTTGTATTAAAAAAATGAGCGCGTTATCTCGCCATTTCCAAAAGCTAGAGCGGGTACAGACTTTTTCCGAAAATTTCACAAAGCTATTTACTCTAACCCGCTTCGAAAATTTCTATAAAATTTGGCATAAAAGGGACATACTATTTTACTTGTGTACAAAATTGCAACGCTGTAGATCAAACAGTTCCCGAAATGTAGACGTTTGAATTTGGCAGGGTCGTTTCTTTTTAGCAGGACACACACACTCACACACATACACACGAGCACGCGCACGCGTATCGTCAAGGCATTTTATCTGTAAATGCGGTTTTCCGACGTTTTGGTACATTTTGAC
Organism: Oxytorus armatus; assembly: GCA_958009045.1. NCBI lineage: Eukaryota > Metazoa > Arthropoda > Insecta > Hymenoptera > Ichneumonidae > Oxytorus > Oxytorus armatus. Next base: position 5,131,947 of record OY253749.1, on the reverse strand, counting down.
ATTGAAAATTCGATAATAAATGTTCACCGCTATAAAGCTTCCGGTATGAGGAAGCAATGGAATATATGTCTTAATACCATTGTATTACCATTGTATTAATGATCTATACCGCCGAGTACTAGGAATATCTTCAAAGATATGAAACGATGAGCCACAAAGAATAAAACATGGTCGAACTGTGTGGATTATTCGTTGGAAAAAAAGACCTTGCTCTCGGAATGAGAATAAAAGATCGCGCAACGTTGTGTACAAGAGCGAGAGTGCTTTTCTCAACGACCTACGCAGGTAACACGGGCAAGTTCCTCCCGGCATTGTCCGTACTCTGAAAAGTCCCGAAGGAATTGTATCACAAATGGATACATATAAACTAAATATGTAAATAATATTTATGTATATATCTCTGAAAATATGAAGGTAAGATCGTAGAAACAGCCAGACGAAATGCCTTGTGGCCAACAGCGGACGTGTGCGTAGGCGTTTCTCTCGTGTCTCGTTCTCGCAAGTATTCAAATTCAAATCTCGAAATTCTTGTTTTCCGACTACGTGTACCCTCTCCAGGTGCCGATCAGTGGGCATGTACGAAAAATGATATATTCATTCTTGAGATTATTATACGATTGATTTATTTATTTCATGAAATAAACAAATCCAATGTTTAATTGAATTATTCGCGTATCGTTTATCTAACAACGATTCAACCCTAGATTATTTCCAGGCAGCGCATCTTAGCTCTCTCTCGTTCTTGAGAGTGAGGTAGAGCGATATGGTACACTGAGTAGGAAGTAATCTGTTTGAATGCGAGCCACTCACGGTGATAACTATAGTGGTGCAGAGAGAGAGAGAGAGAGAGAGAGAGAGAGAGAGAGAGAGAGAGAGAGAGAGAGAGAGAGAGAGAGAGAGAGAGAGAGAGAGAGAGAGAGAGAGAGAGAGAGAGAGAGAGAGAGAGAGAGAGAGAGAGAGAGAGAGAGAGAGAGAGAGAGAGAGAGAGAGAGAGAGAGAGAGAGAGAGAGAGAGAGAGAGAGAGAGAGAGAGAGAGAGAGAGAGAGAGAGAGAGAGAGAGAGAGAGAGAGAGAGAGAGAGAGAGAGAGAGAGAGAGAGAGAGAGAGAGAGAGAGAGGGGTCGCTTTGCACCTTCCGACGTTGAAAACAAACATTTTTCGTCTTCTTAAAATGGCAACATTGTACTTCAGACCTCTCGACGAAAATTCACTGCGATTATCAACGGGAAATTTCCGTGAGAAAAACGGAAACTGCGGCAGTAATGGTGCTTCGTACATCGACAAAAAAACATTCGGAAAAATTCGTGGTCCACTTTAAGGAATCTGTACCGAAATCCCCGCTGATCACTATTCCGCTAGAAATTTTCTCGAAAAGTTAAATTCCGTTACAATCGCGATAAAAGCGTTTTTCCCCAAGACAAAAGTAAAAACAGTGTATTTCATTTTAATAAATGTGTATTTCAATAAACTCAAGGATTTCATTGAATTGGAACAAATCGGTTTTTTCGATTTCATCGGTAAATATTAATATTAAATTATATCGGTATTTGGGGAATACAAAATTTGAAATGCTGAGTTCTACACAGACCTCAAGGAAGGACGAGCATCTTGGGAATTTGGTCACGTCCGTTCATATATAGAGAAGAGATTAATAATAATAATAACAACAATGACAACAACAACAATAGCAAAATAAATAACAATAACAATAACAATAACCATAGCAATAGCCATAGCAATAGTAATAGCCATGGTAGTAGCCATAGCAATAGCCATAGCATTAGCAATAACAATAGCAATTGCAATAGCTATAGCTATGGCAACAGCAACAGCAATAGTAATAGCAATAATAGTTTTTGCAAAATTATATTAGTAGGCAACTTCAAATTGCAATAACCTAAATTAAATTGAAAAAAAAAATGCAATCTATATCTAGGTAGATGCGAGGACACAAACGTTATCAAAGAGCGCCGTAGTACAAACGCGGAGTATATGTAATCTCCATTAAAAACTTAAAAAGTTAAAAATCGACGCCAAGTAATCAGAAAATGTGTCCAATCTGGAAACAAAAAACTGACGACTTTAAAAATCATTTTCTAATACCTAAAAAAAAGTGAAAAGAAATCTTTTGTGCGGTATGCCACAGAAGTTTACTGAAAATGTTGTACAAAAACTTGGCGTGCATGGTTAAGACAAATAACCCCGGGAAGATCCAGGCGTGACGAGCGGCACGGTGTTCTTTCCGGACAAACAACATACTCTTTTAGTGAGAAACCAATTTATTTAATGTTCCAACATATTTTTTTCTCAGATATGGTGATATAAACGTTCAGTTTATGTCACATTGGAATATGTAATCAAAATTTAACACCTTAGAAATCGTACTATCACCAAAGAAACTAAAATTTGATCACAAGAACCGATTATTCACTTTGCCATATCCATCAAAAGATTTATTATGGGAGAACGGGATAATGGTGAATACCTAAGAGCAGTGTTGAATATTTCCGATACAATTCAACTATTCGGATGTTTTCAAGCAGATAATGACGATTTAATAACTTTTTCTTGTATAATGTTAGCCCAAGTAGTCGGAATAAACAAATAATCAAATTTTGTTATTAGAAAAATAGAACGCAGTGGTCGCTATATTTTTATTAGGTATCATTATGTATAACGCTACTACACTACAATATTAATATAGTGAAAAATGTTTTTGAGTATTCACAATGAAACATAAAACGTCTCGAAAAAAGTATTGAGCCTATGCCAACCTTCCATGTACAACGTCATTCAATCCTTTCGTACGCAACTTCGGTGGTACCGCCGCGCCGATCCGACTCCCATTGCGTTTAACCACCATGAAAACTTTTTTTTTCGAGGGATTGTGGAAAATCTTCAAAAAGACGATTGGGGAGGGTGTGCACTCCCCACCGTGTGGGATTTGTACCCACTAAAAACCACACACCCTTTCTCCATGACATTGGTCCCACTCCGGAACCGCTTTCGCATTACATCAGGGTGGTATCATATCTGCGCCTGCATGGGCGCTAGCGTCTTGCGCTTAGGGATCGTGCTCTTCCCTTTCGCGCTACTCCTGGTTCTTCGTCCGTAACACTTTCTCCACGTATCCCGTGATGCTTGCCCATTTTGCATCGCTTCGCAGCATTTCCTCTACTGCGTTCTCCGGTGTTAGGTCGGTGTCTCTTTTTCAATAAGCCGCATTGTGCGGCTTATAAGCATCTCCGCGTCTTCTTCGCTGGGGTCGGGTAGGTCCGCTTCCTGCAGGAGTCTGCCTTGACTCAGTTCTGAGCGTAGCAGTTCCCGGTCTAGTTTAGCTACGTTCCATCCCTTGGGTCTTGGCTGTTCAGTTCGATGTGTGACAGGGTTTGTGGTTGCAACGGTCTCGAACCTTATCAGCTGGTGGTCACTTGCAGTGAAGTCCAGGACCTTCCAGTTCTTGATTGCCGCTGCGATCCTGGGGGTAGCCAGGGTTACATCGATGATGGAGCCCCTGGTCCCAGCCCTTCTAAAATTGGTTACAAGTCCGGAGTTCATGATGGTCAGATCCAGCCTGGCCGCCATCTCCACCAAACCTACTCCTCTTCTGTCCGTCCGCTCGATTCCCCACTCAATTGCCTTGGCGTTGAAGTCCCCTCTGACGATGACCGCCCCGTCCATTGCTCTGATCGCGTCCTCGAGGTTGTCAATCTTCTCTCTGTAGTTTCCAATAAGGTCGCTTGGGGAGAAATAACAGCTTACGTTTGTCGTGTTGCCGACCTCGATCCACACGTAACCGTCACCCCGGCTCGATTCGGAGACCGTCACCTTTTTCCGATTCCGGATCCAAATCGCAGCCCAGCCTGTGCTATCTTTGTACCAATTCTGGTGGTTCTCGTCCCGTTTTTGTTCGCAGATGAGTAGCAGGTCTGCCTGGTGTTCATTTGCTATTTGCGGCAAGAGTTGCTGGGCTAGCCTTGCACGATTCAGATTACCTGGCAGTATCACCGCCATCGTGTTTTTGTTGTACTTGCCGCTGCAGAGAACGCGGCGCATCTACCAGAGCCGGGTACGTGATCCGTTGGGTTTCCGTTTTTAAGGTCGGCGCACGGGAGCCAATGCGGGCTCTTTGTGCATGCGCTTGCGTTGTGGTCATCGCCGCCACATCTCCAGCACTGCTGGGTCCTGTCTACCCCCTTATACTCGGCTGCACGGTGACCAAATCCGTGGCACCTGTAGCATCTAGTGGCCTACAGGCTTAGTCGGACTCGGCAGTTACCCCAGCCGATTTTTATATTCCCTAGCGCCTTGGGCCTCTAATTCTTCTAGAGGCTCTAATTCTTCTAGAGGCTCTAGGGGCTCTAGAGCTCCGGCGAGTGCGGCTTCAATTTCCTCTTGGGTGGTAATGGCGTCGATGTCCCTGACCCCGATCGTCGCCCTTGGTGTCAGTTTCGGGACGGTCCCCTTAGCGCTGATTGCTGCTTGGATCGCGACCTCAAAGTTGGCATTAGCTTCGGTTCCGGATGTAGCGCCTAGTTCCACCAGTACGGCCCCTGTCCGGATCTCTCTGATCGTCCTTATCCTGACTCCATGCTCGGAGGGACTGACGCTAACACTGATGTCTTTCAGGACGTCGGCGTATTTCCTGTCAGCCGCTGGCTTGATTAAGACAGCCTCGGGGCGGATCTTGGGCGGTCTGTTGACGCGTTGTTCCGCTTTCTCTTTGTCCATTTGTTTTTTCACGGGAGCCACTACCCTCGGTGGTGGTTTAGGCGGCTTCCTCGGAGGGCGCGCTACTAGGGACCAGTTCTTGTCCGCGTCTTTCTACCTTCTGCTGCCCCTCGGGGCCTCGGAATCCTGCGGGCTTGGCGTTTCCCTGGTGCTCCACCTGCGCTTACTGGCCGGGGTCGCTACTTGACTCGGTTTATTCTTCCGGTCAGTGGGCGTCCGATAAAGACGACCCTCATCGAGCTTTGCAGTGACGAGTTCGGCGGCAAGATCGGCAGTGAGTCTCGCACTCTTCCAGCTTTTACGGCACCTTTGGCTTTTTTCCAGGACGTCTTCGGCTTTATCGACGCCTTCCTTTACCTCCTTTGGTAGGGTTTTGAATTAAAAAAGCTGACCTTTATTGCCTTAAGGATTTCGCGTAGGGATTGGATATGAGCTTCTTCGTTCTCGTATCAAGGCGCTTGTTGCCTGTACGTTGCCTGGCGTTGCGCGGGAGTTTCGCTGCTCTGGGTTATTCCGGTGTTGTCTGGGCGTGCACCGTTCTTGGCTTCAGTAGCCTTGGGTGCCGGCTCCATTGGTCTTTGAAGCAAATATTGGGAAATAGGGTTCTCGCCGGATGTTTGGTGGTTTAGCGCTGTTGAGCCTTCTTTCTTTGAGTTTAAACTTTCCATATTTAATTTTCCCTCCTCGTCCTGTGTGGTAAGTGTTGGTGGTCGAGACAACCCCCCGCCCGAGCGCCGCATGTCCGACAGTCAAACTCCCCGCGCGAAAGCGGACCATGGTAGCCTCGGAAGAGCCCCCCCCCCAGGTGTGTGAGTGCATATGTGGCTCTGTATGTTACAAACGTTTGTGTGGTGCGTGGTTGCGTGTGTGACTCTACGTGTTACAGTGTATTGTGTGGTCAGTTGTTTCTTAGCCGCATCCGTCGTCTTCCGGCCATCGTCGCTTCGTGGCCACTAAAGACCATGCAAAGGAGCGAAAAAACCTCGAGCCTCCCACCGCTTAAGCCCTCTCACCAGTACCTGGGAAGGGCCACCCCCGGTGGTCACCTTCCTGGGATAGCCCCTCGAATGACCACGAATGACCCAGCTACGCCATCTCACACTCTCCCTCAGTGTACCGAGATCACTTACGACGGTATTTCTCTTGTACTTGTAGGAGCTGGACACGAGGTGGTTTCGATTGATGTACACACAAATGACACGCGTTAGATCCGGTTCAATCTACTGCGGGTACTAAGAGGCGGCGGCCCCTTCGTCGAGCTTATTCTTCTTAACCATGCACGTCAAGTTTTTGTACAGCATTTTCAGTAAACTTCTGTGGCATACCGCACAAAAGGGGGCAGGTTGATTGGCGGAAGGAGTAGTAGTTTACTTGGCTAATTTATGAAATGATTTCTTTTCGCTTTTTATTAGATATTAGAAAATGATTTTTAGTCGTAAGTTTTTTGTTGGATTGGACACAGTTTCTGATTACTTGGCGTCCATTTTTAACTTTCTAAGTTTTTAATGGAGATTTCACTTTTTTTTAACGACCTGATAGAAGTCCAGCATTGAAACAACATTTTTAATAATAAACGTTTATACTGTGATAAATCGATCTCCACAACTGTAATTAATTCAACCCCCTTCCTGTTATGAACTATGAATATACTAAAAAATCTTGAATCGCTGTATCATATGCAACATCGCTGCGATAAAAAATTTAGCACCGATGCATTATGATACCGTTGCACATTTTTCTGCGATACAAAATTCTGAATCGCTGTATCATATCCATCATTGATATAATGAAATTGGGCCTGAGTGTAGGAATTTTTCAATTCAAATTCATGCACAGAAGTTACACTCATTTATGCAGTACCTTATCTTTACGCAGAAATAATTTACACTTCATGAATGCAAACATTATTCAATTTTCAACTTATCGTAAAGTTCAAACTGCCCCGCTGAACTCTGAATTAGCTTTGCAAAATCTCACTATGTTTCAAAGAAAATTCTTTCGGGTCTGAGTGTAGGAATTTTTGTATTGAAATTCATGCACAGAAGTTATACTCATTTACGCAGTACCTTATCTTTACGCAGAAATAATTTACACTTCATACATGCAAACATTATTCCATTTTTAACTTATCCTAAAGTTGAAACTGCCCCGATGAACTGAATTGGCTGTGCAAAAAATAATGTATTTTTATTATTCTTCAGGTTACACCGAATAAAGTTATTGTATTCCCAACCTCGTAAATGTAGTATTAATATTTTTTATTAAATGCATAATTTTCTCACCTGACTCGGCTATGTAGTGTACGCAATTACAAGCCCGTTATTATGCCCGTTATTGACTTCATTTCAAATGTAGCACAAAACCTTTTTTTCTCTTATAAAAAAATCAACTACCGCACACGCGAAAACAAAAATGACCAGCTGACAACTCCACGTGCTCTCTCTCTCTCTCTCTCTCTCTCTGCCGTTCGCGGTTCGATTCTCATTAACTGTTCCGTCACAAACGATAGTATATTTTCTCTCATCACGAAATAATGAAAATCGTCAATCCATCTGAAACCATCAGTAATTGCTGTTAAATGAAGAGATTTAGCAATGAATAGCGTTGAACTTGATTTTGATTTGTACACGAGAGCACGCGCGAGAAAACTATCCTCTCATCGCCCCGCTGTTATCATCGATTCGTTACACTCGCATTCGCGTTTGGTCGTGCGATATTTTCTCCCGATATGAACATAACATATATATACGTAGACTGTAATGTATGCGTATACGTCCATACGACTGGGATTCGATAGGGTAATCAGGCTCCTCGTATAATGCATGTACGATTGGACTCTATATACGTGTATAATCTTCCCATGTTCTATATAGATATTGAATATCCTTTGCGTACATAGATGCATACAGGTAGGCAGCAGGCTGATTTTGCTATCTTGGCGTTTCATTAATTGGCTGCACGCAACCCAGCTGCTCGCGCCCGCGCACTTATATTCCACTTAATAATAATTATACTCTCTCGCTTATGCTCTGTCTCTCGCCTGGTTCTCTCTCCCTCTCTTTCTCCCTCTCGTGGTCGTTTCATTTTCATCCCGCTGGTCCAGTGTCTCGTTTGCGCGCGCCCACGTAAGCGCCATAATATCCTTCGTTGCCGGTTGCTTGGCGTCTCCCGGGGACTCACGATTTCACATGATTTCTTTTGATAGTCGCCAGCGATCAACCGCACATAGTCAGGAACACGGTGACATATCGAGATTAAAAGCGAGAAAAAGGCGAGGTCGCGGGAATCCTCAATGTGAAAGAAAAAAAAAACTAATTATTTACACGCGCCCATATACATTCGCACGATCGCGCGCGCGCCCCGGATCCCACACTAAGCTCTTGTTATATGGACATACACGAACCTCTAAAACATTTATTATACTTATGTGGAATTTCGTGCCGTTCTTTTATACGGTTACGTAATCAGCCTATATCGTTCGCAATACACACTACGAATGCAATATATATTACGTGTCCAATAGATCTTATCTTACTTATAAAATTGCACTTTCCGAAACTTCTGTTCATGGCGAAAATGATTTCTCCTTTAACGAATTCATTCGGCTAAAAAATGAATAACTTTTCGTTGGTAATTGATTCATTTTTTCGGAAGCATGTACAGCTTTTTTTCTGATGAATCGATCGATTTTATACAATATGAAACGATCATCTATAGAGACGAGAGTATATCCACTACTTACGAAACAACTTTTTATTTGCATCCGAAAAAGTGCACATTAGCTCATCAAAAACAATGGGAAAGAATGATTACTCAAAAAACATTTCTTTTCGATCAATCTTAATGCGGGGGTCACAATATTTTGACGAATCTTCAATCGTCCGATTCGTGAATAGTCCGAAACAGATATATATGAATGCTATTTATGTGAGTCGTCACTCTTCCGAAACGTCATTTAACCAAACTTTTCGGAACAATGAAGCTCCGAAGGATTGACGTTGTGGATAATTGCCGTTCGGATGTATCTGTTTCGGCCAAATGACGAATCGGATGATTGAAGTTTCGGGAAAATGATGTGGCCCCTAATGCGACCCATTTACGATGAGAGGAGGTATTTGTTTCCTATTTCAATATATATAGATATATCTCATCGTCATAATACATCGTTTCCATGGTAAATTCAACTGTTTAGGTAGTTCGTCGTATTTATAACATATAAATAGCTCTTCGTATTCATAACATATAAATACGACGAGCTACTTAAACAGTTATGGTAACAGTAGCGAAGGTGGCCTTTAAGAAGGCTGGAGCGCTTCACACTAGTCAAATGATTAATAACAATTTCTCGGAAAGTTTTCGAAAAGTGTTTCACAGAAAAGAAAGGAGACCAGTAACAATTCGTGAAATGTCGTTTGTCGTAGTAGGGACGTGTAGGGACGAATGAGAAGCGGAATAAAAAAAAAACAAATTGCGAACGAAATAAAAACGTGGCAGAGGAATTTGCTCAATAGATCGAGGTGACAAGTATCTCGAGGGAAGTATTTTACATGTTCGACGCGATGAGAGAGTCATACTACGTACATATTTACTAGTATTATATTTGTCAGGAGGCGCGTATAACCTACGTTCGATGCGCGAGAGAGATAAATTAACAGTGAGAAAGAGAAGCATTTGCGCGCGCGCCGTATGGACCACAATGATAAGAGAGAGCGAGAGGAGATGAAATATTTCTCTCGTCCGCGCGCCGGGGCCCTAATAATAACTTCTATACCTACGTCGAACACCGTGTACGTCCGATAGTGCTTATCTGCAAGAGGTGTCTTGCTCTCTGGACCATCGAGAGGAGAGAATCGAGTTGAGCGAGGAGGGAATGAGATATCGAAGTGGCGGGCAATGCAAAAAGAGCGGGGCAGGGGAGAAAGGGGCAAAGTGATTCGGAGAAAAAGCTGGATTCTCGCGGGGTGCCTGGCGACAAGTAGAGAACACAGACTGAACTCGCGCTTGTGCATATATAGTTATATGAATATTCATATAAGCGTATCTCTCGAGCGCCAACGCCGGGTTATTTATAAGTCGATAATAATTTATTTATCGTTATCTCTATGCACTGCCGGTCCTGGGGCGGCTTCGCGAGGCACAAAACACCACGTGGACCACACGCCAGTAAGAAATACTCCATTACAAACTTAAAAAGTTAAAAGTGGACGCCAAGTAATCAGAAAATGTGTCCAATCTAGAAACAAAAAACTTACGAATTCAAAAATCGTTTTTAATATCTAATGAAAAGTGAAAAGAAATCATTTCATAAATTAGCCAAGTAAACTACTACTCCTTCCGCCAGTTTACTTGGCTAATTTATGAAATGATTTCTTTTCACTTTTTATTAGATATTAAAAAACGATTTTTGAATTCGTAAGTTTTTTGTTTCTAGATTGGACACATTTTCTGATTACTTGGCGTCCATTTTTAACTTTTTAAATTTTTAATGGAGATTTCCTTTTTTTTTTTTAAACCTGATAGATGTTCAGCATTGAATCAACATTTTATCAAAATAGAAAACATATTATCCAAAGTGAAATTAAGAACCACTTTCAAATATCTCTGATAATTTGCGTGTGGATGTTGTATACCTACGATGCGTGTGGATGTTGTATACCTATTTTTTCTTTTCACCTTTCATTAGATATTAGAAAGCGATTTTTAAAGTCGGAAGTTTTTTGTTTATAGACTGGACACATTTTTTGATTACTTGGCGACCATTTTTAACTTTTCAAGTTTTTAATGGGGATAATATCTACCATTGATATAATGAAATTAGGCGTGAGTGTAGTTTCAATTGAAATTAATGCGCAGAAGTTATACTCATTTACACAGTCCCTCATCTTTACGCAGTAAGAATTTACAGTTCATAAATGCAAACATTATTCCATTTTCAACTTATCTTAAAGTTGAAACTGCCCCGATGATCTGAAAATTAGCTTTGCGAAATCTCACTATCTTTTTAAGAAAATTCTTTCAGGTCCGAGTGTAGGAATTTTTAAATTGAAATTCATGCACAGAAGTTATACTCATTTACGCAGTACCTTATCTTTACGCAGTAATAATTTACACTTCATGAATGCAAACATTATTCCATTTTGAACATATCCGAAAGTTCAAACAGCCCCGATGAACTGAATTGACTATGCAAAAAATAATGTATTTTTATTATTCGTCAGGTGACACCGAATAATGTTATTTTATTCCCAACCTCGTAAATTTAGTATCTATATTTTTTATTAAATGCATAATTTTCTCATCTGACAGCTGACACGTACTCGTTAACTTTACAAAATCAACGCTGATAGAGACTCGTCTATGTCGTCTACGCAATTACAAGTATTATGCCCGTTATTGACTTCATTTCAAATGTAGCACGAAACGTTTTTTTTAATAAAAAAATCAACTAACGCACACGCGAAAACAAAAATAACCAGGGGAGCGATTCTGTACCAGGCGCATCAGCATAGCATCTGACGCAAAACCGAAATAGCCTATCAGAGTCACGCCTTTCCGCTAGAATCTTCATTGCAATTGGCTGTCGCTCGCTAACGACAACGATAGTTGTCGGTAGAAAAGCATACAGCTGACATCTCTCTCTCTCTCTCTCCCTCTCTCGCACACTGCGACGGCCCGGACGTCGGCACCAACTCAACTGATGATGTAGAGCACGTACGCGCAACGAGATCGCGCAGCATCGTAGTGAAGAGAGCCACGAGCTCGCATCGAACATAGGTGATATACATATCGTTTTTCTATAATTTGTATGAAAGAGCGTATAAGCTATATGCTGTACTAGGCACATATGCCCCTTTGTCGAAAACACGGGAGAAGAATTCTTGAGATGAGATTTGTATAAAAGAGCGTATAATATGCCCCTTTGTTTGGTTTGGTTTGGGAGAAGAACATTTGAGATGGGAAAAGTTGCGTGAAAAATCATGTCAATATTACGATATCTCAGCAATGCATGGATGGATCTAAATAAATCTAAATGCATTCGAAAGAAAAAAATAACATTACATCACAAAAATGTCGTCGGATTTGTTATAACTCGACGCGTTTGCGCGTGAAGTCGATTTAGAGTTTGAATAAAACGGTTTTCAGGCCACCTTACTGTATAGAGACCTCGGCACAGTTTAAAAACTTCTTTTTTATACTTGGCGTGAAGACGCTGCCGCGTCTCTTGATAAGAGATTTCAACGAGAGGACGTCTATATAGGACAGAGACTGCAATTCTCTCACCGCGGTCGTCGCGACGGTGGCTCTGACTTTTTCTCTCTCTCTCTCTCTCTCTCTCTCTCGACTTTGATTTTTCATTTTTTTTTCTCGTTGTATATGCATCGACCGGAGAGATATTGAGGAGGCTATCTATCGACTTTCGCCTACTCGCGACTTTATATAGCTATGCGCGACCGATCGCGTATGTGCACCGACAGAGACAAGTCAAGTGGGACGGCATACGGAATGTCACTCTTCAGAGAAGTATCGCAGACGTTATATCCCAAACACTTTGCTCTCTGTTCGTTTTATTTCAGCGCAATATGGTTGTGTGATATCGATGCTGCACCGACCGCAATTACGTCTGGTACGCCCATGAGAATTAGCGACAGTGCGAGACCGTACGCAAGTGTATTCTGGATTGTACAAGAAAAATTATGCTTTCGCGAATTGTTATGTATTAATCGACGCTGTATAAAAAATCGATAGATCGTTTCATTCGTTCGAACATATTCCATCGATGCACAGACGTAGATTATTGATAATGGTAATTGTTTATTAATTTAAGTGATTTAAAAGAAAAATGTAAATAAATGTATTGTCTTATAATATTGTTATCGATCTATGTTGGTTCATAGATTATTGATAACAGTTAATGAACAACAAGTATGTTAATATTTTTATGGTTTTTTTGTTCCAATATGCATCTTTTTTTAAATAATCAGTATCCAATTTGTAAAATATTAACAAATGGAACAACAAAAATGTCAACATTTTTATTGTTCCATTTGTTAATATTTTATTGTTCCAATATGCATCTTTTTTTAAAATAATCCACATCCGATTTCTTTCTCCAATGATTTCAGCGATACTACAATATTTTATCGGTTTAAACCGATAGAGTAAAATCAATGAAACGTTAACATATTTATTGACAAATCAAAACTTGATTTATAAGAAAAATGTTAACGTGTTTGTCAAAGGATGAAATCTTGGTGTACAACAAATCTCTCGAAAAACAATTTCGATGCAGATTATTATTTTTTAAAACGGTGCATATTGGAACTTTTCCGAAGATTCACAAATCCCGAGTAAGGGGCTTTCTTCGTTTTGGCTTCGTCGTCTTATTCAATATATTAGGTGTACAAGTAAGTTTGAAAAGATTTTTTGTAAACATTGGGTCTTTAATGTGCAAAACTGATAACAATGGAGTCTGGTAACAATTGCACTCTTCGTTCAATAATGTCTCGAATTCTGCATCTTCAAACGTTTCTGGCCGTCCGTTCCGGATTTTTCGTGTGAAAATCATCACTTTTGAATAGGCTAAACCAGTACTCATAAGTTCAAATTGATGAAGTGTGGTCCCCATAAGCCTCACACAACAATCGATGACCTTCAGCTGCTTTTTCTTCAATTGGAAGCAGAAAAGTAAATTGCGTTTCGTCGGCACAAAAGTCGACATATTTGGAGTTCGACAAAACTATGTTTTTTACACTTTGACAAAACAGCATATATTGAAAACTAAAACATACTGATACTATTTGATACTAGTACCGCCCTCTCTTGTAAATCCTTTGAGGAGGCATTACCGTCTAGGAACTTCAAAAATTGGTTTTTTTTTTGCATTTTCTTATAATTTGGGGTTTTGAGAATGTGTCTCAAAAATATTAATTTGAAATTCATAGAACTCCCATAGTTACAGAGGCTTAAAGGCTGCGGTGCTTTAGAGCGCGGCAGGTAGTCATCCCCTCGACCGTAGGCTTCGGGAATTTCCCTATCCCTTGCCCCCCTTGTAGTCCAATACCCAAGGTATTTTTACAAATAGTCAGTATATTTTTGAGCTCTAAACGAAGTAGACGTGCGTATTTAAAAAATGGTGCGAAAAGGCAAGCGAGGTGGCCGTGCACGTAAGCCGATACCAAAAAAAAAGAAAATTTCAAGGAAATCGATACAGTTTCGAAGCTAATACTGAGCATACCAGTACGTCAGCGAAAAAATTGAATGATACTGCAGACGACGACTTCTGTATAAACAGAGAACACGGTTATAGTATGCTCAACTTTTTCTCTGTCTTCTCAGCTATCAGTGGACTTGTCATGTGTAAGACGTGTTAAGAAGATATAACTTTTAGTGAAGCAAGTCCCCGTGGATTGGGCTTCAAAATAGCAGTGAAGTGCAATTGTGGTATAAATTATAAAAAACTCATGTCCTCTGATTGATAAGGCTTTTGAAATAAACCGCCGAATAGTTTTTGCGATGCGACTCTTAGGCATTGGTATGAAAGGAATCACTCTATTTTGTGGCATAATGGATATTTCTCAAGGCCTTAGTCGAAGTACATATTACGCATGTCTGGAAAATATATATAACGCGAGTCAAGGGGTTAATGACGTCGTAACGAAAAAAGCAGCCGAGAAAGAGACCGAAGAAAACGCTAAGCGAGGTAATCCTTCGTCGGAATTGACTGTGTCCGGGGACGGAACGTGGAAAAGAAGAGGCTTCTCTTCGCTATTTGGCATCGCTACGCTCATTGCAATATATTCCAATAAAGTCATTGACACAGTAGTGAAATCAAGTTTGTGCCACTCGTGCAATGTATGGAAAAATAAGTCTCACACAGTGGGATATGAAACTTGGAAGAGTAATCACGATGATGTATGCACAATAAATCATAGCGGTTCTGCTGGTAAAATGGAAGTGGATGCGGTGCAGGAAATGTTCGTGCGAACAATCGAAAAATTCCCAGTCAAATATAGAAGATATGTAGGACACGGGGATAGTAAGACCTACAAAGCTCTTGTAGATGGTATGGTATATGGTAAAGACTTTATCGTTGAAAAAAAAGAATGCGTAGGTCATGTACAAAAACGTACCAGGACGAGATTATGTAATGCGAAGAAAAAGAACAAGGACATCGGGGGGAAATGATCTGGAAACTTGACAGATAAAGTTATCAATGAACTATTACGTATTACGGCTTGGTAATAGGCAGAAATGCAGTTTCAGTACCCGAGATGAAGAAAGCTATATGGGCCATATTTGGCCATAAACGATCGACCGATAGTGATCCACATCGTGAAGTCTGCCCTGTAGGCCCCAATAGCTGGGGCACATGGCGTAGAGCTGGAGCTGCAGGAACATTGGATAGTTTCACACATGATAAACCACCGCTAAGCGATGCAGTTGCGCGGGTCATCAGGCCCATTTATGAGGACTTGACATGAAACGATTTATTGGAGCGATGTCTCGGAGCTTTTACACAAAACAACAACGAAAGCTTGAACTCAACTATCTGGATGTTTGGTTCAAAACATTTACACTGTGCCAAAAACACTATAGATATTGCTAATTATTTAGCTGTCGTCATTTTTAATGAAGGATTCAAGCAAATCCTAAAAATTATGGACGTATGGGGAATCAAAATCGGCCCTAACGGTAAACAATACGCAGAGTGTAGAGACAACGAGCGTATGCAACGGTCCAACAGACGGGCGTCTACCGCATCTAAAGAGGCGCGGACCGCCAAAAGAGAAGCGAGTGCGGCTCAATAATCTTTTTTTGAAGCTGAGGAAGGTGATCTGTATGGTCCCGATATAGCTCATAAAGGGTAAGTTACTCAAATCAGTTGTTATCCATCGTATGTTTAGTCGTATTGGTGCTAAATTTATGGCAAACTTTAAACGCGTTTTTCTCGAAACGATATTTTTCAAGTCGGGCGCACGTTTTTCTCAAAATCTATTGGAGCGATTGATTTCTGGTTTTGCACCCATTTCGAGGGAACCTCAACCTATAGTTTGAACTAGAATGAACTTTGAACTCGTTTGCTACCGATAGCTTGAGTATTTTAGCCCTGCTCTCATGTTTTAGTTGACAATTTTCCGGGAAAATTAAACCTTAATTTTCAAACAGTTGCGGTTCCGATAAAAAATGTTGTACTTACTTAGTTCTAGTTCAGACGATAACTACATTCATATAGATTAAAAAAAAACTTATTCATCTGTTTCAGACGACTAGAACCGCCACAACCTGTGCGCTCGATTGGACGAGCATCTCACGCTACGACCTGCATAACCGCGCATAACTTGTATAGATTTCAATAAAGTATTTCATAAAAATGTGTGTTGTTAGTTGAAACATGTCTTATTATGCATCAAGAACCTCGGCACTGTAGGTTTAATAGTTTTCACAAAATTAATTCCTAAAAATTACTTAAAAAACATACTTCTAGACGGCAATTCCCCCTTAAAACTTACTTGTACCCCCAATAATCTTAATCGTTTTGTCAATTTTCAACAATTCGGCATCAATTATTCTGTACCGTCAATTGGTTTGTGCAAAAAATTACACATTGATGGCTCGAAGTATATCCGAGTTATAGTGATCACAGGCATTTTTAGAAAACATAAAAATCATGTACAATCTGAAATCCTCTAGTAATTTCAATGAAAATTATAGCAAATACATGGGGTTGAGTGTTTTAATTGTGTGCCAAATTTCACTGCGATTACGGAAGTCATTCTCGAGATATGGTCGTTTGAATTTTGAAAGCTTGTCGCACACTCGCACGCGGACATTTTTTTTTCTAAATGTGATTATTCGGCGTTGTAGTAAATTTTAAACATATTGGCATTAGAAATTCGAAAATTATTTTTCACCCAAACAAAGCTTCCTGTGCGAGGAAGAAATAACTCAATGACAATAGACCTTTTCAAGAAAATGTCTACATATAACCCACTAAAACTCATTCGAATAAATTTTATTTAGGGAAATGATTTATTTATTTAATGATATAAGAAAAATATGATTTATTTTTCTTTTTGCAGAGACAATCTTTATCGTTTAACGCTCGACTCACTTACCCCTCTGGAGCACGCGTCATGGCCCGCGCCACCGGAGAAAGCTTCGATATGTCAGGACAAGGGTCAGACGTCTCAGGATTGTCACAATTATATCAAAGTATTGCTGAGCAACGGCAAAACCCTTTTTACCTGTGGAACGAACGCCTTCAGTCCTCAGTGCACGTGGAGAGAGGTAGAACTCCACAGAGAATTATGTCCCATTTTATATTATTACGTCACAGTTGAGAAATATTATGAATTATGGGTTGCGTATGATCGTCGTCGCGTTTCTTTTGTCTCATAAAGTGTTATCCCCTCGTTGCAAATGGCTTGTGATAAATTCAACTCTTTCGTGGCTGATCCGGCCAAATTTGTATAATGACATCAACACACACATATCACCATCAGACACTGATAACCATCATTTGGTTCAAGACGTAATTACTTTCGCTCAGACCTCTCGAGATTAACCGTCATTAAGGGGGTCCGTCACTAAAATACGTCAAAAATTTAATTCACTTTAATATTGTTGGCACAAAGTTCGAATGAATGACTAGTAAAGTATGTTGTTTGCGATTGAAAAAAGAACGCTTTGCTTCCTGGCAGACTCCTGTAATTCTTATATTTGTCTCGTAACAGCAGTCTGAATTTTGTTCATTTCCGTAAATACTAGCACATGTGATTAGGAATAAAGTGATGGACAGATGAATGTCGATGAGCTCTTGAAGTCTTTGTTACAACCTCCTACGATGTAAGCTTGGCAGATCATTTTATTTTGCTACGATTTCACCGATATTGACCAATTTTATGAAGCACAACTCATTTTTCTCTTAGTATGATCTTTCTGGCGATGTAACCCTGACAATTTTGGTTTTGGTTGAAATTCGTGTAGCTTAACCCGCGGGGGAGGTTGTTGCAAAGTGTTTGAGACTTCAGAGACATTGATCCGTCCAGTAGTTTATTCGAAATCATGCGGCGGAATTTACGGAAAAGCAAAAAATTCAAACTGCAGGTAAAGGACTTTGTGTGGAAGTAAAACGTCCGTTTTCAATCGGAAACAAAACGCTATACTAATGATTCATCGTGGAGACCAATAAACGCACGGTCTTTGGCGTCATCCAAGTTAAGCAGCATTAACCGCGGTTTGGGTGACCACTTAGTTGTGCACTATGACCTGCGCACCGACTTTTCAGAACTAAGCAGTTTTTTTCGAGTTTCTGATGGTAATGCAACCAAAACTCAGTAAAAATATAGTAATATATATAGAGCAGGTTTTCTGTAGTTTCCGTGTGCCTTAGCGAAAATCCGATACAGCAGGGCATTAGGAAATACGTTCCACGGACAACAAGGGGTCTCGAGGATGGAATAAAGTGACGGGTTATTGAAAAAAGGATGGATCGTAAAAACCCGAATGGGTTATACTAACACAAACTGAAAATAAACACTATAGTTATTCATCTAAACTTTGTGGCAATGAAATTAGAGTAGGTTTCGGTTGTCGGCATCTTTTGGTGCCTTAATCCTCTTAACATCACTGTTCTTTTAAAGAATTGCTCGATAGAATGTCAACGATCGCCTGAACGATCTCGTGAAACTACGAAATATTGATCGAGACGGGATTGATACACAACTTCTTTTTCCGCTTATACTTAACGTCGATCAATCAATCGTTGTGATGTATGCGCGAATGGAAGATATGATCGTCACATTTTCGTATCTCATACCATATACCGATATTATTTTAACGTGACCTCTCATCGTTTTTTTTCCATGTCTTTCGTCGGGAACAGATCGAGAATATAACTACGATAACAAGTTGGGTGTCCGGTGTGGCAATGTGCCCGTATTCGCCTCACGCTAATGTCACCGCTCTGTTGGCACGTGGAAATGCCGGCCTCTTTGCCGGTTCGTCGACCGATTTTTCGGGTGCTGATCCCGCGATCTATCGAACACTCGCATCGCCCAATCTCAGAACTCAACAATACGACTCCCTGTAAGTTTCGGTGTAAAAATTGGGAAAAATATTTCGATATTATTCATCATCAAATCGGTTAGATCGATTTGATGGTAATTAATCAGCGACTTGAGCCATTAATTTAAGTAATTTTTGAAAATTGTATATTATTCAATCAGATGGCTCAACGATCCGCAATTCGTTGGAAGCTTTGAAACCGAGGATCACGTGTACTTTATGTTTCGCGAATCCGCTGTCGAGTACATCAATTGTGGCAAGGTAATTTTCGCAATTATTCACGGGATATCGATGAGGTGTTATTCGGGAAAAAAAAGGTTGTGTCAAATTAATGATTCATTATTTCTCGGAACCTTGTAGAAAGTATATTCGAGGATAGCTCGTGTCTGCAAAAAAGATCCAGGTGGTCAGACACGGATGAGGGATACATGGACGACCTTCAGTAAAGCCCGACTAAATTGCTCGCTTCCCGGTGAATTTCCGTTTTACTACGATGAGATACAGGGCGCCGCTTATCATCCCGACGAGGGCATTATTTATGCAACTTTCACCACCCCAAGGTAAGTAATCATAAACACATTAATGACAAAATTGGTCCGGTTCGTACAGTTTAATATCTCGTTGATACTAACGAATTAAAAATGTCACGTTACCTTATTTTCTTGTTCGCTCACCAAGGGTCGGAAAGATGGGTAATAATTTTCGATAATTATGTCGTTCGTTAAGATATCGTGGAAAATTTCGTAAAATCCGAGGATAACGTTGTTAATTTATGAAAGTATATTTCACCGACAGCAATGCTATTGCCGGATCGGCAATATGCGCCTTCAACATGTCCGCAGTGGCCTCCGTGTTTAATGGTCCATTCAAGCATCAGGAACATTCTGGCGCAACATGGGAAAAGAAACATGTCGAGAATCACAATCGTCAGCATTGCGGCTCGACCGCGAACAGTGCGCCTCATGAAATAATGGAGAATCAGCGATACCAGCTGATGGACGATTCTGTTCAGAGCACCAGTCTCGTGCCACTTCATACAGCAACGCTTGAGAGGTGAGAAACTATCGAATTTCGTGCTTCCTTGTGGAAGTTCAATTTTTTGGAAAAAAGGCATTTCGGGAATGCATTATTTGCATTACTAACGAATTCTTTCTTAGTGGTCATTTTGATTAAAATTTGTGTGGGCATTGAGATATGCAATTTTGCTATTAAAAAAATGGAGCAAATTGAAACCTGCATATATTGCGTCACCATGATTTTTCCGCATTTACAAATGGTTTCTCTATGAAGAAGGGTCTCTTTCAATTTCGGCTTCCTCACAGATGAATCTTTAAATACGCGCAAAAATCATGAGAAAGCAATGCGCAAGTTTCAGCTTCCACTGTTTTTTTTCCTTAAATTCGTTAGGATGAAGTTTGAATGCATTTTTCAAAAAGTACCATAAGTGTAGAACGACTATATCATTTTTCGTATTACCTATTTTGTTCAGAAATTTTTGCCCGATAGTCGAAAAACTGCACGAGCCTTAAGGGAGAACACCACTGTGACCCCCTGTTTTTTTTCTCATTTTTCAAGAATTTTTTTTTGTGGGAAAAAAAGAGATATTCGAAAAATTTTTTTGGGTTTTGTTCCTTGTTTATTAATGT
This sequence comes from Oxytorus armatus, assembly GCA_958009045.1. Lineage (NCBI taxonomy): Eukaryota > Metazoa > Arthropoda > Insecta > Hymenoptera > Ichneumonidae > Oxytorus > Oxytorus armatus. Next base: position 5,111,505 of record OY253749.1, on the reverse strand, counting down.
ATCAAAAAACATTTTTTTCACATTTTTCACGCCGCATGGTGGCGCTGGGGAAGCTCTCGCGTCAGGTGCTGTCATTTCCGCGTCACGCAGCAGAACTCTCTTCAACGTCGATCTGAAAAAAATACCGAGTGTTTTCGTTAATAATATGATATTTTGAAGAGAAGTACACAGGGATTTGGAAAAATATTGTTTTAATAAATAAAAAATAGGCACGGCTTTGAAATTAACATTAATTTCAAAGGCGTGCCTATTTTTTTTAAAACAATATTTTTTCAAATCCCTGTGTACTTCTCTTCAAAATATCATACTATTAACGAAAACACTCGGTATTTTTTTTCAGATCGACGTTGAAGAGAGTTCTGCTGCGTGCTGCGGAAATGACAGCACCTGACGCGAGAGCTTCCCCAACGCCACCATGCGGCGTGAAAAATGTGAAAAAAATGTTTTTTGATACATTAATAAACAAGGAACAAAACCCAACAAAATTTTTCGAATATCTCTTTTTTTTCCCACAAAAAAAAATTCTTGAAAAATGTGAAAAAAAACAGGGGGTCACAGTGGTGTTCTCCCTTAACAAACACCCATACTGATTTTAGGGAAAAACTCAAAATTCCATAAAAGTTGAAACATCTTGATTGGTTTTTTTTTAATTCAATAGCGAATGGTATTTGATTATAATCTGTTTGTGTAGGCAAAGTTTTAGTTCGACGGCTCGGTAATTACACGAGTTATGCCCGTAATGGACGTTTCTAAATAAGTTAAATGAAAATGGGGTTGCTGTAATCTTGCACACAAAATTTCGGTCCATTTTTGCAGCCTCATTTCACGCATACACAGACACACAAACACATCGATTCGGACTGTATGAAAATGAGTTATTCCGACATTTGCACATATTTTCAACACACTGGCATTGAAAATTGTTAAAACAATTTTATCACAAAAACAAAACTTCCTCTATGAGCAAGCAAAAAGGACGTTGAATTTGCAGAAATTTCATGCGATTGAGATTACAATAAACTTTCTACACAGATAGGCCATAATCCAGGATATTTTGTATTGAGTTGCCGAGAATCGGTAACAGGATTAAGCTTGATGGAATATTTAATAATTTTTTTAAATCAGATGAGTAAACTCAATAGTGAAACTTGAAATAATTGACATTAAACAACGAAAACCCTCTGTAAATTAGACATTTCGATATTGATTCCTCGTAAGTTTCCCTTGTTAACGAAACTTCTCTCGACACTTTCTTAAATTGATAGTATCTGTTGTTTCCCAAAAAGGAGTTTCTCCTTTTGCGCATGAAAGTACGAAACCAATCGCACCGACAGCATTTGACTTTAGCGCGGCTTTAGCGGTCTCCCATGTTAAGCGGTAATTGGTCGCGATCAGTACTGGGATGGGCGATCGCTTAGCCGTGTACTGACTTGCGCCGGCTTCTGAGCGGGACGCAGTTTTTCTGAGTTTCTGATGACAATGCAACGGAAATTCAGTTAAATGGAAACGTCTGTATCGGGCAGGATATCGGCAGTTTCCCTGTGCCCTCTTGTCAATGCGATACCGTAGGAAAGAGTCGTTGATGTACAACACTCTTGGGAGGGATTACAACGAATGGAAAGGAAATGGGAAGAAAGAGGAAGAGACGTAAAAACCTAAAAAACTTGTACGATGGAATTAATAATAATACAAAAACCAAACCCTTATTCGTTTGTTTCATTCAGATTTATCCATATCGCGGTGGACATAACACCGACAAAGCTTCATCGTGGCGTGACCGTTCTCTACGTAGCCACGGCCGCGGGTCTCGTGAAGAAAATTAGCGTACTTCCAAGAACGCAGGAAACATGCGTCGTCGAAGTTTGGGGTCCTCTGCCATCGCCAGCGATGACGCTACAATTTCTCAAAGACGCTATGAGTTTGTACGTGGGAATGGAGACGGGTCTATTGAGGATACCAGCGGCGCAATGTCATCGGCATAGAAATCGACAGTCTTGTTTGAACGCGCAGGAACCATACTGCGGCTGGAATGAACATTTGATGAAGTGCGATATAGCACCAAATCAGAATCATTTAGCAAATCACTGGCTTCAGGAAGTCACCAAGTGTCCGGTTCTTACGGATCCGGTGGACGGTGGCTGGAGCGCTTGGAGCCCTTGGGCCTCGTGTCAGCACGATACCAGCGAACAAATTGCCGGACGCTCGCGATTTCACGGAAGATCACACGTGGAAAGCGGATGGGAGGTAAAAAGTTCCTCAATCAAGTGTAACATGTTTTCCCCTTTTTTACACGTCTCTCACTCGTTTTACAAAATCCTAAAGCTGCTTCGGGACGTTCAGGCATTAACGCACATTTTTGTACCATTCTCGTAACAAGCAGAATCCAGATTCCTGTCAGTGTCAGACTCGCGAATGCAACAATCCACCACCGCAGAATGGTGGTGTCGGTTGTTCCGGTGCAAAGGTCAAAGTCGCCAATTGTACCGTCCACGGTGGTTGGACCGCCTGGTCAGCGTGGTCGGCGTGTTCGCAAACGTGCGGGCTTGCGATTAAAACTCGAAGACGTTCATGCACAAATCCGGCACCGGCTTTCGGTGGCCGTGTTTGCGTTGGTCATGATCACGATGAGATCGTGTGTATCGATATACAGCCTTGTTCGAACCCGGCGAAAGCAGCACCTCCACCCCAAAATGGACAATGGTCTTCCTGGGGACCGTGGAATTCTTGCTCGAGGCCGTGCAACGGAGGTTAGTTCGTCAAATAGTTAGTCAAATTCGAAACGTCCCGCAGAAAAATGTGCTATTAAGAAATGCCAGAAATGTAAAAAGTGCATTCAAAATCCCATTGGTATTGCCATTACTCATGCCTATCGGAAAATGAATGGTAATATTTTATCCTTTGCAAAATTCCCTTGACATTTTTCCCAAAGTCAAAAAAGTCCATTCAAAATCTATTCAGAATGAATGGTAATATTTTGTCCATTGGAAAAGTGCCTTTGCATTTTTCCCAAAGACAAAAAGTCCATTAAAAATCCCAATGGCAATGCCATTGCTCTTGCCCATGGGAAAATGAATGGTAATATTTATTCCTTGGCAAAAATGCCTCTGCATTTTTTCCACAGACAAAAAGCCTATTAAAAACCCCAATGGCATTGCCATTGGGTGTGCCTGTGCAAAAATGAATGGTACGATGTTAACCTTGGGAAAATAAAAAATGCCTTCCCTGCTTTTGTGCCTACGGTGCAATGGAAATTCGGTGGCTTTGTTTCTACCGCACTTAATGGCAAACTTGCCCGTTAATGTGTTATATACAATATATATATATCGAGATTAGAGTAAAAAAGACGTATCTTCATTGCTTATATTATTAGTATCACTTTGTAGACTAACAGGAAATAATATATTGCATGAACATTTATTATGGTACATCATTGAGATGGCAGTAATAATAAATCCCACAGTACATCTTCCTTTGTGTATATTTTTTCCATTAGTCGATTTTTATTGGAATTCGCACCTGGACGACATTGGCCAATGGTTAAAAAAATGCCATAGGGATTTTACCTTTCATAACCCATTGGTATTTCGATTCAATTTCTATGGAGAGAAAATTACCATTCAAGTTGTCTTTCCATCAAGCTTCGATGGAACAAAATTGCCGTTCAAGTTTGCCATTGACCTTCCATTCGGCTTGTTGCCACAAAAAGTTTTCCCTTGACTTTTTCATAGAATTCGCATTGAAAGTGTATGATAACCGGCCTCTTCCATTGACTGTCATTGGGTGCTTCATGACACAATTTGCTAAGGAGTCTGTCGTTATTCGCGAATGAAACAAAAATCTATGTCGTACTTTCCAGGTGTACGTATGCGTAAGAAAACTTGCGACAAACCATCGCCCGGCGAAGGAGGTGCCGAGTGTCTTGGCTGCGGATATCAGGTGAGCAATCCTTCCTCGCGCTTCCAACACTTCGCGACTCTGTGAAAGTCAATATTTCGATATGGGAGATCAGCCATTATTTGTGAATTAATCGTTTTTAGGTCGAAGATTGCAACACTCACGCGTGCACAGAGACCAAACGTTTCTCGGGCTGGACACCATGGTTGGCGGTTAACGGGACTCTTCAGTCATCAAATTCCGGTTACACGGAGAAACGCTTTCGTTTCACGTGTCGAGCACAGACCGACGATCCATCGAGCGTACGGGTTCAACTGGCCAAGGAGGAGGAACGTTATTGTCGAAACGATGGTTCCTGCCTTCGAGGCAATCAGAATGGCAACAGCATGAATTCGGACGCGAACGTCGATGGTGGATGGAACGAATGGTCTTCTTGGCTACCGTGCAATCAAGCCTGCGGCGGTGGTTCACAGGATAGGGTACTATACGTTTATTGTCTCGACGTTCGTTTGGAAATCGAATGAATAGAAAATGAATGAAAGCGGTGATAAAATTTTACGATTACTTTACAGGTGAGACAGTGCGACTCTCCGCCTTGCGAAGGATCATCGAAGCAAACGAGAATATGCAATACTCATTCGTGCCGCGGTGGAAATTTTGGCAGCGAGTGGTCCTGCTGGACCGATTGGTCGGAATGTTCGGTCTCTTGTGGTATCGGTATACGCACGAGAACTCGCGATTGTCTCGGTTCCAGTGACTGCGATGGTCCCAGTGTCGTTCGCGAATCTTGCGATATGCCGAGTTGCGAGTCTTTGGTTGGCTGGGACGAGTGGACACGCTGGTCAATCTGCGACGGTGCACAGAAGCAACATCGTAAACGTCAGTGTCTTCAGCCGGGAACGGGCACTTGTCAGGGCCTTAGTAGAGAAGTCAGAGAGTGTCTACCGGAATGGATGGAAAATGGTACGTAGACATGAAGCCAACGGGGAATCATAAAATTTTCCTACCTCATTGAGTAGGTTTTTGTTTTAGCGAAGACATTTTTCTCCAGTTTTCTAGTGTTCAAAATTTGTAAAAATGGCGCACAAACGTACATTTACGAAAAATGTCCGGATGGATGTATGTGTGTGATGAGGCTGCAAAAATCAAACGTGTCATACTCTGGACTGGTTTACCGAATCCGACCGATGTTTTACATATATGTAAAGCTGTTCCCGGTGGCGGGACGGGGGGGGGGGGGGCTTTGGCTAATATAATTTTTGTAGATTGAACGGCACGTTCAGTTTTTATACGGTTTATTTCTACCAACGTCTGTTACGAGCATCATTTTAACGATGTTCGAGGTATCGGGATAAATATTTCTACATAACTGAACTATCATCGAATACTATTTATTGTTGAATTTGGAGAAAATAGATCGAGGCGTTTCAAATTTATGGAATTTTCCATAAAAAAAAAACTGTACGACAGTAACAGCGCGACTGTACGACTGTACGACTGTAACTGTGCGACTGTACGACTGTAACTGTACGATAAAAATCAAGCAAATGTCACAGTATTAACGCGGTAGTCTGGACTAGAGCGAGATTTTTGACGTCATTTATAATGTGCAATAACGTTTAAACCGTTGAAGTTGCCCTGATGAAAATTTACACGTGCATTTATTGATCCTTAGAGAATACTTGTACATTAAAAGAAAAAAAATTATTTTAAATATTTTCATGTAGTTTTTTGCCTTGTTGCAACATGGTGCGCCGAGCGCCGCCTCAATCGGCGCCCACTCTGGACGATATTGTATGCAACTGAAAAAAAAAAATATATATATATTCTCAATCTGTATTAGTATTCTGAGCACTGGTAGCAGAATTGGTACTTAAAAAAAATTTTCACAAAATCGCGGCCTGTTGAACTTTTATTAATGATATATCATACATTTTCGGGTATTCGACGAGTTATAAAATGTCGGCAAAATTATTGTTCGACTCAATTCTGCTACCAGTCCTCAGAAACAGGCTACCCAAGGTACGCGCAAAATTTGAGCTCGATCGGTCCATTAGTTATCGAGATATCGTGGGCGCCGATTTGAAAAACATAGTTCTGAGATAAACGCGTTCAAAGTTTTGACACCGTCGCGCGCGCGCGCGGCGCTACCTGAGCGCGCGGCTTGCTTAGAATTTTATATTTCTCGGCTAATTTTTGAAATATCAATAAACGATTTTCAGGAGCGCATGAAGAAAGGTCTAAGGAATAAGAAAATGAAAAAAAAAAAAACATCGATTTTTTCAAATTTCTAGACCAGACTACCGCCTTAAGTTGAAGGAGAAAAATAAAGCTGCAAGTGGGAACTGGCAAGTTGCTTCCTCTAAATTTCACACAATTCTCAAAGCCCCGTCTTTGAGTAACTATACCATTCTCAATGTTGGCCTTCTCATTGTTAAAGCCTTGAGCATTGTGTGTAATTTCGCGAAAGCAACTGTCAAGCTTCAACTTGCAGCTTTTTTTCCTGCCTGTAATTGCAGTAAAACCCAAACTTTTCGAATAAATTTAAATTTTATAAAATCACAACGATTTCATCGATTCTGACGAAATTCAACCCCGATTCTCCAGTGACGTTCTATCGGTCGAAAATTTTAACCCGAAATCTAAAAGTTCGAAGCAAATTGCTCGAGCTACAGAAATCCTCATATATGTATACTACCAATTTTTCGAAAAATTAAAAATTCCATGAATCTAAAACGCCTCGATCGACTTTTTTCCTTAATATTCAATGACATGTATCGTTTGATGATATCTAATCAATGTACGAACTTTTCGCTGGATAGCCCAAAAATTACGCGAGTTAAAGCCATAACAAACACCGACATCGATTATTCGAAAAATTTAATATCCATACATCTAAAACGTCTCGTTAGATTTTGTCCAAATTTTCTACAGAGCGTCCTTCAATGATATACAATTTATTTACAAAATGTTGTCTGAATATCCCAAAAATTATACGAGCTAAAGCTTATACAAACACGTATATCGGTCTTTTGAAAACTTCAAAATTTCCTAAATTAAAAACGCCTCGATTGATTTTCTTCAAATTCAATTCAGAGTATCCTATAGCGATGATCTATTTGTGTAGACCTTTTCGTTTCCATCGCTCGAAAATTGCACGCGTTATGCAAGTTTCTTAACAAACGCTTTTGAAATTTTTAACAATCTTACACAATCCAAGGAAAATTGTCAATTGTCACAAAAATCGCTGTAAATGAAGGATCATAACTGATTTACATTTTTGGAAAATTTCACCCCGGAAGGTCAAACCAATTCCTAGTTACAGCGGTTTCAAATTCGCACTCCTATCGCACACGCACACTGATCCACCTGGATGCATTTTATAAAGACAATAGGATTAAAAACACGATTTTTTATTCATGAAACCGACTCTTCCTCCACAAGGAAATAAAAAGTAGCAAATTTAAATTTGCACATTGCTTGATCATAATTTTTCGGGGTACACAGAATTTCCTCTGTGAGGAAATCAAAATCGAAAAAGCCTCTCGATCATAGAAGAAAATTGGTAATTATGCACAAATGTTGAGGACGCAATGTGCAAGATTCGATGTCCACTATTTTTTGTTCCCAGCGATAAGTCTGATATCAATTTAGCGTTTATTTATTTGAAAAATATTTTTACAGACATATCCTCGAACGCGTTGCCCCGTAGCATCGAAAAGGCTGGAGTATCGGTGGGCGCCGTAGTCGGAGGTTGCATAGCCGGTTTCTTCATCGGTCTCGCTCTTACGGCATTTCTTTGCTTCCTTTATCTCAAGAGACGAAAGCCACTTGTACCCGGGAGTCCTCATTATATCAGCAAACAAAATCCATACGTATCGGTGCCACTCAAAGAGGTGAGTCGATCGAATAACGGTTTTGTATTTGTTTTTCAAAAAAATATATTTCATTGGTTTCCGGCAAAGGATCAATCGGTCATTGGTTCTGAATACAAAAGTCCACGTAATCATCCAATGACCATCCCAATTCACATTATTTTCCTCGAAATAGATTCACGCGTATGAAACATTCCACATCGTCAGTAAATTATACCGAGGATCAGAAGAATTATCCAGATGGAAACATTTTTTTACAAATATCGAGCTACCAATTTAAAAACCGACTTTAAGTACAATTAAATGCCAGTGACAGTCCTTCTTAAATACTTTTATTTAATTACTTGGCGTCGGGACGTTGCGAGTGGTCTCTTAATTTATTTCCCATTGTGCGATTATCAAATTCGATTTTATGAAATTTTTTAATTTTCTGCAGAGATCTATCCCGAAAGCATTGTTTCATCGAGGTGAATCTTGCGATGATAAATGGGTAAAAAACAAAATCTCTTAACGAATCGGAATATCCTAAATTTAAATGAAAAAAAAATTCCCCATTGATTCCTCGCAATTGTCCTTTGTTAAAAAAGATTCCGCAAAATTCAGAAGAATCGTCCAGATGCAAACATTGACGGACTTATATACATTTTTTTCTAAATAGAACTAATCGATTTCGCGAATTTTTACAAATATCGAGCTATTAATTTAAAAACCAATTTTAGGTACAGTTAAATGCCAGTGACAGTCCTTCTTAAATACTTTTTTTTTAAACTACTTGCCATCGAGACGGTGCGAGTGGTCTCTTGATTTATTTGGCATTGTGCGATTATCGATTTCGATTTTATGACATTTTTTAATTTTCTTTAAAGATGTATCTCGAAAGCATTGTTTCATAAAGGTGAATCTTACGATAATAAATTAGTAAACAATAAAATCTCTTAACGAATAGAAAAATCCGGAATTGAAAACAAAATTTCTCCGTTGATTTCTCGCAATTGTCCTTTATTAAAAAAGATTCAGTAGTGAGGAAACCAAGAGGTCGTTGAGTTACGAGAGAGAAATGTAGAGAGAATTATCTTTTGGTCCATGTACACGTAAAAAGATACGTTCGATATTTTCAGGTGAATTCAGCCAGGAGGCAACCGAGTTTTTCTGGTAGCAGCAATGGCAACGGTACGCTTCGGCCAAAAGCAAATCCAAATGTAAATGGCTTGGGGAGCCCGAAGCTATATCCGAAGAGCCTTGAGTACGAGTCGGCAACTCTTAAACGCAACAGTCACGGACAGCAACACATTCGCGCCGATCTCGATCAGGACAAATATTACTGAGGGTTTGTCGTAAATCGTTGAGAGCTTCACACGGTTTTACGTTATTTTTCGTTACAACTAAAAATGACGAGTGATCAGGCGCCGATTTAAACAAAAAAGTTGCTCAATGACTGAGAATCGGAGATTTCGATGCACCGTAACCGTCCGCTCATTGCATCGGATCCTAAATTTACGAATTCTTTCAGCGGGATGATGATTCTTTTTTTTTTTTTACGAACGAGTTAAAAGTTTATTTATGTTTTTTTTGTACATAGATCGCGAGAGAGGTTTTACAAACGAGTGACTAAGTGGAGATGAAAAAAAAAACATTCTCGAATCGTAGGCTTTTGGTCGAGCATACATATATCGACGACGCACCTATAGAAAGTCTCACCAATTTCACATTGTACTCGTACTTTTCATTCGGAGCTGGTGATGGCAAAGCGGCGTGCAACTTTTTATCCAGTTGAAAGTAATGTAAATATACTTGTAGTAAGGAATGTATTTTTTTTTTTGTTAAACGAGATATTAGTTGTGTTAATTTACGTTAATTGACAGAGTGCCATGATGCAAACTTGTGTATATAAGACAGAAGGAAGAGGAGGAAGGAAAAAAATGAGAAAATGTTTCAATACACTTTTTATTATAAACAGAACCGACGAGATGAGCAGGTTTAGATTTATGCAAAAGACTTGTCGCAACTGTTTCCGCTTTAATGGCTCACATTGAGTCGAAAAAATAATATACCGTTGTACACAAGTCGTCCAAGAGGAATCGTCTTATTATCTACTTAACGAACGAATAAAAATAATTAAACAAAAGAAAAGGGAAGAAAGCTGTACGGCACGAAACGTTTTTATTTAACGTTCAGAAAATGAATAACTAAATAGGTCCGCGTAATCGTGGCAATGCATTTATTTGCTACTTTATCATAGATTTTTACACATTACCGTGACGTATCAGATGCTACGTCAGAGTTAAGACTTTTTTTTTTATAGAATCGAGCAATAGACTGTACTTGCTGCATGTAAAACTCAATTATAGAAAACAAAAAAACAAACCCTGTTTCCTTTTATTAAAGCCGATTACGTTGTCAAAATAAGTTTGACGAATTGTTTTTTTTCCCTTTAATATGAATCCCCGAATTTCCTTACACCGGCAAGAACAACGATAAACGAGATACTTTTTCGGGATTTAGGAGAAAAAGGCCGAGGAAAAAATGGCCGCGGCAAAAAAAAGTTAACGTTGAAATAACCGAAACAAACACTAACGACACAACACGTTACGAGCACCCGATTAACAAATTAGCAACACACGAACAAAGCCAACAAAATTCAAAAGAGCAAAAGACACTCCATTTTTTCCCTCGGCTATTTTTTCCTGATACGACTTTATCGTACGCGAAAATAAAATTGGCGTTGTTAAAATTACGGTTGAATTTCTGAATTTTTAAATACAAATCATTAACGCGTAAGTAACAACGACATATTGTTGATTCCGCGTGTCCTTTTTTTTCCATGCACGAACGAGAACTCTGAGATCGTGTACATTTCACTTTTCATCTGTTGTTAACAACCGTGTTCGAGAGAAAAAAAAATGTCTTACAGATCCGCGCCAATTTTTTCAATCTGCTCGATAACGAATTCCATACTCGCGCGAGTCGGCGGCGGTTGGCAAGCAACTACCATTCGGAAAAAATTGCCAAGATTCTTCTGTGACATCGGTGTGTAACCGATCATTAGCGACCCCTGAAGCACCAAACGTTCCTTGATCTTCGACGTGATCGCATACAATTTTTCCCACCAAGCCTCGTTCGACTCTTGATCGCGCAAGCTCGGTGTAACGTACCTTCCGGGAACGCACAAAAATGACTTGTAACTTCAATTAATATTTTATTCGTCGACTAACGTTTTTTTAAACTTACCAGAAACATATGTTGTTACCCTCGAACGTCGGCAGTACTAGACGAAAATCGGGGTGCTCCTTTATTCTCCGGTAAAAATACTCGACGCAATTCATCGCAACGTCGACCGATGCTCCGAGACCCCTTGTGCCTCGAGCTTTCCACATTAACCAGAGCTTTACGGAATCAACCTTGGAACGGAAGTAGCGTGCAATCATGGAAAATAATTCTTACTGGCTTCGGTGGATGGGCTCCACGATTAAAAAATGGAAAATCGGTGTTGGATAATTTTATTTTGCGGAAAAAAAACAATTTTCAAATTAATGAATTTCGTTAAATTTTCATTTATCGAAAATTCCAACCGAGTTATTATACGAAATATGCTTTTCTGATAATGCAAAAAAATGTTTAGCCCGATGTATATTTAAAAAAGGTACAAATGGATACTTGCGCATCACTTCCTGCTTGTTTCAATGATTTACAAATCTCCCTTTTCCCTCCACGAGGGAGTGCCTTTTTTATTTATGCTTCCTCGCAGAGGACACTATGGAAATTTTCGAAAAAATTACGGAAGAGATGTACAAGTTTTTTATTTACACGTTTTTCTGCCGTTTTTATTGTTCTAGATGAGTGTTGCTTCAGCTTGAAGGTTGGAATAATTTTTCAGAAAATTCAAAATATTCTAAAACCTTAACCTCTCTGTCAAATCTCAATGAATTTGGCATTAAACATGCTGTAAAGTGAATTCATTTGTGAAAAAAATGACACATCGATTGCTCGAAATTTACTCGAGTTAAATTGTTTACGAAAAATTGAAAATACTATCATATCGTCAAGTGATTATCGCCATATTCAATGCCGAACATCCTCGTCCCCTAACCCGTTTACGGAGAAAGTTTGGACTCCATAGCTGAAAATTTACGAAAGTTAGAGCGGCCACAAACGCTTTTCGAAAACTTCAAAATCCCGTAAAAACTCCAACGTTCAAGTAATTCGAACAAAATGTGCAGCAAACAGTGGGTTCGACACCCAGAATCGGTGCAAAGTTTGCGGCAAATCGGTAATCCGATGTTTTGGACCAGTTTCAAGATATTTGCATTAAATACTGTATTTTTTTTTACGAAAACAACGTATTCTCACAGAGGTATTTTTGGGTACGATTTTATTTATTCCGCCAGTTGAAAAGGTTTGTGAAGACTCCGTTGTGATATTATCAGTGTATACGTTTAATGAATTGTTTGGCATTTGTATCTTTGCGAGAACTATTGTTATTTTGAATCGGCATAAAATCTGTGACGGTGAGCATTGCAGAATTTCCAATGGCGGTAAAATACTTTGAAACTCTAGCGTATATTTGTATACCTTTCTTCCGCATTGAATACTCTTATCCCCCGTGTCCCAAGATACATCGTAAAATTTGTCCTGCTGAAATAGATACGTTGCATTTGCACAATTAGCTTCGTGCATGAGATTCTTTGCTCTCACGAGAAAAAGCGAGCACTGAAACGGACTCCCGAGCATTTTGTGAGGATTCCAAGCGACCGAATTCGATCTATATTCAATCGTGCGAATATCAATAAATCCATATCAATTTGTTCATATTTTTTGTTATTATTCGTGGCGTAAATAGATTGATAATAGGAGAAATAAATAAATAAATACATACAGCTCGATTCCCTTTAAACGATCGCGATATTTCGCCGAAAGGAGCAAAGTTCCGCCCAGACAAGCCTGCAAGAACAAATTCAATGAACTTGATGAAAATAAAAATAAATTAGCAATGGCATCACTTTTTATTCATTGTACGAACGTCGACGTGCAACCAGAGCGTTTCCTCCTGGCATATCGCGGCAATTTTGTCGAGAGGATCGAAAGAACTGAGAATAGTTGTGCCAGAAGTGGCATTTACGAAAAATGGCACGAAACCCTTCGAGCGTGAGTCCTTTATGGCCCTTCTCAAGTCATTCGGATCCATTCTACCAAGAGAATCAGTTTTCACCTGAGGACACGATGTTTCATTACCGAGTTATAACGTAATTCGTTAATCTAATAGATATAAAAATTAAAAACTTCCACATTACTTCCTCATTATTGTATTTCGCTCACAAATCCCCCTCCATGACCAAGTTCGTTATTCAATTTTGACTTCCTCATAGAGCAAGCTTTGCGAGCGAGATAAAATAATGAGGAAGCAATGCTCAACTTTTCCATTTGTATCGTGTTTTTTTAACTTCCCGATCCGAGAGGGAAGTTATTGTAATGACCCCGAAAATCGAAAGTGGAAATTTCAAGATATCTCCACGTTTCATGACACCTAGAATCATTCTAACACGTTTTTGAAAACATGTCTGCCTGTGTGTGTGTGCGTGTGCGTGTGTGTATATGTATGTGAGTAAAATTTTGTCGAACGTTATCTCACGAATGAATGAAGCGATTCAATTATTATCTTTTTCAAACGAAGGCTCTTGACCTAACTTAGAGCGGAAAGGAGTGTGACCTTGATCGCCTCCGCGGTTTCGTAGATATTCGGCTACAACTATTAAAAACAAAAATCACTTTTACACAAAAATTTGCAAGAAATCGGTCATTTTGTTCTCCTTATATATTACTCGTTGAATTTTTGGAGCCGATTATACACACGTGGACATTTTGCCCGGATGTGATTTTCCGATGGGTTGGCAAATTTTAAACACGTTGACAATAAAAATACGAATTTTTGTTTCTCTAAACGAAAACTTCCTCCACGAGGTGGCCAAATTACTAAATCGCAATAACACATAGCATTTAACTTTACCACATCGCAATTAACTTTGTATTTTTTTCGTAGTAACATACAAAGAATAAAAATTGAAAACACCTAGAAAAAGACTTTTTGAGGAACGTTAAAATAAAAGAAAAAAAAAAGCATACTTACATCAAAGACACTTTCAGTGCCCAAGCCCAACCAATGTGCTCCCTTCATTATCGAATAATGTCCGCACTCGCTCGAGAAACATGCCAAACGCTTTTGTCCACTGAGACCTTTGGTTTTGATATCCGGCATAATTTTGTATCTTGCGAGTACCATGCCATACATGTTCGACATGCTACCACCGGGACATAAAATTCCGTCGCTCTCGGGCAAGCTTGGATATCCGACTAGTGCCAGAGCTCGGTCCAAAATTTCACGCTCGAGAAGAGTAAAGACCGGGGCAACCTCGAAGGTGTATCTGATATCGAGAAACATCGTTTAAACGATACACAGAAAAAGAACCCTTCGTGAAAATTAAATTTCAAGAAACGAAAAAAATATAAAAAAATAAATAATTCTCAATAGAAATGGACAACTCTCACTGGCTCGTGTTAAAAACTTCGGTCAGCCACGCTCCAGCCAGTCCATAAGCGTCCACGCCGGCGTAAAGTTGATTGTGAAAATGTGGACTCGAAGTTTTTACGGAGTAACGAGCGATGTTACGAACAGCCGTCTCAATTTCGTCGGGTGTCGAGGCATTCTCGCCGAGTGTTAACGCGAGATTTTTCTAATTTAACACAGAAAATAAGAATGGTATTTTTATTTTTTACTTCTTTCTGTCGTCGACCATACAACGGCGCGTTCTCGTTAATCGCAAAATTCATCGGAAATGTAGTGAATTAGAAAGTCGTACCCGTTTTTTCTTATACCACATAATCTTAATAAGTACAAAATATCGTATATGTTGTCAGTAATTACAGATCAGTTTCTGTAATTACTGACGGATGACCCATTAATCAAAAAAGGATTATTCTTTTTTCTTCATCGTCAATGCCATTTGGCAATTCATCGAAGAATCGGACACGTAGTTCGAGGATTTATATGGAAACGATTCGGGGATCTAGGCTAACACAAAGATGGGCAAATCGCGCTAATTTGAACCAAGCGTTCGCTGTTTATTTGCTCCATAAATTGCTTAATGTTAATCAGTTATAAAAATGACCTAAGAGGGTTTGTAGTCGCATATGGTATACCCCTATAATCCATAAGTTAAATGTTTATTTTGTCATTGCGTTACATTAAAAAGATCATAAAGGTTAAAGGTAGCGAATAGCGAATGACGAGTAGCGAGTAGCGAAAAGAGTAGTGATCTGCTAATTTTCTTTGCTACATTAATTTTTTACGATTTTTCTTACAGAAGAGGAACACACGCAGTTACAAATACTGCCGGATACATTCATAATATAATTAATAATAAGCAAATTATAGAACATATGAGAAATAAATGTTTCTTTTAAAGTAGCGTCAGATGCCCATCTCTGGGCTAACAGTTCTTGTAACATTGCCCGTACTTTCGTTCCGATAGATGTTTAATTACGCAAATTCGGAACGCACAGTCAGAGCCTTATCTCGTCTGGACCAGCCTTATAATCGAGTATATTATATGGAGGCACTCATATGCTCTGATACGATACAGAATTTTTGTCAGGGGTCAGACGCTTTTTTCTTCTTCTTTTCTTCACGACGAGCCAGATAAGTTCTTGAACGAGACGATGATATAACACTTCCTACAATTTAGTTGAAATCAAAGTAAAATCGCACACTCGCGAAATAAAAAAAAAACAGTATTGAATACATTCCTCAAATTTGTGTACTGTATGATTTAATATTATAATTGATTAAATTTATTGTTGAAATATTACTTTCTAACCCTCAATTTATGGACTAAAAATTATTACTAAATACTGATAACAACAATGACAAGAATAATAGAGCACGACTCGCCTGCAATTCCTTGGGATGTACAAAATTAACCACTGGCTTGGTCCCCGAAGTGTCAAAAACATTTTCCTCCTTGAGTATCTTCACAAGATTCTCGAGAATGTGAACGGTCTCGAGACCGGTAGTTTGTTCGGCCATCGCAAACCATGTACTGATATCCTGAACGCCAGTACCGAACGTCCCGTGTTCCCCACCGTTCCGAACGATTTGTCCACACGTGGAATTTTTTCCCTCGTCGTGTGAGTTCATCGCGTATACACACCATTCCCCGATAACCAAGACCCCCCTCCTCACCAGTTGTATCTCCGTGTACCGAGAGCCAATTTAATTTCTTGAGAGTCGTGAGCCTCTTTATTCTTCTTTAGTTTTAACGACGTACTTGATAGATTAAAAGAAATGTGAGGGAGAGAGCAAAACAAAAATGGCTATAAGATATCACGTATCGGACAATTTATGAATGAACGGTGACACGTAGAAATGAATTAATTTATTGAACATTTTTACAGCCGTTCCCCGTGATAACATTAATTAATGAAATGAAAAGTTGGAGTAGATTTTTTTTCGTTAATATTTTATATCGTATTATGAAAAATATAATTGTGGATTCTCAATTAATTTATAGCATTGTAATTTTGTTTAATAAAAAAATGTATCCACCAGGTATTCAGCTCTACCAATATTTTCAAACTTTCAATGCCACTCGATTTTGAGTGAAAATTTGTCGAGAAGTATCGCAGGAACAGGGGTACGTAAACGAGATTTTTGAAGTATTCCAATCGGTCGTTCGGTTCTCGAGCCTTCAGATCGATGATCTCTCGATACGTCTCGAGACGAACGCGTAAATGCACAACCGCGTCACAGCGGTAACTTCTTGGATTGTTCAAGATCTTTGGTGCGACATCATTCTGAAAGACAACAGGAGAGAGTGGAAACCCGCTCCATTGAGATTTAATTATTTGCACAACATAACGGGAGTCTCGCCGATATTGCGCTGCTGTATATATACAGATACCGGACGCTTGATAGTGTGTAATGACAAACGGACTAGCGACAAGTGTGGAAATGTTTATAAATTTCACGATGGAATTGCACGGGCTCCGAAGCTTTCCAACTCTCGTATATCGCCAAGCGTCTGATCCTCTTCAAAATTTTCCCGTTGCCGCGTAAACTTTACGGAAAAATTGTATATCATGTCAAATAGTCCATGGGATGGAATTTTTCCGTAATTTTATTGATAGTGGAATTTTTTGTGAAACTTTACGGAAAAATCGTATTATATATCATGTAATAGACTTTAGATTATATAATATACTGCGAATTCAAGAAACATGCAAGTAAGGAAAGAAAAAACAGAACCGACGAATGAAGGGCATGACTGCGGAAATGATGAAATAACCGGTCAAATATGATATACTAGATTTGCCGAGAGTTCCATACCAGTTCTCTAAGTGAAGTCATTTATCGTTGACACCATTGCTAGGTACTAGATATTTGCATTAAAGTTCATATAACTCTATAACCAATGACAATTCCAACATCGCTACAAGTTTCGTTCAATCTTCCTATATGTCTTCGTATAGTAAAATTATTTCCGAATTTCTGACGCAATATTTTCGAAATTAAGGAAGGGCGAGGGGGCATAGTGAAAGAACAAACACTTTGATGGATATTGTTAAAAAAAATTCGTGGCGATAAAAAAAATATTTGTGAGTGACAGATATTTATGTATGAAAAACTCCAACACTGTCGGTATAGTGGGAACCATTGAAATAGGGGTAACTGTCATGGCGCAAGTACCAAAACGCGAGTTAGTCGTGTTAGAAGAGATTTACTACGCATTTTGGTATTGTAACATCTAATTTGCTGGGTAAGGAACCCAAAAACTCACAAAAATTGTCTGTGATCTATTAATTGAGTAAGGAAAATCTCGCGTTTGGGTCAGTAAGTAGCACCAGTGGAATGTAAATGCAATATATACAGCAACAGATAAATGCTCGTTAATTAGAGTTTTTATTCGTCTATAAAGTAATGGTAACATTTTTTCGGAATCACGCTATACAATGATAATTAGATCCATTATTGTTTTAAACCTTTTCGTTTTTTGACTGGATATGTACATTTCTATTTTGAATTTCAATATTTTCTGTTACTTACGATAGAGATGAAGGTATCCAGATTAACTTGACCAAATTTCAAATCACACGGTTTGATAGTTTAGGGATGGCGTTTGAGCAAAAATTTCAATGCATTTTGTCGACAATAGAGAGTCGATAAAATAGACCGTTCACATGTTTACATGCAAAGTAAGCCTTTCCAAACGATGCTCCACTTGCTAGGACAAACATTTTTGTTTATTTTTTCGAGATCACACATTTTCACCCCCGAAAATTCTCGAAACAATATTTTTTCAAAATTATTTGGAGGTCATCTTTGACATATTTCACCCTACCTGCATGCCAAATTTTCAGTCGATAGCTTAACCATTCGGGAGTCCTGTGCCAGACGCACGGATGGACGGACCGACGACCGAGTTCCACCATAAAGGTTCCGTTTTTCAGTGCGGAAAATGGCGCGGACTGAAACTTGCACATTGCTTCTTTATAATTTTTGTGCATAAACAAATTTTCCTCTACATGCAAATTTTGAATTTAGGCTTTCTATGCCTTTGGGTTCACGCTTGATATATTTTTTGTCACTCTTGTGACGTTTTCTTGATATTGAATCGATTTTTTTTTTAATTCAGATTAACATAAATATAGAACGCATATATCGTCTTTCTCCAAATTCAATGCTGTATACAGGGTGTCCCAATAACTATTAGCACCTTAGATATCTTCGAAACTATAAGGTTCACAGAAATATTTGCTGAATCAAAATTGCACAGTACATAGGGGGCCATCCAATGATACCAAAGTACTCACCCCCACCCCCACCCCCTGGGCTTGGGGTGGAGCAACTTTGAAATCTTAAATGGGAACCCCCATTTTTCATTGTAGATTCGGATTCCCCATAAAAACATACGTAACTTTTGTTTGAAATTTTTTTTTCGATTCGTGATAGATGGCGCTGTAATCACAAAAAATCCCTGAGAGTACAGAAAGGCGATAATACTTACAGTTTCGGTAGTAAATAAAATTACTACGTTTATAGTAAGTGTTCAGAATGACGACCTTCAGTATCAATGCAATATTGGATTCTTTTTTCGATTGATTGACTTGCAAGTTTTACAGCGTCAGAACTTATTGATGCACAGGCTGTAATAATTCTTCCCATTTGTTCCCATGCAATTCTTGGTGAAGACTAACATGGTACGGGTGAAATTTGGGACGGTGCAAAATGCGATGTACGCTAGTCCTGCCAATGCCAGATTCATTTTGAATTTGTCGCATGTTACAAATGTTATAATGTTTGTTACATTTCTTCGACAGAAAGGTACAGAAAGTACAGAAAGGCGATAATACTTACGGATTCTTCATTCATTGAAAATAAACACTGTTCCAAGGACACTTTAATAAGTTTGCAGGATAAGATAAACATGATACGATTAGTATCGTTAAATCAGTCAATCGAGTGCAATGTATCCATTTGAAGAGTAAGTTGATATGCTTCTCATTTATGGCGAATGCCAAAAAAATTCTGTAAGGGCAAAAACCTTTTATGGTGGACAATATCCACATCAGTCTCAGCCTTCGCGTCAAACATTTAAAAATGTGTGTGATAAAGTTAGGCAAACCGGTAGTTTAAGTGTCCGTAGTAGTGTACGCCATAAACGTGTAACGAATGAAGAAATGGAAATCGGTGTGCTCGCAAGTGTGTATCGAGATCCTCACATTAGTTTGCGACAAATTCAAAATGAATCTGGTATTGGCAAGACTAGCGTACATCGCATTTTGCACCGTCACAAATTTCATCCGTACCATGTTAGTCTTCACCAAGAATTGCATGGGAACGACTTCATGAATCGCGTAGAGTTTTGTCGAACGGTTCAACGTCAGATCGAAAACAATGAGTCATTTCTTAATACCGTTTTATTTACTGATGAAGCAACATTTACAAATCATGGGAACGTTGATTTGGCAGGTTGAACACCAGAGACAATGGTCTGTGAATTTATGGTGCGAAATCATAGGTGCTAAAATTATTGGTCCTTTTTTTATGAATGGAAATTTGAATGGCAACATCTACAGTAATTTTATCAAAGATACATTGGGACTTTTGCTAGAAGAGTTGCCTTTACTTACACGACAAACCATGTGGTATCAACATGACGGACGAAAAATTTCGAAATCGTTGGATGGACGCGGCGGTCCAATATCGTGGCCAGCTCGTTCCCCAGACCTAACACCTTTAGACTTCTTTCTATGGGGAACATTGAAAGATAAAGTATACAAAGAAGTACCAACTACACTTGACGACATGTAACAAAGAATTATTACAGTCTGTGCATCAATAAGTTCTGACGCTGTAAAACTTGCAAGTCTATCAATCGAAAAAAGAATCCAATATTGCATTGATACTGATGGTCGTCATTTCGAACACTTACTATAAACATAGTAATTTTATTTACTACCGAAATTGTAACTATTATCGCCTTTCTGTACTTTCGGGGATTTTTTGCAATTACAGCGCCATCTATCACGAATCGAAAAAAAAATTTTGAACAAAAGTTACGTATTTTTTTATGGGGAATCCGAATCTACAATAAAAAATGGGGGTTCCCATTTAAGATTTCAAAGTTGCCCCACTCCCAGCCCAGGGGGTGGCGGTGGGGGTGAGTACTTTGATATCATTGGATGGGGGCCATCCAATGATATCAGTACGAAGGGAGCCTTCGTACTGTGCAATTTTGATTCAGCAAATATTTCGGTGAACCTTATAGTTTCGAAGATATCTAAGGGGATAATAGTTATTGGGACAGCCTGTATATATATTTTCACGTAGGAAGTTTTCATCGTACAAGTATAATCCAAAAATAGCACGAATTAAAGGGTTAACAATCACCAATAACGATTTTTCGCAAAAACAATAAATTCCATAAATTTGGAATGCCTCAATCGCTTTTCTCCAAATTCAATAACAAATATTATTTTCTGATAGTCTCTTTGTGTAAAAATTGTTTGCCTGATAGCTCGGAAATTTCTCGGGAATTTTTGATAGAAACATTTTTGATAAAAGTCAAAATCGGGTGAAATCCGAACTCGGTCAATCGTCATGAAAATTTCATCGAACAGAGGGAGTTAACAACTCCATTGCGTGTAAAATTGCGCCTCATTTGGTTAAGCCATTGCGGAGTTATAGAACTTTCATTTTTGCAGCCTTGTCACATAATCAACCGGACATTTTTCTGTAAATGTTTTTTCCCATTGTTAGATAAATTTTAAACACATTGGCACTGAATATTGGAAAAAAAAATATTTTTCACGAAAAACAAAGGCTCCTCTATGAGGAAGCAAAACATATAAATACAAAAATATTGGCAATAGCAATTGGTATAATGGAATAAAAAATTTAATAACAATAAATAAACTTTTATTCCGATTACTTATTAACATCGTTCGAATTTCCAATATTTAATATAATTTATATATTATTTTGTTGCATCTATAAAGCGTATGGGGTAACGACGCCGAGGGATTCGACTGGAATTCGTGGCGAGAGGCCTTTCATCGAGGCCCACTGACCCTGGCAAAGTTCGTGAAAGGTGAGTTGAACGAGAAGTTTACCGCCGAGAGTCGATGGACCTCTGCAGATGGCACCACCCCCGAATTCCCAAAAATTCGTCGTTGTAACGGAAGTGGAAAGTTCACGAGTCGCATTCGACTGGGCGAGATATTTCTTCTGCAACCACGTGGCGAGGTAAGCAGCACCGCAATCGCAGTGCCATGGATTACGAGAGAGACGCAATTGCTGAATCGACTTCAATCCATCCAATATTTTCGCTGGCAGATACGAGAGATAATTGTCCTCCAGTTGCCTTGATAAGTTCAAAAAAGATTCGGCAATAGCGCTTTAGAATACATCGATCCTTATTAAAACCCTACAACGACACTTCTAGTAATCATTGAAGAAAAAAAAGTAACTCTCACAATTTTCGTAAATTTGGCAGATCGTTAAATACGTCGGGGTGTAGAATCCTCAATTGATTGGAATGGAGAAAGAGCGTTGTCAGGTTCGCCAAGCCCAAAAAATCATCGACCAAAAGCGCTTCGATCGCGTTGGCATAGAGAATCAATTGTTCGAGTAACGCGGCATCGACAAACAGTCCTCTGGGAATGGCCTTGAGATTGTTTCGTCCTAGTCGTAATTCTTTTAAAGACGACACACCCTTCAACGCCTCGGATTCGATCTGTGTATCGAAGTGAATTAAATAAATGAATTAAAGCCTTAACGGTAATAGTGTAGAAGTTGGATGATTCTTTATTGCTTCAAATTTGCAAATTTTACGTGCGATATCATGTTGTTCGAGAGATCGAGATCGAGCAAATTTTTCATCGATGAAAACAGGCCATTGGATATTCTCGTTAGACGATTATCTCGCAAATTCAGTTGTTCGAGGTTCGTTTGTACTTCGAATAAACCGATCGGTAATTCACGGATTTCGTTCTCATCGAGACGAAGACACTTTACGCTTAACAGATCGCGAAATATTTCCCGCGGCAACGACGACAAGTGATTCTTCGCGAGTGAAAGTTCCTCAAGATTCTTTAGGCCATGAAATATGGCGCGTGGTAAAGTTGTCAGACGATTGTCGGATATGTCCAGTAGAACGAGAAAATTGTTCGTCAGAAAGAGACCATCGGGCAGTGATTGAAGTCTATTCGACGATATGTCGCTAAGATTTTCGAGTAAATAATAAAAACATCAACGGGTGTCAGTTTTTTTTTATATTAATTGAAAAGAATCATAAAAAAGAATTTTCAAAATCTCACGAAGCTCACAAAATGTGAAGGTTACGCATTCTGAGCAACTGAGTAGGATGTAATTCCCACAATAAATTTTTACTCAGTCTCAGATGAGTCACGCTGTGCAGCGAGAAGAACGAATTTAGCGAGAGATGCTCGATGAGATTGTTGCTCAGATCTCTGCAATATGCGTGAAATTCAAAGAAACATTTTATACGTTATTTTATCTGTTCTATAATATTAATTATCACGGGCACTTACAAATCGCGTAGGTGGGTCAAATCTTGAAGCGTATCGCGGTGTAGCGCAGTCAATTGATTACTTCCGAGGTCACTGTGGTAACGGTACGTTAATATTAATTATTTTTCACCGTCTTATTCATGAGACTTGTTATATTGGTCAAAATTGTTATTAGAGCTATAATAAAAATAATATCAAAGGTGATTCTAGTTGTCACTAGCTAGCTGCCATTTAAAATAGTAAAAAAGATTGCACACTTTACATTATATTTTTCTATTAATAATAAAAAGACGATTATTTTCAAAATTTCGTTACATCAATTTGCATCTTCACCGACGTGGGTTCGTGGCAAAATAGCCCTCTGGAAAATTATGAAAAAAAATTGAAAAAACTGAAAGATTTTTTATTAAAAAAATTATCATTAGAGTGGGAGGAAATATACACAATTAGAGCCCTGGCGCCAAATCTGCAGTTATTAAAACTTTTCTTTTTCGAAAATTTTAAGTCATCGAAGACAAAAAGGTTTCGAAACACGGTTTCCCCACTCTTCAAGGTCAATTCTCACTGAGTGAAGACAATGTTCGAATGTTTATCAACGCTGCCATGAGTTATGTGACTAGCGGAAGCACCGTCGATAATGAGGAAAGAATTTTTTTTTCAGACGCGATGAAGAAGAGGAAAAAATTTAATTTTTGGGTGACAAGCAATGAATTTACGCTATTGGGCAGCATTGTAGCAGCGATATGTCCTTAGAAGGGCCGTTTGTCCTGGTTTCCCCTATGTATACGTCCCTGAGTACGTGCGTGTGTGTGTGGTAATGCGTATTTGGTAATGGTGACACTCACAGTTTGAGTGTATCATCGGGTACCAATTGGGCATGTGGGACATCGAGAAGACCATATCGCCAGCAAGATAACGATTTAGTTTCCGGTCTGCATTTGCATGGCCCCTCGGCACAAATCTCCCAATCGCCGGGCCAGCCGCGAATTTGCCAAACTTTTTTAAATTTCATATACGAGTAACAAAAATGAATAAAAATATTTCTCGAGTGACCGACGAACGATAGAGTTATATTCACCTGGTTGTTCGATGGCTCGTAATCTTCTTTCGACTCTCGAGAGTCTACCCTCGATATCTTCGATTCGATTCGACGTATCGACGACCTGCTGGTGTGTCTTCGAACCGAAACAAGAGTTCCAAATTTCCGGACAAACCTCACCTCCGCAACGTACGATAAACGAAATGAAATACAACTTGAGTATCGCGTCCTTGACGAGAGTACAAACGCGAGAAGCGTTTCGCGGCATTATCCAAACCGTCGAGAAGCTTCGCAACGTACTGACACTGGCATGGCCCTTAAATACAACGCCCGTCCTTATTGCGCATATTTATTAATTAAACGAGTAAATACTCCAATTGTGGCCGTCATGACGGGACACGAGAGTGGCTCGTAATCGAGCAACAATGCTTTTGGCTCGAGTGCGCCATCGTCGCACCGTCGAACGATGGCCCTCTCGAGTTACTTAGTGAACGAAATACATATATAACTTGAATTCATCATTATGTGATAATAAATAATTTTGATTAATCTAAAAATTATATTTTCATATAATCAACCTTTAATAATCATGTCATTTATATATTTTTTTGTTCGTATACATCGTGTATTATAACTCGATGAATCTAGGTCACAACTAATATTTTTACACGAAGCTTAATTTTTTTATATACAGATTTTTAGATACATTGTATTTAGATTAGTTTCGGCATAGATTAGCATAGGGATCAGGATAGTTGATCGTGTATATCGAAATCAAATACGAGTTCACAATGAAATTCCTGTTATACATATTTATATTCATATGTTAATATAATTTTTTTTGTTTTTTGTATATATTATAACGACGTTTTTGAAGCTTGCACGAATGCACTTTACAGTTTCACTCCACCAGCACCGGGACAGGCGCCCTTGCTCTTCACCACCCATTCTGTAATGTTTGAAAGGAAAAAAAACGGGAATGATGAAAGCAATCATATATCCATTAATGAATCACGAAAATCGTTAAGAATATCACTATTGATCGAAAATTGGAAACGAAATAATAATAATAATTCTTACTCTTGTCCAATTCACAGTTGTGAACGTCCAGGGCGCACTGAGTGCCGAAGGTCTTTGGTTTGGAACTACTGTTATCGGGATCGTGAGCGCAGACTGGCTCGAAAGCGGTACCGCAATCCTTCGCGCAATCCTTCTTCGCCTTCTTCGTCTCTTTCGCATTTTTTATAGCATCCTTAACGTCCTTCGAAGCAGTCGCAGTTTCCTTGATCTCCTTGGGCTCTTTAACTTCCTTCGCTTTTGTACTTACGTCCGCGGGCTTTGCCTCGGCGTACAATGCAAAAATGCATGCGAACGCAAACACTGTTGGCAACGAAAGATGTGTGAAAATCGAATTTTCAATTATATTCAAAACAATCGTTATTAAAAATCTTCAGTTAATGGCGATTTATGTGTATGTAGCGTTACGGGGGAACCCTACTGTGACGGGCTCAAAGAAAGGACCTTTTTTCAGGAATTTTTCTATGCTACCCAATGAATTTTTCCAGGATTGTGAGAATGGTGTGTTTTTAAAAAGACTTTGAAATCGTTTTATACAAATTTTCATTAAAAAATAATAAAAATGATGACAGTTATATAGAACAGAGTATCGGCCCGTAAAAAGTTTCCTTTTAATGATGGAATCCGTATCTCTGGCTTGGTTCATGTGCAAAATAAAACAAAAATTTCCTAATCAGCATAAATATAGTTTTCGTCAGGCGGTGCCGTTTTGAGAAAAATTAATTAAACAAAAACCGATACGCTTAACCAAAACTACATTTATGCGGATTAAAAAAATATTTTTGTTTTATTTTCAGATAAACCATGCCACAGATATGGATTCCACGGTTAAGAGAAACATTTTTACGGACCGGCACTCTGTTCTATATAACTGTCATAATTTTTATTTTTTTTTAATGAAAGTTTTTATAAAACAACTTCAAAGTGTCCTTAAAAACATACCGTCCTCCCGATTTTTAAATAATTCATTGAGTAGGAAACAAAAATTCGTGACAAAGGACCTGTTTTGAGCCTGTCACAACGGGGTTCCTCCTTAAATCACTATAGGAAACCATTAATTGTTTTACTATACAGATGATAAATTGAGTATTTTAGAATTAATTGAAAAATTACATCTTCTCCGTCAATGATCAAGATGATTATTGTACTTATGAACAATGATTGAGGACAAACTGGTACTCTAGTGTGGGTACATAATGGAGGACATATATTGGATAATTGGCTGATGAGTCTCAACCACGGAAATTTTTCATCGTCTTCGTTGTCGTCAGTCGTAGTCATAGTCGTCACGATTGTTCGATTATTATCCTTCATGGACACCTACTACGGTTGTCCTGACACACTCTTGGAAATTTCCGACGAGTTTCGAACGATATACGACGAAAGTATTAAAAATCATTTATTACGACAGAAACGAGAGGACCATTGTCCTGAGATTTAAAAGAAAGTAAGAAAAATGGTAAGGAATACGTAATGTTATTCTGATCTACGAATTATTTCGTCAATAAAAAAAAATTGTTTATCGAGTTTGAGGAGTGATTAGATGACCATTACGCGCTCACCCAATACGATAGTTCCCTTCATTGTTGCAAATTGTATTTATTCTCAAATTTACACGGTAACAAGAGACTCTCTCGGTGTGCAAAACAAAAAGATTTTGTTTTGTGATTCACGTGAAACGCTCACGACGATATTGTAAAACAGACTCGACACGTCTGTGCGGTAGCATGCCATTTATATATACCAATCTCGAACGCTTTCGTCTTCCCCCACCTGGAATCCCGTCCGCTCATGCTGATTTTTCTCTCCGCGGATTCAAGTATATAGCTCGATGCCCGGCATAGGCAAGACAGAGTTAGAGATCGCAGGGGTGAGAGAGAGAGAGAGAGAGAGAGAGAGAGAGAGAGAGATCGGGTTGTAAAGAAGTGACCGATGAACACTTATAGCTCGTTCGCCATCTCCGTTACACTTGTTCGGTACCAACGTTGACCTGATATTATCACATTATCAATTTGGCCCGATCCCATTCAACGACCAGAGATTACGAGAGATTAGATCACGCTATATGAAAATTAACGTGCCCGACGTTGTCACGAGGTTTGTCTTTGAGCGTCCTGTTCGTTTGATTACATAGATATGTATAGAAAAACGAACGCACTCCCTGCTACCAGCATCGAAGGATATACCTTGCGTAAGTTGTTATAAGCACGCCATCGATATTTTAAGACAAGTGGAAAAAACAGGCGAGAGTAGTTACGGAAGATGTACTTGATTCTTAAATAGCTGGGAATTAGGGTCATCAGTATAAGTGGAATTTTTTAATCTAGGAAATATGGCCCCTGGAAAATTAGCCCCAAAATGAATGGCTGATTCCCCGAGTAAGACGAATATTCGTAATGCTACGAACGTTCGTAGGACCGTTCGTGAAACTGCGAACGGTCGTCGAACCGTTCGTGAAACTTCAAACGTTCGTAGTACCGTTCGTGAAATTGCGAACGTTCGTAGGACCGTTCGTGAAACTACGAACGTTCGAGGTACTACGTATGTTCGTAGTTTCACGAACGTCCATGATACCGCGAAAGTTCGTCTCACTCGGGGAATCGGGCTGCTGAGACGGAAGCGGGGGATGTGCATACACAGCAGGTAACCAACACTAAAAAAAACTGGAACAAAGGAAGGAAAATCGTACGGATAAGAGGTATTAATTTAGGAGCCAATTTTCCTGCCATTAATTAAGGAGCCATTTTTCTCGAAGGCAAATTTTTCAGGGTCTAATATTCCTATTACGGATCTTATCATCCATTATTACCATCGGCTTCTATTCAGTACAGATTCAATTTTAATTGCAGCACGTTCTGTTCATTAAAAGCTGAATTGTTTCATTGACACACTTCTTTTAGGTACATTGTAATGAAACAGCCAGACGAAAGGAACAAAAATGTGTGTTAGAAGAACCTTCATCAAGAAAAATAGGCAAATGCATTTATTTAACAGTGCGATGCTGCGAGGGCATCGAAGAGTGTGACGCGTTAGAAGCGTCTGCGACTCAATCGTTGTACAATAAATGCGTTCATACGTCTGTTATGAATGCGTATAGGGTGGGTTAGCCATGGTAGCGTTCGTTAACCTCCTTTTTAGCTATATGTATACCACATATGCAGTTATCAATGATTTCAGTTAAATTCCATTGAACAAACTCTCGTCCGACGAACGAGTTGATGCTCCGTTGGTTTATGACAATCAAACGTCATTATCGGCCTGTGTGTATATACACCGCCTGGTTGCTCTGCCCATTGGAGTCTCTTGACACCTGTCACACGAGGCATCGTACCATATAATATTCGGGACATAACAATAATGACAATGTTACTATATAGGCATATTATGTTTCTGATTGACGTTTATCACATCTGATGTTTATACGCGAGTGGTTGACCCAAATTTTCCAACAACACAAGTTCACAGGGGGCCCTTATTCCTCTTCCCCTTCGTCGCTATCACGTTCAATTTGCGTGCGAGCGATCGTGAGCGAGGATAGTGATAAACAAATCAGAATCGCGAATGAGCGAGCTCGTAAAAGATTGAAAGAGAATGGTTAATCTGTGTTGCTTTCATTTCGCTACTACGTTCTATGGTTATACATTTTTAATGTGTTTAATTCAACCATGTACGTAGCTGTGTGAAGTTCCAGCGGACGAAACAATCTGATACACTGAATTTAATGTGTAATACGAGAGTCACTTACGGCCGTTTTCCGGTTCCAACAGTGAATATGCGCAATTATAGTGCTGAGCATTTGAAGTGGAACGTGTATGTCTTCGCCGATTTTCGCGAAAATTTGACGAATTTGAAAATTACACTTCGACAATGCACTTCTCCATCGTTTCCGGGGAAACGATAGCGCCAATTTATTTTCACGAGGTCATAGACCCTCGTGAATAATACGTCCACGATAAAAATGAGGCCAATCGGTCCAACAGTGTTCGCGCTGGCAAAAAATTTCCAGTTTAACCGCCTCCCCTGCAACCGAGGGATTGCGCATCGAATTGCTCCTGGACTAGTTGTCATCTCTGTTCGTAACCTCTTAGTTGGTTACCATATTTACTCTCTATCGCATGCGCAACCCTTAATCACGAGGTCGTCGGATCACCCGATTTTCCACTCCTCCGCATTTTCATTGCGCGCGTGCGCGCAATTGTTGAACAATCTCAACGAGACCCGTTTCGTTCAGAGATTATCAAATTTTCTCGAATTTACTTTTATTACTAAAATTTTTTCATTCGTCAAATTTTCGCGAAAATCCGCGAAAATATCCGCATTCCACTTCAAATGCCCGGCATATATAGGGTTAGCCGTATTTTGTGGTCGATAAACGTCTACGTCTATAAGATCGTCGTTCCTACGTGACTCACTCTCGTAACCTCGGCAGCTTATCTAAATTGCAAACAACGAGCTCGTATCCCATCATATGTCTCGACAACCGAGATGGCGTTTGTCCATCTCGTAAACCGGTTTTTATTGTATATAGAGTCCAATATATACTATACATATTAAACTTCGATAAGGTAGCTATGCAGTCTTTACTATATACGTGGTATCGTATAACTTGTCGTCGAGACGCTGCCAGCGTCTATAGTGTATAATAGGTATACGCTAATTTTACATACAGTGTGGGAATAACATAGACGTGAGATGAAAAGTGCAAAAAAACGGCAATTTGTTTTATTGGCAGGTTGAATGAATAATTGTCGTTTTTTTTAATATTCATTACTTCGAATATATTCTTTAGTACAGTCTTGATTGAACTTATTTTCTACTTAATGCGCGATGTCTTGAGGATGTATGTTGGCTAGGTGATTTTCTACTTTTCGACCTGAAATTCACAGATTTTATAACTGAATGTGTTAGGCTCTTTTTACGACTTTAAAAAGGTTTTTGGCCCACGTAGATGCTGAGATACACGAGCTTAAAATTCAATCATTTAACCGAAGTATGGTATACTTCCAGAGTACTTGTTTGGAAAAACAACTTTTTTACAGTAACACCGTAGTATATGTGGCACGTAATAAATAAAGATTCGACACGTGCTCACCTATTTCGAGAGTTGTCCCGAGTTAGATGATTTTTTAAATCCATGCATATGTATGTACATACGCATGCCTGGGCACATGCAAGGCACGCTGTTGCCAACGTTCAAGCAGTTTATGGTTATGTACGACTTGCTTTTTTATCAAAATCTACTTCAGTGTCAACCGTTACTGTTCCCAATCATCCTAAATATGTTCTTATACGCTCAATGTGATCTAAATGTTGCTTTACACATTACTACCCGACCAGAAATTGGTTCCGGCTGGCCTGATGTAGGATCAGGCCCAGATCAGGGGCGGATCATATTCTGATACCGCGTGGGTTGTCAGACTAGCCTTACATTACATATATCAGGGCCGAATCAGGTGTGGTAAGGTATCCGTGGCAAATCCTGATCAGGCAAACCGGATCACGCCCAGATCAGGGCCGGATCACATTCTGATACTGCGTGAATTGTCAGGCTAGCCTTACATTACATATATCAGGACCTGTTCAGGTGCGACTAAGGCGTCCGTGGCAAATCCTGATCACGCTAACCGTATCACGCGCAGATCAGGGGCGAATGATATTCTGATACGGCATGAATTATCAGCGCAGCCTCAGGTGTTGACAATGAACTTGTGTTAACAGAAGTTCATTGTCAACAAAAGATGTAATTTTGCACTAAAATGAGTATCTTTCGACGATTTAATAGGATAGACGGAGGATACTCATTTGGGAAATCTCTGTGTCGTATTGTTTCGAATAATGCTTCTTGAAACATTATCCGATTGACATTTAGATAATATTAATAATAATAATAATAATAATAACAATAATAACAATAATCATAAGATTGACAGCAGTGGACGCGCGGTCGGTTCGCGGCGTCGGCGGTCTGCTATGTTTAATAAGCGGTCACGCATCCCTGGGATGGGTGACCACTTAGCCGTTTACTGGCTTGTTTACCCACTACTGAACGAGAAGCACTTTTTCTGAGTTTTTCAAACAACCGACAAAAATATACGCGGGAAATACTAATAATGAAAGGAAATTATAATATAGTATTTATATTATTATTATTATTATAATTATTATTATTATTATTATCATTATTATTATTATTATTATTATCATTATTATCATTAGTACATCGATTTTTAAATCGAGAACCTAGCCACCTTTTTATTACCTTAAAATTTAATCTTCTACGAAGACAATTTTTAATATAATTCACAATCTTCATTTCTGGTAGTTGACTACATATAAGATATTCCTAAAAGTAATTCACAAGTGCTCGATAGCGTAGTGGTTACAGCGTTAGTTCGTTAGGTCAGTAAGTAGACAGATAGGTAGGTTAAAATAGCCCTATTCCCGGTTAGAAAATTAATTTTAAACGACCGCAATTATCGTTTAAACGACAAAAACCGTTTAAAAAATGACTGTTAGTACAGTAACATTTTTTTTCAATAATTTTTGATCCAATCTGAGAATGGAGGCTAGTGAGAGAGGTTGCAGGTTCAAATCCCGGTAGAGGCCGTTTTTTTTTTTTTTTTAAAGATTATTATATGGGCCAGCTAACAACATACCATGGCCAATAACCTAATTCTCAGAAGATAAATAGATTTTATTCATTTGAAATCTGAAAATTGGAATTCAGTACCAAATCGAGGCCAGATCGGTGCCGGATCGGTGGCGGATCACGGCCCCATCACGGCTGGATTACGGCCGGATCAGACCTGATCCGCAACTCCGTTACATGCCGGATGTGTGCCTGATACGGATCCTGATCAGGGTCGTGCTAGGCTGATAGGGCAGCCTGGCACGGACCGGATTTAAATCCGACATGGGCCGGATTTAAATCCGACATGAGCCGGATTTAAGCCGGACCAAATTGCCGCTCGGGTACTTTAATTCCGAAAAACTAAATGTTTTTATTTCTAAAATTTCTCGTCAAAAAAGTTTAAGTCATACTAGCAACTAAAATTGCGGTGAAAAAAAAATCAATAAAATGTTATTTCCATGCTAAATTTTTGTACTTGTTGCATACTAAGATTTATTTTTAGTCTCCGTGAATACTAAACTAATTTTAGTTAGCCTACGAAAATACCATATACACGAATTAAACGTTTAGTTTTGCAACGACTCACCAGTACCTGCCCCATACATCCTCAGGTTTCGTGCAGATTTTAAGAAGCGGGATGGGAAAAGATGGACTGATTTATTTAGATTTTTAGATGGGCAGTTAAAGTAGAAAATCATTGATGTATTTCCAAATTCTTTTTGACAATTCTCAATTGGTCAATCGCTAGATTTTTTCCAACTTTAGTGCTCGTTTTATATTTATTTATATTTTAACAATTTACGTGAACTCTACATAGTTCTGTATAGTATGTACAATACTTTTCGATCTTGTGACTTCGGGCATTTGATCTTTTCTTGCAGTTGTCCCTTGTACTCGCGTCAAATAAATAAACAAATAAATAAATAAATAACTGAAAAATCTTGTGGTACACAGACATGATATTCATTTTCTTATGAATGCACGCGATTCGTTTGTGTTCCTGAAATCTCGTCGACTTTAGTTTCCTCCTCTACGTAACTTTTAAACAATCGAACGTAATCGTTCCAGAACTCTTCATGACCGATCAATTTTCTCATTCGACAACCAAAACTCGTGCAATCGGCAGATTTTTCTGAAATCTCGTTATCCTTGGCGTATTTCTCGATCGAACTTGTTACAAACGCAGTGAGAATATTGAGACGCTCGAGGTTGGAATCGCCTGTAGAAAAAAAAAACAAAAACATGCAATGACAGGTTTAGAATGAGAGATTTGCAAAATTCTGTTCTACAATAATTGAACATTTTGAATTCCAAATGTCCTACTTATGTATTATTATAACTTTTTTAAAGGAAATTCTTTGGTAAAATTCTGTCTTTCAATAATTGGAAAATAAGAAATCCAAATTTCCTGCTTATGTATTATTATAACTTTTTTTAAAGAAATTCTTTGGCGGTTAATAGTTCTTCCAATAATTCAATAGAGTCCGAAATTTCGCTAAAAGTAAATAATTTGATAATCAGATTCGTCCGTCTTTGGAATAGTAACGGATTATTGATAATTACACGTTACCGATGCTAAAAGAAAGAAACGTACTTGAAAATAATCTTCGGCCATCGTCGGCGGCGTCCGAATCGTCGCTGCTTTCGACTTTTTTAATTATTTCCAATTTCGGAATGAAGAGAAGAAGGCAGATGAGGGCGATGAATTTAACGATCATCTTAAAGATAACGAACTTTAGCAATATCTTGGCGAGAGTAAATGCGTTTAGTTTGAGGGCGAATGGCCAACTTAAATCGATTGACGGCATCAGCGATGGAAGATGCTGTGAACAATCCTGTATCGCGTAAGGTGCTCCGTACGAGGATGAAGGTGGTGGTCCATAAGCTTCGAAAAAAAAATAATACGTGAGAGTCTGATGAGATTCAATTGTCAATTAAACAAAAAAAGGCACGTTTAAAAATATTTTTAATATGATTAAAACTAAAGTTATGTGTCGAGATCGATATAGAGGAGAAACAACTCGAATTATAAGATGAAATTTTGTTTCGATTTTTTGAAATAATGAAAAAAAACAATCAATGATTAACCACTAACTAATCATGAGGATATAATACGGAAGATACTAAAGTTCACAAAGTTTCACGATTCTTCATTATCATTCTGGAAAATTTACTAAAGTCAAAGCGAGTACACAAATTTTGTAAATAATACTATATTTCAAAGCGACAACAGTGGACGCGCGATCGGTGCGTGGCTTTGGCGATTACCCAAGTTAAGTAGCTTTGGCTACAGTCACTACTTGGATAGGTGATCGCTTAGCCGTGCACTGGCTGGCGCGCCGACTGTCGAGCGCGTAGGGATTGATCGGGGCAAGAATGAAAAAAATGGAATTAGGAAGGGTCATACGTAAAAAAAACGTTGAAACAAAGAGAAATTAAAAAAAACAATTATTAAACCAAATAATAGTAGAGAGAAATCATGAAAATTATAAGGAAAACGTATTGGCATGAAAAAAAATACAAGCATCGTAAATTATTGATAACCTTGAGAGAACAATGTAAGAAACCTATTGAATAATTACGCGAGATAAGTAACGCGATAAAACACTACGCGAGCCTGACGACGGAAGAAAGCTATTAGAAAATGAGTGTCGAATAATTGATATGCACTGTGCATAAACGAGCAATCGACTCGAGCATATAAAGTTTATATTATACTGCTATACGTATCGGGTGCTACAGAACAAAAGGGTGTAAACCAGAATGTTTCAACACGTAAAGTTTAGTTGGCTCTGGCGTTTTTTTTTTCTTTAGCATAGTCGATATGTGAATATTTATGTTTTTACGTGCGTATAATTATTATGTTTTATGATAAAAACAGCGAAACGTAGGACAAAGAAAGAGAGAGAGAGAGAGAACAAAAAGAAGAAACATGACAAAAGACACGCAAGGACTCGAAATGACAAATGCTAATACGGTACCTCTCAGCTCACCTTGCTGGGGTGTTCCTGCAGTAGAATAACCATTATTTGGTGGTCCGTAAGAATTTTGCGGAATTGACGGAGCCCTGTTGTAACCATTGGACGGTAAACCGTAGATCTGTGTTTGCGGAGTTGGCGATCCATAGGACATTTCCGGAAATCCGTTAAAACGATTATTATCGTTGTAATTATTTTTAAAATTTACGGACGATTGTATGGGCAAGGAATAAGAGTCGCTGGGTGTTGGCAAAAAAGGTTCCGGTGTTGGTCCACCGTAAGATATTCGCGGTGCGTTATTCGTGATAATTTGATGATTACTGGTATCTTGAGGTGCACCATAAGACGAGCCTGTATCTTTCGTTCCAACGTAATGCTCATTTGGATGTCGATAAACCGGACCCTCGCTGTAATCTCTTCTTATCAATTTCGACATTTTTGGCTTTTCATCGGCATTGATGATTCCCTCACGCGGATCTTTGCTCGTCTGCGAGTGTTCCAACGCGTCGAGATAACTGTCCCTCGTCGAAACTCTAACTCCTCGCCAATTTCGATCGGTCGATGGAGAATTCTGTTTGATGGGATACACTACTCTCGGCGCCTGATATACAAAAAGTAGATAACGCCATAACAAAGAATTGAGGATATCCGCGATTAAATACGTATGGTATTATAATGGTATTAAATGGTTTTCGAAAAGTATTTGTCAATGAAATTTTCATATCTCATGTACCCAGTACCCTGTTACATAGTAATTGAAAAAAAAACTATCTTGCTTCCTAATACAGGAAACTTTGTTTTCATGATAAAAGAATTGTAGAGTTTTTACTGTCAACGTGTTTGAAATGTACCAAAGCATCGGAAAATCATATCTAGAAAAGATGTCCGTGTGTGTGTGATGGGCTCCGAAAATCCAACTCGTTATATCTCGAGAACGAGTCGACCGATTTCTTGCAAACTCTGCACGGATGTGGGGTATCGGACCACCATTGTTAGCTGCAAGTTTCATTGGAATAATTTGAGAATTAGAGATTCAACGACGTTTAGAAATTTTCGAAGGATGTGTTTTATCGCTCGAATTTCCATAAATATCGAGCTGTCGAATCAAAACTGCCTACACGAAAGAGTTAAGAGACAAGGTGGTTGGCGTTGAATTTGGCAAGAATTGCTTGAGAGGTTCAGGTTTATAAAATTTTGAATTTTTCGAAAAATGTTTGAGATTGATTTAATTTGCAGAAGTTTTGAGATCTTGGGTTAATTTTTCATTCGTGAATAGAGTATCAGTAAAGGATGATTGGTATTGAATTTGGCATGAATCGGTGAAAGAGTTCAGGTTTCGTTGAATTTTTAATTTTTTCTGATTTTTTATAGTTTATAAGAAATGGTATGTATGTTTAAATTTATAATCGTAGAGATGGTACTTGCCACAAATAAGACGACTACTTCGTACATCAATTGGGTACCATGGATGGATATTTGGTATTGAATTTAGAGAAAATCGATTAAAACATTCGACGTTTATACTATTCTAATTTTTTCGAAAAATACATTATAAATCAAGCACAACTCGCACTATTAATTCAAGTGAGAGGATAATGATGCAAATTGAAACTTGAATATTGCCGTACCATCATTTTTGCGCCTATATAAAGCTTTCTCTATGAGGAAGACAAAATTTAAAAATCCTCTCGCTCGTAAAAGAAAATTCGTGAATGTGCCAAGGCGACGAGGAAGCAATATGGACGTTTCAATTTGTATCATTTTATTTACAGTATAAATGGTATGTCATTTGAATTTGTGCTCGTACACCTGGTCTCATGACGCCCGCAATTGACTCACCTTAACATTTTTCTCCTTATCCGAGGACGTTGGTTTTCGCTCGGAATAAACAATCGCCACTTTTGATGTAGCACCGAGAATTATCGGTTGTTTGCCAGTCTTGTCGATGACGGAGGATATCGAGCCGGAATTTTTGGATTTTGCCTCGATAGAATTGATGTCGAAACCATCCGAGTCTCCCCGTGCTTCCATCTTGAGGCTTGAGTTACTCGGTAGAACAACATTATCTTTGTGATTCGTGGGTTTTTCTTGACGAATTTCTGACGAATTCACGTTTGTTGCAAGAACAAAAATTGTCAAAAGTATGGTAAAAATTCTTCTTTCTCTTTGAGACTTCATCTTTTCTCTCGTTCGTTACTTTTTTATCACGAATTCTCCAATTATTGTCGTCGACCTGAAAATTGTATTCTTATCAATCGCTATCGAGGTCAATGAAATGACTCGATGACCTCTGTACACATGAGACCTAACAAGAAAGGCAAATGAAATCCAATGCGCCCGAGAGCCAAACGCTAGGCGACTACAAAGTGATCAAGAGTAGTTTTCTACCGGCATACCAAATGCATCGAATGAACATCGCGCATAATAAGTGACTAGCTGTCAACGCCCTTTTACGGACACGAGAATAGGTCGATGCCCAGTTTCTGATGTCCATTGTAATATTTCATTGAAACACTAGTTATTGAATATTTATTAATCGATCTTATAGAAAAGTAGGACAAGTCCTTTGTACCGATAGTTTTTCCGGCGAAACAGTCCACTTTTGAAAGTTTTTATGAATAATTTTGAGTTTATGCAAAAATGGTTAGCCTTTTAGAAGCAATTTGAAAACATACTTTACATACATACGTTATTTCGTGAAAATACCATGTTTTGCTCCCTCATAGGGAAGCTTTCTTTTTTTTCCGTTTATTACATATTTGTACAGTAGGACATTTTTAATTATCAAATAACGCTAAGTCACTATGTACTTCCCGAGATCGTCGCTTTATCGAATCAAAACTAAAAATAAAAAAAATAAACGTTTAATGACCTTGGTTAATGGCTAATAGTAATCCAAAACTCGGTCCGAATCAGTAAAACACCGGCACAAGAAAGATTACACTCCGATTTTCGAATCGACGATCATTTAGATTAAAATGCCCGAAACTACCACACCACTTTTCGAGGCTCGAACGGTTCGAAAATAAAAAAAGATCGTGTCACAACTCAGGTTTTATATCAGGGCTATCGTTGGAGGGGCAGGTATATTTTGTCTTAGTAGGTTACTGTTCCACTCGTATTCCTACCATATGACGTTATACCATTGTCACCCCTTCCACTAAAAAAAAACATCGCATCTCAAGTGTGAACTCGCCTTGGAAACTATCTTAACATCTATCGGATGATGTCTATCATAAATTAATCCATTTACAAGCTCAAATATAAATATTTTTTAAATCTCAATCCCGATTTAATTAACAGGGAACCGCACTCTGAGCGGGCTCAAAATAGGTCCTTTTTCACGAACTTTTGTTTGCTACTTAATGAATTATTTCAGGATTGGTACAATGGTATGTTTTTAAGGACACTCTAAAGTTGTTTTATAAAAATGTTCCTCAAAAAATATTAAAGTTAATGACAGTTATAATTTTTATAAAAAATTTTCTTAAAAATGTTTCTTTTAACGGTAGAATCCCTATCGTCCGGCATGGTTCATCCGAAAAATAAAACAAAAATATTTTCTTAATTTGCATAAAAGTAGCGTTCGTTAAGAAAAGGCATTTTTTTTTAAATAATTTTTCTCAAATGGTAGCATGTTAAACATAAAATTTGAACATCATTTACATTAATTTTTCTCAAAATCGCAGCATGTAGAAGAAAAAAAATGTTTAACATGCCGCCATTTTGCGAAAAGTTAATTTATGATAAAAACCGGCTCTGTTAAACGAAAACTACATTTTTCCAGATTAAGAAAATATTTTTGTTTTATTTTTCAGATGAATCATGCCAGACGATAGGGATTCTACCGTTAAAAGAAACAATTTCACGGAAAATTTTTATAAAACTTATAACTGTCATCATTTTTTTTTATTTGAGTAAACAATTTTATAAAACAGCTTCAAAGTGTCCTTAAAAACATACCATTCTCTCAATCTTGAAATAATTTATAAGTGGCATACAAAAATTCGTGTAAAAGGACGTTTTGTGAGCCTGTTCACAGTGGAGTTTTTCCTTCAGCCACATTTTTTTAGCATTACAAGTAAAAATAGTTACCAGTACATTAATACTTGACATAAATGGAAAATTATTATTACAATCGGCTTGCAAGCTCTCGAGTCAAGGAACATTATTAACATCGGCAGGCTTTTCTTCGAGAACAAGTGAAATAAGAAATCATAATACGGAATGCGAAAGTGGTAAAGACGAATCAAAGGCTTTTAAGGCGCAGTCACATTATTATGTAGTGGCGGTACGATAACGGTGCTTCCCGTATAAATGTACCTCCGATATACTCCTCCACGATTCTTTGATCCAGTGGCATACTTAAAACACCGACAATTACCAGGTCTTTGCCATTTCACTCGTATTTAAGAGACGCAACGTGGCCAAAATAGATTTCGCGAGGCAAAAGAATCGACATTGTGGACAAAAATTTTTCGATTCGGAACAATTGCTTGTAAATGAGAAACGTGAATTGCATTTGGTTTTGAGGCCGGAAAATGGACAAGGAATACATACTTTGCGAGTCACACTACCACGAGAATCGATCCAAATAAAATTAGTATTGTTTGCCGTCTCCAGGCTACCAAAACCAATCTCTACAGTACAACGCAACGTTCTCCTACTTGTTGGTATACCTTTGAAAGCAGTATCGCCAGACCAATATAATTCGTGCCTGTGCATCGTCAGATAAATATAATTTGTTCAATTTAAGTATTTTTCCATCTGATTGATTATCACTTCCGAGATCCGATCATCAGAGAAATGTCACGTTCTAATGTCGAAACGAGGTACAGATAAAATACAGCATAACATTTTACACGTATGTAATGCCGGAGATTCCTGATTAATGATCTTTTATTTCACGCAAACGGAGTTGGGTGAAATTTGCAAATATCAAGGATCTCGTAGTTCTCAGCGACGATGTTATCGCCATGGCATCAGGTATACACGTGATGTTTTTAAATTTGACAACCGGAGACGAAAGAATTGAAGAATTTGACAGTCCCGAAAGGGGTAAGGGTGCTTCTTGCTTGGCTGCACATCCGGTGAGAATATTACATGCCGAGAGTTTTAGAAAAAATCATCCTAATAGGACCAATAATCCAGTACGACCTTCGATGAATTTTTCAGGTAGTACCGATGTTTACCACCACTGAGAGACGATCACGTCCAAAAATATTCATCTTTACGTATCCGGGAATACAAAAAGTCTCGAATTGCATTCTGGATCGAGGTCCAAACGGTTACTTGTCCAGCGTTTTTGCTGGTACCGAGTATCTACTGACGCTCACGAGTTTTCCGGATTTTCGAATAATCATTTGGTTATGGAGAACCGGCGAGTATATGACCTCTATCGATACCACGATCACCGATCATCATCAGCGAATCGAGTGAGTCAAGAAAAATAATTGCACGTAACCTTTCTGCGATCATATTTTTTCCCAATTCCGCGCTGGTAGCAAAATGACTCTAACCATTTTTAAGTACTCGCCGTATAAACACTCTCGGTCAAAATTGGGTGAAAAAAATTATGGTCCATATTCTGGACACTTCAGAATATGGTACAACCACATTTACGTAAAAACCAAATAACAACATGTTTGAAAAAGATTGTCAAGTAAAAAAGGAAGTTTTTCACTAAACGAATCATAACTACCCTAGCAACTTGAGCAACCGTTACGGCTAACTAAAGAGCAACTA
The DNA here is from genome assembly GCA_958009045.1 of Oxytorus armatus. Taxonomy (NCBI): domain Eukaryota; kingdom Metazoa; phylum Arthropoda; class Insecta; order Hymenoptera; family Ichneumonidae; genus Oxytorus; species Oxytorus armatus. The sequence continues at coordinate 5,071,185 of OY253749.1, read as the reverse complement.
GTAGATTTTCCTAAATAAATAACCGTATCGAGCAATCAATCCGTAACCGACAACCGCGAAAGATGACCAACGATAACGACTGAAAAAACTACCATTGAACTAGTCGAACCTTAAAAGTAGCTTGAAAGCAACCAATTCAGTAACTAAAAGGCGACTTTGGCTTTTTGGTTGTGTCTGTTGATCATCATGAAAAGACGACCGAAAAGGAACCATTTAGCAACTATCGTCATTCTGCCCTCCAAAATAACTTAAACGCAACGAAATTATCTTTTTTGTGAGTTTTTTTTTGTAACGAACCATGAAAATAGACTATCTTGGAATTTTCACAATATATTTATTAACATTTATACAGTCACTCAGACTTTTTTGAGCCAAAATATAGATTGGAATCGACTTTACAGCGTTCGAAAGACAAACATGTGAACAATAAGTAGGTTGACTGCCGACATGATTCCGGCTGTTCTGTTTATCTGAAATCGAACAATGGAATGGCATTTTAATCTGTAGACCTGTGGCTTTTGCCGGAAATGGGACTTAAGGTGGTCGTACCGTGTGAGGCGAAAAAAATGAGAAAAATCGAAACTACATATTCAAAACCGTGCCAAAAATAAAATTTTCAATATTTTCATTTAATCCTACGGTAGTTCCAACTATGATCATCGGTTTCATTTTTTTATTTCAGATGAACAGAACAGCCGGAATCATGTCAGCCTACTTATTTTTTACATGTGTGCCTTCCGAACGCTGTAAAGTCGATTCCAATTTATATTTTGATTTCAAACAATTCTGATTGACAGTATAAACATTAACCCTAGAATGCATGACCGGGGTTCAAACGCACCCCACGCGAAGTTTGAACTACACTCGTGAAGTAGCGAGGAGCGTTATCGACTCTTGGTCTGCGCCATAATTCAGTTCGAAGGTCTGTGAGTAGTGTCAGGTCGGTTGCAGCTTCAGTTGGCCTTTGGTTGTCATACAGCGTGCTTCGAAATCGTGTGTGGGGTGTGTACAAACCCCAGTCGTGAGTTTACGTTCAACTTTCGTGACGGTAAGCTTAAGTGTTATTTTATATTGAAATCCACATTTCACATATATTATTACGTAATCTGAGGATAATATTCAAATATATTATTTACGGATTGGAATAAACAATAATATCAAAAGAAAATTACAGATCATGTCTCGACACTATAATTTGCGCTCCGTATCGGAGTTTAGCGATACGCTGAAGAAAAGGGAGAGAATATCTGCACCTGATATTCTTTCTGCCGCTGAAGAAGATCACGATGAAGCTTGGAGCGGTTCGGAGGACGAGATGGAAGACTCTGAATTGGAGGTTTCGGACAACAATAGTGCGCCTCCGGAAAAATGAGCAAAACGTGGACGATCGGCAACTCTTTGTGGTGAAACTTCAAAACGTGGTCGAAGACCGCGGAAAAGTCGGAGATGATACACTTTTATAACTCCACAAATGGAGGTACAGATACATTCGACCAATTATGTCACGAATATTCGTGACATAATTGATTCCATGAGGATGTGGATGGCGATGCTGGATCAAGGAGGCGTGAATGCATTGATCTTGCACAATTTCAATGCGGCCGTTACGCCTTTAAACAGAAAAGAATTTTTGAAAAACATATCCCGTGCTCTAGTGGAGCCACATATGCGAGCGCGATTACAGCTGTCCACTCTTCGTCGAGAGCTTCATTCCAATATTCGGACGATTCTTGGCGAGGAACAAAGACCGGTGCAGCAAGTTGACAAGATGCGGTTTGTGCGAAAGATCAAAAGATCGGAAAAGCCACTCGCATTGCGTTAAGTGCCGCCGAGCCATTTGCGAAGAGCACAAACTTTTATTTTGTACTGATAGTGCGGCTATTGATAAAGTTTTGTCTGGTACATGATACCCATAAGTTTGTGTAACGTTTTGTACGGATTTATAATGAAATAAACTTTGAAAACACAATTTTTAGTTTTCGGATTTTCGTCATTTTCGATGGCCCAAATAAATATACTTTTTTAAGCGAATAAAGCGACAGTTTTTTTCCCAATAGTCTGATGTCTCCCCTTCAAAATACCGCTTGAAATGTTGAAATCGGTTGAACGGTTGAAAAGTTATAAATTTGTATCTAGAAAATGAGCTTTTTGCTGTTTTTTTCCGGTTTTCAGTCTTCGAATGGGTTATTCACTAACTAAATGTGAATGAAATCAAAATGTTCATACGGTATTCTCTTCCTTATGAAATAACGAAGAGAATCACGTTCGAAAAAGTCAGTTTATCGTCATAGGACTGGTTGTATGACCAAGAAAAGGGCGGGATGCGTTCGAACCCCAGTCATGCGTTTGAAGGTATGAAAAAAAAATGATGAGTTGTAGGGTTAATAAATATATTGTACAAATTCCAAGATAGTGTATTTTCATTGTTCGTTAGAATGAATACACAAAATAAACTGAAAAAATATAGCCGTCACACGGTACGACCGCCTTAAAGGATTCCCTCGAGAGGAAACCTAAAAACTTTCGTAGACGTTAAGTTAAACGCCATTTGTTAGTCATGTATTTACAGACTTGTAGCTACACAAGTCTGTAAATACATGACTACTACTACAGTTAAAGTTGGGGTTAGTCCGATCCCTAGTGACCGCGAAGAGATAATGATGAAGAAATAAAATGAAATACAAAATGGTCCAAATTGAAACATGGATATCGCTTCCTCATCACTTTTGAACATTCACAAATTCTTCTTTATGACTGAAAGGCGTTTTTAATTTTGGCGTCTTCATAAAGGAAACTTGGTATACGCACAAATATGACGGGGAAACAATAATCACGTTTCAATTTGCGTCATTCATTCTCTCCTTCAATTTATCAGTGAGAGGTTTGCTCGATTATTAAATGCATTCATTTTACGAAATATTTGAAATTCCATAGATTCGTAACGCTTCGATCAATTTTCGTCAAATTCAATAGCGAACAATATTTTACGATTGTAGTCTGATAACACGAAAATTATTCGAGTTAGGCTCTTAACAGACCTTTTTGAAAAATTCAAGATCGTGTCATATCAGAACGACTTGATCAATGTTGATGGAAATTATATCGAACGAAGGAGGTTGACAGCTTCTAATTTGCATGCCAAATGGGTCGAACTAATTCCGATGTTATACAAATTTGATTTTGCAATCTTACATGCACACTAGGATGTGCCATTTGGGGGTAACTTCTTTTTTCAACTGTTCAACAGATTGTATACTTCCAGGAAGGTGAAAAAAGAAGCCTGTTCAAATTTGAGCTCTTAATATTAATATTTAGAGGTGACTCATCGCCAATTTCTATTTCCCATTTAAATAACATGGGGAAAAAATGTTTTCATGTTTGGAATTTTATACTTCGGCAATGGCATATTGATCGATGACACGCATGACATATTTTATAGAGAATTGAACGCTCTACAAAAAAGATATCTTGCAGTTTTTCGATGAACGTACCCATTCCAATGAAATCCGAGTTCAAAGCTCAAAATGAACAAAAATACATCTTTTTTTTTAATATTACAGCGAAACTATTGACTCTATTGAGAAATTTCAAATGACTTTTTTGTAGATTATTTAACACAATAGTTACAAAGAGGTGGAGACAAAATACTCACGAGTAAAACATCTTTCCTTATTCCCAATAAGAGTGAAAAGAAATGGTTCATTACATTTTTCTACATAAATTTATTAATGAAAAATTATAAATATCCAATAATTTATTACAGTGTGAACATTTTTTACTTTTTGTTTCAATTATCCTAAGTCTTGTTATACCGAATATAAGATATTCGCCAATGCATTAATAATTGTTCAAGTATTTTTTTATGGCAATGTGGATATTTTCGACGATGCTCTTTCACTATTCGTAACAAATACTGAAACTGTTCTTCATTTTTGGTTGAGCGTGGATTATATTCTTCCAATAATGCCACTCCACGTTCTGTAGCGTCATTGACAACTTTTATTTTTTTGAAAAACTCCAAATTTTCTTTATAGCACTCGTTATTCGGCCATAGTAGCATATCTTCTTCGAGAAAATCATACGGCAAGTCAAATTTTTCATATAGCTTTAATGAATTCTTCGAGACAAATCCACTAATATCTTCATTTAATATCATTTCTAGTTTATTTTTATATACTATGTGCCGTTTTCTAACAACTACAGTATTCTCATGACTCTTCATTGCTTCATTCATTTTTTCTTAATGTCTACTGAAATGCCATCATTAAACAAAGAAAGAGTAGCCAATTCTTCATTTAAATACCATAAATGATCAGCCAGTTTACCAGTAGCAGCTCGTGAGACAGAAGGATTCCATTTATTATGACAAATCAATTTTTGCATCAACTCAATCTTTTTTTGGCGCTAGAGTAGCAGAAGTTTGAGGGAACCAAGCTTTGATATAGAATAAAATAATAAAAATACAAACTTCACCTCGATTCCTTTTTTAACGTTTTTTCAATTTTAATTCATTTCCAAAATATCGCGATAATATAGTTAACAAATCAGGTTAAATGAAGTTTTAATATAAGCAAAGAAGTAACATTAAGTAGATAATATTGACTTATTTCTTCTCGACCTCGAAATCAATTATAATACATTTGAAAACCATTCACCTATAAATTTCAATGAAGATTTGAGAATTTCCACGTTGTAATTTATTACAACGTGGTTCGAATAGGCTAGTATTTAACACAATAGTTACAAAGAAATGGACAAAATACTCACGAGTAAAACTTCATTCTTTATTCCCAATAACAGTGAAAACAAATGGTTCATTACATTTTTCTAAACAAATTTATTAATGAAAAATTATAAATATTTAATAATTTATTATTAAATATTTATAATAACAGTGAAAACAAATGGTTCATTACATTTTTCTAAACAAATTTATTAATGAAAAATTATAAATATTTAATAATTTATTATTAAATATTTATAATTTTTCATTAATAAATTTGTTTAGAAAAATGTAATGAACCATTTGTTTTCACTGTTATTGGGAATAAAGAATGAAGTTTTACTCGTGAGTATTTTGTCCATTTCTTTGTAACTATTGTGTTAAATACTAGCCTATTCGAACCAGTTTTTTGACAGAAAATAACTTTCTACAGCATTGTACAATGATCAATATTAATTAATCATAAATGAGACAATTTTCATGGCAAATTTAATACTCTACAAAAAAGTCATTTGAAATTTCTCAATAGAGTCAATAGTCACGCTGTAATATTAAAAAAAGGATGAATTTTTGTTCATTTTGATTTTTGAACTCGGGTATCATCGGAATGGCTACGTTTATCGAAAAACTGCAAGATATCTTTTTTGTAGAGCGTTCAATTCTCCATAAAATATATCATGCGTGTCATCGAATAATATGCCATTGCCGAAGTATAAAATTCCAAATATGAAAAAATTTTTTTCCCATGTTATTTAAATGGGAAATAGAAATTGGCGACGAGTCACTTCTAAATATCAATATTAAGAGCTCAAATTTAAACAGGCTTCTTTTTTCACCTTCCTGGAAGTATACAACCTGTTGAACAGTTGAAAAAAAAAGTTGCCCCCAAATGGCACATCCTAATGCACACGTATCCATCCGGACATTTTTGTAAATGTGTTTTTCCAACGTTTTCACACATTTTCAACACATTTGGTATTGTTTACAACGGTATAAAAATGTTCACGAAAGTAAAGCTTCCTTCGACGAAGCACAGCAGCTAAATGATTAATTAAATTTATGAAATTTGTCACTCCAGATGTTCTCCATCTTCGCCGTATCAGGTATCACAATTGGGCGAATTTTCTGGCAATCATGCAGTTTACGACATCAACATATGTTCAAGAATAGTAATGATATCTCTTACAAATGGAAATTCTTCGACAACGAACAATATTGTCTGCATATCGTGGTCGTCTGATGGTAATTTATTTGTATGCGATGTCAATGAAAACGTAACACTGCATTTCAACGATGGGAAAAGATGTCATCTTGTCGTGCGCGGAGACGATAGTGACAAATTAAATTCAAAAGGGAATCCTTTGATCAAGATCTTTCGATCGGGTATAATTCTTGTTAACCGAGAATCGCAAATAGTGGTGAGTTTCGTCACGATGTGAAATTCCAAATTGAAATTTGTAGATTCGCTTAAAAGTAACTCTCGTTCAGTGTCAAGATTTTAAACCTTGACATTTTTACAATTCGAGATCTACGTTTCGAAGAACAAAAAATTAAAATCAAGTCGTTTTCTATTCGGTTAATTTTTCAATACTAAGGGTAGTCTTATAAAAAAATATCCATTAACTTACCAAATGTAAAATTCAAATGGTAAGCCCCTCCCCCCCTCCCCAATTACAATTGTCGAAAAGTTTTATAGAAAACCGACGACCACCGACAATCGAGTAAAATCTGGAACTCCTTGGACATTGGTGTGGTACATCCAAGCAACTTCTCATCCCGTCCACATAGTCCAATCCTATCATCGTGGAAGTCTTTTTATTTGCGGTAACCAAGGAGAAATATTGGAATTGAGCAACAGTGACGAAGACGAATCACCGACAACCCGAATAATCGCTTATCAGGGATCGAAGTACGAATTCGTTGCATCTATTAATCCACGATGTGATCAGATCGTTGCAATTGATAATTTCGATATTCTTAGTATTCTTCAATGTCTCACAGGACATTTGGTGTCGAATATCTGTTTAAGAATATACGGGACTGGTAATTGAATATTGATTTTTTTTGTTTAATTGAAAAATTCATCGAAATTACGATAGTACCTCGTTACAAAGATATTACAAATTTCATTACAGTACGTTGTCTTGCGTCTCATCCAAATTTACCATCAGTAGCAATCGGCACTGCGAATGGAAAATTCGTGCTGGTCAATTTGAGCCGAATCTCACAACCATCAGTCGTAAAATTGATCCACTTGCAAAGAGAATCATTAAAGATGATTCGTTACTCTTGGTTCGCCACTCTTCTCGGCGTTGCGGATGCTGGTCGAGCCAAATTATTTATGATTGGTAATGGCGAGGATAAACGAGATCCTGTACTGGGTTTATTGCACTCAACGGTTGGAATAATTGATTTTTTGATACACGAGAACGATAATGAAACGGCGAAAATTTTGATCCTCGCTAAAACTAGTGAATCTCAGAAATTTGGTAAACAAATTATCGTCTATTCTTTCGATAACGGAGAGAGAAAGGAACAGTGTGAATGCGTTATAGAATTGACAGATATCCTCGATTCCTTGTATTATGGACGAAACAGATACGAAATTATCGTGGTACCTTATCTAACGAAACAAATCAATTTGTTAAAAGTACAGGTTTGTAGATTTTGTATGTAGAATCCCGTTCAAAAAATTACTCGACCTGTTATAATTTCATTTTCACTCGTAGGAAGATTTCCATGGAATGACCTTGAGCGAAGCTCTGTCTTCGGGTCACCAATTGAGAAACATAAAACTCAGCGTCAACGATAACTTCGTTGTAAGTTGTGGCTACGATGGCTTGATTATTATGAGAAATAAAACGAACATCCAGCAAGTCATAACGATTTTTATGGCCCATTATCGACTGGACGGTGGAACTAAAATCGCAATAATGTCGTTTTCCAATAATACAATTTTGTCCTTAGGAAGAAATGGAGATCTCACTGCTACGAAGATTTGGTACTTGATATAGGATCTTTCGAAAAAAAGCTGCACCTTTAAATTGCTTATCCAAAATTTCACAATGCTCAAAGCCTCATCTACGAAAAACTGTCTTTCGCAATTTCGGCTCCTTCATGGAGGAAGCTCGGGGCATTATGTAAAATCCCGCGTAACCACGTAGACCGCGTAGAACCTGAAACTGCCATGTAATTTCAACGGAAATTGCAGCAAATAAAGGGGATTAGACGCTTTACCTGTATTCTAAATTTCAACGCGATTGATGAAGTCATTCTCGCGATATAGCCGTTCGAATTTTAGATCACCGAAATGTACGCATATATGTTTCCTGATTTTCCTAACTTTTAGCACATTTTAAACGCATTGACATTGAAAACTCGAACATAAACAAATTTCCACTAAAACGAAACTTCCTCTGTGAGGAAGTAAAAAAATGATGCGAGTATGACAAGATATTCTAAGGTTTTATGTAACATTGCAGTGGTCTTAAATCCACCGAGAATGACACAGACCCTGACGGGCTAGCGTTGAGTGATGTACAATCAATGGACTATATTAAAGATGACTTAACCTGGATCGAACGAAAGGTTGCGATGAATCTTCAAGCAGAACGAGATGAGTGTGCCGCGGAACGTAATTCCATACTTGAAGATTTAACGAATTTACGAAAACGGGTAATTTGTTATATTCTATTGAAGGGGAACTTCACTGTGATTGAGCTCGAAAAAGGTCCTTTTTTACGAATTTCTGTTTGCTACCGAATGAATTATTTCAAAATTGGGAGAATGGCATGTTTTTACGGACACTTTGAAGTTGTTTTATAAACATTTTCGTTGAAACAACTTCAAAGTATCCTTGAAAACATACTATCCTCCCAATCCTAAAATAATTCATTAAGTAGCAAACAAAAATTTGTAAAAAAAGACCTTTTTTGATCCCGTTCACAGTGGGAATCTCCCTCAATAATTAAACTATAATACAATTGCCATTTTTATAGTGTGTATAATTGTTCGCCTCTGTCAGCTAAAAGTTCTCGTGGATGCGAACGAGGATAAACCAACGAGCGCTCGAATTTCAATTTCCGACTTTGATCTGGATCAGGATTTACGAGCTCAAAGAATACACGAAAATATCGCACACGGGACGGGACTGATGAAAAAACTGGAGAATGAAATATTTCAGAGTGACCAAGTTACGAAATATTTGCGCAAATTGTGTTGGGACTCGATGGAAATTCACGCGTGCAGTCTTTTTTCCATCAGCGGAAATAAAACAAAAATTGATAATTTTCCCGTGCCGCGAGTCACAAAGCATCAAGAGAATCGTCGTAGATGGGAAAGATTCGTCATGGAGTTTGGAATTTTTGACAAAAGTGAAAATACCAAAAAAAATTTAATAGCCGATAGTTTGTCAATCGTGGGAACAACGACTCATCGATTCCTACCGAAGACATCAGATCTGTCGATCAATCAAATACGTGTATGTCCGAGCTACAACGAGGGTATCAGGGAGAGTATCGTTATCCGTGATCGAGAACGGAAGCTCAAGAATTACTTCAACCAATTGTTCGAAGATATGCGATCGTTCAAAGATCGTGAATTAAGGATGATCGCTCAACGTCTCGAGAAGATCAAACATTGTGCCTTAGAATTGAAGAATATGTTTGAGATAAATGCTACTAAAGATAATCCATTGTCACAGGCATTATGGCACTACAGCGAAAAACCAGAAACTATCGTTTCCATTGCCGATAGCGAGGTAGACAATGGACGAGCCGCAACGTATCTTGAACGTGATACACATCTGGAAATAATGAGAAAGCAGGAAGAAGAGAGCTTGAAGTTGAACGACAGTTTTCGCGAAGATGCGCTGGAGATGATGATGGATGGTCTACTCGAAGTGAGGTTGGTATCCGATTTGTAAAATTAAAAATCAATGACTTTCAAGTTCTCAACGTTATTTCGTGATACGGAAAGGTGGAAAGATGAGATAAAAAAGGATCCGCCAAGACCGTTGTTTCTATCGACCAAGGATCCATCGCATTTTACGAAGGAAGAAAGAACAAAGTCAGAAATATATCGTGCAAAGTGTGACGAGCTTGAACGAGAGAGAGAGAAATATAAAAAAATGCTCAAAGATAAAATAGTTGATGTGGAAGGTTTGCCTTCGCTCCGACCAAATAAAATTATCTTAGGTTTTCCCCGAAAAAAATCCCTGTATCTGATAATTCTTTTATTAATTCTTTCAACAGAAGCCCTGAGACACAATATCGAATGTTTTGATCGTAGACTCGATACTTTTTATCTCGATCGACTAAAGATCGAGTCTGCAATATTGCAAGAGACATCAATGCGTCTGCGCGAATCACAAAGGCACTTGTTGAGACGACGAGGAGTGGAAATAATGCATTTGGCTCGTGACGAATTCACATCGGCCATACAAATTTTTCGGCATTTAAGCGACACATCGATGATTTTGGAGAGCGTTGTTAGCGACACGAGAAATCGTTATGAAAATTTGTCGAAACGTAACAAAATATTGGATGGGAAATTTCGTGGTGAATTTCCGGATTTGAAGCAACCGATGGTCGAACATCTGTTGCGACATTACCGTAAACGTCCGAGAAACGTACAATTGACATGTACATCGATCACGTATCTAACAGAAATTGCTAGATGCATCGTGACCTGCGATAAATGTCATATATTACCCAGTGATTGTTTAGATTTTCTACGAGGAATGGATAGCCTCGATGTGATGCCGAACAATCTGCCTTCGCAGATAGATACGAGTCATTGGAATATTTTGTGCAAGCTAAGACGAGCAAAGGTTGAATTGGAGATCAAGGTTAAATGAAAATATTATTCGTTCATCACTCAATCAATAAGGATCCTGTTCATTATCATTGTTCGTCGAATGATGATAATTATATTTGCTAATATTTGCTAACAGAAACGCGATTTCGATGGTAACACGTCTAAATAATATTGGCAAATTTTGTCATTTACAAACCCAACGAATTAAAATAACATTCGTAAATTCAACACAGCCTCATTTTAACACTCGTAAAATCAATATTTTTACCGGTAATTTAAGATCTAGGAAAAAATGGCCGTGAAAAAAATAGTAGGGAAAAAACGACCGGGGATAAAAGTGGCCGCGGAAAAAATAAGGCCGATGGAAACAAAAATACGTTAATGTTGAAATAACTGAAAGAACCACTAACAACACAACACACTACACGTAGTAACAAAACACGAACAATGCCAATAAACTTAATGAGAGCAATAGAAACGCCATTTTTTTTCCGAGGCCATTTTTCCCTCGGCCTTATTTTCCCGGCTATTTTTTTCATGACTATTTTTTTCTGATACGGCTAATTTGATATAATAACCCCTGTGCTAAAATATCCATGCGTGTCGTGAGAGCATTTGATCCATATTCATTCGTATTTCTATGCATATACACATTGTTGTTGTAACCATAAGAGTTTCTTTGGCTTTATTGAGTCATTCTGCGAGAGGCTTTGATATTAGTTGACTGTTTATCCCTAGACCATACTAGTCAGGATTAGGAGAATGGTGTGTTTTTAAGGATACTTCGAAGATGTTTTATAAAAATTTTCATTAAATAATGATAAAAATTATCACAGTTATAATTTTTATAAATTTTTTCTTTTAACGCCGTAATCCCTATGTCTTTTTTCTCAAAATGGCAGCTTGTTAAAAAAAAATGTTTGGTAAATATAAAGCAAAGGTGACCTACCTCCGATGACCTTGTCCTTCATATATGGTGTCAAGGGACCCTTCCTAAACAACTTTTTGCCGGACAAAATTGCCGGTCGTTATTTATTAAAAAGTTATGAACAAAAAAAAGTGAATAATTTATATAGCTATTTTCCTTATATGTCAGTCCCAATAATCTTGTCCTTCACATATGTTGTTAAGAATATCTCCCTAAGTAACATACTAAAATATTTATCTGTCGCTCATTGTTTGTTAAAAAGTTATTAACAAAAGAAGTTTCATAAATCGAACATGAAATATTTGTACTAGTCTATGGTGAACAGTTCGCGTAAGAGGGGGAAGACTGCCCAAAAGCAAACCAATAACAAACCAAACAAACAAACAAGCAATCCACCACCCTCACACACGACCCGCCACCTCACCTTCTCAATACCATTCACTCATGTGTATTTGTGTATGATGAGTAGCATACGTATAGGCAAGGAATATACATATGCGTTATTGTTTAGGTTTTTCTGGTTATATTTGGTTTGTTTTTGGGGTGGTATGCGGGGGGTGGAGGGGAAGCGCGGCCCCTCCGCTCATACGTATACTGTTCACCATAGACTAGTACAAGTATTTCATGTTCGATTTATGAAACTTCTTTTGTTAATAACTTTTTAACAAAAAATGAGGGACGAATAAAACTGTTTGTATGTTACTCAGATGGGTATTCTTAACAACACATATGAAGGACAAGATGATTGGGACTCGCTGGTATAAGGAAAATAGCTATATGAATTATTAATTCTATTTGTTAATAACTTTTTAATAAATAACGACCGCCAATATCGTCAGAGGAAAAAGTTGTTCAGGAAGGGTTCCTTGACCACATATATGAAGGACAAGGTCATCGGAGGTGGATCCCCTTTGCTCTATATTTACCAAATTTATTTTTAATTTAAAAAAAAACGGGCTTTCGCCTTAACAAACACCGATAGTGATTATTCAAAAAATTTTAAATTCCATAAATTTATAACGCCTCGAAATTGTCATATACTCTTAAGAGAGATTTAAAAAAATCACAATCGTATGAAATATGTTATGAACGAAAGGTTGAAACTTTACGGCAATTATGTCTGACAAAAGGGACTGGTAGCTCCACTTTCGTGAAAAATGTTCACCAGATCGGTTAAGCTATTCCGGAGTTATATAGAATTTTCATTTTTTTCCATACACACACACACACACACACACACACACGCCCGCACGCACGCACGCACATGTGCAGACATTATGAACGTTTTTTTTTTCGAGATTTTGATACAGTAACAACACACTGCTATTAAATATGGGAAACATTTTTTTTCATCAAACCAAAGTTTCCTCCAATGGCAAGCAATGTATCGTTATACTCTAGGAAGTAATTTTGATATATTAAGTAATTATAAAATTGTTATAGTGCGTAAATCTAATAAAATAATAGCAGAATATAAATCTTGCAGATCAAGATTTATGCCGTGGATTTGGCCGAAGCCGAACAAACCTTCGGAACCCATCAAAAGTCTTGCGCATATATGGAGAACAAAATATCGGAATTCAGAGAATCGATAAATGAACGCGAGAACCAGAATCGCGAATCGCTCGAAGATATGCAAGTTCAGTTGGTTTTAACGATGGGCCAGATAGAGTGTCAATTGTGCGGTGAACCCAGTGAATTGTGCAACGCCGTACTCGTGCCATTATTCGTTGTCGAAGGTGCGAACAATGCTATAATCGGTGCTGGACGTACAAAGCTTGCGGAAATGAGAAAAACCGTCGTATTTCGCCGTACGATATTATGGCAAGAGTGGCGTCACAAGTGCAAGCGAATAACGCTTAACAACTTGAGAGAAGAATTAAAAGTATTGCAGTGCGTTAAGGTTACGAGAGAGATACAGAATTATTTGCTGTCCGATTCGCGCGACGTTCGAGCTGAGAAAGAAGCGAAATCGTGTAATCAGATATGGTCGTCGACGAAAAAGGTATCGAATATACTACGGGCGAAGAAAATATATGGGCAAATACGAAATGGAACGATTTTTGGCCGAGAGAATTTTACAAAGTGTCTTGATCGACGCATAATGACTTGCAAAAAGAATATGTATAAATACGAGTCTGCATTGAAAATGAGCTTTGAAAATCTTTTTTTCTTTCATCACTCTTCTGCATCTATCTTTTATGATCTGTGGAGTCGAAAAATTGTCTCGTGCCAAAAATCGTTTCGCGTGAAAAACACCATATATTCTCTCGCATTCTGACGTCGTTCAGGTAGAAACTAGATATTTAAACTTCGTTCACGAGCAGAAAATAAAAAGTACGTTTTCGTTCGTTGAAACTCGTTTCAGAGATTCAGCAGAATTCTAAAGGGGAACATGAGACAATACGACGATAGCCGTCGAGATATAAAATTCTGGCGGAAAAAAAAAAAGATAAACGTAGATTCATTGGAGAGGATGAAATTGGCCAGTTTCAAAGCTTCTATGCTCGTTCATGATGAAAATCGTGAAAGAGACTCTCGATATCGAAGAACGAAATTGAAAGCGATAATGAAGAGAACGAGACTTAGGAAAAAGGTGCAAGAAAATTATGGCGAATTATTGACACTGCAGACTCAGCTCGAACTGTTGAGACTCAAGACGTATCCCACTCTGAGACTGAAAGGACTGCCGAGGGACAAAGGAACGACAAAGAAGAGAGCTGATTGGATGAAGTGAATGAATATTTTTACATTGTCGTATGAAGCTTTGTGTTCGTAAACAAAAAAATGCACTTTTCAATGTCATTGCCCGTTGAAAATATTCCGCAACGTCGACACGTAGCATTTAGATAAATTATGTATTTCGATACTACGACACGTTGACATGTAGTACTTTCGAATGACTTACGTGTCATAGGTAGCATTTAGAAAACGCAATTTCGAATACGACTCGAACTATTGAGCTGATATTTTTTGCATAACGAATTCTATATGGAAATTTTATGCGATAGAATCGAAATACTAAATTTTATGGAAATAACCAAAATCAATGTACAATGTGATCAGAATCGATAAAGATTTTTTGATTCTATGAAATTTTGAATGTTAAGATAAAATATTGCCCAAATCCTGAAATCAAATAAACCAGAGACCATCGAGCTGATGATACCATTAAAACAAGCAAATTGCTTCTCCCATATAATTGTCCCGAAGTCAAAAACGCAAAAAACAATTCGTCATAGAGGAATAAAAAAACCGGTCTAGCATGAAAATACTTCACGTACCGAAGTTTCCGTACCATTGTCCCAAATGAAATATTTTATCGTTGACACCATTGCTAGATACTAGATTTTATCATAAAAATAAATATACCTCAGAAAATTATGACAATTTCGATATCGCTATAGATTTTCTCCAAACTTCGCATATCCCTTTGTATATCAGAATTATTGCTGAATGTTCGATGTAGTAGCTTCGAAATAAAGGGCGGGTAAATAGTAAGAAACGAACATTTTGACGGATATTGTTGCGAATATTTATCGAAAAAAGTATTAAAACATATTTTTGCCAATCTCTGAAGTAAGCCCTTTCAAACGATACCCCACATCGCCTGTACTGAACTATTCTTTTTTTTTAACTCACACATTTTGGCTCTTCGAGATGCTTGAAAGAATATTTTTTTCAAAAATGACTCTTGGGCCATCCTCGGAATATCTCACTCGAGTTTCATGCCAAATTTCGAGTTGGTAAGTTAAAACGTTTAGGAGTTAAAGGCCCATGACAGAACGACAGATGGACGGACGGACGGACAAACCGAGTCTTACCGTAAGAATTCCGTTTTTCGACACAGAAGCCTAAAAATGAAGGAAACTCATGAGAAAACAATGCGCACTGTCAACGATTACTCGTTCACGTTAAAATAAAAAGTGTTTAGGTATTAACGATCGTCGGGCCGCTGGGTTTGTCGGGCAGAGTGCAGATTAATGAGAAAGAGATAATCGGTTGATAGAGCAAGAGCTATCGCTTATATTTTTCAGTCTCTTTTTCCTCTGCGGTATGACCATCACGCGTGCTACAACACATAATTCGATAAAACTCACCCGACAAAACGAACTTTTGATACGTCAATGTAATACTCGAGACCACTTTATTCGAAGTATTTTCCCGATTTGCACGGACACACATACTTGGAAGAGGCGAGCCTGTTAACACACTGGTTATATATTTACAACATTGCTCGGGGAAGTACCAGGTTCACCGCAATGGATAACTGATCGACCGCATAACCCTGACTCTCGAATGTTATTCTTGATTGACGCTTAAGTATGCTCTTCCTACACTACACTTGCCAATACACACGACCATCTTATTAGTACGTGCCTGCAATTGTTTATGCGATTTATCGCGTTGAATTGGCTGACTAGGGAATACACGATATGCGAATCGTTCGAGAAATTGTTGTGAGAACAAAGAATTAAAGAATACACGAAGTTAAAGAACAAGAAGAAGAAGAGAGAAAAAAAACACAAGAAAGATTTATCTCGAAAGAATTCTATTTTTACGATTTCAATGTCAACAGTATTCCGCATATAAAACTTGGCCTGTCGGCTATATTTATTTGTCAAGTTCAGACAGAGAAGAAAGGCTGTTCAAGGTTAAAGGCCGTTGCAGCGGATGACACAGACAACCGGGCGGACAGACAGTGAACTCCGTCTAGGATTATAATCGTCTCTTAATCAAAAGAACGTTCTATATAAATTGTGAATTAAAATTGACAAGCGGCGAATTGTCGTACGCGCGGTGGGGAGAAAATATGAGATATGAAGGCAGGACCGGCGACTCCGCGGGGTTGCGAGAGAGAGGTTGGGAGGGCTTACGAAGAAGATATTCCCTCTCCTCTTTGCAAAGTGTTCAGTAGAAAGACGTTCCACCTATATAAGAAAGATCCTGCGGTGAGACGTCCGTACAAACTCGACGGCTCGAGCTCTTGGTCGATTCGAAACAAACGCCATCGTAAAAACACTTGCTGCGCGAGTGCTAAGTTTTTGAGTTTCAAATATCCAAACAAGAGGAAGAACAAATCTCTCCTATTTTTTTTTCTTTGCTTCGACATCACGATGTCCCGAGGATTCGTCCTTGTTGTTCTGGTGACTGTATTCGCCGGGACGTGCATGTCCGAAGAGCCGACCACCAAGGCGCCCACGTGTAAGCGAACATCCTACAATTACGGGGTTTGAAAGAAAATTTGCTCTTAACGAAAAAAGCTCCATGTCATTCGTAAATTTGAAACTGTGGGACGTGGTTTATCAAAAGTTTTTCAGTTATATCGGAAAATTTGCAGTTTCAAAATTCCCGCCAATTGTCTGCCAATTTAAATAAAAAATCGTTACTAGGTACAGTTGGTAACAATATACCGCAAAATGATAATATCAGAAATCAGATGTGAGAATCAAAATGGGAATTCTTGAATCCAATTGAAAGAGAATATTTGCTTTTGGTCGTGCATGATTTTAGTAAAATCTTGATTCTTGGAACGGCCATTGTCCATGCCGGCAGACATTTATGACACGTTTTGAATAGCTTGGATATAATTTGCTTTTTATTATAATTATCACGTTTCTGACACAAACATCTTAAAAATAACTTCGTGGAGAATCATCAAGTCGTCGTACTTCGCGAAGTTATTACGATAAATACAAAATTCGGTCCAAGGTCAAGTCCGTGTGGTTTGCGAGAGATATGTAGAAACATAACTTGTTCTACAATTCCGAATGACACATAATACCGGTTTTTTCTTCGCGAATGAGCAATTTCCAGGATCAAGGTCGCGTTAATTAAACCTTAATATGTACATATTTATAGATGTTATGTTTCTTTTTTTCCTCGTCTGTAAAGTAACTATGTGCGTGCCCGAGATATACTGGAAGGATTGCGTAAAAATGATGGAAGATTCGGCGGCAAAGGGTATGCCAATAACTTGTATATCGGGTCGCGATCGGTTTGAGTGCATCGATAAGGTTGGCAAAAAAGAGGCTGATATCGTAGCGGTCGATCCCGAAGACATGTATCTCGCTGCGAAGAGCGAACTCGCCAATCAAGTGGGTTTCAGCATCGTCGAGCAGGTAAAAAAAAATTATTTGCAGTGTATGTATGAAGAATTAGGTGATTTATAGATTGATTTACAGCGATATTTGTGTGAGAAATTTAAAAAATCTATTAAAAGCGGTCCAAAGGCAAGGCTACGAACTAATAAAATTGTCTAGATTTATGATTAGGCCAGGTATGGAAAATTTCCCGCTATATTATTATTAGTATTCCCATTGGATACGTTTTTCGGGTTTTCTTTCTCCTTGTTCCCGATTCCGTTGCCTATCTTGAGATCCCACAGATCGTTGGCCGCCATTATCCCCTTTCCTAATACACTAATACACTATACCGTATCGTGGTTGCACCAGGGGACCGGGAAACTGTCGAAAACCTCGGCGATACAAGCGATTACATTTTTACGGTATTTTCGATTGTATTGTCATCTGAAACTTAGAAAAACTGCCTCCGGCAGAGTATTCGAGGTGCAAGCTGGTGTACGGCTGAGCGGTCACCCATCCCAGTACTGGCCAAAACTGGTCAAGTTCGATGACCGCTAAAGCTATGCCCCGACTGCGCGTCCACTGATGTCTTCAATTTACCGCTGTGTTAATGATTTCCAATTTTCTCATAAGTCCAGTCCGAAATGGAAATATAAAAAAGGATCTCATAGGTTCGTAAAATCTTTTTGAGGGGACATACACAATTAGACGGGAAAAATTTAGTCAATTTTGAGGAATTTTTTTATCTAAGAAATATTTGTTCTATATTTATCTAACTGTAGGTATATTTTAATAGTATATTCAAGTATACAAAATAATTTTTCTAAATTCATTTATCATCACAATGACGGAGCTATGGCAGAGTGTTACAGCAAGGTTGCGGCGGAAATTCCGAATCCGCATACAGTCTAGCTCCCCGTAGACTTTGATCTGCAACAAAATTCACCATTTTTTCCAGTTAGAACATGTGTAGTTTCTATTTGACGGTGATAAAAATGAAGAAAATGCAAATAAAAAAATCGCACACATTTAAAAAAAAATCGAAATTTCACGCAAAATTTTGGCAAAATTCGTTTTAAAAAAGTAGTTTTTTTTCTAATTGTTTAAAAACAATTCCCGTCAACTAAAAGGTGATGATACTAAACTTTTCTACAAAGTTTGAACTCAATCGGTTCAATAGTTTTTTAGTAATCGTACACGCCAATTTCGTAAATTTAGTTTTGAGAAAAACGCGTTTAAAGATTCGACGCGTAAAAAATCAATGATTAATATTACTTACGGGTTAGTCAGCGATACCAGGCCCATATAACAAGCCTTTAGCTTTTTCATAAAGTTGATTTTCTTCCATTAAATCATCTGTCCTTGCTTTTCAGGCCTTGTTCGTCTCCGAAAGACCGCGCCGCTCCTGCCGATGAATTCCCCTCTAAACGCTATTATCGGCTACATCTTTCCAATTTTCCGAATTTCGCTTTAAAGTTTTGGAAAAATATTCTACACATATCGTTAAAAGAAATCGATTTTTTTATCATTGTAATTGTATATGTCCCCTTGAACATGATTAAGCTAAATAATTGTAGAAAAATAGTTCGGTAATTGAAAATTGCCAGTAAACGACTGGACACATATTAAGCGAAAAAACAACAAATGATTGAGCATAGGAAACGTTCGCGTGTTAGTCATGGTTTATGTTTGAATCACTAAATTATTCGACAGTGAGGCAAAAAAAAATATTATTCACATCTAACAGTATCCAAGGTCCCATTGATGTGTTTACATGCGGCTAGCAAATAAGTCCATTAACTCCTAGAAATGTCATCCAATTACGAGTATTTTACTTGTGAATGGCAATCTACATACATTATAAAGAAGGTGAAAATTAGTAGAACAAATACGACGCACGAGAAAAATGATAAAATCGCCACGAAAATAAGTCGTGTTGTGGAATTTAACAGGATGCTAATAAACAGAAAAAATATAAAACAGGTTCGAACAAAGGAAGAACCTGAGGCCGTATATAGATACGAGGCTGTAGCCGTGATTCACAAGGACTTGGAGATCAACGATATTCAAGGCCTCCGAGGTCTTAAATCCTGTCATACCGGTGTCGGCCGTAACGTTGGTTACAAGATTCCTATAACTAAACTCACGGCAATGGGTGTGCTGGCCAATATAAATGATCCTGAATATTCGGCTCGGGAAAATGAAATACGAGCTCTGAGCACCCTGTTCGAGAAAGGATGTCTCGTAGGCACTTGGTCGCCGGATCCAACGATCAATCAGAGACTCAGTAAGAATCGAATAGATCTTTATTCTTTTTATAACTCACGATTATTATCGCGAAAGATTCCCCGGTACAGTCGCTATAATTTTCAAACGTTATATATTTTTTTATATGATTTTTCATGTTTACGATACCATTCCGGAAGTTATTTTGATTATCAAAGAACTTTTATTATCTTTTAGAGGAGACATACAGCAACATGTGTGCCCTCTGTGAGAAACCCAGTGTCTGCGATTATCCCGACATATATTCCGGCTATGAGGGTGCATTGAGATGTCTGGCACACAACGGTGGTCAGGTTGCCTGGACCAAAGTGATATACGTAAAAAGATTCTTCGGTCTACCCGTTGGCGTAACACCGGCCGTTCCTACCAAGGAAGATTCCTCAAATTATCGTTACTTCTGTCCTGATGGTACCAAAGTGGCCATCGACGCGACGACAAAACCTTGCACATGGGCAGCAAGACCGTGGCAGGGATACATGACAAATGGTCAAGTAAAAAATGTCGATGCAGTTCAAAAGGTATGTTTTCAGTAAACTAAAGAAAAAAAATGTCACCACACCCAATAAATCAACATTTGCATCGAATGATTATTTTGATCTTCAGGAACTCACGGATTTGGGTGCCCTCGGTGAAAAGGAAAATGCTGCCTGGTGGAAGGACATTCTGCTGCTCGACGAGAAGACACTCGCAGTAACTGCACCCCCGGTAAATCCCCAGGAACATCTCGAGAACGCCAAGTACATGGACGTTATCGAGAGAAATTCGGGTGCACCTGAAAGAAACGCCCGTTGGTGTGTCTCCAGCGAGGTTGCTCTGGTAAAATGTCGAGCTCTCGGTAAGGCTGCACACTCTAGAGACGTGAGACCGAGGATCGAATGCTTTTTGGAAAAGGACGAGGAGACTTGCCTGAAAGCATTGAGAAACGAGGGTGCCGATCTCTTTGTTCTTGATGGTGGATCGGCAAAGAACGCTACGAGGAATTATAACACGAAAGCCATTATCGCCGAGGATTACGGTCTAGGATCGACGAAAATGGGCGAAAGGCCGGCGGTTGCAGTTATCAAGAAGGGAAGCACGATCAAGAATCTTGGTGAGTGGAGAAAACAGATAATAGATCGTTAAAAAAAATTGAGTGTGCTTTAGACCACACAACTGAAGTAAAACTTTTTTCGCAACATACTATATATTATCTCCATTAAAAACTTAAAAAGTTAAAAATGGACGCCAAGTAATCAGAAAATGTGACCAATCTAGAAACAAAAAACTTACGACTTCAAAAATCGTTTTCTAATATCTAATAAAAAGTGAAAAGAAATCATTTCATAAATTAGCCAAGTAAACTACTACTCCTTCCGCCAATCAACCTGCCCCCTTTTGTACGGTATGCCACAAAAGTCTACTGAAAATGCTGTACAAAAACTTGGCGTGCATGGTTAAGACAAATAACCCCGGAAAGATCCAGGCGTGATGGGCGGCCCGGTGTTCTTTCCGGACAAACAACATACTCGTTTAGTGAGAAACCAATTTATTTAATATTCTTACATATTTTTTTCTCGGATATAGTGATATAAACGTTCAGTTTATGTCACATTGGAACATCTAACCAAAATTGAACGCCTTGGAAATCGTACTATCACCAAAGAAATAAAAATTTGATCACAATAACCGATTATTCACTTTGCCATATCTCTCAAAAGATTTATTATGGGAGAACGGGATAATGGCGAATACCTAAGAACAGTGTTGAATATTTCCGATACAATTCAACTATTCGGATGTTTTCATGCAGATAATGACGATTTAATAACTTTTTCTTGTATAATGTTAGCCCAAACAGTCGGAATAAACGAAAAATCAAATTTTGTTATTACAAAAATAGAACGCAGTGGTCGCAAAATTTTTGTTCGGTATCATTATGTATAACGCGATTACACCATAATATGAATAGAGTGAAAAATGTTTTAAAGTTTTCAGAATGAAACATAAAACGTCTTGAAAAGGGTATTGAGCCTATGCCAACCTTCCATGTATAACGCCATTCAATCCTTTCGTACCCAATTTCGATGATACCGCCGCGCCGATCTGACTCCCATTACGTTCAACCGCCATGAAAGATCACTTACTACGGTATTTCTCTAGTACTCGTAGGACCTGGACACGAGGTGGTTTCGATTGATGCTCACACAAATGACATGCGTTAGATCCGGTTCAATCTACTGCAGGTACAAAGAGGCGGCGGCCCCTTCGCCGAGCTTATTGTTCTTAACCATGCACGCCAAGTTTTTGTATAGCATTTTCAGTAGACTTCTGTGGCATACCGTACAAAAGGGGGCAGGTTGATTGGCGGAAGGAGTAGTAGTTTACTTGGCTAATTTATGAAATGATTTCTTTTCACTTTTTATTAGATATTAGAAAACGATTTTTGAAGTCGTAAGTTTTTTGTTTCTAGATTGGACACATTTTCTGACTACTTGGCGTCCATTTTTAACTTTTTAAGTTTTTAATGGAGATTTCACTTTTTTTGAAAGACCTGATAGAAGTTCAGCATTGAACCGACATTTTATCAAAATAGAAAACATATTATCCAAAGTGAAATTAAGACCCACTTTCAAATATCTCTGATAAAACGATGCGTGTGGATGTTGTATACCTATTTTTTTCTTTTGACTTTTCATTAGATATTAGAAAGCGATTTTTAAAGTCGGAAGTATTTTGTTTATAGACTGGACACATTTTTTGATTACTCGGCGACTATTTTTAAATTTTCAAGTTTATATTGGAAGGAATCAGTGTAGGAATTTTTCAATTGAAATTAATACGCAGAAGTTATACTCATTTACACAGTACCTCATCTTTACGCAGTAATAATTTACAGTTCATGAATGCAAACATTATTCCAATTTCAACTTACCCTAAAGTTCAAACTGCCCCGATGAACTGAATTAGCTGTGCAAAATCGCATTATCTTTTTAAGAAAATTCTTTCGCGTCTGAGTGTAGGAATTAAAAAATAGAAATTCATGCACGGAAGTTATACTCATTTACGCAGTACCTTATCTTTACGCAGTAATAATTTAGAGTTTATAGATGCAAACATTATTCCATTTTGAACTTATCCTATAGTTGAAACTGCCCCGATCAACTGAATTGGCTGCGCGAAATCTCATTATCGTTTTAAGAAAACTCTTTCAGGTCTGAGTGTAGGAATTTTTTAAATGAAATTCATGCACAGAAGTTATACTCATTTACGCAGTACCTTATCTTTATGCAGTAATAATTTACAGCTCATACATGCAAACATTATTCCATTTTGAACTTATTCTAAAGTTCAAACTGTCCCGATGAACAAAATTAGCTGTGCAAAATCGCATTATCATTTTAAGAAAATTCTTTCGGGTCTGAGTGTAGGAATTTTGGAATTGAAATTTATGCACAGAAGTTACACTCATTTACGCAGTAGCTTATCCTTACGCAGTAATAATTTACACTTCATGAATGCAAACATTATTCCATTTTCAACTTATCTTAAAGTTCGATCTGCCCCGATGAACTGAAAATTGGCTTTGCAAAATCTCATTATCTTTTAAAGAAAATTCTTTCGGGTCCGAGTGTAGGAATTTTTTTATTGAAATTCATGCACAGAAGTTATACTCATTTACGCAGTACCTTATCATTTTTTCATGGGAAGCGATTGGTTTGATATACGGGGAATAGTAAAAACTAGCCAATTGCACAAGCATTGGCCAATCCCCACGCAGTATTTAAAACTCCTCGATTGTGATTCGTCAATTCGATTTTCGCACTTTATGTTGGCTACATTCTTATACTGTGCTGGGATTCTGTACTTGACTACCGTCAACTATCGGTGTCGTTAGCGAGCGACAGCCAATTGCAAGGAAGATTCCAACGGAAAGGCGTGACTCTCATAGGCTATCGTTCGCTAACGACACCGATAGTTGTCGGTAGCAACTACAGAATCCCAATGCTGATGCATAAGGCAAAGCCAAACACCGTCTCGTTTACTCCTACACTTGATCCCTATGGTGCTATCTCTCCCATATCCCGGCGACCGTACGTTAACATAATGTGAAGTACATTGTGTCTGTATCTCTATTGCTTTACCGTGAAAGCCATTAACGTTACCTTTGTCGCATTCATATCTGTGGTAGAATTTTGTTATTCGCTATCGATGATTTTCAGTATAGTTAGCGAGCGATATCCTATGAGAGTTGTGTCTTTCCCCTGGACCTTCCTTGCAATTGGCTGTCGCTAGCAAGCGACAGCTAGAAAATTACAGAAACCGGGTACTGGTTCACAACCCCTTAAAGGAAGCGGATTTTAAATTAGCATAAAAATCGCTGATCCAACCAAGGCACAGTGTGACACGGTGTACATATTTCTGGTGTATTCCTTTGTTCGGATTGGCTGGTTACTCCGGAAATGTGTACACTGTGTCGCACTGTGCCTGAGAGATTGAGATAGAGACAGGCGCATCAGCATCGCATCTGACGCAAAACCGAAATAGCCTATCAGAGACGCGCCTTTCCGTTAGAATCTTCCTTGCAATTGGCTGTCGCTCGCTAACGACACCGATAGTTGTCGGTAGAAAAGTACACAGCTGACAACTCCACGTGCACTTTCTCTCTCTCTCTCTCTCGCATACTGCGACGGCCCCATTAACTCAACTGATGACGTAGAGCACGTACGCGCAACGAGACCGCGCAGCGTCGTAGTGAAGAGAGCCGCGAGCTCGCATCGAACATGTGATATATATATCGTTTTTCTGTGAGTCGTATGAAAGGGCGTGCAAGCTATATGCTATACTAGGCACATATGCCCCTTTGTTTAAAACACGGGAGAAGAACATTTGAGACGAGATTTGTATGAAAGGGCGTATAAGCTATATGCTGTACTAGGCACATATGTCCCTTTGTCGAAAACACGGGAGAAGAACATTTGAGCTGAGAAAAGTTGCGTGAAAAATTATGGCAATATTACGATATCTCAACAATGCGTGGATGGATCTAAATAAATCTAAATGCATTCAAAAGAAAAAAATAACATTACATCGCAAAAATGTAGTCAGATTTGTTATAACTGAACGCGTTTGCGGGTGAAGTCGATTTAGAGTTTGAATATAACGGTTTTCAGGCCACCTTACTGTATAGATACATCGGCACGTTTAAAAACTTCTTTTTAATACTTGGCGTCAAGACGCTGCCGCGTCTCTTGATATAAATATTTCGCCGCCACCGCTGTGTACAAGAGTTGGGGGGGGAGCCCGGGGTGAGATTGGACAGGGGATAGGCCGGGGCGCGATGGAACGCGGGGGGCGGGGGGGGGGGGGGGTGTTTGGCGCGCGAAGCCCCCTTAGTACATATATAAAAGTACAATATTTTTTTTATGTTCATGGGTTTTCATTGATAAATCAATATTTCAGATTCGATTTTTTTTTTTTATTCATTATTTTCATTCATCATTTCATTATTAATTTACAATCTTATTCACTCTAAACGTCGAATACTTAATGTATTGAACAAAATATAGATTTATAAAATTGTTCAAGAACGAAATGAAATCACGAAATAACCAAGAAATCACCGTTCGTGTAACGCTAGTGAACTCACACACGCATTACTGAGATAAATATATTTCATGAACTGGCAATGAGAAAAAGAGACAAGAAAATATGCCCGCGCAATTCTTTCTTTCACTTGCTTCTATACGGCTTCCATCAACGTCGTGTAACGTAGGCTAACTACGCAATGAGCAACGAGAGAAAGAGAGAAAGAAAAATGTGCGTGCGCACCACTCTCTCTTGCTCCTACAATGCTTCTAGATCTGGGCTCAAGGCTCAATGTAAGAGTGGGGACGACAGGCCTACACTGTGTATCAAGAGACGCGGCAGCGTCTTGACGCCAAGGATAAAAAAAAATTTGAAACTGTGCCGAAGTATATATACAGTAAGGTAGCCTGAAAACCGTTATATTCAAACTCTAAATCGACTTCACCCGCAAACGCGTTGAGTTATAACAAATCTGACTACATTTTTGCGATGTAATGTTATTTTTTTCTTTCGAATGCATTTAGATTTATTTAGATCCATCCACGCATTGTTGAGATATCGTAATATTGCCATGATATTTCACGCAACTTTTCTCATCTCAAGAATTATTTTCCTTCTTCTTCGATTCCCTTGTTTTCGACAAAGCGGCAAATGTGCCTGGTACGGTATATAACTTATACGCCCTTTGATACAAATTATAGAAAAACGATATATATATCACCTATGTTCGTTGCGAGCTCGTGGCTCTCTTCACTACGATGCTGCGCGGTCTCGTTGCGCGTATGTGCTCTACGTCATCAGTTGAGTTGGGCTGGCGACCTGGCCGTCGCAGTGTGCGAGAGAGAGAGAGAGAACGTGCACGTGGAGTTGTCAGCTGGGGTGCGATTCTGTACTTTTCTACCGACAACTATCGGTGTCGTTAGCGAGCGACAGCCAATTGCGAGGAAGATTCTAGCGGAAAGGCGCGACTCTGATAGGCTATTTCGGTTTTGCGTCAGATGCTATGCCGATGCGCCTGTCTCTATCTCAATCTCTCAGGCACAGTGCGACACAGTGTACACATTTCCGGTGTAACTGGCCAATCCGAACAAAGGAATACACCAGAAATATGTAGACTGTGACACACTGTGCCCTGGTTGGATCAGCGATTTTTATGCTCGTTCAAAATTGACTTCCTTAAGAAGTTGTGAACCAGTACCCGGATTCTGTAATTTTCTAGCGACGATTGTGGCTGTCGCTGGCTAGCAACAGCCACAATCCGCTTACAGCCACAGCCGTCTCGTTTACTCCTACACTTGATCCCTATGGTGCTATCTCTCTCACATCCCGGCGACCGTACGTTATCATAATGTGAAGTACATTGTGTGTGTATCTCTGTTGCTTCAACGTGAAAGCCATTAACGTTATCTTTGTCGCATTCATATCTGTGGTAGAATTTTGTTATTCGCTATCGAAGATTTTCAGTATCGTTAGCGAGCGATATCCTATGGGAGTTGTGTCTTTCCCCTCGACCTTTCTTGCAATTGGCTGTCGCTAGCCAGCGACAGGGACAATCGTCGCTAGAAAATTACAGAATTCGAGTACTGGTTCACAACTCCTTAAGGAAGGGAATTTTAAACGAGCGTAAAAATCACTGATCCAACCAGGGCACAGTGTGATACAGTGTACATATTTTCTTTTTAAGAAAATTCTTTCGGGTCTGAGTATAGGCATTTTTCAATTAAAATTCAATTTCGGTTTTCCGTCAGATGCTATGTTGATGCGCTTGGTACAGAATCGCACGCCTGGTTATTTTTGTGTTCGCGTGTGCGTTAGTTGATTTTTTATTAAAAAAAAAACGTTTGGTGGTACATTTGACATGAAGTCAATAACGGGCATAATACTTATAATTGCGTGGACGACATAGACGAGTCTCTGTCAGCGTTGATTTTGTGTAGTCAACGAGTACGTGTCAGCTGTCAGGTGAGAAAATTATGGACTTAATAAAAAATATAAATACTAAATTTACGAGGTTGGGAATAAAATAACTTTATTCGGTGCCACCTGACGAATAATAAAAATACATTATTTTTTGCATAGTCAATTCAGTTCATCGGGGCTGTTTGAACTTTCGGATAAGTTGAAAATGGAATAATGTTTGCGATCATGAAGTGTAAATTATTACTGCGTAAAGATAAGGTACTGCGTAAATGAGTATAACTTCTGTGCATGAATTTCACTTTAAAAATTCCTGTACTCGGACCCGAAAGAATTTTCTTAAAAAGATAATGAGATTTTGCAAAGCCAATTTTCAGTTCATTGGGGCAGTTTGAACTTTAAGATAAGTTGAAAATGGAATAATGTTTGCATTCATGAAGTGTAAATTATTACTGCGTAAGGATACGGTACTGCGTAAATGAGTGTAACTTCTGTACGTAAATTTCAATTAAAAAATTCCTACACTCAGACCCGAAAGAATTTTCTTAAAAAGATAATGCGATTTTGCACAGCTAATTTAGTTAACCAAGGCAGTTTGAACTTTGGAATAAGTTCAAAATGGAATAATGTTTGCATGTATGAACTATAAATTATTACTGCGTAAAGATAAGGTACTGCGTAAAAGAGTATAACTTCTGTGCATGATTTTCTTAAAAAGATAATGAGATTTTGCACAGCCAATTCAGTTCCACGTGGCAGTTTCAACTTTAGGATAAGTTCAAAATGGAATAATATTTGCATCTATAAACTGTAAATTATTACTGCGTACAGATAAGGTATTGCGTAAATGAGTATAACTTCTGTGCATGAATTTCAATCTTTAAATTCCTACACTCAGACCCGAAAGAATTTTCTTGAAAAGATAATGCGATTTTGCACAGCTAATTCAGTTCATCGGGGTAGTTTGAACTTTAGGATAAGTTTAAGATGGAATAATGTTTGCATTCATGAACTGTAAATTATTAAGCGTGAAGATGAGGTACTGTGTAAATGAGTATAACATCTGCGCATTAATTTCAATTAAAAAATTCCTACACTCAGGCCTAATTTCATTATATTAATGGTAGATATGATCTCCATTAAAAACTTGAAAATGGTCGCCGAGTAATAAAAAAAATGTGTCCAGTCTATAAACAAAAAACTTCCGACTTTAAAAATCGCTTTCTAATATCTAATGAAAAGTGAAAAGAAAGAAATAGGTATACAACATCCACACGCATCATTTTATCAGAGATATTTGAAAGTGGTTCTTAATTTCACTTTGGATAATATGTTTTCTATTTTGATAAAATGTTGATTCATTGCTGAACTTCTATCAGGTCTTTCAAAAAAAAGTGAAATCTGCATTAAAAACTTAAAAAGTTAAAAATGGACGCCAAGTAATCAGAAAATGTGTCCAATCTAGAAACAAAAAACTTACGACTTCAACAATCGTTTTCTAATATCTAATAAAAAGTAAAAAGAAATCATTTCATAAATTAGCCAAGTAAACTACTACTCTTTCCGCCAATTAACCTGCTCCATTTTGTACGGTATGCCACAAAAGTCTACTAAAAATGCTGTACAAAAACTTGGCGTGCATGATTAAGAACAATAAGCTCGGCGAAGGGGCCACCGCCTCTTTGTGCCTGCAGTAGATTGAACCGGATTTAACGCGTGTCATTTGTGTGAACATCAATCGAAACCACCTCGTGTCCAGCTCCTACGAGTACGAGAGAAATACCGTCGTAAGTGATCTCGGTACACTGAGGGAGAGCGGGAAATGGCGTAGCTGGGTCATTCGCGCTTTCATGGCGGTTGAACGCAATGGGAGTCGGATCGGCGCGGCGGTATCATCGAAGTTGGGTACGAAAGGATTGAATGGCGTTGTACATGGAAGGTTGGCATAGGCTCAAAACT
This sequence comes from Oxytorus armatus, assembly GCA_958009045.1. Classification (NCBI taxonomy): domain Eukaryota; kingdom Metazoa; phylum Arthropoda; class Insecta; order Hymenoptera; family Ichneumonidae; genus Oxytorus; species Oxytorus armatus. Next base: position 5,041,904 of record OY253749.1, on the reverse strand, counting down.
CTTTTCGAGACGTCTCATGTTTCATTCTGAATAGTTTAAACCATTTTTCACACCATTCATATTATGGTGTAATAGCGTTATACATAATGATATCGAACAAAATTATTGCGACCACTGCGTTCTATTTTTCTAATAACAAAATTTGATTATTCATTTATTCCGACTGCTTGGGCTAACATTGTACAAGAAAAAGTTATTAAATCGTCATCATCAGCTTGAAAACATCCGAATAGTTGAACTGTATCGGAAATATTCAACACTGTTCTTAGGTATTCGCCATTATCCCGTTCTTCCATAATAAATCTTTTGATAGATATGGCAAAGTGAATAATTGGTTATTGGGATCAAATTTTAATTTCTTTGGTGATAGTACGATTTCCAAGGCGTCAAATTTGGGTTAGATGTTCCAATGTGACATAAACTGAACGTTTATATCACCATATCCGAGAAAAAAATATGTTGGAACATTAAATAAATTGGTTTCTCACTAAACGGGTATGTTGTTTGTCCAGAAAGAACACCGAGCCGCCCGTCACGCCTGGATCTTCCCGGGGTTATTTGTCCGCCAAGTTTTTGTACAGCATTTTCAGTAGACTTTTGTGGCATACCGTACAAAAGGGGGCAGATTGATTGGCGGAAAGAGTAGTAGTTTACTTGGCTAATTTATGAAATGATTTCTTTTCACTTTTTATTAGATATTAGAAAACGATTTTTGAAGTCGTAATTTTTTTGTTTTTAGATTGGACACAGTTTCTGATTACTTGGCGTCCATTTTCAACTTTTTGAGTTTTTAATGGAGATTTCACTTTTTTTTGAAAGACCTGATAGAAGTTCAGCATTGAATCAACATTTTATCAAAATAGAAAACATTAGGTATTCGAAGCATGACTCTCTCTCTCTGTTTCTGTCTTTACCAACGTATATCTCGCTCTCAACTTCCGTTCGCCTCGCCCGATCACACTTTTCGTAACGCTCCCGTCACGCTTTCACCAGTTAACTCCCCAAGCCCAGCGTGCGTATAGAAGTTTTACTTCAAAAAGCATCTCAGTATTGAATCCTATATCCCGCTTTTGAATCCTATATTGTGACATCCGACGAGGAAATATTCAGATAGAAAATGACTTTGACTATTTGCATCGAGAGATTATTCATTCTGATGGCCGTGTTCGTTCGAATTTCCCCCTAGCCGATCTCAGGGGCAAAAAATCGTGTCACAGCCAGTATGGTAGCGATTTCGCTGGATGGCTCGCGCCTCTAAAAGCATTGAAGAAAGCCAGTCTCGTTACGTCCGAGAAAGAAATGACTGACTTCTTCGGAGGCTCGTGCGCGCCGGGTGCGCCAATCGGATCGAAGCTTTGTCAGGAATGCGCCGGAAATCTTGATTCCAAAGACGAAACGGTCGTGCAATCTACTAAATGCAAAGGAACCGAGGCTGAGGCTTACTACGGTGGCAAGGGAGCATTAAAGTAATTACTTAAAACAGAAAAACAAACAATAAACAATAAATACTAAGCAGAACATTTCTGAAGTGATATTGTATTTTGTACTTTTTCTTAGGTGTTTGATTGCTGACAAAGGAGAGGTTGCTTTTATGCCACTCACAGACTTGCTGCAGGCTGGTAAGTTCCAAAAATGATTCCCGTTCTTTGGAATTGATTTTTTTTTACTTGTACTAACGGGACCAATTGCTGATACATAAAAAGGCGGTTCGACCGAAGGTTCAATCAAGTCTTCGGACTTTATACTCATATGTCCCGACGGAAGTACCACCGCCGTTAACGAATGGTCCAAGTGCAATCTTGGCCTTGAACCACCCCGTGTTATCGTCAGTTCGGCTACGAAAACTCCGAACGCTCTTGAGGAATTGACTCACGGAGTATTAGCGGCTAGCACACTTTATTCAAAGAGACCTGATCTCTTGCAGCTCTTCGGTAACTGGGGCGGTCAACAAAACGTATTGTTCAAGGTTCGTATTCTCGTTGTATGTAATTCAAAGTGAATTTCACGTGTTTATAATGTGTCTTGCTTCAGTTTTAAGGTCGGAATCATTTTTCAAAAAAATAACAACTTTGTCAAAAGTTAACTTTTCTATCGAATCTCACTAAATTTACTATTGAACATTCTGTAACGTCAATTTATTTGTGAAAATGGCACGAGTTAAATCGTTAGCGGATATTTTTTGAAAAATTCAAAATTAAATTAAACCTGAGCTTTTTCAGCAATTTTCGTAAAATTTAATACCAACGTCCTAATCCATGCATGTAAAAAAAATTGACTCGGTCACTGAAAATTTACGTGAATTATGGCGACCACAAACATTTTTTGGAAATTTCACAATCCCATACAATCCGTAACGCTCGAGTAATGCCAACGGAAATTGCAGCGTTCGAAGGAGGTCCGGTCTTGAAACATAGCCGGTTGAATTTTTCCAGCTTACCACACGCACACACACACACACACACATCGCTTTTCCATTATTCTTACACAAAGCATACACAAAGTTTCCTTTACGAGTCAGCCAATAGAGAGACCTCATGGAAGTGCTTATAGATGAAAATTTGTGACTGAGTAAAAATTATGAGGAAACAATATGGAAGTTTCAATTTCTTTTATACTTTATTTGACACGTATATATTTCTTTTTTTTCAGGACGATGCTAAAGGTCTCGTTTCCATGAGCTCAGAGTGGGATCACTGGGGCGATTGGGAGACGACGCAGAGGGAATACAGTTTGGCTTGATTAATTCTCGTATCGTAGAACTATCGATGTATCGATGGTTCTTAAGTTTGCCAGAGCATTGAAATTGAATTGTCAAACATTTAATACTTTGATGAATGATAATAAAAAATTTTCTCATATTATGCCACGAATCTTCCTGTCTATATCCTTTCATATTGGGGCAGAGAAATTGTTTAAATGAAAACTAAGAAAAAAAACGCATTTAGTATGATTTTATGATCATTTAACACATCGACAATTAATGGTAAGAGGAAAAGTATAGGTTTCATAAACTTATCAACAACAGTTTGCAATAATGTTATTTTTCGTTAAGTTCGATAAAGTTTGAAACACATATCTCGAACGGTATCAATCGCTGTTTTTTTTTTAAATCATATCGGGTTTGAAACATCAAATCGAGAGACGAAGAAACATTGCATTTATTGTAGACGTGTACAAATTTACGATCAGTGATATAGAACATGACAATAAGAAAATGGAACAATAAAAAATATATAATAATATTCTCGAACACGTAATCTTCATTGTTCGGTGTATGTATAAATATTAACTCTTCTAATTGACGCGTGTTATTCCTCGTGAAGATAGGACTTTACTTTATTCCCGAGAAAATGGGAGATTCTTCCGTACCTCGAACGGTTGTACTTCTTGAAGACGATGTCGCCATCGCTATGACGCCTCAGGGATTTCGAAATTTTTCGTATCAACGCTGATCTCACAACTTCGATCTCCTGATCCGAATAACTACGCATGCAATAAGACATAAGATTAATCGAGCTATAAAAGAAAAACAATTATATTCAAAAAGAGAATATTAAAGCTGCGTGGATTCTGGAGTATCGTGAAACGCGCGAGGATAATTGAATTAAGGAAAAGACTGTGTTCGATGAACTCGGTGGCTGATTCAGGAGCATTGAGATGGGGCAGAATTTCGGGAATTGAGAATGGGGCCAGAGGTCGAGAAAATACGAAATAGATTCGTGTAAACCGCTTTGGCCATAATCAGAAATACGCCGCACTACGTTCAGAAGCTGGAGGCAAGAAGAGAACCCAACGATTTGGGGGAAGGAGGCGCAAGAAGCAATGGCAGAAGGGAAAAGTAGTGGAATTGCCAAATGGTGAAAAGATGATTGGTGGATGTGATGAGATTAAAGTGAGAATAGGATGCTCAAAAAGACTGGGGCAGGTTCGAAAAGTTGAGTTTCGGTGAGATAGTGACACTGAGGAAGGCTTTGAAGGCTGAAAAATGTTGCGAATCTGTCGAGATACACGGCGTTAACTAAAGAAAAAACAGGGGAACGCTTCGGCAATATTGATAAAAACGGAAAAAAAGAAGTAGATAACGAAGCTGTAATCTGCGCAGAAATGAAAGTGAGAATTTAGGGAATATACGCAATATATAAGGAGGCGAGGAAAGAAATTGAAAAGAATGGGAAGTATAGATTAACAACTGGGCAGATGATTTGCGAGGACCCGAAATGACAGAGCTCTAATTATGAGGTTAATTGGAGACGCGGTGAGTGTGTGATTACGTAAGAGCATTCGACAGGTTGATAACGGAGAGTGTAAGCGACGAGGAAAGAGATTGAACGATCTGATTCCTATAATTGATTAGCGATTAATAATCTGGTTTACTGCTAATGGGAAAATGCATTTCCCAAAGGATAGAAGCAACAGTTCAAGGAGGAGTAATCTTTAAGCTATAGTTCTTATAAGAGCGTATAAAATAAAAGATGCTATTTATAAGCAGTTCTAAGCGCTGTGCTTTGGAAATAAATGTTTTGTTCCATTACAGCTGTAGAGCAAAAAGAATGTATCTTCTAATAAGGGAATTAAATTAGCACGACAGAAAGTAACTAGTTTATAATAATAATATTGATAATAATATGTAACTCCCGCGATGTAGCATTGCAATGATCGCTAGAATTACCGTTTTGCCGTGTCAGGAGTTCTCCAATTAAACCATTGTGGTTCAGACGTATCGTTGACTTTTTCCATCGTAAAGTACAAAGCAGTTTCCGCAGCTGTCGCCGCCAGCAGGACAGCCGACATTTTCATTAAATCTTCGTCGAACAACGAAAGATCGAGCTGTAAATTTTCGAGATTCGTTAATTGATTTGTCGCCATCGTCATCGGTCATGTCTTTCGTTCGAATCTAAAAAAATTGACCCCTGGTAAATTGATCGCGCAAAATTGGCATCTAGAAAAATTGTCTCCGGAATATTGGCCTCCCCGCAAAAGTTATACCCAAAATTAATAGAAGTGACGTCCAGGGACGGCTTTCGGGTAGGGACTTATCGCAAAACAAAATTTTATTGTGTTACCCCATCACCTTTAATTGAGGGGACAATTTTCCGGGTAACAATTTTCCAAGTCCCGTTATAATTTCGTTTACCATGTAACTTCCGCAGCAATAGGCCAGCTCAATTTCATTCGAATTCATGAATTGCGAACGATTGCATTTGGTTATATCGTAACACAGAATGGAATATGGATCGGGAAATACGATGTTCCAACGCAACGTTTGAAGAATATCCATCTCGCATTTCAGCAACAATTCCGTTTTTCCCTCGTACAGATTCATGGAGAACGATATCATCTTTTCTGCCTGAAATTCATCCGTCAAGGATAGAAAATAACATATTTTCATATATTTACTTTTAACGAAATAGCATTTGATATATTTTTTTAAATTCTCTGACCGACGGAACGCTGTAGGCGATGTGTTCTCTCTTTAGCGCGATCCACATAGCGGTCAGAGCGACCAATTGCAATTCCTTGACTTCTACCACTTTCGCATCGAGAAAGGTATCGAATAATTTGACCATTTGGTAAAGAAAAAATGACGGTAGAAACATGTGAGCCTGTGATCGAACAATGCAATCATTTTCATCAACGACAATCAAAATTAAGCACGTGTTATATAAATTAACATAAAAATGAGGAGAACTCACGTTCACTCGGATGAGAAATTTTAATATTATCTTTCTCTGCTCTGTCGTAATATTTCGTTGTCGAACGTTCCTCGAAATATTGGAAATTAACATTTCTTTTTCCAATTCGCACGTAATAAAATAATCGTCGTAAGGTAATTCGTATTCCCAATTGTAAAGAACCGAATCACTTGTTTTGACGGGTTCATCGTATTTCAGCATTGAACGCTTTTTGTGCAAAACTTTCACCTGTGAAGAAACAGACCAAAAAAAAAGAAAACAAATTCAAGTACGAAAATTGGCCATTCAAATTGTAGTAATTTAAAGATAATTAAAGAGGAAAAATTGATAGGGAAATTAAGGAAAATTCGTTTCTTTTTTTTCATCAACAATATATATTATTCGTTTGATAATTACCTTTTTGACTGTTGGTGGTGATGGTACATCAACCGGTGTGTAACGTGATTGAACGTTGTCAATAATTTTCCGGGGCGTAAGTTTATTCAATGTCTTATCGGTAACGGGATAACGAAGATATGTTTTGATCGGGGCGGTTTTTTCCGATGTTTCTTTCGATCTGCCGATTTCCCAGAATTCTTTGGCTTCGCTGTTCGCACTTTCATCCGTGTAAACCGTAAAACGCGATTTCAAGAATCCAATATCTTCGCGAATACCGGGACATTTCATCGGTACGATAATTTTCTCTTCTCCAGGCTCTACTCGACTGTCCGAATTTTTTCTTTTTTTTATCGCGCCCGTTGACGTTGCATTAGTTGCGCCATCGACGATTGCGTGCTTTCGAGAAATTGATATCTCTTCGTAGTATCTTTTTAATTCTTTGACAGTGCTGATGGAAGCCTCGGATTCTTTTACAATAAGATTTTCCTTGTCGTACTTGTACGCGATCGAATGCTGTTGTTTCGTTATAGATGTGACATTTTCCGCGAAACGGGCCGTCTTTTTAATAACATTTTTCGAGTTTATGGCGCTCGACGAGGAACGAAAGTCGCGCGACATGATCCGGCAGTTAACGCAACAATTTTTATTCGCGATATATCCCTTCGTCCGACGAATATGACGTTTACTTAAAGTTAAATCAATGATATTGTAATATCAATTGATCGATCGTTTTTTTTCAAATGACTTTATCAAACATTTAGAACAGAATAGAATCCCTTGAATCTTGAATAAACCGTTTAGTCCGATTCAACGTTATACACTCGATGTAAACACGACCGTTTGCTCTTGAAGTCGACAATACAATGACTCAACTCGACCATAATACCGTGGCTTTATATTCGTCGAGACGAACGAACTTATTTGTACGCATGTAAATTGAACAAAAGTATAATACATCGAGAAGGTGTCGTAGAATTTTTTGAGATATTATAGAGAGATGAAAGAAATTGAATTTTCATAAAGTTGAAGTTGCTGTACGCCTATACAATCAGCATCGTTATCAATTAAATTAGACGCGAATTTAATTTTTTTAAATTCATGCAAATTGAAAATTGCATTTTGTTTCGTGATAATTTTTACGCATTCACAAATTTTCCCCTATGATCAAGGGGCTTTTTTAATTTTCACGTCGTTACAGAGGTAATAATGTTTTCATGAAAAAAATGGCTTTTTAATGCAGTTATCAGGGATGGCCACCATTCGATAAAAATATATTTTAACTACTTTCATGACCGAATGATTATGGATTACTCACCCTATAGAAAATCATTATTTGTTGTAAGTGCATGATTTCTTCAGATACTTCATATTATTACAATATTATGAAGTATTGTCATTTTTCGGATTCATGTCTAAATATCACGTTGCAATTACTTTACGGATAACCCGAACAAACCGAACAAAACCCACTAAAATGGATGTGCAAATATACGCTGTGTAGTTTTCGCCTGCGATGTTATTATCAGTAATGTAATTGCAATGTCATGTTTAGACGTACCTATTTTTCCATCATAATTACATATAGTTACTAGGGGGGCTTCGCCTCCCTGCGCGCTTCGTCTGATAATCTTTAAATGTTTAGAGAGATTTAATTCAAAAAGTATTATAAACGCTTTTCCACCCGAATGTTACCCATCTATGACAAGTATGCTCAAACTGTTCCAAAACATCGGAAAATTACATTTTTTTTAAATCTCACGAATTTGTGTGTGTGCATGTACATATACTTATAGGAGTGGAAAATTTAAACCGCTGTAAATTCGAATTGGCTTTCGGGTTGAAATTTGCCACAGAAGTAAATCAGTAACGGCCTATTTTTTACCACTGTTTTTGTGACAATTGACAATTTTTGTTGGTGTTTTATAAGATTTTGAACATTTTTCAACAATTTCATTTTTGTGTGTTACAATACAATAGTCGTGCAATTTTCTATCTACCGGACTAAATATTTCTATACAATTAGATTATCACTATAGAATGTTCGCTACTAGATTTGAAGAAAATTGATCGAGGAGTTTTTAATTTAAAGAATTTTGGGTTCGTCAAAAAATCGATATGGGTGTTTTGTAAGAGTCTCTGTAAAACACCGTGAAATTTTTGGGCTATCGAACCAACACATTGTACATACATTAAAGGATATTGAATTTCAAGAAAATCGATCGAGGCATTCTAGATTTATGGAATTAGGAATTTAAAAAAAAATCGATACATCAAGCGATTGTTAAAGGGTCATACGCAGTCAAGATTAAAAAAAAAAATTTCTTTTTTCATCTTTGTAATGTACATATATTTAAGAATATACACAGAAAATTTCATGTCAATCCGACAATAATTGTCGGTTACACTCATATTTGTAAAGACGTCTCGCAGCGTTTGAAAATAGATGTTGAAAGTTCCAATACGTTTTTCTCAAAACTGTGTTTTTAAAGGCGGTGAGCAAGGTTCTTCGGAAACCGCTAAACCGATCAGTCTCAAATTTTTACACCAGCTTTACAAATATATTTTTTAGTGATTAATCGAAGGTTTTTTCCTCGCCGACAAATTTTTCATTTTATAAACAATTTAAGGCCAGCATTTTTTATCGAAAATCGAATTTTTTTTTAAGAAGCTCTCATTTTGTTCAAAATTAATATTTTGCTTATTCCTTCGATTCCTTATTAACGAAATCTTTTTTGTTTTGTTATTTTAAATAATTCAATCCAGAGACATCGTGCTCACCGCAAGAGGCCTTTTATAGAGGAGCTCCCAGAAATCGGCTAGAGCAGCTTTAAAAATGATTATTTTTACAAATAAAGAATATGAAAATAAAATTCAAAGTTACCACGATATGTATATACATTTTTTCGTTAATAAATTAAAATGTCTTTTCAGGAAAAACTCCTGACAAGTCGCTTTTTTCGGTTTCCTGACTGCGTATAACTGCTTAAGACTAGCTCGTGCAATTTGTGCTGAACTTTTTAGATTTTCCGATAACATTTTTTTCTGTAGATAGAAAATTATTGACGGATGTTTGGGGTCGAAATTCGCGAAAATCGATAACACCATTGGGACTTTATGAAATTTAAAATTATTCGAAAATTTTGGATTTTCAGAACGAGTAGGGAAAAAGCTGCAAATTCAAACTTGCAGTTGTTTCCTCGGAATATCACACAATCCACACAAAATTAATCAAGATATAGTTCTTCGTAAATGGGGCTTTGAGCATTTTGTGAAATTTCGAGAAAGCACTGTGCAAGTTTCAACTTGCGATTTTTTTTTCTCTTTAATTTCGCAGTCCGAAGTTTGCTTGATTGTCAATGCGCTTTACGAAAAATTTTAAATACCATAAATTTAGAACGCATATACCGATTTTTCCGAAATTCAATAACACATTTTTTTTTTATGGTAGCCAATTCGTGTGGGAAGTTTTTACCCGATAACTCAAAAATACAATAGTACGGGATCAGCAAATACCTATACCGATTTTTCGAAAAATTCGAAATTCCATACATTCGGAAAGCCCCCATCGATTTTCTCCTAATTCACTAGCGAACGGTATTTGATAATAATCTATTTGCGTAGAAAGTTTTAGTCTGATAGCACGAAAATTGCTCGAATTATGCTCTTTAGCGGTAACACCATTCTAGAGGCAGAAAAAAGGCCTAACTTTGACGATTTATTTTGGGAGTATGAAAAAAGAATAGGATTTCTTTTCATACGGTTTATTTAACATATATTGAAATATGAAAAAAACATGTTTATTATCATTTTGACAGAAAATGGTGGCAACAGAGCCCATTTTGAAAATCGTCTTTCACAAACTGGGAGGACGTATTACTTGAACACCATTACATGGATCGATTAAAATGTTGATGGTAGCTTCACAATTATATTTTCTATCGGAATACGTAGTCGTTTTTTGATTTAATGTCAACTTTTATTTTATAAACAATTTACAGCTTTTTTTGGCAAAAAATCGATTCATTTTTTCAAGAGTGCACCATTTCCACAAAATTTGATTAATAAAAACCCCCTGCGTAGTCCCATAGCTAATAGTATATAGATTATACAATTTTTTGGTTTTTTGTTTCGGGTCTTATACTTTGCGAGAAAACCGTCCTCCCCTGAAGGTGTTTTAAAAAAAGACGATTTTCAAGATGGGCTCTGCCGCCGTCATTTTTTATCAAAATGATAAAACGAAATATTTTTTTCATACTTCAATATGTGTTAAATAAACCCTCTGAAAAGAAATCCTATTCCTTTTTTCATACTCCGAAAATAAATCATCAAAGTTAGCCCTTTTTTCTGCCGCGAGAGTGGTGTTACTCCTTAACAGATATTTAAAAAAAAAATTCGAGATCGATAGACGGGAATTTTTTCAAAAATAGGCAACTCCGCTCACGTGCCAACTTTTGGCTCGAAGGCATTTTGAAGTTATGGACGTTTGATTTTTGCACAGCCTCATCGGCCATGTACGTCCTTTCAGAAATACATCGATTTGGAATTTTTTTATAAATCGGCTTTTTTTCAACATTTCGACACGATTTGAACGTATTGAAACCTGAAAAAAAATGTTTCTTCGAAAAACAAAGCTTCCATGGCCAAGCAATATAAAAAATCTGCGAGTTAGTTTCAATTTTTCAGCGCATCCTTGGTTATGACAATGTATAGGCGAATCATATTCAAAACAATAATTGAGCATCGACGAAAAAAAATATCGCGAAAAGATATTCTATATGTACTGTATTTGCGTAGAAACATCATAAACATATCAAGTAAAAACGCGCTGACTTTGTTCTGAAAGCCTATTCAAATTAATTGGAACCCCGTTGTGCATTTTCAAGTTTATTTTGGGCAATTTGTTCGAGTTTTTTATTCGCTTTTTACGAATTAGAAGCCTTTGTCTCTTAGACGCCAGATGCTCGGTGCCGAGTGTTAAAAAACTAAAAAATACTCCGACTATTATGACAATTACCAGAGGAAGAATGTCACCTATTTCCACAGTCTTCCAGTCGTTGTCATGCTGCAACGAGTAAATATTTCGTGACGAGTTGTTTTTCACCTACGATTTAAAACAAACAAAAATGTAATGATTAAGAAAAATTGTATTTTACATCGTTCGTTGTGAGCATCCATTCGGGATGTAGCAAACGTTGAAGTAGTCCACTGTCACGAATCAACAGTATGCTGCGACATAAACAAATTACATTTTTTCTTTCGTATAAAAAAACAAAATATTTATCATAAATTTGCCGATACTTATTTAATTTATCAATTTTGTTTTACGACCAAACTCACTTGGCATTAATAATTCCTCTGTAGGGACTGCGGGATCTAACGGCCAATGCAATTGAAATTTGCATTATCGTGTCCAACGGTTCAAGTATACAATTGATCATTGGTTGCAACTGCGACACTGTGGTGTCCAATGCCATAAAGGCGTAGTTCTCTTCCTCGCAAACTTTATTCAGTCCTTCGTAATAATTTTTTGGCAATTCGCGCTCTTTGATCAGCAGTTCGTCGAACATTACTCGAAGAATTTTGTCCGTCGTGTTCTGTATAGCGATATAGTGAATCCGATAATAAGTTTAGGTATGAAGAGCCGATGCGAAGTAGCAATTTAATTTTCGTAGTTCAGAAGGGTCACTATGTTCGCCGGGGCGCGCGCCAAGGGGAACGCATGACGCGGGGCGGGCAACGTGCGAGGCGGATTCTGCTTTGGCATTTACTTCAACCGCAAAAAGCTTAGTGATATTGAGGCAGTCTTATAGTCTAAACGTGGATATTTTTCGAGGTGTGAAAAAAAAATTCATAGGTACTGTAAAATATTGCAACACCGGTCTTTTTTCCACTTATTTATTGATACTTCCAGGTACTCTGCAAATTTTGTCGAATACAATAATAATAAATTAAGAGTGCTACGCCGTTTCAAGTCGCCATGATTTCATGGCGACTGTGACCATAATTCCGGACGTTCTACTCATCCGAAACAAAAAAAGACCAAAAAGATTATTCATCAGTACGAAATTTTAGAGGTTCGTGCGATACCCATACTTCTCCTGATTAATAATCTTATTCGTTTTTTTTTTTCAGATGAGTAAAACGTCTGGAATCATGGCGAATTGAAGCCGTGTAGAACGCTAATTTTTTTTTTATTCTACTCGAAAAAATTTGCAGAGCACCTGCAAGTATTGATAAATAAGTGGAAAAATGACCGATGTTGAAATATTTACGCACGTATGAATTTGGTTTTTTTAAACCTCGAAAAAAATCCTCGCTTGGACGAGAAGGCTGCCTCAAGGGCGGAGATAGGTTTAGGACTACGTTTTTTAGGGATTCTCATGATTTTTTTTGGCAAGAAAGTAATATATATAATGTATATAAGTAATGTATATATAATTGAAAATTTGAGAACATTTTATACGTGTATTCGATAAATATATTAACTTTTTTGAAGTATTTTCTCGGAAAATATGGGTTGCTAAAAAATGCTATTTTCCATTTCTTCCGAGGTGTTTTTTTAGAAGTGTTTAAACAAAAAAGCATTATTTTTTAAATTATGCTCTTTTGTTTAAGTACCTCCAGCGAATGCAATTTTCAATTTTTGGTGGGAAAGTTAGGGTCATTTAGAAGAAAGACATGTCCTTAAAGTAAATTTGAAAACCTATTGATTTCAGATAAAAACTGTGACCTCCAGAATGTACACAAATAGCTACGTCTAATGGTGACCTCCGATGGGTGGCGGTCCATATTTTCCGAGAAAACACTTAAAAAAAATTACGATATTTATTTGAATATATGAATAAAATGTTCTCAAAGTTTCAATAAATTATATACATTACTTTCTTACCAAAGAAATTCATAAAAATCACTAAAAAAACGTAGCCCTAACCTATCTCCCTCCTCAACCCTCATGTACACGCCCGGGTACCCGGGTAAAATTCTCAAATGATTCAGGTCGCTTGCAGGGGATTTCAGTAATTTCTGTGTATCTTCGCTCTACCTAGTGAGCCTCCTAAGCTGTATAGAAACGCGACTATATTAATTTAGAAAGGAAAACACGCACGTCGATTGAGTACCTGAAAAAGGCTGTAATCGGCCGAATTACCGACCACTCCAAATCTGTAAGTACCGTCCTGTAAAAGGCCCTCCATAGTTGTGAACGGTAGTACGAAATTTTTAATTGTCAATGAACTTATTAGCGCTGCCGAATACGCGGCTAGAACGACGACACTCGTGAGATGTATCGCAAGATGAACAATTCGAATCGGATCCAACGAGGACTGATTCATTCCTGAACAAAATGTTCATTTCTTCCAAAATTAGGAGCAATCAAATATAATTGGAAATTAGAAAAAAGAAAGAAGAAATTATATCATTTACCTTGACTACAAAAAGCCCCGAAAACCGCTAGGATGATATCGGCGAAACTCGAGGGCGAATTCTCTACGTCATTCTTATTGGTCGATATAATCGGTACGATCGATTTAACGAGAGCAATTGTGGCGCTCGTAACGACAATTAATACACCAATGGAACTCCATATTCCCGAATGAAATGGGGCTATGTAGGCTTTCCACTTGAGTGACAACGAAGAAGGTCTTTTAATGTATGTCCGAAATCTGTCAATGCATTTGTTTTATTTTTATTTTTTATTGCATATACGACATGAATTATTCGCGAATTTTTCAATTACATTCGGAAAACATAGAGCGTGAAATGGTAGTAAGATAAAGTTAGTAATTGGATGGTGCGGAAATAAAATGTCGATTTTAAAATGTAATTGGAAAATTCTTTCATCACCGATTTCAATATCCCGCGTACTTTGTTGAATAAACCGGTGTCGTAAAGTCCATTGCCTCGAGACGATTGCCGGTTATTACGAGCTGTGCCGCTACGATGTCGACCAAATGACTAGTCAATAACCCTACGGTACCGGTCAACGTGCCATTCTCCAAAGCGTAACCGAAACTTTCTGATTCGATATAGGTAATTCTGAGAATTGAAAAATAAATGAATCGATCTATCGTCTGCTTATTGACAACTTAATCAATTGTTTCGCGAACACGTTTTGACGTTTGGTCTTGAAAGAAAAAAAATTTACGTTTCCCTTTGCCACTGTATTTTAATCGTTGCCCCTTGCGATACCATTTTATACGCAAAATGAAAAGTGTAATCTATATCTCGAGCACTCGATAATTAATCGTTAATATTCTTTTCGATGTCAGCCTCAATGTAATTTTTTAAATTTTCCCTATTAATTGTTACAAAAACTGCCCAAAACGAGCCACAAGTTCGTCGAGTAGAATTAAATTATCTTTCGATGATGTTGCGCCAAATTTCGCAACGTTCTATCGGGAGCATTAGTCGCGAATGGATTTTACGTCGTCCTTGTAAGAGATCGTACTCCGAGAGACGCAGGCGAAAAGGTGATGGTACGAAAACAGACATTTTTGAGGAGAGATCGGCAGCGAGTCAGGAAGAATATTTTCGAAAAGAGACTGCGCGACAATTGAAAAAGATCAAGGAGGAACAGAAACGACGAGACGGGAAAATTAAGAAGGATTTACACGATAGGAACGTGGATGACAGTCACGACAGTGATACTAAAAAATGAATCATCGTCGGGACATTTTGAAATGGTCGTTTTACGCTGAGCATGCAAATTATGATTTTCTTCGAGGATTAAAAGCTGAAGCTTCGCTAAACTTTCAAAAGGTGCAAAAAACGGCTTATTTAGCTTTCTGGGCAAAATATTTATTTCCAGTAACAGTTAAAAAATGGAATTTCATTTTTTATCGTTTAATTATTGTTTTCCTTTAATCACAAACGTTACATTGGATTTTTAGTAAAAATTTGTACTCCGAAACGAATATATTTAAAAAATTTGATATTATAATTGTAGTTTTACTTCCTCATTACGGAAACTCGTGTTCGTAAAAAAATAATTGCTTTTCGAGCTTTTCATACTACACTGTATAAAATATCCCAAATAGTCAAAAATAATATTTACAAAAAGTGTCTGTTCGTATGTATGCGAGTAGACAGGGTAAAAAGTCAAATGATGGCTATAACTTGAGAACGACTTTACCGATCTTGCTCAAACTTTTAAAATATCTTGAGCATCAATTTCCTTTTGTTTGTTTACGGAAAATTTTATAACGGATGTAGAATTTTACGCGATATTGGCTCATCGAAAAATGTTTGCGGCTGCTCTAACTTCCGTAAATGTCGAGATATCGATATAAATTTTATTTTATCAACGGATCATCATTAAAGTACGGTTGGTATTGAATTTGACTAAAATCGGTCAAAGCGTTTGATTGTTATACATTTTCGAATTTTTCGAATAATGTCTGTGGTCACTCAAACTTCCGCAAATTTTGAGATATCCGGCTACATTTTTTGACACGAATGCGGTATTATTATCGATGGATGGTTGACATTGAATCATTCTAACTTCCGCAATTTTTAAGATACAGAACGCCATTTTTTTACATAAATGGAATATCATCAAATGATATCTTGTATTGAATTCATGGGAAATCGGTGGAAGGTTATTAGATTTTTAGATACGTTTAATTCTGTTTGATTTCTTTTTTAAAAAAGTTCGTGATTATCGAAATCAGAAAAAAAGCGTGTATACTGGAAACTTGCACGTTGCTTCTTTACGACTTTCTCTCGTTCACAAAGCTACCTCTGCAAGGAAGCAAAAATTGAAAAGCTAACTTGCTCATCATAGATGGTGAAACAGTGAGTGAGATGAAAGTAATGATTTTCGAGTTTCTAATTTGGACGGTTATTTGTGTCGATGTAATTGGAACGTTTGGGCATTGAACACATCTGACTTTTTAATACACATAACTTACGTGCAATTCATACTTTCTTCCAGCAATTCAATTATACCACCGAAGAAGCCACCGAGACCGATCATTTTTCCATCGACATCGCGGACGATTAATGATTCAGGTGGATCCTGCAAAAAGCAGAATAATTATTTAAGCCAGAGAAACAAAAAAAACGTCGCCGATTAAAACACAGCTCACGTGAACGGACGTAACCCGAATCATTTGACCGAAAAGATCATTTCTCCTCTGATACAATCCCAATCTGGGTGTTTTAATTCCATTAATAGAATCCCAACTACCGAATATCGCGTCTCTTATCTCCTTCTCACGATCGACCTGATATATCTCAGTTATAATGTCACGTGACTCGTTTGCGCGACGCTGAGCGATCATGAACGTACAATCGAATGGCACATAGATATCCTTGAAGAAATCATTTATCGTCGTTTCGTCGCGAAAGAAAATCAGCCAAGTTGGATAAGCCATGTCTATCCAGCCGGTGATCTGCTGTTGACACGTGTTATTTATTGTTTATATCTTTGCCACGGTGATCAAATCTTTACATCGATAGTTTGTGAACTTGTCGTTAAAACAAATATAAAAATAACAACAACAACAACAAAAGTCCCGTAATTGTTTAAAATGGAAATCGATTATTTACCGCGGCAAAGTCACGCTTAACGTCCTCGGAATCGTTTAGCAGAACAAAAAGTGGTCTCTTTATATGAAAATAACTGACTCCAACCTGCAACATTTCAATATTGACGAATATAAATTAAATGAAATTGCGAACTCGCGTGAAACTAGAAAAAAAAGAAGAAAAAAAAAGTACTCGCTTACGCGTGTTGAAAATGTACGGAAATCCATTGTTGTCGTACGAATGTGACGCCCACTGAGATAAGCTTGAAGCTTCAGAAGCGCCATACCTTCTTTCAAGCCTATGTTTTTTTCGAATTAACAGAATCAATAAAATGCCGTAAACAAATTATAGATGTGTAAAGTCTCATTGTTAAACTAAATTAAAAAAAAACTATTATTACGAGTTTGATGCTAAACTATGCTCATTGTTAAACTAAATTAAAAAAAAACTATTATTACGAGTTTGATGCTATAATGGATTAAGAAATAAATTTGTAGGTTAAATGATAGAAAATTGACAATGAAAATGGATTTATTCTGCGAAGATGTTTAATTGTGAAAGGCATACCTTGAGTTTCGATGGGATTGTTCGTAGCGTGCAGCAATATGATACACGTGTTATTAAAATAATCGTGAATACCATGTATTATGCCTTGATAAACAGAAACCGGTCGTATCAATTGGGTATGGCCAGTTCGAGCGATTGTCAGAGCCCAAGTTAAAAGTAGTGCTTTACGGAACATTTTTTGCTTTTTTTCTTCTAAAAAAAAACGACTAATCCGATGCTTTCAGCGGAAACGATAATTTCCCGAAGAATGCGAAACTCTTTCATTGTGGGAGGGACATTATCGGATGACACGGTCAAACTGATTGACATTTTTATTTTCCAGCACTCGCGCGCATTTTTCTTGTCTTCTTTTTCTTAATCACATCGTACGTTAAATGGGCGATAAACGCATCTGATAATGTTGAGATAGACGATTTATGGATGTTGTATCGCGAGGATCACGATTGCCAAGTCGACAATGTGAAACGGAAACGTTTTTAAGGATTTCGTTATGAGATAATCGTTTACAGGCGTGAAGGAAAAAAAGGTCGCTCTATCGGAGCTTTTACGTATGTATAGTAAACATGTAATCAAAAGTGATGATAAAGATCGAATCGAATCCGAGGGACTTTCCTCAGCGAACTAGAACTTCCTTTTTACGAGCCCATCGACGTTTCATCCGCGAGTTATTCGACGAACGTGAACGATGTTTGATCAACTACGTGAAAATATCGTTTTTGTTTTTTTTTATCATTTCGCGATCGTACGAACATATGGAGATCAGTTTACCTGCATTGAAGGTGCTCGTTCGCGGACGTACACTATTTTTTCCTCGCATTTAACATCAATGAGTATCGAGGATTATTGGACAATGTATGAGAACCGCTGAACATTGCATACAGTTTCGTTCCAACGATGCTCAATGGTTCGCATGTAAATAATTGAACGACTTTCGTGGTGCACGCTAGTCACGCTACACATTTTTTTTTACATTTGTGTAATTCCAGTTGAGGCGTATAATATGTTCATCGTCTTCCTTTAATATTCACGTTGCATGATCCGAATCTAATGAGAAATTTAAAAGATCGCTCCTTGTGTTTTAATCCATCTTTTCTCACTCAACCTTTGTTCAGTTCCGGTAGAGTTTCTTTGAATCAATTGCCGACACTTTTTGCTCCTTCGTAGAGAAAGCTTTCTTTTCATGGTAGAAGATCAATTTTTTTAAATGTCAATGCGTTTAAAATGTTGCAAAACGTGGAAAATTATACTTAGAAAAAATGTCAGGATAGATGTGCGTGCGTATAAATAGGGGTGAAAAATTGAAACCGCTGTAACTTCGAACTGGCTTAAGCTTTCGGGCTCAAATTTAGCACTCAAGTAAATCAGTATTGGCCCTTCGTTCACGATGATTTTTGTGACAATTGAAAAATTATTTTGTATTTTATAAGCTTTTTAAAATATACATAAAAGTGTGTTAAGAGCATAACCCATGCAATTTTCGAGCTATCCAGATGTAACTTTTTACACAAATAGATTATTATAAAATACAGTTCGCCATTAAATTTGGAGATAATCAATCCAGGCGTTCCAAAGTTACAGAATTTCGAATTTTTTTGAGAAATCGCTATACTTGTTTGTTTAGGCTCTGGTTCGTGTTATTTTTGGACTATGAAGCCAAAACTTTGTATGTCGATTGGGTACTATTAAAGGATATTTCGTATCAAATTTGGATAAAGTCGATTCGGGGGTTTCGAATTTATGAAACTTAGAATTTTTCAAAAAATTGATATAATATTTGTTAAGACTCTAGTTTGTGTCGACTTTGGGCTATCGAGTCAAAATTCAGAACACCGATTTATGGGATTTTTAAATATAAAAAAGATCGACATCTATTTATTAAGACACTAGTTCGTGTAACATGTACAGAACTTTTTAAATTTTCGTGTAAAATGTTGTAGATAGATGGAATATCATTAAGCAATGATTGAGTGGATATGTAAAATTCACAATAGTTCGAAAAATTTCAGTTTTTCAATGCATGCATGGAAACAAACTGCAAGTTTAAACTTGCTAGTTGCTTCCTCAAAATTTCACACATCCCTTAAGGGAGTCTTCTAGTCCATACGAGTGTTTTTTTTTGAGGTTTAAAAAAATAATTCACAGATACTATTAAATATTGTATTTCAACACCGGTCTTTTTTCCACTTATTTACTAATACTTGCAGGTGTTCTGCACATTTTTTCAAGTACAATAAAAATAAATTAACTGTGGTACGCGGTTTCAAGGCACCATGATTCCATGGCGCCTGTGACCATGATTCCATAGCGACTGTGACCATGATTCCATGGCGACTGTGACCATGATTCCAGACGTTCTACTCATCTGAAACACAAAAACCAAAAACTTTATTGATCAGTACAAGTACAAATTTTGAAGAACAAAAATTGACAAAATGGCCACCTTCTAAACAATGTGTACGGATTTTCCATTTGTTTAAATCTTCGAACAACCATAAAAAATAATTCGTAATTTTTTCTTCGAAATTTTAGAGGTTAGTGTGCTGGCCATAGCTGTACTGATAATAATCTTTTTGTTTTTTTTTTTTCAGATGAGTGGAACGTCTAGAATCATGGTCATAGTCGCCATGGTTTGATGGTGACTTGAAGCCGCGTACCACCCTTAATTTATTTTTATTGTACTTGAAAAAATATCGCCCTTAATATATTTTTATTGTACTCGAAAAAAATCGCACAGTACCTGCGACTATCAATAAATAAGTGGAAAAAAGACCGATGCTGGAATATTTAACAGTATCTATGAATTTTTTTTTTTAGGCTCGAAAAAAATCTTCGGTTAGACTAGAAGACTGCCTTAAAGCTTCCTACATAAGGAAGCCAAAATTGCGATAGGTATAGTTCTTCATAGAGGAAGTAACTTACAAATTTCAAATTGCAGCTTGTTTAAAATTCATTTTTTTTTCATTCGCCATGTTATCAAGAGACGCGGCAGCGTCTTGACGCCAAGTATAAAAAAGAAGTTTTTAAACGTGCCGATGTATCTATACAGTAAGGTGGCCTGAAAACCGTTATATTCAAACTCTAAATCGACTTCACGCGCAAACGCGTCAAGTTACAACAAATCTGACGACATTTTTCCGATGTAATGTTATTTTTTTTTTTCGAATGTATTTAGATTTATTTAGATCCATCCACGCATTGCTGAGATATCGTAATATTGCCATGATTTTTCACGCAACTTTTCTCATCTCAAATGTTCTTCTCCCGTGTTTTCGACAAAGGGGCATATGTGCCTAGTACAGCATATCAAGAGACGCGGCAGCGTCTTGACGCCAAGTATTAAAAAGAAGTTTTTAAACGTGCCGATGTATCTATACAGTAAGGTGGCCTGAAAACCGTTATATTCAAACTCTTAATCGACTTCACGCGCAAACGCGTCAAGTTATAACAAATCTGACGACATTTTTCCGATATAATGTTATTTTTTTCTTTCGAATGTATTTAGATTTATTTAGATCCATGCATGCATTGTTGAGATATCGTAATATTGCCATGATTTTTCACGCAACTTTTCTCGTCTCAAATGTTCTTCTCCCGTGTTTTCGACAAAGGGGCATATGTGCCTAGTACAGCATATAGCTTATACGCTCTTTCATACAAATCTCATCTCAAGAATTCTTCTCCCGTGTTTTAGACAAAGGTGCATATGTGCCTAGTACAGCATATAGCTTGTACGCCCTTTCATACGAATCACAGAAAAACGATATATATATCACATATGTTCGATGCGAGCTCGTGGTTCTCTTCACTACGAAGCTGCGCGGTCTCCTTGCGCGTACGTGCTTACGTCATCAGTTGAGTTGATGGGGCCGTCGCAGTGTGCGAGAGAGAGAGAGAGAGAGAGAGAGAGAGAGAGAGAGAGAGAGAGAGAGAGAGAGAGAGAGAGAGAGAGAGAGAGAGAGAAAGAGAGAGAGGAAGTGCACGTGGAGTTGTCAGCTGTGTACTTTTATACCGACAACTATCGGTGTCGTTAGCGAGCGATAGCCAATTCCAAGAAAGATTCTAGCGGATAGGCGCGACTCTGATAGGCTATTTCGGTTTTGCGTCAGATGCTAAGTTGATGCGCCTGGTACAGAATCGCAAC
This sequence comes from Oxytorus armatus, assembly GCA_958009045.1. Classification (NCBI taxonomy): domain Eukaryota; kingdom Metazoa; phylum Arthropoda; class Insecta; order Hymenoptera; family Ichneumonidae; genus Oxytorus; species Oxytorus armatus. The sequence continues at coordinate 5,020,598 of OY253749.1, read as the reverse complement.
CCTGGGACTAAATTCCGTACTTGTCTACCGACAACTATCGGTGTCGTTAACGAACGACAGCCAATTGCAAGGAAGAATCCAGCGGAAAGGCGCGACTCTCATAGGCTATCGCTCGCTAACGACACCGATAGTTGTCGGTAGATAAGTACGGAATTCAGCCCCTGGGTATTTTTGTTTTCGCGTGTGCATTAGTTGATTTTTTAATAAAAAAAAAGTTTCGTGCTACATTTGAAATGAAGTCAATAACGGGCATGATACTGGTAATTGCGTAGACGCATAGCCGAGTCTCTGTCAGCGTTGATTTTGTGTGGGCAACGAGTACGTGTCAGCTGTCAGGTGAGAAAATTATGCATTTAATAAAAAATATAAATACTAAATTTACGAGGTTGGGAATAAAATAACTTTAATCGGTCTAACCGACAAATAATAAAAATACATTATTTTTTGCATAGTCAATTCAGTTCAACGGGGTTGTTTGAACTTTCGGATAAGTTGAAAATGGAATAATGTTTGTATTCATGAAGTGTAAATTATTATTGCGTAAAGATAAGGTACTGCGTAAATGAGTATAACTTCTGTGCATGAATTTCGTTAAAAAAATTCCTACACTCAAACCCGAAAGAATTTTCTCAAAAAGGTAATGAGATTTTGTACAGCCAATTCAGTTCATCGGGGCACTTTGAAGTTTAGGATAAGTTCAGAATGGAATAATGTTTGCACCTAAAAACTATAAACTATTACTGTGTGAAGATAAGGTACTGCGTAAATGAGTGTAACTTCTGTGCATGAATTTCAATTGAAAACTCCTACACTCAGACCCGAAACAATTTTCTTAAAAAATTAATGCGATTTTGCACAGCTAATTCCGTTCATCGAGGCAGTTTGAACTTTAGGATAAGTTTAAAATGGAATAATGTTTGCAGGTATGAAGTATAAATTATTACTGCGTAAAGATAAGGTACTGCGTAAATGAGTATAACTTCTGTGCATGAATTTCAATTTAAAAATCCCTACACTCAGACCCGAAAGAATTTTCTTTAAAAGATAATGAGATTTCGCAAAGCCAATTTCCAGTTCATCTGGGCAGTTTGAACTTTAAGATAAGTTGAAAATGGAATAATGTTTGCATTCATGAAGTGTAAATTATTACTGCGTAAAGATAAGGTACTGCGTAAATGATTGTAACCTCTGTGCATAAATTTCAATTAAAAAATTCCTACACTCAGACCCGAAGTAATTTTCTTAAAAAAATAATGCAATTTTACACAGCTAATTTAGTTCATCGGGGCAGTTTGAACTTTAGAATAAGTTCAACATGGAATAATGTTTGCATGTATGAAGTGTAAATTATTACTGCATAAATATTAGGTACTGCGTAAATGACTATAACTTCTGCGCATGTATTTCAATTGAAAAATTCCTGCACTCAGATCCGAAAGAATTATTTTAAAAAGATAATGAGATTTTGCAAAGTCAATTCAGTTCATTGGAGCAGTTTGAACTTTAGGATAAATTGAAAATTGAATAATATTTGCAACCATCAACTGTAAATTATTACTGCTTAAAGATAAGGTGTACCATAAATGAGTATAACTTCTGCGCATTACTTTCAAATAAAAAATTCCTACAGTTAGGCCGAACTTCATTATATCAATGGTGGTTATGATACAGCGATTCAGAATTTTTCATCGCAGTAAAATGTGCAACGGTATCATAATGCATCCATGCTGAATTTTTCATCGCAGCAATGTTGCATATGATAGAGCGATTCAAGATTTTTCAGTACATTCATAGTTCATAACAGGAAGGGAGTTGAATTAATTACAGTTGTGGAAATCGATATATCACAATATAAACGTTTATTATTAAAAATGTTGATTCAATGCTGGACTTCTATCAGGTCTTTCAAAAAAAAAGTGAAATCTCCATTAAAAACTAAAAAAGTTAAAAATGGACGCCAAGTAATGAGAAAATGCGCCCAATCTAGAAAGAAAAAACTTACGACTTTAAAAATCGTTTTCTGATATCTAATAAAAAGTGAAAAGAAATCATTTCATAAATTCGCCAAGTAAACTAGTACTCCTTCCGCCAATCAACCTGCCCCCTTTTGTGCGGTATGCCCCAGAATTCTACTGAACATGCTGTACAAAAACTTGGCGTGCATGGTTAAGAACAATAAGCTCGGCGAAGGGGCTCCCGACTCGTTATACCCACAGTAGATTCAACCGGATCTAACGCGGTCATTTGTGTGAACATCAATCGAAACCACCTTGTGTCCAGCTCCTACGTGTACGAGAGAAATACCGTCGTAAGTGATCTCGGTATACCGAGAGAGAGCGTGAGATGGCGTAGCTGACAATGAGTTGGATCGGCGCGGCGGCATCATCGAAGTTGGGTACGAAAGGATTGAATGGCGTTATACATGGAAGGTTGGCATCGGCTCAATACTCTTTTTGAGACGTTTTATGTTTCATTCTGAATATTTAAAAACATTTTTCACTCTAATCATATTATGGTGTAATACCGTTATACATATTGATACCGAACAAAAATATTGCGACCACTGCGTTCTATTTTTCTAATAACAACATTTGATTATTGGTTTATTCCGACTGCTTGGGCCAACAATATACAAGAAAAAGGTATTAAATCGTCATTATCCGCTTGAAAACATCCGAATAGTTGAATTGTATCGAACAAATTCAAGACTGCTGTTAGGTATTCGCCATTATCCCATTCTCCCATAATAAATCTTTTGATAGATATGGCAAAGTGAATAATCGGTTGTTGTCATGAAATTTTAATTTCTTTGGTGATGGTATGATTTCCAAGGCGTTACATTTTGGTGACATGTTCCAATTTGACATAAACTGAACGCTTATATCACCATATCCGAGAAAAAAATATGTTGGAACATTGAATAAATTGATTTCTCACTAAACGAGTCGTTGTTTGTTCGGAAAGAACACCGGGCCGTCTGTCACGCCTGGATCTTCCCGGGGTTATTTGTCTTAACCATGCATGTCAAGTTTTTGTACAGCATGTTCAGTAGACTTCTGTGGCATACCGCACAAAAGGGGCAGGTTGATTGGCGGAAGGAATACGAGTTTACTTGGCGAATTTATGAAATGATTTCTTTTCACTTTTTATTAGATATCAGAAAACGATTTTTAAAGTCGTAAGTTTTTTCTTTCTAGATTGGGCGCATTTTCTGATTACTTGGCGTCCATTTTTAACTTTTTAAGTTTTTAATGGAGTATATGTATACGCCACGTAATTATATACATAAATCCATTTAGTCGTTCTATAAACGCTTTACGCACGATCGATCGTCATTTGCCATTCGCCAAAGAGCCTTGAGCTCAAAGAGACGTTTCAATTTTGCAATGCTTCAAATTTCATCGCTATCGGGAATGAAAAAACGTTGAGTGAGATCGATGGCTTCTCGACAATACTCAATTGCAACATGGGCTTTTATTAGCATCGATAATTATTTTATAATTTAAAAAAAAATAGCTGCCAGTGAACGGTGATCGAACGGCAAGAAATTAATTTCTCCGTTAAGCATTTGTTTGATAAACATGGCAATGATCGTTAAATCGGTAACGCATATCGGAAGAAAGAAACTTTCGTAACTCGCTCTCGTCGCTTTGACCGTTTTCACGAAATCATCAAGCTCTATTCGCATTTTACTTGTGTACATGGAAAATTGTGAATTTTTTTTTCTAACCATTACCGCATCATGTTATCGTTCTTTTATTTATCGATTTTATTCGTATCACTCGCCAACGTCGGTGAGCTTTCGGTGACGCTGAGAAATGTAATTGCTGCGGATCGAAAGCGAATAACGACGAGTAAGGTGAAACACGAATTATTTTTTCCTACGACAGAACAAACGAGAACGAAATATCGTCGGATCAATGAGAAATATTCGATAAACAATTCGAGAAACGTCTCAAAATCAAATAGTTTCAAAATACTTGAGCGTAAATCGGGGCTCAAAACTGCAAAAACTGCTCTAATTTTGCGGGAAACAGACGTACAAAAATGAATTCAAACGGTGCTAATGAAATTCGCGATAATGAAGGACGAGTGAATGTAAAAAATAAACGAGAGAAGCCAATCGACGACATTCAGCAACAGAGAGCGTCGGTGAAACGAAAGAAAGAAGGTCAAATTGTGGAAGACGACGTCTCGAGGAATACGTCGAGAGAATACTTTATTTCAAGAATGAAAAAGCAATATGTCGCGAATAACAAGCAACGAATCGAGGCCCTTAATGTTTCATGCACAACGTCAGTCACGAATGGATGTTTGTTATCGTTGGGAAGCTTATTTCGCGTACCAAGAGTGTGAAAAGTTGCAAATTGTTCGGGTGGAAAGAGGATTATGACCAGCACTCGTGAAGAATATGGACCATCTTCGGGTAGAGTAAGCCTTCGTGTAGGCCAATAAAATGTCCAGGTTTCACTGTAGCGGATTTTACTTCCACATAGAGGAAGCTTTTGTTTTCATGAAACATTTTTTTTCCTCAATTTTTAATGCCAATGCGCTCGAAATGTGTGATAACGTCGGAAAAACATATTGACATAAAATGTATTTGCGCGTGTATGTAGGATGAGGTTGCATAAATCAAAGTTCTATAACTCTGAAATGGTTTAAGTCAGTCTTCTAATCTAAACGAGGATTTTTTTCGAGGTTTCAAACAAAAATTCATAGGTAATATTAAATATTTTGACAACGGTCTTTTTTCCACTTATTTATAGAAACTTGCGGGTACTCTGCAAATTTTTTCAAGTCCAATTACAGTAAAGTAAGAGTGCTACGCGGTTTCATGTCGCCATGATTCTATGGCGACTTGAAACCGCGCACCACTGTGACCATGGTTCCAGACGTTCAATTTATCTGAAACAAAAAAACCAAAAAGATTATTGATCAGTACAAGTGTGGCTGTCGCATGAGCCTCTGAAATTTCGAAAAAAAAACATTTTCATGGTTGTTCAAAGATTTTTAAAAAGTTCGAAAATCCGTACACATTGTTTAGAAGGTCGCCGCTCCGTGAATTTTTTTTTCTTCGAAATTCCAGAGGTTCATGCGACAGCAATACTTGTACTGATCAATAATCTTTTTGGTTTTTTTGTTTCAGATGAGTGGAACGTCTGGAATCATGGTCACATTCGGCATGGCATCATGGCGACTTGAAACCGAGTAGCACCTTTAATTAATTCTTATCCTACTCGAAAAATTTGCAGAGCACTTGCAAGTATCAATAAATATGATGTTGAAATACGTGTACATTTTATATAGTACGTGTGTATTTTTTTTAAACCTGCAAAACAATCCTCGTTTAGACTAAAAGACTGTCTTAATCGATCAGGCCGGAATTTTGTAGACAAGCGAAACTGCCAAACCCCTCTATCTGATATTATTTTCATTTAAATTGAACAACTCTTTTGTATTTTACACTATTTTGGATTTTCTCCAATATGTCTGGCGAGAGACATTTTTGAAAAGGCATAACGTAAGAAATTTCTGAGCTATCAGGCTCAAAACTTTTTGAATGGATTACCATTAAATACTATTCGCTACGGAATTTTGAGAAAATCGATCGAGGCGTTCGAAAGTTATGGCATTTTGAATTTTTTCGAAATATCGGTACAGCTATTCCTTAAGGCTTTAACTCGCCCAATTTTTGGGTTACATGATCATAAATCCCGCTACGAATGCGACACCATCATAAGATATTTGGAAAATATCGGTATCATCGTTCAAAATTATTCTTTCAATTTTTCGAAAAACAATTATTCGAAACCAAACGACCTTCACGCCATGAAATTATAAAGGGACAAAACCGTGTCAATTGAAACTTGAATATTACTCGTAGTTCTTCATCACTATGGCCCATACAGAAAGCTTTCTCCATGAGGGAGTCGAAATTAAAAAAGCCGTTTGCTCGTGGAGGAAAATTTTGTAAATGAACAAACAATGAAAAGCGAACTATGTGCACATTTAAATTTACACCATTTTTTTTAATAGATTTGTATAAAAATAGTTTGAAAGCATACAAATAAAAATATTGTTGACTAAAACAAAACGCATTTAAGCTGATGACGTCAACGATGTCGTCACTCTGACGGAAAAAGTAATCGACATGAAGGTAAAATAATCTCGACGTGCCTACAGGCAGGTGTCGCGCCATCTGTCTGTAGGACAGTCAGGTGTTTACCGTCAGAGATTGACGTAGCTCCGTCAGCGCGAAACGAATCTAGTTTACCGGCTGCTGCCACCACCGGTAAAACACTTACAGTTAATGTTTAATTCCCAAAAGTGATGTGGAACATATGTCGATGTGCCGAACCCTCTTAGGAAAAAACCGTAGATCCCGTCGCTAATGACCGTGGTCTTTGCCGCGAAGTTATATAACCGCAAAAATAGCGTTTGAGGGAGTCTTCTAGTCTAAACGAGGATTTCTTTCGAGGTTTAAATAAAGAAAATTCATAGGCACTATTAAATATTTTAACATTGGTCTTTTCTCCATTTATTTATTGATACTTGCAGGTATATTGCGAATTTTTTCGAGTGCAATAACAATAAGATAAGGGTGCTACGCGGTTTCAAGTCGCCATTATTCAATCGCGACTGTGACCATAATTCCAGACGTTCTACTCATCTGAAAGAAAAAAACCAAAAAGATTATTGATCGGTACAAGTATGGCTATCGCTTGAACCTCTAAAATTTCTAAGAAAAAAAAATCACAAAATGGCGACCTTCTAAACAATGTCTACGGCTTTTCGAATTTAAAAAAAATCATTGAACAACCTTAAAAAATGTTTCATATTATTTCCTTTGAAATTTTAAAAGTTTTAGTCGTCACGGAATGATGGCGATTTGAAACCGCGTAGCACCGTTAATTCGTTTTGACTGGGCTCGAAAAAATTTGCAGAGCACCTGCAAGTATCAATAAATAAGTAGAAAAAGGTCCGGTGTTGAAATATTTAATAGTACCTATGATTTTTTTGTAGACTAGAAGACTGCCTTAACTTCTTTCGAAACTTTCAATATTAATTTGCAACTAGACCAATAATATATTTGATAAAATACACTGCGAAATTAATGTTTATTACTAATTTATTTAGTTATTAAAAATAATATAGCATTAATGGTATAAATAATGAAGCTTGAATGATACAGCTTATTCAGCGATATTAATTAGGAATAATATATTCGACAAAATAGTGTGCGTAATAAATTTTCATTACTAATTTATTTAGGTATTTCTACCCGATCCATCGATCGAGAACACGCAGATCTGATCAGGCAGTACGAAAAGGAACAATCGATGGATGACATCGGAGCGGAATACGTTCATCCGGAAGGTCATAATTCACATTCACCCCGACGGACAGTTGGAGCTCGATCGATCGCCGATAATCAACAAAGAAAAAATGTCCTTTCGATTAATACTCATCGCGCTATCAACGAACTGGATTATTCTTCTTTGAAAAATAAAAGAAATGCAAGAGCATTGATATTCGATAATCGACGAAAATTGATAAAAGGGTACGACACGACAGAGTATCGTTCGAAAATACCGATTATGAAAAAGCTAGACAATCAGATGGAAATTTCAACGTCTTATTTTTCATTGAAATTGCAAGATTTTGATAGTTTCAATTTCACGGAAAATCCTTGGCCCCTTGTGCCCGGACCAATTTCGTGCGATCTTGGTATGTTAAAAAAAAATTGTTCACATCGATAAACACGATTAATTGAATTCCAGTTGAATCATTTTTAACATGTCATTTACTGATAAATTCGATGATAAAAAATATTCAAGACATTAACGTTTCAACAAAATTTTCGTTACTTAAAAAAATGGTTAATCTTACTTTGGTCGAGCAGATTTTCAAATTCAACCATCATTCGTTGCCAAACTCGGAGAGTTCGACTACGTGGTAGGTCAATGAACAAAATATCACTATTCATTTGAATTCCAATATTTTTTACCTACTCGACAATTGCATAATATTTAACAGGAATATATATATTTTTTTTAATAGGTATCTGTGCAACGTCAACGAAATCCCGATGAACCAGCTGAACACGCGTGCACCGGTGTCGTTTACAATCCTCGTTTCGTCGTCATTGCGCCCCACTGCTTGCACGACAATTACGGACTTACCGTCACGTCGACCGACGATCTTTGCACGATCGATGAAATGATCGATGTCGATTATATTATCGAGCATGAGAATTACGATCCCGAAACGAGAAAAAACGACATTGCCCTGATCAAAGTACGGGCAATATTTTTTTTTTTTCTATTTAACGAAAATTTGAACGGGCTGAATCAGGGGGGAAAATCACTCTAGCGGCAGAAAAAAGGTCCTAAATTTGACGATTTCTTTTCAGAGGATTTATTTAACACACATTGAAGTATAAAAAAAAATTCTGTTATCATTTTTATACAATAACGCGTCGACAGAGCCCATCTTGAAAACCGTCTTTTTCAAACTGGGAGAACGTATTACTTGAACACCGTTGCATGGATCAATTTGAAATTTTAATAGTAGCTTCACAATTACATTCTCTATCGGAGTACGTAGTCCTTTTTTGATTTAATGTAACTTTTTTTCATTAACAATTTACTGCTTTTTTTTTTGGCAAAAAATCGTTCCGTTTTTTTAAAAGTTTCTACAACATTTGATTAATAAACAAAACCCCTACGTAGTCCCATAGTGTATAGGTTATAAAATTTTTTAGTTTTTTAGTCGAGATCTTATACTTTACGAGAAAACCGTCTTCCCGTGAAGGTGTTTTAAAGGAAGACGATTTTCAAGATGGGCTCTGTCGCCGCGATTTTGTATCAAAATGATAATAGAAATTTTTTTTTTCATACTTCAGTATGTATTAAATAAATCCTCTGAAAAGAAATCCCATTCCTTTTCTCGTTCTCACAAAATAAATCGTCAAAGTCAGACCTTTTTTTTGCCGTTAGAGTGATGTTACCCCTTAAACGAAAAAGAAATGTTTTTTTTTGCAGCTTAAATCCGAGATACACAAGAAAGCCGCGGTATTTCCAAGCGAGGACGATGCTCTTGGAAAATATTTTTACGCCGTTGGTTTCGGTGAATTAATGGTACAAATAGGATTACCCACTTTTTCAGCGCAAGATTCGAAACACGATTCTGCGTTTATTCTATTTTATTTATCCATTTAAATGTGGATATTAATTTTTCGTCCGTTGACAGTGGAAATCATTTTCGACTAAAGTGAGCAAACTTTTACAAAAAGTGCCGGTTCAGAGATATCCTTACGCGTTCAAAGAAGCTACTGGAACATTGCACATCACGACTTCTCACATGGACCTCACTGGAGCATTTCGGGTATATATATAAAACGAATATTAACCTCAATAATAATAATAATTCCCATAATTAACCTCGATGAAAATTTTTTGTAATTTACTGGAGAATTAAGCGAAAATTTGTTCAGGGTGATTTTGGCGGTGCATTGATAAATCCTCGAGGAGAATTCGTCGGTTTGAAGTCGAAGTTCGTTAAGAGATCGACGGAATTCGAGGTTTACACGAGAGTTCGAGTTTATCTACCGTGGATCAAATCAATGGTAGCGTTACACGGATCTTGGTGATTGTGCGTTGTAAAACCCAGCTGACAAATAATTAAAGCGTCCAATAGAATCTATGGTGACTCTTCGCTTCGTTAGAGTAAAATAATATCATATATTATTATTATTATTTATAAATTTATTGTATAGAATGTTTAACCAACAGCAGTGGTCCTTAACCTTTCTGAACATACAAATTCTAATATATTTGACTTCGATAGTCCTTTTTTCTGAACCTTTTCCGGTATAAAACTTAATCGTTTGGGAACTCGGTTTTCCAAGACCACAATTTTTCGGAACTCTACGCTTTCTAATTATGAAGATAAGGTTTTTTTTATGTAGTTGGATTTTGATGCTCAATACTTTTTCAGTCGGTCCCTAAATTATTCTTGTCATTTAATCTTTGATGTATAACTATTCTTGGCAACGACATTTCAGTTTTAAACATGTTGCATTTTAGAATTTCCAAAACTTTTCGAATCCTTGCACATGAATTCGGAGTTTTACATTTTCGGAGCTTCCACAATTCGGAATTTCAACTCCGCCCCTTATTTCCAATGTGCTTGTGGAGCTTTTTTACAAACCTTCCTATCCACACACTTTATTTAACACCTAACTATATTTGAAATTGTTTTTCTATTTTCCTCGATCCAACGTATGGTCTTTCGGGTTTTTACCTTTAACCCTTGACAATTTCTTTTACGAAATTCCCACAATGATACCCTTTCGTACTCCTATATATTACAAACTTCTAAAAATTGGAACGATCACAGATTTTGTTTGACAATTTTTTTAAATACTCAAAAATTTCATAAAATGAGTTCTTCCACTGATTCTCACCAAACTCCATACCGAATATTCTTTGACGATATTGTATCCATGTGAAAAAATTTCGTTCGATATCCCAAAATTTGCGGACGTTACAGCGATCTAACTTTCCGCAATTTATTGCCGAGAATTCCGCAATGTTCGGAATTTTCTGTAAATTATTTACTTATTTTTCGAAAAATACCCAAGCGCTCTAATTGATTTTGGCCAAATGCAATACCGACCCCGCTTTAATAATGTGCTATTTATACAAAAAAATATACAACCTCGATATCTTAAAATGTACGAAAGGTAGAGCAACCACAAACATCTTTTGACAAGTGAAACTTTTCAAAAAGTTTCGAAAAGTAAACGGGGTTTGACGCTGGAAGTGTGCGCGACGGTTCAGCGAGAACGGTCGAGTCGTTTTCCAGATGTACCCACAGTGCTGGGCATTTGAAGTGGAATGCGGATATCTTCGCTGATTTCCGCGAAAATTTGACGTATTTGAAAATTTCAAAAAAGTACATCCAAGGAAATTCATCTGACTTTTAAGACTTAGACTCTAAATATGATTTTCTGACTATGAGGAACGATTTAAGGCCTTATATACGCGATTTCGCCGATTTTCGAAGGCACTTTTCTAGACGCGCTTAAAAAAAAATGACGCATGTATTGACAACATTTTTTTACAGATCATTTATGTACACGGTTAACTATATGTGAAAAAAATATAACATCATAAAGCAATGTATTTTTTTTGCGCGCGCGTTGATGGTGAAAGTTCTCGGCATTGATGTGGGTGTCTGAAAAAAAATGAACATATTTATAATTGCATAATGAATGGATCGTCAGTGTGAACCAACAATATTATTAAAAAAATACTATTATAATAAAAATTCGAAAATTAACATTTTTTTACTCAATTTTCTGTCGGAATTTTATTTTTCATATTTTTTTGTGTCATTGATATTTTTGTTTCTATGATTCACACGATAGGTGATGATACTAAGAATATGTTGTAAACATTTCAAAACGATCTGAACCTTCGTTCAAGAGTTAGAACTTTCACAAAGTTGAAAAAAGTGAATCGTGGAGAAACGGCTTTGAAGTTGGCGGTTGTGCGCGCCGCTCGGTATCTATTGTAAATGCAATCTTACCTTATTTAATAGCAATTAAAAAAAATGTTCAATGCTGTAAGGCTTAAAATATTCCCAACCGTCCAGGCTCATGGAAGCAACATTTTTTAAAAATGGAAAATTTCGGCATTTTTCGCGTATATAAGTCCTTAAACAGTCTGGTACGAAAAATATTTTCGCGAAAACAACGATTCCACTATGAGGAAACAAAAAATATTAACTCGTGAAATAAAAAAATGATTTGAAGGATTTTTATATCAATTTGATTGAAGCATCGATACGACGTGGGTTACGAGAATCGAATTATCAATGATAAACTTGATACTTTCGAAATAACGTGCTCTCGATAATTAAACGAATTTTACAAGTGCCTAATGAGGCCTTTTCTTTCACCGATGCTCCCCCTCCCCCTCCTTCACCATCCGAAAGTGTTCAGTTATGCACTTGACCGACAGCTCGTGAATCATTATAAACTACATGTAGAAATATATATAAACAGGTATATTCGTGTGTAAGTCACATAGAGTGTTACGTAATTGGTCGAGGTCGAAGACAACTAACAGCGAAAATACAATACATACACGTAAAAGAGCCGATAAGCCAACGATGGTGGTCCGTAAGTTATATATAAGAATGCAGAACAAGGAAAAGTTTCATTAGGCCGGTAGCTTGCGTAGTTGCATTTTCCTCAAGGTCACGTGGCAAATACGAGTGAAGAAATAGAAGAAAAAAAGGAAGAAACAAGAGGAAACGAAAAAAAATCGTTACCAACATGTCGTCGCGTTTGAGTTGCACGGTTCTCATATTATTGTCTTTATTAGCAGCGAGTCATGGACAGCAGGACAGCGGTGAGTTTGTTCGACTTTTTATTCAATTGTCGCGTTAACAAAGGAAGCGAAGAACGAAAAGTTGTCGGACAAAAGACCAGTTGAAAAAAAATGTGGTCAACTCGCGCGCGAAAAATTGGAATTTTTAATACGTTAAACTATTGAATATCGAACGAGACTTAAAGCTCTTACGTTTTGTTTCCATTGTTATTTTCAGATTCTGCACCCGCTAGTTCGAACAAACCCGTAACAACGACTGTCACAACGAGCGGTATTTTCGGCGCGATAACGCCCTTTGCCCGACCCATAACAACACTGTTGTACCAAACCATCGACAGTCTACTCAGAAATGTGATGCGAAAGTCATTGCCGTGCACGATCTACGACTTTACGCGATTGAATATTGTATGTACGGATCTGTAGTAAACACGATTTTCATAGAACCGAACACGCGTCTATCGGCAGTTTATTCGCGCGATTGCAACATATTCGATGAATATAAATATATATTTCAATTGTACATGATGGTTGTTAGACATAAATATTTTGTTCAGAATGGAACATTGGTGTTTCAATGGCGATAAAAAAAATGGCATGATATGTTTTCACAGTGTAATGTACAATAATGCCGATGGCGATTAGCGTTTCGCATTCTCGACTTTCTGAATAAATTACCGGATGTAATTCAATGAAAAAAATGTTAATTCAAGGGACAAGATTATTTTATCCAATTTTTTCCTCCTCCCGAAACAGTCCTTGTGTATAGATTTTATATAGATTCGTTTCGTCAATTAAACAATGCTATTTTCGAAATACAAAAGTGAAATCAAACTATCCGACGTTAAGGCAGTCCACTAGTCGAAAACGAGGTTTTTTTTCGGGGTTAAAAAAAAAATCATAGGTACTATCAAATATTTCGACATTGGTCTTTTTCCGCTTATTCATTGATACTCGCAGGTACTCTATACATTTTTTCAAGTGTAATGAAAATAAAGAAAGGGTTCTACGCCATTACAAGTCGCCATGATTCCATGACCATTATTCCATGCCGACTGTGACCACAATTTCAGACATTCTACTCATCTGAAACAAAAAATGAAAACGATTATTGATCGGTACAAGTATAGTTATCGCATGAACCTTTAAAATTTCGGAGAAAAAAATTCACAAAATGGCGACCTTCTAAGCAATGTGTACGGATTTTAGAATTTTTTAAAAATCTTGGGACGACCATAAAACATGTTATACATTTTTTAATTTTTTTTTGTTTCAAATGAGTAGAATGTCTGGAATTATGGTCACAGTCGTCATGGAAGCATGGCGACTTGAAACCCCGCAGAACCCTTAGCTTATTTTCATTGTACTTGAATAAATTTGCAGAGTACCTGCGAGTATTAATAAATAAGCGGAAAAATACCAATGTTGAAATATTTAATAGTACCTATGCATTTTTTTTCTTTAACCTCGAAAAAAATCCTCGTTTAGACTAGAAGACTGCCTTAATTCTGCAGACGTGCTTTATTTTATTTTTTCCAAATATGACACCTCTATGTTAAGGCAGAATAGAATTCTTTGCGGATACAAAATTTTGATCGCCCATATATATATATAAATATCTCTCTATATTATATAAATATATCGCCGCCGCCGCCGCCGCCGTGTACAAGAGTTGAGGTGGTCATTCCCTTCACCGTACCCCCCCAAACCCAAGGGGGGGGGGGGGCAGTACGCTCAATGGAATGGCCCAAGGGGTGGGGAGGGGTGGTTGGCGCGCGAAGCGCGCAGGGGGGCAGAGCCCCCCTAGTATATATATATATATATATATATATATATTTATATATTAAGGCGATTTTTTTTTTCGACTATTTTTTTTTCTCAGTCCCCATCTGAAATTTTGTTGGATATGTCGAAAAACAAATTCCCTGAAAGTTACTGCCCTCAATATTAATTCTAAGTACTTTCCCTTAGCGTGAAAAGATTTTCCATCTAAAATACACGTAAATCGAATTTTTTTTTCTCGAAATTCGATAACTCAGCCGCATTTTATGCTATCATATTGTTCTTGGTTTCGATTTACTCAGAATAAAACAATCTAGAAAAGTGCCCATTGCGGCAAAAATGTTAATTGTACTGGTGAGTTGGTACGGGTCACTGAAGTTGATTTTTACTCAAAATTCTCGTTTTTTTGCTGTTATCTCCGAAACAATTAACTTTACGAAAAAAATGTAAATGAAAAATTTGTTGGAAATTTAATTTCCTACAAAAAAAGGTCCTATCGACCCAATTGCTTAGATTAATATTTCTTGAGATATTGAACTTTAACTTATGAGTAGTATAACATTTTTACGGTAATATAAACCGTAAAAATTGTATACTACTAATAGTAGTTGTATACTAATGTCTCTCTATATTATATAAATATTTCGCCGCCGCCGCCGCCGTGTATAAGAGTTGAGTAGGGGGTGTCCAAAATTGAGGTCAGGGGTGTCCAAAATCGAGGTCAGAGGTGTCCAAAATTGTGGTGGCGAGTTGGCGCGCGAAGCGCGCAGGGGGGCAGAGCCCCCCTAGTATATACGTATGTATACATCATTTATCGTAGTCTCAAGAAGACCCTATAGCGTCTTCACATCGTGTAATGACCGTTGTCTTCTTCTATACGCTGCCGCTTTTCTTGATTTATCGATAATGATCATTTCACCGTCATTGAAGAGTAGCTATTAGTAATGATGTAACATCAAGCTACCCGCAATAAAAAAGAAACATTTCCTGCGTAAGTTTGGTAACGAGATAGACCTGAAGCTATGTGCATGCGTAACGTACGCATAATTCCTTCAAAACGCGACATTCCATTAGACGGCTATTTCGATTTAGTCGAAAAAAAAATGTGATTCCCAATATTTTTCAAAATTAAATACTCTCGAACCTTCCCGAATATTTTTATTCGGGAAGGTTCGAGGTTAATTTTTTTTCCTCTTTGTATTTTTTGGTTATTGAAATTACAATTTGCAAGAAAAAAAAACACGACGATGACGCGTTTGGCAAGACAAACGACATTTTTTCTCGATTTAGCCAAAAAAAATATACCTACATCCGCTATAAAATAGGTAAATGTGCAAGCAAATTTTTGAAAACCCGTGCGACACCGAAAAACACTTCGTCGCGGTGCAACGAATTACGAACTAGTCCCTCGTTGATATCGTATCGAACAATTTTCGTTGACGCGGCCCCGACCATAATTACTCAGCCAATGTCGTATATTGACTTGGACCTTGAAGCTGGCGCCTAAAATATTCGTCCGATAGGAAACGTCTCTTTAACGTCGAGGTACAAACTATGTACTTTCGCAAAATGCTTCTACCCCATATCGTGGTCCCGCGAACTAAATAGGCGAATTTTCGTTAAGGACCTAATTGAAATGTGACTCGAGCCGTCGAGGATATAATGGGATGAGAAAAACGACGATAAAGAAAGAAAAAAAGTAACGCGAAAAAAAATGCGGTTATCGTTTTTTTTTCTTTCTGCTATCTAAATGGAATATAATGAGCACTGAACGAACAAGTATTCTCGAGTCGTTAGAGATATCGCGTTTTCAACGAACAAACAATCGATAATTAACTGTAATGCACGCTGCGGTGAAAATTGTTTATACAGGAAGTGTACAATTTTCACGAAGGTTATCGAGTGAGTGTCTCGGTCACGGGCGTCATAACGATAACAGAAAACGCGGAAAAAAGGACGTAAAAAAATTGAAACGAAGAAAAATACTATTCAAACGAAGCGATGTCTAAACATGAATATTGAACTTATTGCTAATTTTCCCCCAGGTATACTTTCTACAATGCGTTGTCGATGAGTAATTTCGCATGACGTCGGTGAAGCCCATTACCCCGTACGATAATACGACGATTATTGACAAATTTTCGGCTAGTCAGCGGTAACGGGAAGACAGAATTTCTTTTCTGTCTTGAAAAAGCCAAATTGATCGTCAAGTAGGCCCGCAAAGAGAAATTTATAAATATTGAGTATCCGATATCGCTGTTTCTACCTTCGTGGCATTGACGAAAAAAAACCATGTGCATGACTCACGAGGAAATAATGCTCCTCCAAATCTAAAACAATAATGTTTGTCCATCCTTATCTCCCGAATGAATTATACATGTCTTTTTATTCGAACCGCTCGGGTGAAAATGACGACACAAAATATAATCATATAATGCATTGTACGTGCTTTGGAAATTTTTCGTCATATTTTCACGTCCAAAAAGTGATTTTTCGAGAAAACCAGAGGACCCAATGAGTTCCGAGAGGCAGAGGGAAGATATTCGCTAAAGGGGGAAGTAAAAAAAATCGGTAAAATACCGAAATTTGTATTAGAGGCGGGAATGAAATTTGTTAAATTTCACGAAACTTCAATATATAAATTCCATTCAAGCTCCCGGCATAACTTTCTATCCAATTCTTGTCTTAACGGTGTAAATTTCCGGTTACACGGTGTAATTGTTTCTTTTTATTTTCATTGAAAATTGGACAATTTGTTGGTCGCCTGCCTATTTACCTGATGGTCGATTGACTTTGTCGGAAATTTCGATCAAATGACCCTTAATTTGCCTTGGAGTGCGCAAAAGTGGCTAAAACGTCTTTAGGCGATGCCTTCGAAGATATGTTTAACAATAAACAGAAAAAAACCCTATATTTGACTAAAAAAAACGCTGTGGAAACGCTCGAATAGGCTCGATAACTGCAGAGCGGGTTTGCAAAACGCGTCTTGCTTCTTTTTTTTTCGACCCAGAGATAAGCAGAGATCGTGGGGAGGGGGAACTATAATACGAGTTTCTTTCGTAGGTAAGCATTCTATGCAGGGCAGTCCACAATGTCCAAGACATTAAGAATCGTTGTCATCCTGGTGGTAACCGCGATCGCATTGACGAGCGGTCAAGACGACGGAGGTTCGACGGTTGTTGGGGCGCAAGGCACGTTACCAAAAAAACTCAGTCTTTTCTTAAAAATCTCTAGTTACCCCCTTAAGGGTTCGCATATACATTACATTATAAAATACGCCGAAAATTTTTACCTCGTCGTCGAGATTCGTCGTTTATTTGCTCAACCTCAGTAAGTCAATTTTCGTGATTCAAGCTTGAAATCATCGGATACGTGACCTTTGAAGTTACGACCAAGGACACGGAACGATTAAACCTTTAGATCATCTCAGAGGTTAAGTTAATATCAAACATGGAAAAATCGAAAAAAAAAACAGAAAAGAGAGCGAAACTACACACACATCTACATATCTATATATAACAAACGGAATGAAATTACTGTGTCCATCGTTGAATTGTTTTTTTTTTGTTTTTTGTTTCTCTTGTTATTATTTCAGATGACAGCGTGAATAACACCGATAGCGGGGATAACAGCGAGACCAGCGTTACCAGCGCGGATGATTCTAACGGATCATCGTCATTATTGAGCACGTTCGGTTTTTTGCTGTCACCCGTGACGGGGCTACTGAGAATCTTACTGAGCCCAATTACTGGCCTTGTGAGTGCGATTCTGAGCATGGTCTCATCGCTAATAAGCGGAATTCTGTGGCCAGTGGGAAGTTTATTGAACGGTATCAGCAGCAGCGTGAGCGGATTACTCTCGGGCATTACCACCCTGGTGTCTCTGCTGTTGTCCAGCGTCTCGGCACTCCTTTCCCTGCTGCTGGGTGATTCATCCGGGACTACCGCGGTACAGCAAAGGATAAGACGGAACGCCATGGATTCCATCATGGGTATGATGATGAGGATGGTTTTATACTTGCCATTTCGATTTGTCCGTAACATCTTCGATGTTATTATCATGCCGCTTGGCTTTATTTATAACAGTGTCACGTGGCTGTTTCACTTTATCTTCGGTAATAACGTGACGGAAGATCTAATCAATGTAACCGGGATCGTTCCCTACTATCAGGAATTCTCAGCTTATATGAAGTCTATGATATCCTCCTTCCTGTTGAATCTATCTAAATCCTCGCAGGCCGCCATTTATGATGCGTTGATCCGGTTATGGTCCGTGATGAAAGTCCAAGTACTACCGATATTGGATCATTATCTCAACGAAGCAGTGGATTCCGGCTGGGTACCAAACGATATTGGCGTATGGATCAAGCGCGGTCACACGATCTACACGTATCTTCATAATTTCGGATTTATTTAATGAACGGGAGGTGACCGGCAAAATATGTGTACTCTGGCGAACGGTAACCGAAGTATCGACGTAACCAGCAACAGAAACATCGGAGGTTCACCGTTCGCCCCTGTTATGGTTATCGAATATGGAATACAGTTATACATCATCCGAACATTAGATACAATAAAAAAAATTCAAATTTGACCCCAATTCTGTACGATATAAAAATTTTTTATTACCTCGTCCACGATTCTCAGTATGAAATACAATTTTTTTTTCTCTCGAACACCGTGCCGCAATGACGCACATTTTCGAATGGCTGAATTAGGGCCAATGAATTTGAGGCTGGAAGATATTTTTTTCTCTCTCGTTGAGATAAAAATTTTAGCGCGTGCATGACGACACAAATGAACGTTGTGCTCAGCACATTTATAGACTTTTCTTCTGACCAAAGCATCTCGTAATTATTTTAATGGATCGAGTTAGTATTCAATCATTACGTAGACGTAAAACGCGAAAATATTATTGAACGATTTTTCGGATTCAGATTTCTCTTTTAGAATTAATTTATTCGCGAGTCGTCGATGTAACAAGCGAGTGTGCAAATTTTTTGATGAGAGTATCGTTCGAAGAAGTTTAAAAAAAATTTAACGTAGCAGGATTTGGAAGTACGCAAAGGGATCAGTGATTATCGAAGAATAAAATAAAAATGCTGAGGAACAGTAAATAGTTTCGGTTAAAAATTATTGTTTTCGATTCGGATTTATTTCGTGTCGCACATCGCAGATATCGCTGCATACAGAAAATCGTGCAATCATATATATATTTATATGTAACATAATATCTGTGACAACATTCCTACATTTCACCCTCTCTTTCTGTCGGACTATCTATCTCGCGCTTTTTTCAAATTTGTTTTATTCAATCACCTCTGTAAATTCTGTCGTTCCGTCGACTTTTGGGATTACTGCTGATCAACGACAACACCTCCGAAGATTACGTCCATTGTCGGATCGATAAATATTTGGATAAGTAGAGCTAGAAATGATTTAGCGAAACCCGGTAGCACGAGGGTTGGAATACCGTCGAGGACACTCATAAGTACCGCAGCGAAACCTCCGTTGTTCGTCAACCCTGAGCAGGACGTGCCGTCCAGTGAAACGGTACAGGGTAATGCGCCACCGAGAAACCTCGCAATTGCGCCATTCGTGCCGATCTCGAATAAGCTTATCGCCTGTACCGACCATTGCAGGAAACCGGCGATCGAATTACCGAGCCATGGTACTTTACGGGACATGTCAATAAATTTATTGACGTATCTCGACAAGGCACTCGGTCCATTGTCGTCCGCCTGCCGTGTGACGACTGGAAATATAAATGAACAAGAGAAGAATGCCATTGAAAGAGAAAACGAATCGCATTTCATGAATTATTCGGCACTCGCATAGTTGTATGGGAAGCGGTAGATATATTCATTGATAATACACGAAAAAAATGTTTTCTTCCTGAATTTCAATCATACATCTAAAGGGATGTGCGCCAATAGGGATGTTTTTTAAGTTTTTTTTACTCACTACTGCCGGCATTTGCGTATCCACATGCGAAGACGAGACTCAGATAAAAAATGAATTGCCACACGGATAGCCTCATGTTTGCGAAAATGAAGACGTGAAAAGCGCAGGTGACACTATGAAACCGGCGAGCAACGGGCGACCCCTTTATAAAGATGTCGACCTGTTTTTGCCTGTTTTCGCGGGTGTGGAGAAGGGATGATGGGAGGGGATACGAGTGAAAAAAGCGGCCGACCGATCCATCGCTATCGGGTAAAATATGCATACAAAATACAACGTACGTAAATACAACGAAGAAGTCGAGTGAAAAAAAAGGAGCTTGTCAATTGGTCGTACACGAAGCCCACCGGTTTCTTTCACCGCTCTTTATCGGTCACCTTGTCATTTCTCCAGCGGTTCTTGCGTAATTTCTTTCCATTATTCCGGCTTTCTTTTCTTCGACGCTTCGTCACGATTAATGGAGGTTCGAAAAGCATGTAATATCTTATTGTTTTCACGTGTATGAATGCTCCGACAAAATGGTAAAATTTATGAGATATCTGAAGGTATAACGAGAATAAAACGAACACCGAGAAAAATTCACATGTGGCAAATTAAGCAGTCTTTTAGTCTGAACGAGGAATTTTTTCGAGATTTAAAAAAAACTCATAGATACTATTAAATATTTCAACATCGGTCTTTTTTCCACTTATTTATTGACACTTACAGGTACTCTGCAATTTTTTTCGGGTACAATAAAAATAAATGAAGGGTGCTACGCGAATTCAAGTAGCCATGATTCCATGGCGACTGTGAACGTGATTACAGACGTTCTACGAATCTGATACAAAAAAACCAAAAATATTATTGATCGTATTTCGAAGAAAAAAATATGAAACATTTTTTATGGTTGTTCAAAGATTTTTTTTAATTCGAAATTTATGAATTTTTTTTCTCTGAAATTTTAGAGGTTCATGCAACAGCCATACTTGTACTGATCAATAATCTTTATGGTTTTTTTGTTTCAGATGAGTAGAACGTCTGGAATCATGGTCACAGTCGCCATGGAATCGTGACGACTTGAAACCGCGTAACACCATTAATTTATTTTTATTATCCTCGAAAAAATTTGCAGATGACCTGCAAGTATCGGTATATAAGTGGAAAGAAGACCGATATCGAAATATTTAATAATACCCGTGAATTTTTTTTTAAAATCTCGAAACAAATTCTCGTTTAGTCTAGAAGTCTGCCTTAAGGATATAGTCAGTTCCACTATATAAATAGTTAATCGTACCATTATTTATTTACTCGTATTATATTCATTGTTGTGGTAACTGTAACAAAATTGTTGTTACCTCAGGAAAGTATCTTGTATAATAAAGGCGACCGTACATTTTCCTGAGTGAATAAAGATTGCACGGATTTTCTCGGCGTGATTGGACATTGGGGCAAATTCTCTGTATAAAAATAAATGAAAAATCTCTAATAATTTAACAAAATTGATAATATTGGAATAATTAATATGCACCGTGGAAAATACGAAAAATTCTTCAGATTAACAATTGAATATTGTGGTTCAATCATTTTGCATTTTCTTGTAGTATAACTGCAAAGTAAAAAGATACAAAAATTCGTCTCCATTACGAAAATCGTTTGATATTATTATAATTTATTTCACAATAATTATCAATAATTTGTGTTTATCATAATGGTATCATGAATTGGTTTTCTTTTAATGGTCGTGACCGCACATCCCTCGTTCCGGGAGTCCTTGATATTTAAAACTCGAACCATTAGAACTAGTCAACTAATGTCTGCCTTTCGAAATGCGCTTTCGTGCAAGGTTAGATAATAAACGCCGATGACGCAATCTCCGAGTATTACGTTACACGGCACTATTATTGAAAGGAAGGAAAATAAGCGGCAAAGACTGGATAGCGACGTTACGAAAAAAAAGCTGCAAGTTTAAACTCACAAGTTCGTAGAAATTTCACACAGTGAAATTGCATTAGATAGCCCGTTTATTCAAGAAAGCTCTAGGCAATATAACTTCATGCTATGACCCTTAGGATCGGCGGCGGCGTCAGTTTATTTTTTAGTGATTGGTCCTTTTATTTTTCCCCATAATTTCGGGATGGTATTTATATGAGATGCACTTAGTTATGTACTCATAATGCGTATGAAACATATATGTATAATCCAAATTCAACGCGGGTGAAACCGCGGGGCACAGCTAGTGCGCATATGTATAATGCAGTACTTGTCTTATCTTTAATATCTGTAATTTCGTGATAACTAATGAAAGTTGAGTAAATGAAGAGTTCCATTAAGTTATTCATTTTTGGACTACATTGACGTAAAATAGTTCGCGACTAAAATCGCAGCGCTTTAGCCCAAAGCGTTCCCAAGATATAAACTGGGACTTTCCGACGTTTCGGCATGTTTTGCAAACATTGGAAACTCGAAAAAAAAAAAATACCTCCGCAAAATTTCCTCTATAAGGAAGCAAATATGCATATTCCGTGATTTTCTGCATAATGTGTCTGAACTTCGGCGGAAGAATATAACAACCTAATTTTTAGAAATCTTTTGGAATACGATGATTTTTTAAATGGCTGATAGGGCGAGCACAGTTTTTTATCTGTTGCAAGTTTCAACTTGCAGTACTTTTTGGTATATCGGAATAATAAAATTATCTCACAATTTTAAATCGATCATTTAGTGTAAACAATGCAGTTGTTGTTATTTCGGTATTCATCAACACTGTTTTTTTGTTTTATTTTCTAACATTTCGATGATACGTAATGATATTAGAAATAGAATAAAATCAATATATCTTCCAACAGAGGAATGTAATATAATATTGAGCGTTTAAAATCAGTAGAACTCACACATATCTCAACATGTGGAACGGGCCATCGAAAGTAAAAATTGCATCGCAACCGTATAAATGACTATTTCTTCAAAAAAACAGACCACTGCAAAATTGACATAGATAAGTGCTCCTATTTGTTAATAAACGATTAAATAAAATTTGTGACTGATTTAACTTAGTAGAGTACATGGCAGAATTGTTATAATGCTATTAAATTTGTAAGGGAATTATCCACTCCATGTCTCATTGCAACCGTAATGCGTAATGCAGCGTTGTTCCTTTATACATAGGGTCGGTAATAATGCAGTATTTCTCAATTGCTCATATATATCTAGGCATATTATAAATGTCTGGGCACATTTATGAAGTTAAGGGAACACAAATGTTTGACAAAAATAGTAACTTGTGCGAGTAGGAAGTGATAGAGGGAAAAATGGAAAAAAAATGGAATCGGGAAGTGACATACGTCAAAATCCGAGAGGGTATACGTTTGAACGAAGAAAAAAAATAATCACTTGTGCTGTAAACAACTTTTCTATTTCATGTATGAAAAAATGGTTATAAAGATGGTGAATTATTTTTCAGTGATTAGTATTATTTATTAAGTTTGTTGTTGATGCGGCGTATAAAAATATTATTTATTAATAGTCAACTGTATGATAAAACAATTTAAATATGTTATTTTTATGATATCGTGACATTTCTGAATTCAAAAAATTCCCATCACGAGCACTACCGATTAATGTTAAATTGTCACTGGACATTTATTCTGTGAAATCAACTGCGGAAGTTAGGTTAGTTCAGCGTAGTGCGGGTAGGGAGTGATAGACGGGAACATTGGGAAGGGTCGTAAAAAACCGCAAGGGGTGCGTTGGAACACAAATAAAAAGACACAGCACTATTGCGTAGAATATTCTGAAAAATAAATAGCTCCGGGTTTTAGGTATAATTCATTTTGAAAAATGTTAAGCTCGAAAAAGATTTTTATCGCTGCCAGCGACCTATAAATATGTATCTATCTCGGAAATATTTTAACAGGAATGTCCTCATTTGATATCGTTTTTGCAAAAGTGGCCCGACAAATAAAAATAGACTTTAAAAAGCTGCAAGTTCACAGTTGCAAATTGCTTCCTCAAAATCTCACGCAATGCTCAAAGCCCCTCCTCTATAAGGAACTATATTCTTCCTCAATTCTGGTTTTCTTAACGAGGAATCTTTGAGCATTGTGTGAAATTTCGAGTGAGCAATTTTCAAATTAGAGCTTGCAGCTTTTGCCTTGCATTTATTTCCCACTGTCTATATCAAAGATTGTTCAACATTTTTTTAATTTCACCATGAAATCCGAGCCACTTCACTAAATCTCGATAAATTCAATACTAACCATCATTGAAATATATTGTATTTATCATCAAAGTTTTAAGGCGATATATCAAAATCTGTAAAAGTTGAAACCACATAATTTTGGAAAAATCCACAATTTCATGAAGTCTGATCGATTTCATCTATTCTCGCGCTACATCAATTGTCGCTTAATATTCCTCGCGCATATCCGTAGTTAATTCTCCTAATAATAACGTACATTTAGCAATATTCTATTCATACAAAGAATTTTACTCCGAAGTCTCAGAATTTGCGGAAGTTAGAGCTGTCAACGATTTTCGATAAATTCAAAATTTCCTAGAATTCAAACTTTTCCACCGCTATCCATCAAATTCAGTATCGAACGTACTTTAATGATACTCTAGTCATATCGAAAAATACTTTAGTATTTCAAACTTTGAGGAAGTTACAGCGGCTGCAAGCATTTTCTAAATGTCCCAAAATGTGAATCCTTTAACCGATTTTCACCAAATTCAATGTCACCTCTCCTGATTCAATGTGTCCTCTCCTGATAGTCTATCTTTACAGAAAAAAAAATTAGCCGTGTATGTAAAAATTAGCGCAACCCACAGGCGACATTTTTTCGAAAATTTCAAAAGGCCCTAAATGTGAACCTCTCCATAAATTTCTATAAAAATTTGAATAAATAAACTACATACACAAACAAACACCCCATATTCACACATGCATTTAGACTTGTTTTCTAAATGTGATTTTCCGATGGTTTTGCACCTTTTAAACTCATTGACATTGAAAACTTGAAAAAAAAGCATGTTCACCATCATTACGCTTCGTGTATGAGCCAAAGTGTATTAGGCTTGATGAAAATTTTCAAACGAGATTCATATTACGTTTTTAATAAATTGTTGTGTATGCGATAATATCGTGAAAATATAAGTTAGTTTAAGGACATACAAGTTAATCCATCATTTTCAATGGTGTACTCATGGTATCCATTCCGCTTGATCTCGCAGCTAGGAGTAAAGCTACTCGGCAGGCGTAATAGAATATGGCTAATTTTCGGATAAACTTTGACAGCGATTATATTTTGAATTGCAGCTCAACTGTGAAATGATTAGTACTGATGTACTATCGTTTGAAAGTACAATTTTTTATAGATTTAAATACCGCGTAGTAAGCGTATAGTTATCTTAATGTAGATTGAAAAATTGCCAATAATATTACTAGTAACGATCATGTATACGAAAAGACGCATCAGGCAGCGTTGAAACGGTTAACGGGCTCCAATGATTATTAATAATTTGATCATTTTCGTAAAAACGGTGCACGGCGCAATCTGTGACGTCTCCCAAGTTAAGCTTTTTTGGTCGCGGTTAATAATAGAATAGGCGACCGCTTAGCCGTGCACTAGCTGGCGGACAGACTGTTGAGCGGGTGGAAGTGCACGGGTCCTCACCGGTAAAATGAACTATTTCTGAATCCCCTGAAACTGGGACGTCTTCGGCGATGTCAGAATTTACGATTTTATGTGTCTTTTTTGGTATCTTTATGTGCATATTTTGGTTCGTGGTTTCTACGAGAATTTCTTTGTCGCCTCTGGGTTTCTTTTAGTTGGAATAAATGAATGAATGACAATGCTCTGGGCCCACTGAAATGGGCACGCGATCGTTGGTCGTCAGTAATCATCGTAAACCGTTATTGTATATTTATTATATTACGCAGCTCCTTATATTGTAACGCCTTATACATATTGTTTATGTTACTTTTGCATTCATTGTATATCTTATGGTACGTTGTCCAGAACCTTTATATTTTTAGATTATGCACATCCTTATATTATAACATCTTTGACATTTTTTTTATATTACAAAAAAAACATTATCGAATATTTCCAGCGAAAAGCGTCCTCCGCCTTTATCTCAACTACTCCTCCAACTATCCAATTTCCTGTTCTTCACCATGTGACGGTCTGCAGCTACCCGACATTTGCTATCTTAAGGTAGTAGTCTGGTAACTTAATCCGATTTTCATGTCTTTTTTGGAGGGCCTTTTTTTTGTAGGAAAATAAAAATGAATCGGTTTGGATATTTAGGAAGTTTTTATTTACATATTAAAGATACAAAAAAAAATTTTGTTGAAAAAAATTTAATAGTTTATTATTATTATTATTATTGATTGAAGTTGGCACCTCGAAGTTGGCAGCCCGAGTCCTAACTTTTTTTCTACAGAAACGATTGCGTTCAAATTTTAACAGGCTACTCTACACACTTATAGTTCTCGTCGGAAGTACCGAGAAATTTTTTCACCCCTCACTTTTTATTTTACAACCCCTTTTTTGCTAAAATAAAAGGACTTTTTTTCCAAAGTCCGCCATTTTGTTATTTATCCATGAAATTTAACTTCAGTAGTTCCGACCAGAGTGACATGTCTATAGATTAAGAATTATCAAGAATTTTTTATTTCAGATAATAATAATAATAATAATAATAATAAACTATTAAGTAATAATAATATCAATAATAATAATAATAATAAACTATTAAATTTTTTCAAAATTTTTGTTTTTAATCTTTAATATGTAAATAAAAACATCCTAAATATCCAAACCGATTCATTTTTATTTTCCTACAAAAAAACGCCCTCCAAAAAAGACATGAAAATCGGCTTAAGGTACCAGACTACTACCTTAACCGTGTCGCATTTACGTAGCATACTAGGGTACATGGTAACTCCAGAAAACCTGTACCAACACAGCCGAATCTAAGTCGACGGTGGCAATGTGAGTGAACTCAAGCGCGGCGTCTAGATGGCGCTTAGGTCGGTACCTCCTTAGCTGTGATTCAATGGGCCAACCAGACCTCGGCTACGGGGGACCCCCTTTCCATGCGAACCCGAGCCTCATCCACCGAGGTTCTGCTCTCCCCATATTACTTTAACATTTTTATTGTATATCTTACTGTACATTGTCCGAGGCTTTTATACTTTTTCGACATCTCATTTTACTACAACTTTTAATTTATTTTCATTTATTTCTATCATTCGAACTTTTTTTATCCGAACATTTTTATTCGATCCCGTGAATATACATTCCGCGATATACGATTGATGCGCGAGGAAAATTAACATATGGAACACTTTTTCGCGGGATTCATTTTTGGAACCAATTGGGCAATTCAAGTCATCTAAGAACTCTGGCCTATTGGAGAAGGGTCCAATAATATGAAATTCGGCTAGAAGATGAACGGCGGTATTAAGGGACAACACCACTGTGACCCCTTGTTTTTTTTCACATTTTTCAAGAATTTTTTTTTGTGGGAAAAAAAGAGATATTCGAAAAATTTTTTTGGGTTTTGTTCCTTGTTTATTAATGTATCAAAAAACATTTTTTTCACATTTTTCACGCCGCATGGTGGCGAATAGGATAGCGAATAGGAATAGGTGGTGGATAGGAATTAGGAAAAATATTGTTTTAAAAAAAATAGGCACGCCTTTGAAATTAAAAAATGATTTTTGAGCAAAATTTCTCGTCGAAAATAGGCTATAACTTTTATAATTATTGAGATATCGAAAAAATCCTATGTGCTTCTCTAGATAATCTACCTTTATTGATGCAGTAAAAATTTGAAGTCGATCGGATAAAAATTGCTCGAGTTCTGCTGCATGCCGCACTCAAAAAAGTGGTTTTCGGAAAACGCGTTCAAAGTTATGGGTTTGTTAATTTATGTTATAAATTGAAAAAAAAATTATTTACCTTCAATCAGCGATGCCGGCACCATATAGCTGGCCTTCAAGAAGCAAATCGTTGTCTCCTGATTCTTTCCTCGAACTTGTTAAGGCTTTTCTCGCTTCTTTTGCAGCGTCTGTGAGCGAGCGCTCCGCGAGCTGGATCCGCGCTGCGTCGGTCTCAACGCAAAAGTTGAAACAATTTGGGCCGATGGTTATCCGCAACGTCTCCAGTACTTTCATGAAACTTCTCAGGCCATCATTGCACACTAATACGGCGATATCAGTTGCAATATCAATGATTCTTTTGCTTCCGGACTGGCACTTGGGGGCTATTGCCCAAACTGATTTATTGTAACTTTCGTTATTGTTTTGCGTATAGCCGCCCAAACAACGCTGCAGCAAATCGTCCCTGCTCAAATTTTCGAAGATTGGCTGAATTGCCTCCAATATTTCCTGAGGAAGAGGCGGTTTATGGCGATATTTATAAATATCACCATTTGCGACCGCGCGCTGCCACGAACACCACGACTCGGCTCCTTCCGGGCAATCGTCATGTTGTGGCTCACTGTCTGTGGACATTTTATGTTTGATAGTTGCCCAAATTGCCTTCCTCATTTTATCAACATCATCGCTGTTCCTCCGAATAGCCAAGCCGTCATATGTGCTCAACTCGTCAATCAATTTTCCGGTGAGCTTCCCTCTGCCAGACAAGCCTTTTTTTTTCACGATTTCGCGGAGGCGCGTCCCCATACGTTTTTGGTTATGATCGATGCACTCTTTTTTTTAATCTCGAAACCGTCGTATGGATCGCTATTCGATATGCCCAGAAACGTTTTAGAATCGCCGTCACCGATATAATATTTATATTTTGTGCCATAGAACTCTTCAGACCGTTGAAACATTTCGATAGCTGCGTCGATTTCCATTTTTCCGGAGGAGCCGCTATGGTTCGCCTGGCACTCATCGTCATGGGTAGCTTTCCATTCCCAGTACTCCGCGGTGTTTTCTTTTTTTTTCCCAATGCTCGCAAGCTTTGCAGTATTTCGATTTAACCATAACGTCAATCACTTTTTTAGTGTACCAGCCGATTAGCGATGTTATACCGAAAAGCGAGCTGAAACCGCGCTTTCGCCACGATCCGTCGCCTGAAACGATAATTCCGTCCGCCACCCCATTTTCCAACGAAATTCTCTGCTCCTCAAGTGCAGCCTTTTTTTGGCTCATTGCGCTCACCGCTTTAGTGGCAATCAAAATCGAATTTATGATTCGATCGTTAAAAGACTGAAATATGGGGCGCGGTAGGTCCATGAATGCACAAAATTTCATCAGGCCATTCAAACCGACGCCAAGAAGACGCATACTGAATACGATCCGACGATTTATTTCGTATGCATTGTCAATCATAGGACACGAATTGATTTACAGTTTTTCACAATGGCCGCAATCGACCTCGATTTTGAACCCGAGTCCGCGCAAACTTTTTTCGGTGAATTTTATGTCACGATCACACACTTTACATTTCACTAACGTGGATATAATGTTCAATGCAGTGAAAAGTTGTACTATACGATAACTGAAATCGTTAGTAACACCGACCACTAAATCGTCCGATGATTTTAACTTTTTCGCCGACGTGCTCACATGCTCTGCACAACTGTTTTCGGAGCTATAACGGTTCGGAGGTTTTCGATTCGAAATTTTCGATCGACTCGTCGTCACATAGCTCCGTTTTGTTCCCTTTTTCCCCGTATACACTTTCTTATCCTCCATTTCAATTTGAAAATAATAATTTGGAGCGTTTGATATTCACAAACGAAACGATTCGGAGCGATTAGACACGAATAGCGTCGCTTCTATTCGCAAACTGACGCTATGACGCTAGCCCTATACCTGCCATGGAATTTTTTCAATTATCGCCACCTAGTGCTATTTTTCGAAACTATATTTATAACAATAGTTAACCGGCTAACAATAGCCGGTTTTTGTGAAGGGAGCCAAAAGAATACCTGAGAAAGGCGGGAAGAATACCAGGCAACCCTAAGGCGCCCAGCTGCGCGGGACCCCGAGCGTCGCGGACCGCTGCACCGCTCCACAAAATATACAATATCTACGAAAATAATAATTTTTTCGACCTGGGTCCGACGGCATTTCAATCTTAAAAGTATTTTAGATTTTTTAAAATAGTTTTCAAAAAATCGATTTTTTAAGCCGTCACAGTGGTGTTGTCTCTTAACCGTATACTTGAGCATTTCTGGGGAGTAATTTTTTTACATCTTAGCGGCTGTGTTAATCCAGAATAATTGTCTTTTTGCGTAAGAAAGTCCGGGCAATTTCTTTTCCTCTACATTCCTGGCTGCCCGCTTGATATAGGCGTGATAAACTGTCGTCATACGTCCGTTATTCACGATATTTTCACGTAGACAACGGGTACCGTTCAACTGCGTCAAAAATGAAACGGTTGCATTGCATAGTATTATATGCAGAATAACATAAAAAAACACCATGAAAATAAAATCAGAAAAAATCGACTTTCCAGCTGGAATACCCAGTGACTTATTAATGATTTAATGCCAACACGAATCTATCGTTTTGGACACTCTCATTACGTAAGGGTTTTGCAACTGTTTGCAACTGTGTGTAGAAGACACTGCTAACAGTTATATACATATACATGTCGATATAAAATGGGGTTTCCATACTTTGAACTTGTCTAACGAGAAAGTGGCGTAAATAATTCCGGGACGCAAGAAATCAAAAAACAAAGTATCTCTGAAACTGTCAATAAAACAACAACAAAAATCGACAACGAGGATATATATATCCATTCTCATGTTAATTGGCAAATATAACCTGTGAGGTGTATAAATTCCGCAGAGAAATCATAGTACTGTTGAAGATAGAACTTTCCATAATTCGATCAGTCCAAGCTCATAAAATACTTACATTAAGTCCAATCTCATCTTTGTCATGCGTAAAAAAGTGATTCGCGATGAATGTTTAAGATTGCATGTGCGCGAGTATTTCACAGTATCTTTATAGTATACCAAAAATTATATGGGATATTCCATACCAACTCGGTAAACGACTCGCCCATAATATTTTTTATTTCACCGAAGATTCTTCTTGTGATAGTACGACCATTGATAATGTTCCGAAAAAAATTTAATTTTTTTCATCAGGGGTCTTTAGCCTATGAATTTTAAAACCCATCTCAAAAGCACCGCTCTCGATTTTTATGAATCAAAAAACATATATTTGATTGAAAACATTATGACACAAACTCCAGAGTGGAAAGACGTTTTTTTTTCGTTGTTATAGACAAGAATCTGTTACTGTAATAGATACCAAGGGTCCGAACTGATTGCTCATTTTATTTCTTCTGACATTGTCGTTCTAAAACGCCCTCCTAATTTTTTCCAGTTTTTGTTTTCCCATCTGTTTTTTCGGATATGACTTTTTTATTTCAGATGACGCCCGTTTTCATGATTCTCAGAATATTCTGGAAACTCCCCGGGCATGATATAAATTTCATTGCAATCGTTTACACAATTTCTTATTCCTCGGAAGCTAAGAAAAATACGGCATAACTGCATGATAACAGAATCTTACGAAGAATCTCATTTTTCATGGTTCATAAAAATGGGAATTATATGATCGGTTGTAAAATTCATACGCTATGGACGAGTGATTAAAAAAATGAGATTTTTGTTGGTGAAATAAAAATTTAAAAAATGTTAATATCTTAATAATCGTTTTGACATCACAATATAAATGTGACATTGGAAAGTTTTCGGTTCAGGCGATACATGTGAGTGAGTATAAGGGTTTTGAAGCTCCTCGTCAGTCAGTCGATCAATCGATACGTCGGGATAGTAGGAAATGTAATTGTCACGAGTCGCTATACCTTGACTCTTATAGTGCCAATTTCGATAGTAATTATTTCAAATGTCGAATGGCCAAACTCTCTGAAATTTGACATAAATTAATAAAGTATATATAAAGCTAACGCAAAGGTTTTAGGAAATTTATTCTACGCGACAACTACCTAGGAAACCTACATCGCAAAAAATTACGAACAAAGTTTCTACTGGGTTCGTAATATGAGGCCTCAGTAAACGAAATCTTACAATCAAAGAACTCGTCTCAACCGTTCGACTGAAGGTGGTTCCACCATAATTCCGATTTAAATAAATTGAAAATACCGTGGAATAATATTCCATCGGACAATTCAAGAAATCGATTAAAGTTCTCGACTTCGTTGCCGGTTGTGAGTTCATCGTGATCTCCGGTATTACTAGACATTGTCGCAAGTCGCTCACGAGCAAACCTCCTTGTCACTTCGTCCAACCCTTTCGCCTATAAATATCATGGAAAGAGTGAGTATAGCGATGGATATTAATAACGTATGATGTTTCATATTATAACAAAAAGAACATATGCACCTGTTATAACATCTCGCCTGACTCTGCTTTGACGATTATGATTACTTCATTGGCAGCCCTTATTATATTTGCATTCACATGTTTTTTTTCGTACATAGCACTGAGGGCTAACTCCAACCGATTCTTAACTATGCCTAGTCTCGGAGAGACAGTCAAGGAAAGATTCGTGGCCGATATTAAAATGTCTCAAAAGAAGTATCGTAGAGATTCCTAAAAGTATTATAATTCTGTCTCAATGAGAGTCTCGACGAGTTTCGATGTCCGGCAAAGCCAGGCTCGAGTTTATGATAAGAGTATGGCATCGGATCCTATGCAACGTATGAAAATATTAACTGTAGATCCTCGATAAAACAAGCACGTTCGTAAAAAAATCACTTACCTTATGTGTGAAGGGGCAAAAGATGATTGTTGAACCAGGTATTGACAGATACAGATGATTAAGGTTGCTGTTGATTACGTCGTTAAATATAAAAACGCCCGAAAATTGTATATTGTAGCACAAAATTTATTTCATAGAATTTTCACGATGAGGAAAGATTATTATTCATATGTACGATACTATCAACTCGTAGCTTAAAGTTTACAAAAATTAATGATTGTTCGTTCTTAATTAAATAGCAAAATTTTCAATTTTATTATGATACCAAACGAAATTATCGTATATGCTTACGGACTCTAAATAAAATTCCCAGTTGAATGTCGTAACGGCTCAAAATATTTGAAGAGGCGGCGACAATATTCTAAGTGATAATTCGACTCGACTCGGAATAATCAGACGAAGTATGAAAAATGATTGAAAAATATTACGATTCAAATTGAAGAATTTCAACCAAACTTGGTGGGTATAGCTACCAAACGCAAAATTTCGGAAAAAAATAGCTGCTGGACTCCTTCCCAGAACGTTTTTATACCTATCGGTGAAGGATGCATATCGGTGGGGAGGTCCGTAGACGTTGGTTTGTTAATTTCAGTTATTTATTTGATATTGTTTCGCCCATACCCGTATACTAGACAGGTTTTGTTGCCGTACAAGAATTGGCCTGGATTCTGAAAATGGTTATAACTGGATGGTTGGTAGGAGTAGCGTTCCCCCTCATCGTCTTTTTCTTAGTGGGGGTAGGGATATGATAATTAAAGTGAGTGTGAGACGGCTCGCATATAGTTATAGTTTTTATCTATGAGTTTTGGCTGGCAGGCCTTACTCATCGCATTAAGAATAACAAATCATTAAGAAAGAAACATTTTTCGGAAAAATGCTTTGAGGCATTTTATACCGATCATTGTCGTGCATTTTTTTATTTACAAAGAGCGACGGAAATATGTAACCCTTTTAGAACTTTAACAAGTGGAAGGCACATTAATTATCCTGTATTCGATTTAATGATGTAACGTTTGCACAGAAAAAAATAGATGCTTATAAACATTTACATATGCACAATTGTCCGTTGATTTTTTCCATTAGCTTAGATACGGTGACAATAGCGACGTCGATACTTACGTAACATTTTATCCATTTTCGCAAATGAATAGTGAATATACGACGTGCTTAAACATGACCGCTTTTTATTACTGTTATTGTATGAGCAACCGCTAATAACCCTCTGGAAATGAGACATTACAGTATTTTGTGTTACCGATCGTGGATGTTGTAATGACGGGAGCATGTCACATACCAACAGTCAAACTCCCGTCCCGATACGACTCTCGTGTATACCGCTATTGTTTTGTAGTAGGTCTGTTGGGATTTTGACTGTGGGAACTGTGACATGCTCGAGAGATAAAATCTGCGTAAACAATTTGGCGCACCTTAAGGTAATACAAAATTCATCGATATTTTAACGGGATTCATTTGCGAAAGTCAAAGTCAAAAAATTTTGTTTAAATTCTATCCTACGCAGTCGAGCTTACGCTCCCCTAAAATCTACTGTGACAATGTTTTTTTGCCCATTCAGCTCCTAATTGATAGGCAAAAGCAATGGAAAATGGAATTTTGTCTTCATCCAAACGTAACGAAATAATGAAAAATGTATGAAACAAAAAAAACATTCGTCGGTACGTAGGTACTTATATTTATCGATGAAAATATCTCACGTTTCGCGCTATAATTTGAATTCGAAAAAATTGCCATGAATATTCTCATTGCGTCTCAAACTTTCGACCGATTTCATTCGGATATACATCTGCGAGGGATGATGAATCAAGATATTACTATGTGCAAGATCCGAGTTTCCCGACGATTTCTTATTTATATCACGCAAGGTTACGTTCAATATAAACGGGACTCTCTTTTCAAGGAAACAGTACATTCTTCGTATTACACCTACACATCGCCTGGAATCTATTTCGAACGCAAATTCCGAATTTTATTACCTGCGGTCAGTGACACTCTACAGGTCGACGAATCGAACGATTTGTTGTACTCGCAGTTTTCAACAGCCGCAAAGATCAAAGAAATATGAATCATTTTCTTCCGGTCATCAGTCCGGCTCGCTAGGATAATCCGGCGCTCGATTCGCATTAATCATAATTTCAGCTCGGGGAAACAACATTTTTTTTTTTTTGATTGCCCGTGTGACTCGCCAGAGTGACCAGACGAGCAATTTTCTGGAGTCATAACTTTTCCGAAATGTACAACTTAGGGAAAACATTTTTTCTCTCATTGCTAGTGGATCGCAGGATTCGCGAGCGAGCAATCGATTTGTTGCAAACATAATTTTTATGAGATTCCCGAACGGCAGAAAAAAAATTGCTTTCACCGTGATAAATAAGACTCGACATACTCATCGAACGATCGATTACTAACCACTGGTTACGCTAGGAACTATTCGAAATAAGTAGGAAATTCAGTATTTATTTAATTAAGTGGCAATAAAAATTGATAATTAATAATTATTAAAATATTAATTACTAGTTCATGTATTTTTTTTCTTTGATCCAACGTATACCCTTTCGGGTTTTTACATCTGACCCTTCCTAATTTCATTTTTGTTCATTTTTCCCCCTATCACTGCCTACCAGCACTTCGCTAAGCTAACCTAACTTCCATTGCGCTGTACTACAGTACAACTCCCATTGGCCATGTACACAGGGAAACCGCCAAAAAACCGTGTCAATACAGACGGCTTTGTTTTGACTGGGTATCAGTTATATTTACTACATCAGAATATCACAAACTCAATAAATCTGCTTCCCCCGCTCAACAGTCTGAGCACCAGTCAGTGTACGGCTAACAAGAAGAGGGCGCCTACTCGTCATCACCGATTTCGCTCGAATTTACAGCATATGCAGGGATTGGTTAGAGATGAAAGTACCCGAATTGGGAACTCCAGATGGCCAAGGGTTTAGAAAATAGAATTTTTGACGTGGCTATGGCACCGTATAAGTCCGTATAATTTACGTTAGCATGTTTGTCAAGCAGCGATTAACGTGGTGGTAAGAGCTCGGACTTGTAATGCGATGGGCGCAGGTTCGATTCCCCGTGCGGAGACTATTTTTTTTTCTAGCTCTTTCCCGATTTTTATAATATTTATGTCACAATAACCGAAGTAATAAACAATTAATTCTATTTATTTATTTATATGCACAAGGCATAGATATCGGACGTCATTTTTTAATAAGCGCATAATCGTGAAAAATTTGGAGTTGCGAACTTTCCAGACGTGTTCAAACAGGAATACTCGTTTCACAATAAGATTTATTTTGACCTGAACGTGGCTCCCGGCGGCCGTACACGAACAATAGTTTCTCGGCGCAGGTAGAAAAAAGGTATGTTCCTGACCATCTGCGTTTGGGACAACGCTAGCTAGGGAGCTCATTCGTTTGCTAGCTCTTGGCCGAGTAACTTGAATTGTTCGAGAATACTGTGAGAATATCCTAGAAAATATCGAAATTTCTGTGTAAAAAATGTGGGAAAATCGAAAATATCGGACAAAAGTGAAATTCTTAATATGCCTGGAACGTCGGTGGAAAAAGAACAGGAGATAGACGATAGAATTCACAGCGAAGCGTCGAAACAACGATTGAAGACGGCGTTGGATTATGATTTACATCTTTTGGCCGGAGAAGATCTGATCACATCAGAAAGTTCCGAAGATATAACCGAAGAACACATTGAAATGGGAAATAAAATACACGAGAAAGGACTGGAAGTTTTATCAGAGTATAAATTTGTGTGCGACGAAGAGTTGATTTGGTGGGAAGAAATCGATCAAGAAGGAGAATATCAAGAAGTGGAGGGTGCCAGTTCGTTGTCAAATGATGAGTACGAACCCGATGAAAAAAAAAATGAAAGAGAATCCAGATTTCGTTCCACTCGACTACAAAATAATGGCGGTAAATCTTGCCAAAGCGTATCCAACGTGGAACTTGAAAAGTTTGCAAACAAAAGGAGCATCTCGCTTGAAGTATATGCGAGATTTCAAAATTTGGG
The DNA here is from genome assembly GCA_958009045.1 of Oxytorus armatus. NCBI lineage: Eukaryota > Metazoa > Arthropoda > Insecta > Hymenoptera > Ichneumonidae > Oxytorus > Oxytorus armatus. The sequence continues at coordinate 4,983,663 of OY253749.1, read as the reverse complement.
AAGAGCATATTAAAAAGGGTGGAATTCAAAAGGATCAATACAACACAATTGTTACGCGGACATATGATCGGTTCGTACAAGCGCGGAGTTGTAACCAGCAAGTCACCGCAAAAAACTTGCAACAATGGGCACTTGCTGCTGCCAGTAAATTCCCGGAGTTGGAATTCAAAGCCTCTGAAACGTGGGTCAAAGAGTTTAAACAAAGGCATAAGATTCGTCACAGGAAAGTTACAAAAGTTGTGTCGGAAAGAGAGACAGCTACAAAAGACGAAATCCTTGCTGTGGCAGATAAGTTCCGACTCCAGACTCGAGCTCTTATTCCCCAATACGACAAGGATTTTGTTATCAACGCTGATCAAACAGGTAAGTCAGTTTTCTTATTTGTCTACCTTAATTGAAATACTCTCTTTAACGTCGCGTATAATAAATTTACATTCGTATATTCTCTTTCTAGGCTGCCAGTACCAGTCGACGTATAACCGAACTCTGGACCATCAAGGGTCAAAAGCCGTTTTCGTAAAAAGAAAGGATATGAACAAAGTAACCCACTCATATACAGCGCAATACGCTATAAGCCTTTCTGGAAAGCTATTACCAAAAGCTTACGTAATTTCTTCTGCTGATTGACTCGTGGAGAGGACAAACAAATCCGCAATTATACGACGAATTTTTCCAAGATGAAGAAGGATGGCCAACGTGCAGCATGAAAGTAATTCCCCCCAAATGTACACCACTGGTGCAACCCTGTGATGTATATTTTTATCGTCAGGTTAAAAACTTGATTAAAAAAATTCAAAATTGCTCTTATCTCATCGAGCAAGAAAAAGAAATAACATCCCGAGAAGACTGTATAAAAATACTTTCGATCGTTCATCATCAATTATCCGCGCCAATATTCGGTGATATGTTACGTTACGCGTGGTTTGCTGCTAAACTTTGCGATGAGAGAGAATATTTTATGAATGTGAATCAAGTTTGTTTTTCTATGGAGATGTTGAAATAACCTTGTAATTGTAAAAATGCGGCATTTATAACGTGTGCTAGATGCAGAAATAATTACTGCTTCCCCTGTTTCTACGATAAATATCACCCCGATTGTAAGGTGATGGTGGACAATTTAAATAGTGCCGCGTCGCCCAGGCGCGGAACAGAAGGAATTAACGTGATCCACACGCATGACGTGTGAATCCTTTTTTCGTCGCGCTCAAGTGGGAGTTATGATCGATCGGATCGCTCTCTTTCGCTCCGGGACCATCGCTGAAGACAGCTCGCCTATCAATCCTGATTATTACGAGAAAATTGTGCCGTGACATCGGAGAGAGCAATATCGCCGAGAGTGGAGTGGCCTCCCGCTTTCGCTATCAAGTTCCCTTCGCATCAAATTCCCGGATCAAAGGAAAGTGCCATCGTTGACGTCCGACTTTCGACACAAAAGTTACGTATCTATATTTCATTGACTGAGCCCACACAAAAGAAAGACTATTTAAGCGTGTAGCGTGAATGTTGCGTGTGTGAATAACTTGTAAGCGTCGCGAAGGAATATATTTTTACATCCCGATTTGGCGGAGCTGTCAATATTTAATAACTAGCTGACCCGACAGACGTTGTCCTGTCTGAGCTATGAATATTCAATTCGTACTGGAATAAATAATTTAAAGCAAAATTATTTCAAAAACATAGTGTTTATTGTAACTGAAAATAAAAAATTGACTCCCTTAGTGTTTCTGTATAAGCATGTATACCACGTGTTAGTCTATCAAAACTTACCAAAAATCGATATTAAATTAAACTTTTAATATAAGCCGTGATTGCGGTGAACTAATTGCGATGAACAAACACTTCTCAAAAAACTCACTCAACAAACTCAAAACTGGATAAACGTTCAGATCGAATGGACTGTGTACTAAGAAATGAATAAATGAATTTTTTGATCGATAGATGCCGACCGATGCATCTATTAAATCACATTTGCTTCGCGGGAACTGTCAAACGCGCGAAGGTTAAATAGTCGTTAAGTTTTCTGAAATTTTCCAATTTTCTGAGCAATTTTCTTAGTTTTTTCTTCCCGTAAGAACCTTCTACACAGTATCAGAAAACTTGAATAAAAAAGATGAATAAAATCGGTAAAGTCGTTCTCAAGTTATGGCGTGACCAAGGGAAACAGGGATTCATTTTTATATATATAGATTAGGGCGATTTTTTTTTCGACTATTTTTTTTTTTTCAGTCCCCACCCGAAATTTTGTTGGATATGTCGAAAAACAAATTCCCTGAAGGTTACAGCCCTTAATATTAATTCTAAGTACTATCCCAAAGCGTGAGAAGATTTTCCATCTAAAATACACGTAAATCGATTTTTTTTTTCAAATTTCGATAACTCAGCCGCATTTTATGCCATCATATTGTTCTTGGTTTCGATTTACTCAGAATAAAACAATCTAAAAAAGTGCTTTTTGCGGCGAAAGTGTAAATTGTACTGATGAGTTGGTACGGGTCACTGAAGTTGATTTTTACCCAAAATCCTCGTTTTTTTGCTGTTATCTCCGAAACAATTAACTTTACGAAAAAATTGTAAACGAAAAATTTGTTTGGAATTTAATTTCCTATAAAAAATGTCCTATCGACCCAATTGCTTAGATTAATATTTCTCGAGATATTGAACTTTCTTTATTTTTTATTTTTTTTATTATTTAATATTTCATCTATATAAATAAAAATCAATTGCCGCATGTATGACGAATCATCGCTTCCGCATTTGCCATCCGACTGGTGGCATTTTTTTCAAAGAAATAAACCACGAAATGACATATCGCTTACAATTAAATTCTTTTTCGCAAAATATCAACATTCAATGCGGAATTTGTTGTTGTTATGAAAACAGAACTTTCAAACTGAACGTCACACTTTTTTTCGTTATGAAACATGTGACAGCAGAACTTTCAAACTGAACGTCACATTTTTTGTATTGAGATTTTCATATATTATTTCCATATTTTTCATATTTTCATATTTTTCAAATTTCCGACTTTTCAGGTGGATTTTCCAAAAAATTTCTTTCATACAAACCTTGTCCTGAATATTATGAACACAACAAAAAAAAAATCAGCCAAATCGGTCGAGCCGTTCTCAAGTGATGATCCGTCATACATGCGGCAATTGATTTTTATTTATATAGATAACGAATTTGTGCACTTCCTTCTGCAATCTGTGTCCTCTGCATTTTGAATAAATGTCAAAATTAAAAGTAAAAGGTCTCACCACCAGTTACAATTGGCGCCCAACGTGGGGCTCGGTATAGATAAATAGCTGATATCGATACCGCAGAACACAAAAAAAAAAAAATAAAATAAGATGTTGATATTCCATAATAATTAGAAATAACAAAACGATGAATTCTTATACTAGATTTTAAATAATATGAAAGAATAAAATAAATTTAACAAAATTGTAAAACAAAATTAAATTTTCAGTTCATGGCCGATAATAAGAATAACAGTTGATTTGTATAATTTTACAGAGAAATCAAAGGAAAAAGGCATGCCTATTGTGAGAGACGAAGAGCGAGACCGTGGGAGTAATACGTCTCAAAGCGTTAACACGGAAACCCAATGGGAGAAATTGAGGCAAGAGAGAGAGAGCCTCGAACGATTGCGAACGACGCTCGAAGCCCAGCAAAACCGAATTCAACAACAAACAAGTCAAACGGAAACAATTCGTCAAGGCCAAGCCAATGCTGGAATTATGGCTGAGGACATCACATCGATTATAAGTAATGTACAGAACGTTCATCTAGATATTAAAGTTCCGAAATTCCAAAACGAAATTGAGAAAAATCCGGTAGAATTTATCGAAGAGATGGAGAAATTTCTGAAAGCAAAAAATGTAAGGGATATTCGAAGGGTGTCGATAGTGGAGCATGCTCTCGAGGGAAAAGCAAGTTTGTGGTTCGCGTTAAATGGAAATTTCATAGATTTTGAAGATTTTAAATTGCGATTTTTGGATGAGTTTTATTCGATTTCAATCCGTATTAGATTTAAAAAATAGTGGATGGAGCGCAAATACGAAACAAATCGTGACTCGTTGTAGACATTTTTTATCGGCAAATGGCACAAGCACGAAATTTTATCCCAAGATTATCGGAATACGAAGTAAATTATAATATCGTTCAACAGTTTCCAACGTGGGTAAAAGCAACGCTAGCGACAATCAATTTTACAGACACGAACGCGATCTCACAAGCCCTAGGCAATCTCGACGCGGTCAAGAGCGAACGCGAATGTAAACACACCGCGTATAATTATCATTCAAAAAATAGTGAACCGAAAATAAATCAAATAAATATACGAAATCACGGGTATTATGATCGCGAAGATAGCCAAGAGCGATGGAATAATCATCGTTGTAACGAAAAGCCGTACACTCGCAGAAACGCTCGCGAATATAACCGATCATCCTCGAATTTTCACGATCGGGGTAATGGACAAACAGTGAACTTTACATTGCCCGATACTCGTTTTCCCCCGCCAACACGACCATCAGATCGTATTCCATCAAACTATAGCCAGACGTCGGGAAATAACAACAGTAATGCAAACAACGGGTATTTAAACTAAGAAACGACGCGCTGTACACCGGTCCGGCAGCTCGTCTATCGAATAATGATTTCGTAGATGATTTACTCTAAGGAATCGAAGAAGGAGCGGAATTAGGATCGAAAAATAATCATAGAGCATTTGCAAAATGTCCTCATTTGAAGATTGAAATAAATAAAGTGAAAATGGTAGCTCTGCTCGATACGGGAAGCCAGATGACGGTGATTTCGGAGAAAATATATAAAGAATTGAATACTGTCATGAAAATCGATGAATTACCCGTGTCAAACGTACTTGTATCTACCGCCATAAACAAAAAGAAGACTGTAGTGAAGCGTCAAGTTTATTTGCGAATACGGATAGACAATATAAAGATAGGCTGTAGGTTTTTCGTGATCCCATTTTTGTCATCGGATATGATACTAGGGCACGATTGGATGTCCCAGAATGAGACAATTATTGATTATAAGAATAATACAATTGAGATTGGAGGAAGGCGTCTCTCGCCCTCGTCCGTGATGTTCGAGCGGGAATCGATGGAGACGTTGATTTGCTCACGGAGTGATGACGGGACACATGTTTTTATCATTGATGTAAGCGAATTAAAAATGGACAATGATAGTGAAAATAATGCAAAGTCAAACGAAATGATGAGTGGGAAAAAGATGTTTGACTCTAGGGGGGAAAAAAATGTTGATCCGGAAAATGAAAAAGGGTCTTGTGATATTAATGAAAATGAATTAGGTGAAAAAAATTTAATGATGGAAATTGGTGAAAAAAATGTTGATCCTGAAAATAAAAAAGAATCTTATGACATTAATGAAAATGAAATATGTGAAAAAAATATGACAATTGAAATTTGTGGAAAAAAGGATGAAGAGAGCGTTAAAGTAACAGATATTGAAAATGAAATAATAAGTGACTTTACGGAAAAAGATGAATTAAATGTCCAACAGGCAAAAGAAATAATGATTCGCGACAAAATCGCAAGTGATTGGTGTCCAGTGGCACCTGTGTGTATTTCAAGCGTCCCCGTCGATCCCTGCGCGGTCGCGTGCAAACTAGCATCATTGGGGGAGGCAGAGGGGCAATTGTTCCGAAATCTTTTGTGGGATAATCGCGAGTTGTTTTCGGAAAAACTCGGATGTGCAAAGGGGTATGAGCATAGAATAACGGTAACGTCACAAAATCCGACTATCGATAAAATGTTAGAAAACGGCGTGATAGAAAGAATAGCAAGTAGGTTTTGCAATCCGCTTTGAATAGTGAAAAAAGAGAATGGATCCGTGCGCGTGTGCCTTGACACACGATTCTTAAATAAAGTTATCGAGAACGATCATGAATGGCCTCCCCTTATAAATGAAATTTTACAAAAATTTGGTAAGGCACAGTGGTTTTCTAAAATCGATCTCACTCAAGGATATTGGCAAGTATCACTACATAAAGATTCGAGACCATATACAGCGTTCTTATTTGGATCAAATATGTACCAATTTTGTCGAATCCCTTTCGGATTAAAAACCGCCTGTAGCGGGTTTATAAGAACATTAAGTTTCGCGTTAAAGAGAGATTTCGACAAAAATGTGTCATGCTATATAGATGATATTTTAATCGGCACGGAAACGGTCGAACAGCATTTAGTAATACTTGGTCAAGTCTTCAAACGACTACTTGAGCATAACTTCACGCTCAATTTGGCCAAATGCCTTTTCTTTCAAGAAACCGTTCCGTTTTCGGGATTTATCGTATCGTCAGGGGGCATATCGCTGGATCCGACCAAACTCGAGGTTATCCTAAGTTTTAGTAAACCTAATAACAAGCGACAACTACAACAATTTCTAGGTGTGTGCAATTATTACCGTCAATTCAATATACGACAAACTCAATCGGTGGATCCATTACGCGAACTTTTGCAAAACAATACGAATTGGGAATGGACCACAAGACATAGTCAGGCATTCGAACAATTAAAACGCGATTTCAAAGAATGTATTTGCTTGAAACACGTTATACCGGGAAGACCGTATAAAGTTCAGACCGATGCCAGTGATCGCGGTGTTAGTGGAATTCTGTATCAAATAAACGAGCAGGACGAGCACAATGTAATTGGGGTGGTTTCTCGATGTTTGACTAAATGCGAAGTAAACTACACAACTACTGAGAAGGAGCTCCTGGCTATCGTTTATGCTGTAACAAAGTTCCGTGTTTATCTGATCGGCACCCATTTCGAAATTATTACAGATCACCAATGTTTAACGTTTCTACAGTCCACTACATTTCGTAATTCGCTTATTACATGGTGGTGTTTACTATTACAGCCGTATTCGTATTCGGTCTCTTATTGTCGACAATGTTGTCGCGGATTTCTTTAGTAGAAATCCCGATGGTCATTTTCACGAGGAAGTCGAAGAAAGCCTAGTGATATCCTCACTGTATCGATGTTTCCGGCCGGTAAGCTATGTGGGGGACCCGTCATTAGTCACTGTCGCCATGCTTGATTATGACGCAAATCTCGTCCGTAGTTTCAAGAGTTTGAGTCGATTGTAGCTTGAGGATGATCATATCGGGAAAATGATTGCGAGGTGTAGGGGGGACCCGCATAACGCGCATTATGCAATGTATAATAATCTGCTATTTCATAGAGAAACCGATAGTACCCCGTGGAGAATTGTTATTCCAGATAAATTGCAGTACTCGTTGATCAAAGAAATTCATGCGAAGTTAGGACATCCCGGAGTTTTTAAAACACTCGGGTATTTGAAATTTTTATTGTAGGAAAGGTATGCCTTCGAGGGTAAAGAGATATATCCTTGGATGTGACCTCTGTCAGCGTGTTCAGTATCTCACGATATCCATGGAAGGGGAACACAACTACGTGGCGTCAAACGGTGTGAATGATTTGGTCACCGTAGATTTTTATGGGCCGCTTCCTATGGCACGTGGGGGTACCCAGTACCTTTTTGTAATGCTCGATGTCTTTTCAAAGCATGTAAGCCTATATGCGATGAAAAAGGCTACCGTTAAAATGTGCATTAAGAAAATGTTTGATCAATTCATACCGAACTTTGGCAAACCCAAGCGGATACTCTCTGATCATGGTACTCAATTTACCTCTGTAATGTGGAGAAGGGAATTAGAATCTGTAGGGATTGAAGTTCTGTTTAGCTCAATTCGTCATCCGCAATCGAATCCGACGGAGCGCGTCATGAGAGAACTCGGTCGGTTGTTTCGGGTTTTCTGTTCAGATAAATATTCGAAATGGGTTCAATATCTGCGATTGATCGAAGAAATGCTTAACGTCACTATTCATCAGAGTACGGGCTTTGCACCCGTAGAGTTGCATTTTGGTCAATCGGTACAAGATAAGATTCAGAAATTTGCGGAGTTTCCGGAGAACGTAAACCAAACTCATCAATATATAGTTACCCTGGCGCATGAGAACTTAAAGAAAAATTTTGAGCGCCGAAAAAGACAACAACGGAGCGTTTCTAAAGTCAAATTCGAGTTGAGGGATCTTGTGTTGCTTCGTGTTCGACATCTTTCTAATGCTTTCGATAGAGTAATCAAGAAGTTTTTCCATCTATTCGAGGGTCCCTATCGCATTGTTCGGATAGTGGGCGACAACGCATTTGTATCAGCAGAATCCGAAAATGATGCGAAAGAAATCGGGACTTATAATCGCTTGAACCTCCGAAAATATTATGTGAACGAAGTCAAGTAATGGCCGAGGTAATTCGTAACGCGCACGAGCAGCAAGTTGATCGTGGGTTCTGTTGCGCCAACTCCTTCGATTCGATATTTTTAAGATATAGGGTTCTGTTTGATTTAGCACTTTCCTTATGGAATGAATGTATATAAAATGTGTACCGATGTAAGTAGTTAAGTAAGTTAGTGACGGCACCTCAGGTGCAACACGACAAAATATGCGTCGGATAATGCGGGCTGGAATGATATGATGTATGTGTGAAGGTGAATGTGTTCTGTATGCAAATATTCGAAAGGACGTAATCTATAGGGGATTTATTTTGTCGAGAGCCTCTACGGCGGCCGATACTATTTATTAACTTATATGAACAATCGATCCTAAGTAAATGTGGGCTAGTGCCGGCGTGAGTACAAATGCTAGTATAATAACGGATATATGAACAACGCGAATATCCTTATCCCCTTCTGTGCGAGGGCAACAAGATAAGTACTCGTATGTCCGACTGCGACGAGGGTTAGTCCGAGAGTTGGGGGTTTTCTTTTTTTATCCTCCGTCCTCTACTTAAGGGATAACACCACTGTGACCCCCTGTTTTTTTTCACATTTTTCAAGAATTTTTTTTTTTGGGAAAAAAAAGAGATATTCAAAAAATTTTTTTGGGTTTTGTTCCTTGTTTATTAATGTATCGAAAAACATTTTTTTCACATTTTTCACGCACCATGGTGGCGCTGGGGAAGCTCTCGCGTTAGGTGCTGTCATCTCCGCAGTGGTTCGCGGCACGCAGCAGAACTCTCTTCAACATCGATCTGAAAATAATACCGAGTGTTTTCGTTAATAATATGATATTTTGAAGAGAAGTACATAGGGATTTGGAAAAATATTGTTTTAAAAAAAATAGGCACACCTTTGAAATTAAAGTTAATTTCAAAGGCGTGCCTATTTTTTTTAAAACAATATTTTTCCAAATCCCTATGTACTTCTCTTCAAAATATCATATTATTAACGAAAACACTCGGTATTTTTTTTCAGATCGACGTTGAAGAGAGTCCTGCTGCGTGCCGCGAACCACTGCGGAAATGACAGCGAGAGCTTCCCCAGCGCCACCATGCGGCGTGAAAAATGTGAAAAAAATGTTTTTTGATACATTAATAAACAAGGAACAAAACCCAAAAAATTTTTTCGAATATCTTTTTTTTTTCACACAAAAAAAAATTCTTGAAAAATGTGAAAAAAAAACAGGGGGTCACAGTGGTGTTATCCCTTAAGCGTCGTTCCGCCGCCTCTTATTGAGCATTCCGTTTCGGGTGAACGCTATAAGTAGCTAGAATATGCTTTCCCGTGTCTAACTGTTCGCTTCGTTGTATGTGCTCGAGTGTTCTAGCGACCCAACTCGGGGTGTACCTCCTTTTCGTGCTGGCCCCGTCAAAGATTCGACTCTTCCCCTCTCTCTCTCTCGCTCTTACCCGTTGCTCGCCCAGCACCGATTTTAGTTACGCGTCGAATTTCCTTGTTCCTGACCGTACTAATCCTTCGACCAATAGTTGTGCCCTTTCGGTTCGCGCGAAGTTACGGCCGGGTTTTCCACGTTGGAAACACGTGTCCCCAGTTTAAGTACCATGGCTGTCTCGCAGTTCGCTTATCCTATAGGCAAGGGCGGTACGAGAACCCTCACGAAGCGTGTCTCTCTTGCTCCTACGTAGGCGCCGTCATGGTCGTCTTCTAGTTCTCTATCCCCCCTTCCCCATACGTATTTGTCTCCTTAGAAGATTCGTCTACATGGTCGTACAAGAATGTCCTTCCGACATGACTGATGCGCCATAAGGTTCACCGTTGTATAATACCATTTCCCCATGCTTTTGAATGACATGTTATGCTAGAATAGGTTTCATCTCGATCGTACGAAGTAATAACAATGCGTCTATCTTTCATTCCTCTTGCGGAGTATCTGTGTTACTGGCTCGCGTAGAGTACCAAAGCACCAATGAACTGTGGTCCGTCTTGTGTGAGCTTACTTGCACGATACCTGACAACCCGCGGTGTGTTTTATACAGCTCGAATCTCAGAAGTATGTAGTGCCATCTCCAGCATAGTCCCGGTGAATACGGAGGCTTCTAACATTTCCCTTGTATGGAATTCGAGGCTCAGCTTTCACGTTGCCTCGGTGGCATCGTGGAGTCTCGTAGTCTTTCGAAAAGTATGTTTCCTTGATTCTCGCATTCTTTGTTACTACGATTCATTGTAACGACCAGACGCATAGCCGTAATCAAAGCTGCTTTCGGCGGTACACTATTCACCGTTCTTGTCTATCACACTCGCTAATTGCTTGGCACTATTGATTCACCAGCTATACACTTTATACACACGCACTCTTAAACTTGTGGATGGAGGTATATCCCACCTCTGATCTGTAATTGTAACTGCTGTAATGATTTGACAACAGATAAAAAATACATAGACAGAAACACCAGAGATGCGAACTAATCATAGAAGATTTATTAGACATAAAATATATTTAATATAGGGAAAGTCTAGCGAGAAGCTGACTGAAATGGAGTAAATTATTATGGAAGATTACATTAATGATCGAGAAGGTCCGTCACGCATCGTATACGTACAATGTTGTTCGATTTATATTAACCACACACACACTCACAGGTTATTCCACACTCAATACTTCATTATCCATGGTCAAATTTCTCTCCCTGGAGAACTTAATGTCTTTGACTCGTAATTATCTTTGGATTTATCAGCGTAGGAATTTCGTACTTAACTTGTGTAATGGTGGTGGGAGTCGTGATGGCTCTTTCTTTGCTCTGAGGACTGATGTCTCCGGATAGAAGTCCTATGTGATGACGAACTTAATCTCTTCTTGTATGACTCGTGGATCTTCGTAAGTATTGTAGCCAAATTCGTGTGGCGATCCTTCTTTTCGCACGATTTGGACGAGGTACAGGTCGGATTTTTCGTTGACACGGAAAGATGAGAACTTCCTTCGATGACGTCCCCAGAGCGAAAGAGAGCGATCCGATCGATCGTAACTCCCACTTGAGCGCGATGAAACAAGGATTCACACGTCATGCGTGTGGATCACGTTAATTCCTTCTGTGCCGCGCCTGGGCGGACGCGGCACTATTTAAATTGTCCACCATCACCTTACACGACAAATGTAAATCATCGAATGTAAAAGAATGGAAGTTAGAATTTTTATGTACAAAGTCTTTTCGTATGCGCTTTAGTTACAATCCCTTGTTGAAATGTCTGCAATCCCAAATTTTTCCTTATCTATGCCTTTTGCGTATAAATAAATAAATAAAATGAATTATTTACTACTTCGCTTAATTGTTACATGAGTATTATAAAAACCAGGAAATTGCTAGAAAAAAAAAAGTCTCCGCACGGGGAATCGAACCTGCGACCATCGCATTCAGAGTTCGAGCTCTTACTATTACGCCAACCGATGCTTGGCAAACATGTTAACATAAATGTCTTATACGGTGCCAGAGCCGCGTCAAAAATTCTATTTTCTACACCAGAGCTCGGAATAAAGTGCACAGTTCGGCTCCGGCAGGAAGGCTACGCCTCCGTTACCCCCTCTACCACGTAACGCGCGGCGGCTACAGCGGCGAGCGCGTCATCTCAGGAGCGTTCCGATAAAAAAAATACATGGCACCCGCGACAAATTGTCAGTCAAATATTTTATCGTTCCTTAATATGATATTAATTAATCATTAAAAATATAATTATTTGCCACAATAATTTAATAATATCGCATAATTATTGAATGATTTTAACAATAGTTTTCCACATCACCCGTGAGGTACTATTGCAGATGCGCTCTTTTTAGAGTGGTTTCCCCAGGAGGCCTATTCCACTGAAAATTAATGCAATGATGAAATCTGGCTCAGTAGGAAAAAACGAAGAAAATATAGCAACCAATTTTCCGACAAATATTAATTAGATCGTCTGAGTTTTTTTGTAGAAGATTCCATTAGGGACGGTACATCCACAGAAATTTTTGAAGAACTTGCTCGCATTAAGGAGGTTAATGACGCATTGTTCATGGACGAACGTTTATCTGTTTTCGTCAATTTCATTTTTGAGAACGAGCATTCGCATAAATATGTGGATCCAAACATGGAGAAAATTCGAAGACTGAAATCCCTAAGACGTGAATAACGCGACGAATCTAAAATTTCGAAGAAGTCAATCCCTTTTTCTGGCCGTGCTTTTAACGAAATATCACTCTGCAAATCGCACAATTCTGCCAGAAGTTCTAGGCTTTGTTCCTCGATTTGCACAGTGAGAGGATTTTCAAAGAGTATCAAATCTTTTCGCAGCGTTTCAAAATCACTAAAACGCGTATCAAATTGACCTATTAAAGAATCAATTATATTTGAAAATTGTATAAAGTTACAACCTGCGCCATTATCACAATCATGTTCTTCAAAGATAATTTGACAACAAGGGAAAAAATGAAGAATGATATTTTCTAAATGATTTTTTAAAAGTACTAACTTTCTGCGGAAAGAATCGATGTGACTAATTACCTGTGAGATGGTTTGGTCGGTTTTTTGCAGCTCCAAATTTAACATATTTAAATGATTCGTCACATCAGTGCTTAGAGCAAGTTCGCAAAGCGAATCTAAATCTTGCAAAAAAAATTTTAATTCGTCAAATTTGTCAGGAATTGTTTCTTGCAAAAAATGTCCTGCACTGAGCCAGCGAACTTCACAATACGCTGGCTCAGTGCAGGACAATGTCTTGAAAAGTTTTTTGCAATAGGAAAGGAGGTGTTACTTTTTTAACAAGAAACATTTCCTGACAAATTTGACGAATTAAAATTTTTTTTGCAAGATTTAGATTCGCTTTGCGAACTTGCTCTAGTCACTGATGTGACGAATCATTCAAATATTTTAAATTTAAAGCTGCAAAAAACCGATCAAACCATCTCACAGGTAATTAGACACATCGATTCTTTGAACAGAAAGTTAGTACTTTTAAAAAATCATTTAGAAAATAACATTCTTCATTTTTTCCCTTGTTGTCAAATTATCTTTGAAGAACATGATTGCGATAATGGCGTAGGTTGTAATTTTATACAATTTTCAAATATAATTGATTCTTTGATAAGTCAATTTGATACGCGTTTTAGTGATTTTGAAACGCTGCGAAGAGATCGATACTCTTTGAAAATCCTCTCACTGTGCAAATCGAGGAACAAAACCTAGAACTTCTGGCAGAATTGTGGGATTTGCAGAGTGATATTTCGTTAAAAGCACGGCCAGAAAAAGGGATTGGCTTCTTCAAAATTTTAGATTCGTCGCGTTATTCACGTCTTAGGGATTTCAGTCTTCGAATTTTCTCCATGTTTGGATCCACATATTTATGCGAATGCTCGTTCTCAAAAATGAAATTGACGAAAACAGATAAACGTTCGTCCATGAACGATGTGTCATTAACTTCCTTAATGCGAGCAAGTTCTTCAAACATTTCTGTGGATGTACCGTCCGTAATGGAATCTTCTACAAAAAAACTCAGACGATCTAATTAATATTTGTCGGAAAATTGGTTGCTATACTTTCTTCGTTTTTTCCTACTGAGCCAGATTTCATCATTGCATTAATTTTCGGTGGCATAGGCCTCCTGGGGAAACCACTCTAAAAAAAGCGCATCTGCAATAGTACCTCACGGGTGATGTGGAAAACTATTGTTAAAGTCATTTAATAATTATGCGATATTAATAAAAAATTGTGGTAAATAATTATATTTTTAATGATTAATTAATATAATATTAAGGAACGATAAAATATTTGAATGACAATTTGTCGCGGGTGCCATGTATTTTTTTTATCGGAATGCTCCTTAGATGACGCGCTCGCCGCTGTAGCCGCCGCGCGTTACGTGGCAGAAGGGGTAACGGAGGCGTAGCCTTCCTGCCGGAGCCGAACTGTGCACTTTATTCCGAGCTCTGTTCTACACGCTTGGCCATCTGGAGTTTCCACTTCGGGTACTTTCTATTCCAGTCAAGCCCTGCATATGCTGTAAATTTGAGCGAAATCCGTGATGACGAGTAGGCGCCCCCTCCTTGTAAGCGGTCAACCATCCAAGTAGTGACTGCGGCCAAAGCTGCTTAACTTGGGTAATCACCAGAGCGGTGCACTGACCGTGCGTCCACTGTTGTCGGTTTATTATTATTTCTTATTAAATAACTATTACCATTACTTATTAAATTACTGTTATCAATTGTTAATTATTGACGTTTACGAAAGATATTAATCCGGCTAAAACCATCGATCAGCGATATTAGTTGGTAAAACCGGCGCACGTCATGCGAGACAAATGTTCATCGGCGTGGAACTCCGAACCGAGATCGAGCCTTTTCACGATTTCGTCCTCATTTGTCAACGATTTCCCTCTGTTTATGTAAGTCAATTGCAATATCGAACGATTGCGCATTTTCACCGTTGAAACTTCGTTTTCAACATTCACCAAATTTCGACCCTGTCGTTGAAGTCATTTAAAAATTACAATAATCGAGCTCTTCAATTAAGAAAGTAGCCGGATCTCGTCTACGAGAACAATTGCCGCATTAAGGCAGTCTTCTAAATGACGATTTTTTCAAGGTTAAAAAAAAATTCATCGGTACTATTAAATACTTCAACATCGGTCTTTTTTCCACTTATATATTGATACTTGCAGGTAGTCTGCAAATTTTTTCGAGCACGATAAAAATAGATTAAGGGTGTTACGCGGTTTCGAGTCACCATGATTCCAGGGCGACTGTGACCATGATTCCACACGTTCTACTGATCTGAAAAAAAAAAACCAAAAAGATTATCGATCAATACAAGTATGGCCATTGCATGAACCTCTCACATTTCGAAGGGAAAAGTATGAAGGATTTTTTAAGTGAAACTTTTTATCGCTCGTTACAGTAAATCCGACCAGCGCGAACGAAAAAGCGTCACAAAGAGAGTGGGGATAGACCACGTTGAGAGCGGGTAACGCACACTTCCACCCATACAGTAGTATACCAAGTGAAGGTCTTCAGCACACGAAATAACGTTAGTCGGTGGTCACACGCACGAGCCGGAGACGCGCTGGTGCACCAACACGTAGTGCCAGACAATTACAGCAATGAATCCGACCGGCTCGTCCTTGTGCCAGCACTGCCACGTCGTTTCATGTATATATATTAGGGCGGTTCTTAATTTGGTGATGGTTGAAATTCTTTGGTATTGTTCCTTGAAAGTAATCAACATATCTAGAAAAAAAATTGGGCGCAAGCGGAACTCTGTCCAATAATTCTAACCCACCCCACCGAGCTGTCGAATTTTTATATGAAAAAATGCATGCATTTAAAATTTTGTTAAGAAAATTGTTTATTATTTCAAAACTATTCATGATAAAAAAATTTTATATTATGTTTTTATAGGATATTTAATGCTCTACAAAAAAAGTATCTCGTAAAATTCTTGTGAATCTAATATTTATCACGTTATTAGCAAAAAAACTGTCATCATTTATTCCAAAAGTCCATCATTATCGCCAAAACAGGAGTTTGACGTCGAAAAACTGCAATGTATTCTTCATATGCAATTAAAAATATGAAGAAATACGTAGTGCACTCAATAACAGTATGTGAACGATATTTAAATTTTCGATTTTATCAATTTTATTATCATTCATGATAAATTTTTCTTCTTTGATCGATAAGGACATTGATTTCTTTATCAGTTCCAAATCGATGGCTTTTTTCGAAAGATTTGAAATCAACTCCTCATTTTTTGATATCGATGTGAGCGAGTGGATTTCTAATGAAAATTATTTACAAGGCTTAAAAATAGTTAAAGGAATTAAAGTGGTTAACGATGTTGCAGAAAGAGGAGTGAAACTTGTTACAGAGTACAATGATCGTCTCACTTATGATGAAGATCAGGAACAATTCATTGTACAAATCATTGAAGAATATTTAAAAAAATATCCTGATATTAACAAAGCAACTTTGCTCCAACCGATGTAATTTATTATTGTAAGTTGATTTTTAAAATATATGACATCATTCATTATAATTCACAATAAAATTGATAAAATTGAAAATTTGAATATTCTTTACATTTCATTGTTGAGTGCGCTACGTATTTCTTCATAATCTTATATACCTACGAAAAATAAATTGCAGCTATTCGACGTCAAACTCCTGTTTTGACCATAATGATCGATTTTTGGAATAAATGATGACAGTTTTTTGCTAATGACGTGATAAATAGTAGATTCACGAGAATTTCACAAGATACCTTTTTTGTAGAGCATTATATTTCCTACAAAAACGTTTTATAAAATTCTTTTATCATAAATAGTTTTGAAATAATAAACAATTTTCGTAAAAAAATTTTCAATGCATGCATTTTTTTCATATAAACATTCGACAGCTCGGTGGAGTGGTTTAGAATTATTGGACAAAGTTCCGCTAGCGCCCAATTTTTTTTCTAGATATGTTGATTACTTTTGAGGAACAATACCAAAGAATTTCCAACATCACCAAATTAAGAACCACCTTAATATATATATACGAGCCACCCTCGTATATATATACCCACCCTCTCGGCGTCGCTTCTATATATATATATATATATATATATATATATATATATATATATATATATATATATATATATTGTAACGAAATATTTAATCCTCGTCACTTGATCGTCGAACGTGGCCTAATGGACGATAACAAAACCCCAAAAAAAATGAAGATTACGTTGGAGAGGTAACCAACTCTCTCAATGTCGGAAGTACCGACCAAACGAACGAGGGATAGGCGCCAGGTAACGAACGAAACTCGCTCGTCACCACCGCTCCCGTGAAGAGAACGGCTTATTTTATTTTTCTCCTCTCGCCGTTCAATACCCAATGAACACAGTTAAAAACGTTCGGCAAAAAGACTTCGGCTACTCAGATTTTACTTCCGAGAATGGTAGAGGGGCGGGATTTTTGGGCGAATAAGCGAACTCGGTGACTCGGGAAACTGTGCAAATTATTTATTGGATCCCGGAAACCACCCGCACTTTATGCGGCGGGGGTTGTACAAAGAGATCGGCGGTTGTACAAAAATCGTGTAGTAAGGTAGCGCGACAACACTTCCAACGGCAACGAAAACGAACGGTTACTACGCATTCGGAAGATTTACAATATAAGGAATGGAACCAGCGTTTTTGCAAGAATATAACAAAATAACCAAACTTAAAATTAACAAACAAATAACCAAACGCAATTTACGCCAACAGTCACGTAATTGTCGACCGCAACGGGCGCAATAAATTCGCAAACAATATTTAACGGAACGAAGCAAAACAAACAAAATAAATGACTAGAATTAAGAGAGTTAACCGCAATATAAAACAGAATATTATAACCTGAGAATTCGCCTCAGGGAGGATTCGACGAAATTAATAGATTTCCGGTAGGGACAAAGAGTACGGTTAACCTTAAACTTATTGCAAAACAATTGAACGGGTTACCGGCTTAACGCACCAAAGGAATTGAAAATAACGGAGATTCGTGAACCTCGGGGTAATGGGCAAGGAGGGCGATGCAAATAATAATTAGGGGTTGACGAAAGCTGAGATACGGAATCACAAGGTAGCGGTCAAAGAGATACTGAAATAATTACTGGGGTTAGCGTTGACTAAGATACGGAAATTCAAAGGTAGCGGTCAAAGAAATAATGAAATATTCACTGGGGTTAACGAGGGCTAAGATACGGAATTTCAAAGGTAGCGGTCAAAGAAACAATGAAATATTTACTGGGGTTAATGAAGGCTGAAATACTAAATGGCAAGGGTAACGGTCAAAGAAATAATGAAATATTTGCTGGGGTTAACGCAGGCTGAAATAATAAATGGCAAAAGGAACGGTCAAAGCAATAATGAAATATTTGCTGGGGTTAACTCGGGCTGAAATACTAAATGGCAAAGGTAACGGTCAAAGCAATAATGAAATATTTGCTGGGGTTAATGAGGGCTGAAATGCTAAATTGCAAAGGTAGCGGTCAAAGAAATAATGAAAGATTTACCGGGGTTAATGAGGGCTGAAATACTAAATGGCAAAGGTAACGGTCAAAGAAATAATGAAATATTTGCTGGGGTTAACGAGGGCTGAAAGGCTAAATAGCAAAGGTAGCGGTCAAAGAAATAATGAAATATTTACTGGGGTTAACGAGGGCTGAAATACTAAATTGCAAAGGTAACGGTCAAAGAAATAATGAAATATTTGCTGGGGTTAACGCGGGCTGAAATACTGAATTTTAAAGATAGCGGTCAGGGAAATCGATAATTAATTGCTGAGGTTGACGATGGCGGAAATACAAGATTTTAAAGATAGCGGTCACGGAAATCAATAATGAATTGCTGGGGTTAACGATGGCGGAAATACAAGAGTTTAAAGATAGCGGTCAGGGGAAATCAATAATTAATTGCTGGGGTTAACAATGACTGAAATACAAGATTTTAAAGATAGCGGTCAGGGAAATCAATAATTAATTGCTGGGGTTAACGATAGCGGATATACACGATTTTAAAGATAGCGATTGGGGAAATCAAGAAATAATTACTGGGGTTAAAGAGGACTGAGATACGCAATTTTAGAGATAGCGATCGGGGAAAAACCAAGAAATGAAATATTAGCCGGAGGTACCGAGAGCGGAGATACGAAATCTTAAAAATAACGGGTCAGGGGAAAAATGAGATATTAACCGGGCAAAGATAGCACAGGGTTCGAAGATAACGGGCAAGCGAAAAACAGGGGTAGCGGTGCGATAAGCGGTATATTTAACCCAAATAATCAAAACGTGAAATTAATCCGAAAAGGAACGCGAAACCTCATATAGCGGGTGAATTCGTAACAATCTTAAACACAATCACACAAACTCGATTAATGAAATGAATCCCGAAATGCAATAACGAACGCGAATAAAGAAAGCAACAAAATTGAAACGTACGAAATATAACACGTGGCGATAATGGGCCAGTAACTTCGTCACGCGGTTCGAGGACCGGCTCGTTTCCCACAAAAAAAAACTCTAACGGGACGAAATACCAATAATTAATAAAATAACCGAAATTCCGAAAATCACCAAAACTAACAGCCACACGGCTAACGGGGAAACGACGAAGTTACTAACCTTACAAAAGAAGAAGGAGGAAGTACCTCACCGAATATTCTCTGCCGACACGCGAGGAACTCGTACCGGGTGAACCCAAAATGGCGGAGGATCGTTGAAGCCGATGTCAAAAGATGTCGAAGCTCGATGATATAGAATAAAGGTAACGTTGGAATCGAATGCGACACTCGGGAGAGCACTGGAAACACGCGTCACGCGAGTAATCAGTCCGAACGGTAATTGGTAATCGATGTGCGATCCTCGCTCTCCGTGGGTCGATGGTCCACACTCTTGACCCTGGGTCAAGTCCTGCGCACACTCGTACGCTTCCGGGGTCGCTCGTCTTCGCTCGGGTCACTGGGTTACGCTGGCCCTCCTTCTTACGCCGGCAACTCTCGCGACAACTCGAGGGATGCGCGGGGAGTGGGGTCCTTCTTGACGGAAGCTGGAGAGAGAGAACGAGCGATGGCAAGGCTCACGGCGAATATCACGACAAAGACGGAGCGAGTCGGTGTCCGTCCAGCAGTTTTTTATGCCGTGTCTCGGCTGTCTTCCCCTAGGACCCGGTCTCCGACGAGGGTAAGGGCGGGATCCCACCCGTGGATGGTGGTGGCCGCCAACTCTGTCCACGCGGATCCCAGAACCGGCACATTGCCACCTCACAAACCCCCATCGGTCCCATAGGCCCTCTACGAATGAGGCGCCAGAGGATATCCGATCCGCGACGGTCAAGACATCAGCAGGGTGGTCCAGCACGAGGCTGGGAAGCCGTACGGGAGGAGGGTGGCTCGGTAAATTTTGGCCGTTTCTCCAGCTCGCTCCCTGGCAACCATGACCACGGGTGCAGATGTTGGGCAACCTGTCTGCTCCTTAAGGACGAACTCCCGACTCTCAAAGTCCCTAAAATCCTAACCTCGGGAGATGATCGGTCTCCCGAGTACAAAAAAAATAATGTCAATGCCGAGATAAACGCCGTTCAGCCGCCGGGAAACGCAGAGAGCCTTAAAGAGTTGTTAATAATAAAGAGAGAGAGCCCGAAAAATAAGAGAGCCCTACGATAGCCGGTAGAGAGCGGCAAAACCAAAAAAAAATAAAGACACGAAAATATTTATTGAATTTAACCACACTGAAATAATTTCTCAAATTTCAAACGAAGCACTTGCTTACAATACAATTAAATGACTCGAATATTTACTTTACGAGAGGCTAAGAGAGCCGGACGGGACGGGCTAGAAAAACAGACGCGATAATATAATAAACAGAAAAACTCTAACGTTCGCGCTCGAAGCGAGCGAACAATAGGCTATAAACTCAGAGAGCCAAACAAAGTCGCTGGACGACAGTTAACCACAGCGTTGCCAAATTGTCAACGCTGGAGGTAGCCGGAGATTTTGAGTTTTTACCGTCTCGGATGTGCGGCAAAGCGAGCGCGCGTCGTCCCAGGGTCGTAAATTCGACCCCCTGCACGCATACACTCCGTACGGGTGACGAGACGCCAAATGTTATACGGGTGATTTTCATAAGACGTTTCCGGTTGGTACCACGAGACGCGGGACGATCACCCGAGTAAAACGGTCTGCGGCAAAATGTCGTACGATGAGTAGTTACTGAGTTATAAGCGTTTGACGTCGACCAATCACAGCCGAGCATTCTCATGGATCTCACCGCGTCTCGACGCTCGAAAAGCGCGCCAAACTTCAGTGGACTTTGATGTCAAAAAACAGCCGGCGGGTGTGGTCGTTCGAACCGAGCCGCAGACAAATGAATGCGCGGCTATCATAATTCTCGGCCGTGTAATGCGGGCCAATTGAATTTGTTCATTATTTTGAATCAAGCTGCTCTAGTGCCGAGATCTCGATGGCATTCATGAACTCATACATGAGTCTTCGTCGTGAGAGATTTTTTAAATATTTCTCATTTCGATCTCATCGAGCGTTCGTGCATGAAGAGATGACAATGCACGGAAATATTAATTTTTTACCAGCGTAATGCGATTATTTATTTACTGCAAAGGAAAAAATGTATTTTCTTCCATCGTGGTGACCAGATGTGTTTGATAAGCGGTCGGTCAACACGGTGAAATAAAATACATTTTTTTAAATAAATAAAAAGCAACTGACAAATATGATTGGATTTGTCAGTTCCGGTTGTAATAGCGATCGATGGTCCTGTGTATGAGACGTCCGATTCGTAATGCGGCAATCCTGGGTTCAATTCCTGATCGGAAACTTTTTTTTTTTTTTTTTCAATGAGCTTCATCATGTACCTTATTGGTACGACGGAGTCAAATAATTGTTGTCCAATGGACAATTATTTTAAATAATCTTGAAAAAATGAAATTTACAAAGGCGGAATAAGAGAATTTTGTTAACTTATTTACTTCGATCTCGTTAAGGTGTCTGATGTGCAAGAGCGCTAGAGTCTGAATGCATGAAATGGTTAAAAGGAAGGGGAATATTTTCTTCTCGGATTAATCATGCATTCATTTTCGAAAAAGAAATACCTTAAGCAAATGGGCTGACATTTTAACGTTGATCCTTTCGGCTGTTGAAACCATGAATGATAACGGTAGTTTGCTGTTTTTTCCGCCGATACAATGATGTCGTGCATAAAAAGATTCAAATGTACGGGAATATTTATTTCTCGCCAACCTAGTGAGATCATTTATTTACTGCAGTGAAAAAAAAAAGTATTCTATTTCATCGCAGTGACCTAGACATGTTTAATAAACTGTCGGTGAACGCGGTGAAAGAGAATACATTTTTTTTTTTAATGAAATTCAACTGACAAACGTGATTAGATTTGTCAGTCACGTTCGTAATAGCGATCGATGGTCGTGCGGAAAAGACGTCGGATTCGCAATAAGGGAATCCTGGGTTCGATCCCGGGTCAATCATTATGTTTTTTTTTTTTCTATGAGCTTCATGATATACCTCATTCACAGGAAGGAGTGAGATAATTGTTCTCCAGTGAATTATTATTTGAAATAATCTTAAAGCAATGAAATTTACAAAGGCGGAATGGGAGAATTTTTTTTAACTTATTTACTGCGATCTCGTTAAGGTGTCGGATGTGCGAGAGCGGTAGAATCTGAATACATGAAATGGTTAAAAGGAAGGGAAATATATTCTTCTCGGACTAATCGTGCATTCATTTTTGAAAAAGAAATACCTAAAGCAAATGACATTTTAACGTTGATCCATTCGGCTGTTGAAACCATGAATGACTTAATGGTAGTTTGCTGTTCTTTCCGCCGACACGATGATGTCGTGCATAAAAAGATTAAAATGCACGGAAATATTTATATCTCGTCAACCTGGTGAGATCATTAATTTACTGAACCGAAAAAGAAAATGTTTTCTCTTTCATGGTAGTGACCCAGACAGGTTTAATAAACTGTTGGTCAACGCGGTGAAAGAGATACTTTTTTTTAATAAATAAAATGCAACTAACAAACTCGTTTGGATTTGTCAGTCAGAATTGTAATAACGATCGAAGATCGTGTGGATAAAATGTGAGATCCGCAAAAACTGCACTCCTGCGTTCGACCCTAGGTAAAGAAATTTTTTTTTATTTCAATGAGTTTTTCTCCAAACAGAAAACCCCAGGAATGTCCACTGCCGTTGGGACCACAGACCTCAGTCTAGCTTATTTTTTAAGCACGCAATGTTTAATAAACTGGCTGAGAAGTAGGTAAGTATCTGTGAAACTGTTAAAGATAGCTGTTACGAATCTTTTCGTCAAAGAACCCCAGCAATGCTCCCTACGCATTGCGACCACCAGCTTGATCACAGCAGCGTTTGTTTTTTAGGCGGGCCATTTTTTCAAAGGGCTGATGAAGGAACATGGATTTCTGAAACTATGTGAGATAGCGTCCCGGCAATGGCATTAAAAATCAAATCTTCAGTAGACCGGAGGTGTTCTATCAGGAACTCGAATTTCCTCTCAGTTAAAGTGATATGTAGGAAGTTCGAGAAGGTACCTGGTCCCTGCAGTCTCATCATATTTTATGCGAGCCGCTCGACCTATGGCATCAAACGTTTGACTCCATAAGAAAGATTTATGAATATTTTCGTCATGCCTAAAGTGCCAATGAAGGAAAAGATAGACATTTTTCTAGACGTGATTTTATAATGTTTTGGCAGATTGTAAGCATACTGGAATTAAAAAGTCTTTTAAAAGGATTTTGTTTGGGGCGTGCTCCTACCCCGTCGCCCCTACGCAGTTTTGGCTCAAATTTTCATAATTAATTATGGCAAGCTGAACAAGATGCTGTTCATGCAGAAGATCAAGTATTCAAAGGTCGTTTCTTTTTTTTCGATGAATCGTGATGACTTTTAGGACTCTATTGTAGGTGAAAAAAAATATAAAGCGAAATAAATCGGAAGGGAAACTTGAGGAGAGGTGGTCAGAGCGACTCCATTCTGGACCCACTGTGGTAAAAATCTTTCGTCCAAATCGAAGGTCGTTTCCTCTTTTTTGACGAATCGTGATGACTTTGAGGACGCTCTTGAACGTGAAAATAGATATAAACCTAAATAAATCGGAAGGGAAATTTGAGCATCGGTTGTCAGATTCAGCCCATTCTTGACCTACGCTGTTGAAAATCTTTCGTCCAATTCGAAGGTCGTATCCTCTTTTTTGATGAATCATGATGACTTTTAGGACTCTCTAGTATGGGAAAAAAAATATAAACCGAAATAAATCGGAAGAGAAACTTGAGGAGCGGTGGTCAGAGCGACCCCATTCTGGACCGACTCTGATAAAAATCTTTCATACAATTCGAAGTTCGTTTCCTCTTTTTTGATGAATCGTGATGACTTTTAGGACTCTATTGTAGGTGAAAAAAAATATAAACCGAAATAAATCGGAAGGGAAACTTGAGGAGGGGTGGTCAGAGCGACCCCATTCGGGACGCACACTAGTAAAAATCTTTCGTTGAATTCTAAGGTCGTTTCCTCTTTTTTGATGAATCGTGATGACTTTTAGGATCCTCTGGTATGTGAAAAAAAATGTAAACCAAAATAAATCGGAAGGGAAACTTGAGGAGCGGTGGTCGGATAGACCCCATTCGGGACCGACTCTGATAAAAATCCTCATCCAATTCGAAGTTCGTTTCCTCTTTTTTGATGAATCCTGATGACGTTTAGGACTCTCTAGTATGTGAAAAAAAATATAAACCGTAATAAATCAGAAGGGTAACTTGAGGAGATGTAGTCAGAGCGACTCCATTCTGGACCGACACTGGTAAAAATCTTTTGTTAAATTTGAATGTCGTTTGTTCTTTTTTGACGAAACGTGATGACTTTGAGGACTCTCTTGAATGTGAAAAAATACCGAGACACGGCATATAAAAAACTGCCGGGCGGACACCGACTCGCTCCGTCTTTGTCGCGATATTCGCGGAGAGCCCTGCCATCGCTCGTTCTCTCTCTCTCTTTAGCTTTCGTCAAAAAGGACCCCTCTCCCCGCGCACCCCTCGAGTCGACGCGAGAGGTGCCGGCGTAAGAAGGAGGACCGGCGTAACCCAGTAACCCGAGTGACAGCGAGTGACCCCGGAAACGTACGAGTATGCGCAGGACTAGACCAAGGGTCAAGAGTGGGGACCATCGACCCACGGAGAGCAAGGTTCGCACATCGACTTTGACTTACTGTCCGGACTGCTACCTCGCGTGACGCGTTTTTCCTAGTGTTCTCTCGAGTGTCGCCATCGATCATAACGCTACCTTTTGTCTTCACCATCCATCTTCAACATCATTCAACGACGGCATCGACGATCTTCCACCATCTTGCGATTCGCCAGTACGAGTTCCTTGCGTTGCGGCAGAGATTATTCGGTGAGGTACTTCCTCCTTTTTCCTTTGTAAGGTTAGTAACTTAGTCTTTCTCAATTGGCCGTGTGGCCGTTAGTTTTGATTATTTTGAGGATTTTGGTATTTTTGGTTAATTATTGGGATTTAGTCCCGTTCGAGTTTGTTAGTGGAAATACGAGCCGGTCCTCGGACCGCGTGACGAAGTTACTGGCCCATTATCGCCACGTGTTATATATTTCGCATTTTCGATTTTGTTATGTTCTTTATTCGCGATTGAAATCGCATTTCGGGATTTATTTTGTTAAGTGAATTTGTGTTATCGCGTTCGAGTTTGTTATCAATTTATTCGTTATTTCGGTTTTTGCGTTCCTTTCGTTATTCAATTCACGTCCGGGCGCTATCGCTTACCGCACTGTTTCCTTTTGCTTATTTCGGCACTTATCTTCGAACCCTTTGGACCATTTGCTTTTGGTTATTATTCGCCATTCCCTTGCGCCATTACATGCGAGATTTCGAATCTCCGCCATCTTTGTCCGTATCTTCGCACCCGTTCATAATATTTTGCCCGCGATTGTTAATCGCGTTTTTCCCTTGCCCGTTACCCCTCTGGCTACCGTAAATTCCGGCTAATTTGAATCTTACGAGAGGCTACTTGGAAATCCCGGCTAATTTGACTCTTACGAGAGACTACTTGGAAATTCCGGCTAATTTGACTCTTACGAGAGACTACTTGGAAATTCCGGCTAATTTGACTCTTACGAGAGGCTATCTTGGATTTGGGCTATCTCGGTGTGAGTGCCGTGAGAAATCTACGGATTTGCTTAACGTCCTCGTCGCTACTGCTTTTGCAATCGTCAAATCCGGCTAACTCCCTTCGTACGAGAGGCTACTTGGAAATTCCGGCTAATTTGACTCTTACGAGAGGCTATTTGGAAATTCTGGCTAATTTGACCCTTACGAGAGACTATCTCGAATTCCCGGCTAATTTGACTCCTACGAGAGACTATCTCGAAATCCCGGCTAATTCGACTCTTACGAGAGGCTATCGTGGATTTGGGCTATCTTGGTGTGAGTGTCGTGAGGAACCTTCGGATTCGCTCAACGTCCTCGCCGTTACCACCGTTACCATCTTCAAATCCGGCTAATTTGACTCTTACGAGAGGCTATCTTGAGATCCCGGCTAATTTCCCTCTTACGAGAGGCTATCTTGGAATTCCGGCTAATTTTCCTCTACGAGAGGCAATTTGAAATTCCCGCTATCGTCCCCGTTATCCCTGGTCAATTTTGTTCTCTTGTGCGTAAGCCGGTAACCCGTGACGTTGTTCGTTAATAATTTCAGGCTAATTTTGTTCGTATTGTGTTTAGGCTACGTTTCGCGTTATTTTGCTTCCGCCGGATATTTGTTAAGTTACGTCGAATCCTCCCTGAGGCGAATCTTCAGGTTGTAATATTGTGTGTAAAATATTTTGTTAATTCTAGTTATTCATTGCGATTATTGCCGTCATTTTGTTATCTTTGGTATCGGAATTTATTGCGTTGTTGCGGTCGAACTACGTGACTGCTGGCTTAAGTTGCGTTAAGTTATTTGTTTTGTTAATTTTAAGTATTGCATTTCTTCGTATTATCGCAGAACGCTGATCATTTTATTTTCGGTACGAATCTTCCGAGTGCGTCGTAACCGTTCGTTTTCGTTATCGTTGGCAGTGTTGCCACGTCCCCTTGTTACACGTTTTTTGTACGACCGACGATCTCGTTGTACAGCGCCCGCCGCATACAGTGTGGGTGGTTTCCGGGATAAAATAAATAATTTTCACAGTTTTCCCGAGTCACCGCGTTCGCTTATTCGCCCAAAAATCCCGCCCCTCTACCATTCTCGGAAGTATTAACTGAGTAGCCGGAGTCTTTTGCCGAACGTTTTCAACTGTGTTCCTTTGGTATTAAACGACGAGAGCGAAAAATAAATAAGCCGTTCTCTTTACGGGAGCGGTGGTGACGCGCGAATCTCGCTCGTTGCCTGGCGCCTATGTCTCGTTCGTTTGGTCGGTACTTCCGACATCTTGTGAGAGTTGGTTACCTCTCCAACGTAATATTCATTTTTTTGGGGTTTTATTAATGTTCATTAGGCCCCGTTCGACACCCACGTGACGAGAGTCAAATATTTCGTTACAGTGAATAAAAATATAAACCGAAATAAATCGGAAGGGAAACTTGAGGAGCGGTGGTCGGAGAGACCCTATTCGGGACCGACACTGATAAAAATCTTTCATCCAATTCGAAGTTCGTTTCCTCTTATTTTATGAATCGTGATGACTTTTAGGATCCTCTAGTATGTGAATAAAAATATAAACCGAAATAAATCGGAAGGGAAACTTGAGGAGCGGTGGTCGGAGAGACCCTATTCTGGACCGACGCTGATAAAAATCTTTTGTCCAATTCGAAGGTCGTTTCCTTTGTTTGACGAATCGTGATGACTTTTAGGACACTCTGGTATGTGAAAAAAAAATACAAACCGAAATAAATCGGAAGGGAAACTTGAGGAGCAGTGGTCAGAGCGACCCCATTCTGGACGCACAGTTGTAAAAATCTTTCGTTGAATTCAAAGGACGTTTCCTCTTTTTTGATGAATCGTGATGACTTTTAGGATCCTCTAGTATGTGAATAAAAATATAAACCGAAATAAATCGGAAAGGAAACTTGAGGAGGGGTGGTCAGAGCGACCTTATTCTGGACGCACACTAGTAAAACTCTTTTGTTGAATTCAAAGGTCGGTTCCTCTTTTTGATGAATCGTGATGACTTTTAGGATCCTCTGGTATGTGAAAAAAAATATAAACCGAAATAAATCTGAAGGGAAACTTCAGGAGCGATGGTCAGAGCGATCCCGTTCTGGACCGACTATGAGAAAAATTTTTCGTCCAATTCGAAGGTCGTATCCTCTTTTTTGACGAATCGTGATGACTTTTAGGACCCTCTGGTATGTGAAAAAAATATATAAACCGAAATAAATCGGAAGGGAAACTTGAGGAGGGGTGGTCAGAGCGACCTTATTCTGGACGCACACTAGTAAAACTCTTTTGTTAAATTCAAAGGTCGGTTCCTCTTTTTGATGAATCGTGATGACTTTTAGAATCCTCTGGTATGTGAAAAAAAATATAAACCGAAATAAATCTGAAGGGAAACTTTAGGAGCGATGGTCAGGGCGACCCCGTTCTGGACCGACTATGATAAAAATCTTTCGTCCAATTCGAAGGTCGTATCCTCTTTTTTGACGAATCGTGATGACTTTTAGGACCCTCTAGTATGTGGAAAGAAATATAAACCGAAATAAATCGAAAGGGAAAGTTGATAAGCGGTGGTCAGAGCGACACCATTCTCGACCGACTCTGATAAAAATCTTTCATCCAATTCGAAGTTCGTTTTCTCTTTTTTGATGATTCGTGATGACTTTTAGGATCCTCTAGTATGTGAAATGAAATATAAACCGAAATAAATCGGAAGGGAAACTTGAGGAGGGGTGGTCAGAGTGACCTCATTCTGGACGCACACTAGTAAAAATCTTTTGTTGAATTCAAAGGTCGGTTCCTTTTTTTGATGAATCCTGATGACTTTTAGGATCCTCTGGTATGTGAAAAAAAATATAAACCGAAATAAATCTGAAGAGAAAATTGAGGAGCGATGGTCAGAGCGACCCCATTCTGGACCGACAATGATAAAAATCTTTCGTCCAATTCGAAGGTCGTATCCTCTTTTTTGGCGTATCGTGATGACTTTTAGGACCCTCTAGTATGTGAAAAATAATATAAACCGAAATAAATCGAAAGGTAAACTTGGGAAGCAGTGGTCAGAGCGACCCCATTCTGGACACACACTAGTAAAAATCTTTCGTTGAATTCAAAGGTCGTTTCCTCTTTTTTGATGAACCGTGATGACTTTTCGAATCCTCTGGTATGTGAAAAAAAATATAAACCGAAATAAATATGAAGGGAAACTTTAGGAGCGGGGGTCAGGGCGACCCCGTTCTGGACCGACTATGATAAAAATCTTTCGTCCAATTCAAAGGTCGTATCCTCTATTTTGACGAATCGTGATGACTTTTAGGACCCTCTTGTATGTGGAAAGAAATATAAACCGAAATAAATCGAAAGGGAAACTTGAGAAGCGGTGGTCAGAGCGACACCATTCTCGACCGACACTGATAAAAATCTTTCATCCAATTCGAAGTTCGTTTCCTCTTTTTTGATGATTCGTGATGACTTTTAGGTTCCACTAGTATGTGAAATGAAATATAAACCGAAATAAATCGGAAGAGAAACTTGAGAAGGGGTAGTCAGAGTGACCTCATTCTGGACGCACACTAGTAAAAATCTTTTGTTGAATTCAAAGGTCGGTTCCTCTTTTTGATGAATCCTGATGACTTTTAGGATCCTCTGGTATGTGAAAAAAAAAGTAAACCGAAATGAATCTGAAGGGAAACTTCAGGAGCGATGGTCAGAGCGACCCCGTTCTGGACCGACTATGAGAAAAATCTTTCGTCCAATTCGAAGGTCGTATCCTCTTTTTTGACGAATCGTGATGACTTTTAGGACCCTATAGTATGTGAAAAAACATATAAACCGAAATAAATCGAAAGGGAAACTAAAGATGCGGTGGTGAGAACGACACCATTCTGGACCGACTCTGATAAAAATCTTGCATCCAATTCGAAGTTCGTTTCCTCTTTTTTGATGAATCGTGATGACTTGTATGACTCTCTAGTATGTGAAAAAAAATATAAACCGAATAAAATCGGAAGGGAAACTTGAGCAGCGGTGGTCAGAGCGACCCCATTCTGGACCACCTATGATAAAAATCTTTCGTCAAATTCGAAGGTCGTATCCTCTTTTTTGACGAATCATGATGACTTTCAGGATCCTCTAGTATGTGAAAAAAAATATAAACCGAAATAAATCGAAAGGGAAACTTGAGAAGCGGTGGTCAGAGCGCCACCATTCTGGACCAACTCTGATAAAAATCTTTCATCCAATTCGAAGTTCGTTTTCTCTTTTTTGATGAATCGTGATGACATTTAGGACTCTCTAGTATGTGAAAAAAAATATAAACCGAAATAAATCGGCAGGGAAACTTGAGCAGCGGTGGTCAGAGGGACCCCATTCTGGACCAACTATGGTAAAAATCTTTCGTCCATTTCGAAGGTCGTATCCTCTTTTTTGACGAATCGTGATGACTTTTAGGACCCTCCAGTATGTGAAAAAAAATAAATAAACTAAAATAAATCGAAAGGGAAACTTGAGAAGCGGTGGTCAGAGCGACACCATTCTCGACCGACTCTGATAAAAATCTTTCATCCAATTCGAAGTTCGTTTCCTCTTTTTTGATGAATCGTGATAACTTTTAGGACTCTATTGTAGGTGGAAAAAAATATGAACTGAAATAAATCGAAATGGAAACTTGAGAAGCGGTGGTCAGAGCGACACTATTCTGGACCGACTGTGATAAAAATCTTTCATCCAATTCGAAGTTCGTTTCCTCTTTTTTGATGAATCGTGATGACTTTTAGGACTCTCTAGTATGTGAAAAAAAATATAAACCGAAATAAATCGGAAGGGAAACTTGAGCAGCGGTGGTCCGAGCGAACCCATTCTGGACCAACTATGATAAAAATCTTTCGTCTACTTCGAAGATCGTATCCTCTTTTTTGACGAATAGTGATGACTTTGAAGACTCTCTTGAATGTGAAAAAATACATAAACCGAGATATATCGGTAGGGAAACTTGAGGAGCGGTGGTCAGATCCACCCCATTCTTGACCGACTCTGATAAAAATCTTTCATCCAATTCGAAGTTCGTTTCCTGTTTTTTGATGAATCATGATGACTTTTAGGATCCTCTAGTATGTGAATAAAAATATAAACCGAAATAAATCGGAAGGGAAACTTGAGGAGCGGTGGTCGGAGAGACCCCATTCGGGACCGACACTGATAAAAATCTTTCATCCAATTCGAAGTTCGTTTCCTCTTTTTTGATGATTTGTGATGACTTTTAGGATCCACTAGTATGTGAAATGAAATATATACCAAAATAAATCGGAAGGGAAACTTGAGGAGGGGTGGTCAGAGCGACCCCATTCTGGACGCACACTAGTAAAAATCTTTCGTTGAATTCAATGGTCGTTTCCTCTTTTTTGATGAATCGTGATGACTTTTAGGATCCTCTAGTATCTGAAAAAAAATATGAACCGAAATTAATCGGAAGTGAATCTTGATGAGCGGTAGTCGGAGAGACCCCATTGTGGACCGACACTGGTAAAAATCTTTTGTCCAATTCGAATGTCGTTTCTTCTTTTTTGACGAAACGTGATGACTTTGAAGACTCTCTTGAATGTGAAAAAATACATAAACCGAGATATATCGGTAGGGATACTTGAGGAGCGGTGGTCAGATCCACCCCATTCTTGACCGACTCTGATAAAAATCTTTCATCCAATTCAAAGGTCATTTCCTCTTTTTTGACGAATCGTGATGACTTTAAGGACCCTCTGGGATGTGAAAAAAAATATAAACTGAAATAAATCGGTAGGCAAACTTGAGGAGCGGAGGTCAGAGCGACCCCATTCTGGACCGACACTTATAAAAATCTTTCATCCAATTCAAAGGTCATTTCCTCTTTTTGAAGAATCGTGATGACTTTTAGCATCCTCTAGTATGTGAAAAAAAAATATAAACCGAAATAAATCGGAAGGGAAACTTGAGGAGCGGTGGTCGGAGAGACCCCATTCTGGACCGACCCTGATAAAAATCTTTCATCCAATTCAAAGGTCATTTTCTGTTTTTAGACGAATCGTGTTGACTTTACGGACCCACTCGTATGTGAAAAAAAATATAAACCGAAATAAATCGGTAGGGAAACTTGAGGGGAGGTGGTCAGAGAGACTCCATTTTGGACCGACACTGGTAAAAATCTTTCGTCCAATTCGAATGTCGTTTCGTCTTTTTTGACGAATCGTGATGACTTTTAGGACTCTCTAGTATGTGAAAAAATATATAAACCGAAATAAATCTGAAGGGAAACTTGAGCAGCGGTGGTCAGAGCGACCCTATTCTGGAACAACTATGATAAAAATCTTTCGTCCAATTCGAAGGTCGTATCCTCTTTTTTGACGAATCGTGATGACTTTTAGGACCCTCTAGTATGTGAAAAAAAATATAAACCGAAATAAATCGAAAGGGAAACTTGAGAAGCGTTTGTCAGAGCCACACCATTCTCGACCAACTCTGACAAAAACCTTTCATCCAATTCGAAGTTCGTTTCCTCTTTTTTGATGAATCGTGATGACTTTTAGGATCCTCTAGTATGTGAATAAAAATATAAACCGAAATAAATCGGAAGGGAAACTTGAGGAGCGGTGGTCGGAGAGACCCTATTCTGGACCGACACTGATAAAAATCTTTCATCCAATTCGAAGTTCGTTTCCTCTTTTTTGATGAATCATGATGACTTTTAGGATCCTCTAGTATGTGAATAAAAATATAAACCGAAATAAATCGGAAGGGAAACTTGAGGAGCGGTGGTCGGAGAGACCCCATTCGGGACCGACACTGATAAAAATCTTTCATCCAATTCGAAGTTCGTTTCCTCTTTTTCGATGAATCGTGATGACTTTCAGGATCCTCTAGTATGTGAATAAATATATAAACCGAAATAAATCGGAAGGGAAACTTGAGGAGCGGTGGTCAGAGAGACCCTATTCTGGACCGACGCTGATAAAAATCTTTTGTCCAATTCGAAGGTCGTTTTCTTTGTTTGACGAATCGTGATGACTTTTAGGACCCTATGGTATGTGAAAAAAAAATATAAACCGAAATAAATCGGAAGGGAAACTTGAGGAGCAGTGGTCAGAGCGACCCCATTCTGGACGCACAGTTCTAAAAATCTTTCGTTGAATTAAAAGGACGTTTCCTCTTTTTTGATGAATCGTGATGACTTTTAGGATCCTCTAGTATGTGAATAAAAATATAAACCGAAATAAATCGGAAGGGAAACTTGAGGAGCGGTGGTCGGAGACACCCCATTCGGGACCGACACTGATAAAAATCTTTCATCCAATTCGAAGTTCGTTTCCTCTTTTTTGATGAATCGTGATGACATTTAGGATCCTCTAGTATGTGAATAAAAATATAAACCGAAATAAATCGGAAGGGAAACTTGAGGAGCGGTGGTCGCAGAGACCCCATTCGGGACCGACACTGATAAAAATCTTTCATCCAATTCGAAGTTCGTTTCCTCTTTTATGATGAATCGTGATGACTTTTAGGATCGTCTAGTATGTGAATAAAAATATAAACCGAAATAAATCGGAAGGGAAACTTGAGGAGCTGTGGTCGGAGAGACCCCATTCTGGACCGACTCTGATAAAAATCTTTCATCCAATTCAAAGGTCATTTTCTGTTTTTAGACGAATTGTGTTGACTTCACGGACCCACTCGTATGTGACAAAAAATATAAACGGAAATAAATCGGTAGGGAAACTTGAGGGGAGGTGGTCAGAGAGACTCCATTTTGGACCGACACTGGTAAAAATCTTTCGTCCAATTCGAACGTCGTTTCGTCTTTTTTGACGAATCGTGATGACTTTTAGGACTCTCTAGTATGTGAAAAAAAAATATAAACCGAAATAAATCGGAAGGGAAACTTGAGCAGAGGTGGTCGGAGAGACCCTATTCTGGACCGACACTGATAAAAATCTTTCATCCAATTCGAAGTTCGTTTCCTCTTTTTTGATAAATCGTGTTGACTTTTAGGATCCTCTAGTATGTGAATAAAAATATAAACCGAAATAAATCGGAAGAGAAACTTGAGGAGCGGTGGTCGGAGAGACCCCATTCGGGACCGACACTGATAAAAATCTTTCATCCAATTCGAAGTTCGTTTTCTCTTTTTTGATGAATCATGATGACTTTTAGGATCCTCTAGTATGTGAATAAAAATATAAACCGAAATAAATCGGAAGGGAAACTTGAGGAGCGGTGGTCGGAGAGACCCCATTTGGGACCGACACTGATAAAAATCTTTCATCCAATTCGAAGTTCGTTTCCTCTTTTTTGATGAATCGTGATGACTTTTAGGATCGTCTAGTATGTGAATAAAAATATAAACCGAAATAAATCGGAAGGGAAACTTGAGGAGCGTTGGTCGGAGAGACCCTATTCTGGACCGACGCTGATAAAAATCTTTTGTCCAATTCGAAGGTCGTTTCCTTTGTTTGACGAATCGTGATGACTTTTAGGACCCTCTGGTATATGAAAAAAAAATATAAACCGAAATAAATCGGAGGGGAAACTTGAGGAGCAGTGGTCAGAGCGACCCCATTCTGGACGCACAGTTGTAAAAATCTTTCGTTGAATTCAAAGGACGTTTCCGCTTTTTTTATGAATCGTGATGACTTTTAGGATCCTCTAGTATGTGAAAAAAAATATAAACCGAAATAAATCTGAAGAGAAACTTGAGGAGCGATGGTCAGAGCGACCCCGTTCTGGACCGACTATGATAAAAATCTTTCGTCCAATTCGAAGGTCGTATCCTCTTTTTTAGTGTATCGTGATGACTTTTAGGACCCTCTAGTATGTGAAAAATAATATAAACCGAAATAAATCGAAAGGTAAACTTGGGAAGCAGTGGTCAGAGCGACCCCATTCTGGACACACAGTAGTAAAAATCTTTCGTTGAATTCAAAGGTCGTTTCCTCTTTTTTGATGAATCGTGATGACTTTTAGGACTCTCTAGTATGTGAAAAAAAATCTAAACCGAAATAAATCGGAAGGGAAACTTGAGCAGCCGTGGTTAGAGCGACCCCATTCTGGACCAACGATGATAAAAATCTTTCGTCTAATTCGAAGGTCGTATCCTCTTTTTTGACGAATAGTGATGACTTTTAGGACCCTCTAGTATGTGGAAAGAAATATAAACCGAAATAAATCGAAAGGGAAACTTGAGAAGCGGTGGTCAGAGCGACACCATCCTCGACCGACTCTGATAAAAATCTTTCATCCAATTCGAAGTTCGTTTCCTCTTTTTTGATGATTCGTGATGACTTTTAGGATCCTCTAGTATGTGAAATGAAATATAAACCGAAATAAATCGGAAGCGAAACTTAAGGACGGGTGGTCAGAGTGACCTCATTCTGGACGCACACTAGTAAAAATGTTTTGTTGAATTCAAAGGTCGGTTCCTCTTTTTGATGAATCGTGATGACTTTTATGATCCTCTGGTATGTGGAAAAAAATATAAATCGAAATATATCTCAAGGGAAACTACAGAAGCGATGGTCAGAGTGACCCCGTTCTAGACAGACTATGATAAAAATCTTACGTCCAATTCGAAGGTCGTATCCACTTTTTTGACGAATCATGATGACTTTTAGGACTCTCTAGTATGTGAAAAAAAATATAAACCGATATAAATCGGAAGGGAAACTTGAGCAGCGGTGGTCAGAGCGGCCCCATTCTGGACCAACTATGATAAAAGATTTTCGTCCAATTCGACGGTCGTATGCTCTATTTTGACGAATCGTGATGACTTTTAGGACCCTCTAGTATGTGAAAACAAATATAAACCGAAATAAATCGAAAGGGAAACTTGAGAAGCGGTGGTCAGAGCGACACCATTCTCGACCGACTCTGACAAAAATCTTTCATCCAATTCGAAGTTCGTTTCCTCTTTTTTGATGAATCGTGATGACTTATAGGACTCTATTGTAGGTGAAAGAAAATATAAACCGAAATATATCGGAAGCAAAACTTGAGGGGCGGTGAACAGAGCGACCCCATTCTGGAGGACATTCGTCAGTCGGAGTCGGTCCAGAATGGGGTCGCTCTGACCAACGCTCCTAAAGGTTCCCTTTCGATTTATTTCGGTTTATATTTTTTTTCACATACTAGAGAGTCCTAAAAGTCATGACGGTTCATCAAAAAAGAGGAAACGAACTTCGAATTGGATGAAAGATTTTTATCAGAGTCGGTCCCGAATAGAGTCTCTCCGACCACCGCTCCTCAAGTTTCCCTTCGGATTAATTTCGGTTCATATTTTTTTCACATACTAGAGGATCCTAAAAGTCATCACGATTCATCAAAAAAGAGGAAACGACCTTTGAATTCAACGAAAGATTTTTACTAGTGTGCGTCCAGAATGGGGTCGCTCTGACCCCCCCTCCTCAAGTTTACCTTCCGATTTATTTAGGTTCATATTTTTTTACACCTACAATAGAGTCCTAAAAGTTATCACGATTCATCAAAAAAAAGGAATCGAACTTCGAATTGGATGAAAGATTTTTATCAGAGTCGGTCTCGAATGGGGTCTCTCCGACCACCGCTCCTCAAGTTTACCTTCGGATTAATTTCGGTTCATATTTTTTTTCACATACTAGAGGATCCTAAAAGTCATCACGATTCATCAAAAAAGAGGAAACGAACTTCGAATTGGATGAAAGATTTTTATCAGAGTCGGTCCCGAATGGGGTCTCTCCGACCACCGCTCGTCAAGATTCACTTCCGAATAATTTCGGTTCATATTTTTTTTGAGATACTAGAGGATCCTAAAAGTCATCACGATTCATCAGAAAACATGAAACGACCTTTGAATTCAACGAAAGATTTTTACTAGTGTGCGTCCAGAATGGGGTCGCTCTGACCACCCCTCCAGAAGTTTCCCTTCCGAATTATTTTGGTTTATATTTTTTTTCACCTACAATAGAGTCCTAAAAGTCATCACGATTCATCAAAAAAGAGGAAACGAACTTCGAATTGGATGAAAGATTTTTGTCAGAGTCGGTCGAGAATGGTGTCGCTCTGACCACCGCTCCTCAAGTTTCCCTTTCGATTTATTTCGGTTTATATTTTTTTTCACAAATCGTGAAACGACCGTTGTTTTTTTGACAAATCGTGATGACTTTTAGGACTCTCTAGTAAGAGAGTCCTAAAAGTCATCACGATTTTTCAAAAAAGTGGATACGACCTTCGAATTGGACGCAAGATTTTTATCATAGTCTGTGTAGAACGGGGTCGCTCTGACCATCGCTTCTGTAGTTTCCCTTCAGATATATTTCGGTTTATATTTTTTTCCACATACCAGAGGATCATAAAAGTCATCCCGATTCATCAAAAAGAGGAACCGACCTTTGAATTCAACAAAAGATTTTTACTAGTGTGCGTCCAGAATAAGGTCGCTCTGACCACCCCTCCTCAAGTTTCCCTTCCGATTTATTTCGGTTTATATTTTTTTTCACATACTGGAGGATCATAAAAGTCATCACGATTCGTCAAAAAAGACGAAACGACATTCGAATTGGACAAAAGATTTGTACCAGTGTCGGTCCAAAATGGCGTCTCTCTGACCACCCCTCCTCAAGTTTCCCTACCGATTTATTTCGGTTTATATTTTTTTTCACATACTAGTGGATCCGTAAAGTCATCACGATTCGTCTAAAAACAGGAAATGACCTTTGAATTGGATGAAAGATTTTTATCAGAGTCGGTCCAGAATGGGGTCTCTCCGACCACCGCTCCTCAAGTTTCCCTTCCGATTTATTTCGGTTTATATTTTTTTTCACATACTAGAGGATCCTAAAAGACATCACGATTCATCAAAAAAGAGGAAATGACCTTTGAATTGGATGAAAGATTTTTATAAGTGTCGGTCCAGAATGGTGTCGCTCTGACCA
This sequence comes from Oxytorus armatus, assembly GCA_958009045.1. NCBI lineage: Eukaryota > Metazoa > Arthropoda > Insecta > Hymenoptera > Ichneumonidae > Oxytorus > Oxytorus armatus. The sequence continues at coordinate 4,945,679 of OY253749.1, read as the reverse complement.
CCGCTCCTCAAGTTTCTCTACCGATTTATTTCGGTTTATATTTTTTTTCACTTCCTAGAGGGTCCTTAAAGTCATCACGATTCGTGAAAAAAGAGGAAATGACCTTTGAATTGGATGAAAGATTTTTATAAGTGTCGGTCCAGAATGGGGTCTCTCCGACCACCGCTCGTCAAGATTCACTTCCGATTTATTTCGGTTTATATTTTTTTCACATACCAGAGGGTCCTAAAAGTCATCATGATTCGTCGAACAAAGGAAACGACCTTCGAATTGGACAAAAGATTTTTATCAGCGTCGGTCCAGAATGGGGTCTCTCCGACCACCGCTCCTTAAGTTTCCCTTCCGATTTATTTCGGTTTATATTTTTATTCACATACTAGAGGATCCTAGAAGTCATCACGATTCATCGAAAAAGAGGAAATGACCTTTGAATTGGATGAAAGATTTTTACAAGTGTCGGTCCAGAATGGGGTCGCTCTGACCACCGCCCCTCAAGTTTCCCTACCTATTTATTTCGGTTTATATTTTTTTGCACATCCTAGAGGGTCCTTAAAGTCATCACGATTCGTCAAAAAAGAGGAAACGACCTTTGAATTGGATGAAAGATTTTTATAAATGTCTGTCCAGAATGGGGTCTCTCCGACCACCGCTCGTCAAGATTCACTTCCGATTAATTTCGGTTCATTTTTTTTTTTCAGATACTAGAGGATCCTAAAAGTCATCACGATCCATCAAGAAACAGGAAACCAACTTCGAATTGGAGATAAGATTTTTATCAGAGTCGGTCGAGAATGGTGTCGCTCTAACCACCGCTTCTCAAGTTTCCCTTTCGATTTAATTCGGTTTATATTTGTTTTCACATACTAGAGGGTTCTAAAAGTCATCACGATTCGTCAAAAAAGAGGATACGACCGTCGAATTGGACGAAAGTCTTTTATCATAGTTGGTCCAGAATGGGGTCGCTCTGACCACCGCTGCTCAAGTTTCCCTTCCGATTTATATCGGTTTATATATTTTTCACATACTACAGAGTCCTAAAAGTCATCACGATTCGTCAAAAAGTGGATACGACCTTCGAATTGGACGAAAGATTTTTATCATAGTCGGTCCAGAATGGGGTCGCTCTGACCATCGCTTCTGAAGATTCCCTTCAGATCTATTTCGGTTTACATTTTTTTCCACATACCAGAGGATCCTAAAAGTCATCACGATTCATCAAAAAGAGGAACCGACATTTGAATTCAACAAAAGATTTTTATTAGTGTGCGTCCAGAATAAGGTCGCTCTGGCCACCCCTCCTCAAGTTTCCCTTCCGATTTATTTCGGTTTATCTATTTTTTCACATACTGGAGGATCATAAAAGTTATCATGATTCATCAAAAAAGAGGAAACGACCTTTGAATTCAACGAAAGATTTTTACTAGTGTGCGTCCAGAACGGTGTCGCTCTGACCACTGCTTCTCAAGTTTCCGTTTCGATTTATTTCGGATTATATTTTTTTCCACATACTAGACGGTCCGTAAAGTCATCACGATTCGTCAAAAAAGAGGAAATGACCTTTGAATTGGATGAAAGATTTTTATCAGTGTCGGTCCAGAATGGGGTCGCTCTGACCACCGCTTCTCAAGTTTCCCTTCCAATTTATTTCGGTTCATATTTTTTTTCATATACTAGAGGATCCTAAAAGTCATCACGATTCATCAAAAAAGCGGAAACGACCTTTGAATTCAACGAAAGATTTTTACAACTGTGCGTCCAGAATGGGGTCGCTCTGACCACGGCTCCTCAAGTTTCCCTTCCGATTTATTTCGGTTTATATTTTTTTTTCACATACCAGAGGGTCCTAAAAGTCATCACGATTCGTCAAACAAAGGAAACGACCTTCGAATTGGACAAAAGATTTTTATCAGCGTCGGTCCAGAATAGGGTCTCTCCGACCACCGCTCCTCAAGTTTCCCTTCCGATTTATTTCGGTTTATATTTTTATTCACATACTAGAGGATCCTAAAAGTCATCACGATTCATCACAAAAGAGGAAACAAACTTCGAATTGGATGAAAGATTTTTATCAGTGTCGGTCCCGAACGGGGTCTCTCCGACCACCGCTCCTCAAGTTTCCCTTCCGATTTATTTCGGTTTATATTTTTATTCACATACTAGAGGATCCTAAAAGTCATCACGATTCATCAAAAAAGAGGAAACGAACTTCGAATTGGATGAAAGATTTTTATCAGTGTCGGTCCCGAATGGGGTCTCTCCGACCACCGCTCCTCAAGTTTCCCTTCCGATTTATTTCGGTTTATATTTTTATTCACATACTAGAGGATCCTAAAAGTCATCACGATTCATCAAAAAAGAGGAAACGAACTTCGAATTGGATGAAAGATTTTTATCAGTGTCGGTCCAGAATAGGGTCTCTCGGACCACCGCTCCTCAAGTTTACCTTCCGATTTATTTCGGTTTATATTTTTATTCACATACTAGAGGATCCTAAAAGTCATCACGATTTATCAAAAAAGAGGAAACGAACTTCGAATTGGATGAAAGATTTTTGTCAGATTCGGTCGAGAATGGTGTCGCTCTGACCACCGCTGCTCAAGTTTCCCTTCCGATTTATTTCGGTTTATATATTTTTTCACATACCAGAGAGTCCTAAAAGTCATCACGATTCGTCAAAAAAGACGAAACGACATTCGAATTGGACGAAAGATTTTTACCAGTGTCGGTCCAAAATGGAGTCTCTCTGACCACCTCCCCTCAAGTTTCCCTACCGATTTATTTCAGTTTATATTTTTTTTCACATACGAGTGGGTCCGTAAAGTCAACACGATTCGTCTATAATCAGGAAATGACCTTTGAATTGGATGAAAGATTTTTATAAGTGTCGGTCCAGAATGGGGTCGCTCTGACCACCGCTCCTTAAGTTTCCATACCGATTTATTTCGGTTTATATTTTTTTTCACATCCTAGAGGGTCCTTAAAGTCATCACGATTCGTCAAAAATGAGGAAATGACCTTTGAATTGGATGAAAGTTTTTTACCAGCGTCGGTCCAGAATGGGGTCGCTCTGACCACCGCTCCTCAAGTTTCCTTACCGATATATGTCGGTTTATGTATTTTTTCACATTCAAGAGAGTCCTCAAAGTCATCACGTTTCGTCAAAAAAGAAGAAACGACATTCGAATTGGACAAAAGATTTTTACCAGTGTCGGTCCAGAATGGAGTCGCTCTGACTACCTCTCCTCAAGTTACCCTTCTGATTTATTACGGTTCATATTTTTTTTCACATACTAGAGAGTCCTAAACGTTATCAGGATTCATCAAAAAAGAGGAAACGAACTTCGAATTGGATGAAAGATTTTTATCAGAGTCGGTCCCGAATGGGGTCTCTCCGACCACCGCTCCTCAAGTTTCCCTTCCGATTTATTTCGGTTTACATTTTTTTTCACATACCAGAGGATCCTAAAAGTCATCACGATTCATCAAAAAAGAGGAAACGACCTTAGATGTCAACGAAAGATTTTTACTAGTGTGCGTCCCGAATGGGGTCGCTCTGACCACCCCTCCTCAAGTTTCCCTACCGATTTATTTCGGCTTATATTTTTTTTCACCTACAATAGAGTCCTAAAAGTCATCACGATTCATCAAAAAAGAGGAAACGAATTTCGAATTGTATGAAAGATTTTTATCAGTGTCAGTCCAGAATGGGGTCGCTCTGACCACCGCTCCTCAAGTTTCCCTTCCGATTTATTTCGGTTTATATTTTTTTTCCCATACTAGAGAGTCCTAAAAGTCATGATGATTCATCAAAAAAGAGGATACGACCTTCGAATTGGACGAAAGATTTTCAACAGCGTAGGTCAAGAATGGGGTGGATCTGACAACCGATGCTAAAGTTTCCCTTCCGATTTATTTAGGTTTATATTTATTTTCACGTTCAAGAGAATCCTCAAAGTCATCACGATTCGTCAAAAAAGAGGAAACGACCTTCGAATTGGACGAAAGATTTTTACCAGAGTGAGTCCAGAATGGAGTCGCTCTGACCACCTCTCCTCAAGTTTCCCTTCCGATTTATTTCGGTTTATATTTTTTTTCACCTACAATAGAGTCCAAAAAATCATCACGATTCATCAAAAAAGAGGATACGACCTTCGAATTGGACGAAAGATTTTTTACCACAGTCAGTCCAGAATGGGGTCGCTATGACCACTGCTCCTCAAGTTTCCCGTCCGTTATATTTCGGTTCATATTTTTGTTCACATACTAGAGGGTCCTAAAAGTTATCACGATTCGTCAAAAAAGAGGAAACGACATTCCGAATTGGACGAAAGATTTTTACCATGGTCCGTCCAGAATGGCGTCGCTCTGACCACCGCTCCTCAAGTTTCCATTCCGATATATTTCGGTTTATATTTTTTTTCACCTAGAAAAGAGTCCTCAAAGTCATCACGATTCATCAAATCAGAGGATACGACCTTCGAATTGGACGAAAGATTTTCAACAGCGTAGGTCAAGAATGGGCTGGATCTGACAACCGATGCTAAAGTTTCCCTTCCGATTTATTTAGGTTTATATCTATTTTCACGTTCAAGAGAGTCCTCTAAGTCATCACGATTCGTCAAAAAAGAGGAAACGACCTTCGAATTGGACGAAAGATTTTTACCACAGTGGGTCCAGAATGGAGTCGCTCTGACCACCTCTCCTCAAGTTTACCTTCCGATTTATTTCGGTTTATATTTTTTTTCACCTACAATAGAGTCCTAAAAGTCGTCACGATTCATCGAAAAAAAAGAAACGACCTTTGAATACTTGATCTTCTGCAAGAACAGCATCTTGTTCAGCTTGCCATAATTAATTATGAAAATTTCGCCACGCGCCGACATCTCCCACTTCATTCTATTATAAATCTGGGATGCTCATTAGAGCCCTTGCCCATAATTAATTCAGTCTTCATCGAGCCCGCGACAAATTTACACCGCTCTTAGCGACGGTCATATTCGTACGCGTAATTTCATAACCTTTGTTCTCATCGTGCAACAGATAATCGTTCTTAGTGACGCCTAGTATTATTTGTGCACCTGGTTTTCATTATTACGTTCATCTCTCCGTAAATTGAAACTTGTCTTTTCTTTCGCGTAATCTCGCGTAGTAATATTTAAATTTCAATTTAACTTCGGCTCAAGTTTATTTGTGTACATCGGAGGTGACTGCGCGCCACCATAAACAGTCGCGTAAGTGTAAAGTAAAAGTGTAGTTATCGTGAATACCCGTATTTTAAATCGTTCAAAAAGAACTCTCTGCGTTGCGCCGTTATTTTCACCCAATTAAACAATTGCTCAGCGAATGATAAATTTCTAAGCTTTCAATCGTACATTTGCTCAACGATTAATAAGTTCAAAGTTCCAAACAACGTCAACTCTCCACCAAACCCCCCGCCCCCGGTCGATACACTTCGGTGCTTTAATTAGCACGGTTGTATCGACTTCACCTACTCCTCTGAGGTTAATATTGCCGGCGCTGCTAGTCTGCGCTGTGCTGAAACCAAACCCGCTCCTCCTCGGTTAATGTGACTTCGGCGCTTTCATTAGCGCGGTCATAGAGATCCAAAAGAAAACATCCCTTTCTGGTCTACCCGGCCTCGGTGCTTTTATTAGCGCAGTCGCGGATAACCAAAGACATTTCCTACCCGATTAATACGACCTCGGCGCTTTCATTAGCGCGGTAGTAGAAACCAACGCTCCCTACCTGATTAATACGACCTCGGCGTTCGTCATTAGCGCGGTTGCAGAAATCTCACCACTCATCTCTCCTGAAAATAAAGAGTTGCCTAACATCATTCATCAATACTCGAGCGCGTCGGTCCGGTGCAACGGCACTCTCGCCTAATTTGATAGACGGGTGGCCCTTTCCACCGAACAACCGATCTCGCTCGCAGGTTCTTTACATTTTCTTTTGTTTACGCGGGTAATATAGTAAATGGTGAGGCGACGCGCCGGAAAAAATTATCAAATAAAAAAGGACATCGCGCTCGCGTACGCGAGGACTTTGGCGGACACACCGCGCGCCAATCCCCCGGTAGCCACTCCTATCGCCGAAGTTACGGTATCTACATCGAGCGGTGCGCGATCAGCCATAGTAATAACTTCGGACGTGTTATTGAAAGACCCCGTGCGTGTCGTGAATCCTCCGCCGCAGTACGGACAGTTGCGTTTTCCTCCTCTCTTTGATTATTCTACTTTGCAACGACCGCCTCGACCGGTGGGCGTCGCAACGATTTTCCGTGGTGGGCCACCGTTGGTGACGGTCCCGGCGCCGATTCCCCGGCCTGTCCAGGAAAATGACCCGTCGGACGACAGCTCATCCGACAACGATTCCTCGGGAGCATCGACGGTGTCCAACCACGAGGGGGCGGAGGTCGTCGAGTTGGATTAGCCGCAGCGAAAGGTAGGTCACGACAAAAATTCATTAAGCATTTCATTGCGCGAATTTTGTTATTCAGATTCCGCGGTTTGTTCTGAATTAGCAATTTAATTTATAAAATTTTATAATTTTATCGATTCAATCCAATTTTCACTTTAATTTATTGAATTTCATAATTTTATCGATTTAATCGAATTTTCAATTTAATTTATTGAATTTCATAATTTTATCGGTTTAATCGAATTTCCAATTTAATTTATTAAATTTTATATTTTTATCGATTTAATCGAATTTTCAATTTAATTTATTGAATTTCATAGTTTTATCGATTTAATAGAATTTTCAATTTAATTTATTGAATTTCATAATTTTATCGATTTAATCGAATTTTCAATTTAAATTGTTTAATTTTATATTTTTATCGATTTAATAGATTTTTCAGTTTGATTTATTGAATTTTATAGTTTTGTCGATTTAATCGATTTTTCAGTTTGATTTATTGAATTTTATAATTTTATCGATTTTTCAATTTAATTTATTAAATTTCATAATTTTATCGATTTGATCGGTTTTTCAATTCAATTTATTGAATTTTATAATTTTATCGATTTTTCAATTTAATTTATTAAATTTTATGGTTTCATCGATTTAATCGATTTTTCAGTTTAATTTATTGAATTTTATAATTTTATCGATTTAATCGATTTTTCAATTTAATTTATTAAATTTCATAATTTTATCGATTTGATCGTTTTTTTCAATTCAATTTATTGAATTTTATAATTTTATCGATTTAATCGATTTTTTCAATTTAATTTATTAAATTTCATAATTTTGTCGATTTAGTCGGATTTTGAATTTAATTTATTGAATTTTATAGTTTTATCGATTTAATCGATTTTTTAATTTAATTTATTGAATTTCATAGTTTTATCGATTTAATCGAATTTTCAATTTGATTTATTGAATCTCATAGTTTTATCGATTTAATCGAATTTTCAATTTAATATATTGAATTTCATAGTTTTATCGATTAAATCGATTTTTCAATCTAATTTATTGAATTTCATAATTTTATCGATTTAATCGATTTTTCAATTCAAGTTATTGAATTTTATAATTTTATCGATTAAATCGATTTTTCAATTTTCATTTATTCAGTTTTATGATTTTATCGATTTAATCGATTTGTCAATTTAATTTATTCAATTTTATAATTCTGTCGATTCAATCGATTCTTCAATCTTAATTTATTCAACTTGGTAATCTTGTCGATTTAATCGATTTCCCTAAATTTTAATTTATTCAGTTTTGTAATTTCATCGATTTAACTGATTTTTCAATTTAATTTATTCGATATTGCGATTTTTACGATTCAACCTATTTTCCATCTTAATTCATTCATTTCGTGATCTCGCCGATTTAACCGATCCGTTGGTGATTCAACCGATACGATCGACCTTTTTCTAGTTGATTTACTCGCGACATTTGCGGTTTTAGCAACTTGACTAACCAATTTAGTCATTTTGCAATTTTGCCGTTCCGAGTGATTTCGCGATTCGGTCTATTTTACGTTGTCGCGATTTCAGCCAACTATTTTCAGGATCGCCGGCTCAAAGTGAGCCCCAATTTTTAATCGATAGCGCGTGTCGCAACTAATCGTATGCGACACCGGGTTTTTCCCACAAACGACGTCGCAACAAAAGCCCAATAACTAATATAATAATAACGCCCTAGCGGAAATCACCCAACGACTGCCTCGATCCCTGACCGGCACATTCCGGTCTAAATAAGAGGCAAACCCCCATATAAGGGCTCGTTGCGCCCCCTTTACACGCGTCGGGACGTAACAGGTCTTTATATAATTTTTTGGTGACAGCGGTGGGATTCGTTGGTGATTGCCGATAAAGATAACCTAGTCAAAAGTCATAATTTAAAGGGATTTTCGAGTAAGCAGAATGGCCGAAAAATTCAGCCAATCTCCCGAAGAAATTCACCAACTTCTAAATCAGTCAACCGAGGAACAGCTCCGCTTAGAGGCCGTAGAACTCGAAGTTTCTAAACGCGAATTGGCCGTCTCCGACCGCGAGATTGCTCTAGCCAACCAAAGCTATAAGGTGGATACCGAATCCATAGAATTAGATAGGGACTCGTGGGACGCTCAAGCCGATCTTAGACCGGAAACAAAATTAGATAGAGCTCGACAATTAAACGACAGTCTCGGTAGACGGGAAAAAACGCAACCGGACGCGGTAAAGTTCGCCGGGGTCCCTAATCGCGAGACGCGCAACACGAATCGCGACGCGGAGATACTAACGAACACGAATTCGTTATTAGCCTCAATCTTGCATGAATTTTCAAATTTAAAGCAGGACGTGTCGAAGCTTCGAAACGAGCAACGAAGTACCTCGCGAGCCAAAATAACGAACCAACCTGATGCCGCACCCACGTTTAACCCGCCATCAGCCGATTACGGTCCAGCCTCGCCACAACTATCTTACAAAGATGCGTTGGAAGGCGTACCCATTTTAACGGCGATGGGCCGGTGTTGAAATTTATCCGGGCGTGTAGTAGAACCATGGAAATGTTTCCCGCGCATCTGGAACCTACATTAACGCGGTTGCTACGCAATAAAGTCAAGGGGCGCGCGTACACCGCGATAGAAGACGATACCTTTACACGGGTTTACCAACTAACCGATAAACTAAAGAGCATCTTTGGATCGTCGAAAACTATTAACCAATATCGCGGCGAGTTGGGTAGTGTTCTTAAACAAATGGGGGAACACATAATCGACCATATTAGCCGTGTTAAAGACCTTCACTCAGCTATCAGTGACGGCGAGTCCACCGGCGCGTTTTCTCGCAGCCGGTCAACAAATCTCGAAAAAATAACCCTCGAGTGTTTCCTAGCTGGACTTCCTCCAGATTTCTGTTTGCGTTAAAAATTCGAGGGTAGTACCACGCTATCCGGGGTTTTCGCGGACGCAATTTGTATCGATAAAGAAATGGAACGCGATCGCGTGAGTTTTAGGGAACCCCGTCTATTACCGAAATCTGGTTCGCCGGTTAAAACAGCGACCGTAAGGGCAGCGTCGACTTGCGAGCATTGTGGCCGAACGGGTCACGCTTCAAGCGATTGCTGGGTTAAATTCCCGGACAAACGGCCGCGACGCGACAGAAATTCGGGTAGCAACGGTCACAATAATGAATCGCGTAACAATAACTACAATAATCAATCGCGCAATGCGAATTTTAATAATGAATCGCGTAACAATAACTACAATAATCAAACGCGCAATGCGAATTTTAATAATGAATCGCATAACAATAACTACAATAATCAATCACGCAATGCGAATTTTAATAATGAATGGCGTAACGATAATCAATCGCGCAATGCGAATTTTAATAACAAATCGCGTAACATAACCCAGAATAACGAACGCGAGGTCCCGCGATCTGATCGCCCACGAAAGCATTGCGACTACTGCGGTAAAACGGGCCACGTTGTATCCAAGTGTTACCAACGCGAAAACGGTGAGGAACGCGCTAACTCGGGAACGGGCAAACCCATTCGGCGAACATGTCGGTTCAGTGGGACCGTGCCTTGAAATAGAGTCAGATGACGAAGAGTCACTTGCCCCCAACGAACCACGCGAATCGTCGTCCGACGACGAGTCCCAAAGCAATTCCGGCTCCGACGACGAGCACGACCAAAGCGAAATTAGCCTGAACCTCGACGGATTCAGGATCAAAGAAACTAGGGATCGGCTCTCAATGAGACAAGACCATTTGGTATTTTTTATAACAACGACCGGTCAACCCGTCGATGAGGGCGCTCTCGATCTGGCGAATGCTAACAAGTTGCCAAAGTTCGACGCTATTACATTCGCTACCGCACAAGTTCGGACCGAAAGAACACGGCACTTGATAGGCTTACCAATCAAAGCCGATCTGCGGGCAAACTTATCGTTGAATGACCTCGTCGATACTATAAGATCTTTAAGAAATGTTATTAACGAATTAGCAATAGACGCGTTTAGTATAGCGAAAACCGATCCAATCAACGACATTTCATGGGCCGAGATCCAATCGTATCTCGTCGACGCGCTGAAAGACGATTTGAGTACGTTAATCATTTGTCCACAATTGGTCCGTATACCGCCAATAAGAGAAAGACCGCAAATAATTGAAGAATGCCACGGCACAATAGCCGGAGGTCACAAAGGCGTGACTAAAACCTATAAGCGCATTCGAGAAAATTACGAGATAATTACGGACTCTCCCAGCAATGCCTTCGACAAAATCTCAATGGACATCGTTGGTCCACTTCCTGTAACTAAGGTGGGAAACCATTACATCCTTACGATACAGGACCTGCTCACGAAATATTCTGTGGCAGTGCCATTGGCGAGGATGACGGCCATGGACGTAGCTGACGCGTTCACCAAACAATTTATAGCATGTTTCGGCGCACCAAGAGCGCTCCTCACCGACTAAGGTACCAACTTGTGCAGTAGCCTTATGAAAAACTTGGCAAAGAAATTTCGCATTAAGCAGTACCGCACGACTTCGTTCCACCCACAAAGTAATGGGTCAATCGAAAGGTCGCACCACGTTCTAGCCGAATATCTAAAACAATATGTCGACAAGAAAAACGATTGAGTCGAAGTCATCGAATTAGCGATGTTTTCCTACAACACCAGCGTACACGAGGGTACATGCTGCACCCCGCACGAACTAGTCTTCGGCAACCTTGCCAGACTCCCATCGAATCACGTGCGGCTCGAAGAACATCGGATCCAAACCTATGCCGAGTACCTGGAAAAACTCTTCCACAGAGTACACGAGCTAAAGGATCTGGCTGCTGAAAAACTTATCGCATCCAAGCAACGATCCAAGGAATATTACGATAGGAGGCTCAATCCACAGACTTTGGTAGTGGGCGACAGAGTTCGTATGCTGAAGGAACCGCGATTATCAAAATTCGGCGATCAATACACCGAGCCGTGCGAAATTGTCGAAATCCTTTCAGGGGGAAACGTCAAGATCCTACTGAAAGGGAAACAGCGCATCGTCCACGCCAACAAATTGCATGCGACAAGGTTATAACCACACTAATCCCTCTCGAAATATTTGTCGCGAACTATGTTTTTGTAAGTGACAGATTGAACGCTCTATGCATTCAACCTGTCACGACGTCGTTTTTTTCCCGATTCTGATTAAGTCTATTTTTTTTAATTTACAAATAACCGACTTATATTTCAATTCCATGGTTATTATCTAACGCTTTAAATCTACATCGAGCATTGATTATCTACTCCCTTCCACGGCTTCCCTTTCGACCAATTCTCTCATTTCACAGACATAATTTTCATGTGATTTGTTTCTCATTTAGAAATGTTCCGATTTATTTTTGTTTTTTTTTCCCTCCTACAACTGCGCGTTGTCCGTTTCCATATATTTCGTAATTCGATTTAGATTTATAATACAGAGTTTCTTATTTGATCTCGTTTATTGTTTTTTTTTATCGAACTTTTATTTTAGCGAATCCTAGTGCGGATTTTCGTTTCATTTTTATTTCTGGAGTTTATTTATTTTTGACGAATCTTCTATGGAAAATAACAAAAACATGACGTTTCTTGAGCAATTTTATTATTGTTTTCCTTTTATTTTCGAAGGGAAATTGGTATTTCGTACGAATCTTGTATTCAACATGATTTGGAATAAATAACCGGAACGAGGTGATTGAATCACCAAATTATTTGATAACCGACAAATTACATATTAATCAATGTCAGTGCCCACGGGAAAATTCGGAATTAATTTACTTACTATTTTGGTTATTTTATCGTTTACTTACTCGCATCGTTATTATTCATCTTCTGTCGTTCGCGTGCATTCTCCGAATCCTGTTTCGTAAAAGGCGTGCGATCACGGATTGTATTTTTGTTTTTATCTTGTTCTTATATTGTCTTTTAATTAACCTTAATATAAGTTACTCAATGTTACCCTTAATGTAATTTGAATATCCCGGGTCGGCCTAATCAACCCAGGACTTGCATCTCGGTTATTAGCCGGACCTCAACGGTGCTCGGCACCGCTTTAGTCTAAAAGTGGGGAAGTGTAACGTCCTGGCTCGATTTAAGTACGAATCCCGAAGCCAAATTTTGCAAAAAAATTAAAAAAATTTAAAACCCAACATTTTCGAAATTTGAGAATTTTCGAAATCAAAAATTTTCAAAAATCGCTCGGTTTTTCGGAATCCTCGCGAAAAACTAAAATTTGGCTGAAGCAAGGAAAATCTCAAAAAGGAAAAAAATCTCAAAATATCGAAAAACTCTATGAGAATAAAAGATGCAAAATTCCAAAAGAGCGTGACCCCCATTGTCAAAATTTCCTGTAACACGCCTTTAGAGCGGCTGGGGTCGCTTAGCGTATCTCTCGCCATCTCACTCTAACAGCGTGACGCCTCGAGCTATGCCTACGTGCATGACGACGTCATCTTGGAGCGTGCACATGAGCCTTTATGGCACCAACTGTGCGCTCTTGTACATAGGCCTTCTGAACATTGATTATAGCGCGCGCACTTAAGCCTTTGTGGCACCAAGGCGAACAACGAGATCACTTGCATGACAACACCTATGGAATGCGTAAAAAATAAAGTTGGGCCTTTGTGTCACCAAGCGATAAGGCTGCTGGACCACTAGCGTGAGAAACTTCTTTGTGAAGTCGATCAGCCATATCACCGGACGTGCTGTAGACGCTGACTCGGAAGTCAGCGTTCTCGGAACTGCACGTGTGCTCGCGACAAAAACTTGGACCAAGGCGAGATTGTGCCGACGTCCAAGCTAAGCCGAAATCAATCCGATAACAAATGTCGAGGCGTATGGGAACAAATCTTCCCCCACGCGCCGACATTTCCCACTTCATTCTATTATAAATCTGCGATGCTCATTAGAGCCCTTGCCCATAATTAATTCAGTCTTCATCGAGCCCGCGACAAATTTACACCGCTCTTAGCGACGGTCATATTCGTACGCGTAATTTCATAACCTTTGTTCTCATCGTGTAACAGATAATCGTTCTTAGTGACGCCTAGTATTATTTGTGCACCCGGTTTTCATTATTACGTTCATCTCTCCGTAAATTAAAACTTTTCTTTTCTTTCGCGTAATCTCGCGTAGTAATATTTAAATTTTAATTTAGCTTCGGCTTAAGTTTATTTGTGTACATCGGCGGTGACTGCGCGCCACCATAAACAGTCGCGTAAGTGTAAACTAAAAGTGTAGTTATCGTGAATACCCGTATTTTAAATCGTTCAAAAAGAACTCTCTGCGTTGCGTCGTTATTTTCACCGAATTAATCAATTGCTCAGCGAATGATAAATTTCTGAGCTTTCAATCGTACATTTGCTCAACGATTAATAAGTTCAAAGTTCCAAACAACATCAACTCTCCACCAAACCCCCCCCCGGTCGATACACTTCGGTGCTTCAATTAGCACGGTTGTATCGACTTCACCTACTCCTCCGAGGTTAATATTGCCGGCGCTGCTAGTCTGCGCGGTGCTGAAACCAAACCCGCTCCTCCTCGGTTAATGTGACCTCGGCGCTTTCATTAGCGCGGTCATAGAGACCCAAAAGAAAACATCCCTTTCTGGTCTACCCCGCCTCGGCGCTTTTATTAGCGCGGTAGTAGAAATCAACGCTCCCTACCTGTTTAATACGACCTCGGCGCTCGTCATTAGCGCGGTTGCAGAAATCTCACCACTCACCTCTCCTGAAAATAAAGCGTTGTCTAACATCATTCATCGATACTCGAGCGCGTCGGTCCGGTGCAACGGCCCTCTCGCCTAATCCGATAGACGGGTGGCCCTTTCCACCGAACAACCGATCTCGCTCGCAGGTTCTTTACATTTTCTTTTGTTTACGCGGGTAATATAGTAAATGGTGAGGCGACGCGCCGGAAAAAAATTTCAAATAAAAAAGGACATCGCGTTCGCGTACGCGAGGGCTTTGGCGGACGCACCGCGCGCCAATCCCCCGGTAGCCACTCCTATCGCCGAAGTTACGGTATCTACGTCGAGCGGTGCGCGATCAGCCATAGTAATAACTTCGGACGTGTTATTGAAAGATCCCGTGCGTGTCGTGAATCCTCCGCCGCAGTACGGACAGTTGCGTTTTCCTCCTCTCTTTGATTATTCTACTTTGCAACGACCGCCTCGACCGGTGGGCGTCGCAACGATTTTCCGTGGTGGGCCACCGTTGGTGACGGTCCCGGTGCCGATTCCACGGCCTGTCCAGGAACACGATCCGTCGGACGACAGCTCATCCGACAAAGATTCCTCGGGAGCATCGACGGTGTCCAACCACGAGAGGCCGGAGGTCGTCGAGTTGGATTAGCCGCAGCGAAAGGTAAGTCACGACAAAAATTTATTAAGCATTTCATTGCGCGAATTTTGTTATTCAGATTTCGCGGTTTGTTCTGAATTAGCAATTTAATTTTTTAATTTTTATAATTTTATTGAATTTTCAATTTAATTTATTGAATTTCATAATTTTATCGATTTAATCGAATTTTCAATTTAATTTATTGAATTTCATAGTTTTATCGATTTAATCGAATTTTCAATTTAATTTATTGAATTTTATAATTTTATCGATTTAATCGATTTTTCAATTTAATTTATTAAATTTTATGGTTTTATCGATTTAATCGATTTTTCAGTTTGATTTATTGAATTTTATAATTTTATCGATTTAATCGATTTTTCAATTCAATTTATCAAATTTCATAATTTTATCGATTTGATCGGTTTTGTCAATTCGATTTATTGAATTTTATAATTTTATCGATTTAATCAATTTTTCAATTTAATTTACTGAGTTTCATAATTTTATTGATTTGATCGGTTTTTCAATTCGATTTATTGAATTTTATAATTTTATCGACTTAATCGATTTTTTCAATTTAATTTATTAAATTTCATAATTTTGTCGATTTAATCGGATTTTCAATTTAATTTATTGAATTTTATAGTTTTATCGATTTAATCGATTTTTCAATTGAATTTATTGAATTTCATAGTTTTATCGATTTAATCGATTTTTCAATCTAATTTATTGAATTGCATAATTTTATCGATTTAATCGATTTTTCAATTTAAGTTATTGAATTTTATAATTTTATCGAATTTAATCGATTTTTCAATTTTCATCTATTCAGCTTTATAATTTCATCGATTAAATCGATTTTTCAATTTTCATTTATTCAGTTTTATGATTTTATCGATTTAATCGATTTGTCAATTTAATTTATTCAATTTTGTAATTCTGTCGATTCAATCGATTCTTCAATCTTAATTTATTCAACTTGGTAATCTTGTCGATTTAATCGATTTCCCTAAATTTTAATTTATTCAGTTTTGTAATTTCATCGATGTAATTGATTTTTCAATTTAATTTATACGATATCGCGATTTTTACGATTCAACCTGTTTTCCATCTTAATTCATTCATTTCGTAATCTCGCCGATTAAATCGATTTAATATAACCGATCCGTTGGTGATTCAACCGATACGATCGGCCTTTTTCTAGTTGATTTACTCGCGACATTTGCGGTTTTACCAACTTGACTAACCAATTTAGTCATTTTGCAATTTTGCCGTTCCGAGTGATTTCGCGATTCGGTCTATTTTACGATGTCGCGATTTCAGCCAACTATTTTCAGGATTGCCGGCTCAAAGTGAGCCCCAATTTTTAATCGATAGCGCGTGTCGCAACTAATCGTATGCGACACCGGGTTTTTTCCACAAACGACGTCGCAACAAAAGCCCACTAACTAATATAATAATAACGCCCTAGCGGAAATCACCCAACGAGTGCCTCGATCCCTGACCGGCACATTCCGGTCTAAATAAGAGGCAAACCCCCATATAAGGGCTCGTTGCGCCCCCTTTACACGCGTTGGGACGTAACAGGTCTTTATATAATTTTTTGAAACGTGTATACAAGCGCGGAACCATCCTTGCGCAGCTGTTCGGCGTTTGTCGGCGAGTGATGACGCAATAATTCTGGAAAGAAAGGAGCATTTCTACCCTGTGGCCGGCCGTTAAGTACGCGAGCCAGCGTCAAATCGCTGTGCAAACCGCACAGAAAACAATATATCGAACTACTCGACGTGCCGGGATTACTGCCGAACGTACGATCGGAACTAGAGTTCGGCGGTGTCGCGATCGAACGATTAACGTCACCGTTTGGATGTGGACTAGGGATATCGTATCTTCGGCGTTCGAGGGGTACGCGTTCGGTGTCCATACTCTCCCACTGTTGCGCCAAATGATTGACACAATGAGTGCACGCTAATACACGACCGTGACTATCCATACAAGCGTTTTCCGAAGTACGGGCCATCCCTCTCAGGCAGGGAAAGTGCATGGCATGAGAATTCATTCCCTCGGGACTCGTCGATAACCACTCCATGTGTGTTCGCGGATAAAGCCGCTCGCATATATAGCACCTATAGTTTTGTCCGAGCGCAACGGTACCATTTTCCCCTGGACCGTTGCTCGGTGAATTTCGTTGGCCCGAATTTGGAACTTTCACATTGGCACTTCGTGGTTTATTCGCGACCACAGTGGATTTGTTAAGATCGTAGGGCTTGAAGCATATATCGCTGCCGGCCGAGTTTGCCGGTGATTTTGATACCGCGGGCCCCGGTGACGGACCTTGCTGACGAAAGTCAACGGTTTGACCGATCGGTAGAGGTTCGTTGTTATCACCGCCAAAGACCTGTTGCTTCTGCGGTATGGCTTTGTAACGTATGGAACAAACTTGTACTATTCCCTGAGGACTTATCGGACTAGCTCCTGGCGGAGGTCGTAATGAACACGTGAAAGGAAAATAAGCCTCCTTCTCGGGATTTGAACAGCAATAAAGTAATCTAATACTGGACGAGGGATATTCCAATGCGCAAGTGTAGCATATAAATGTCGTTGTGTCCATCGCCGGTGCTTGACGCTTTCGTAATGTATAATTTCTATCGCCGTGCGGTACGCCCTGTCGCGTGTAAGCCTTCCATTGTAACAACAGATGATTTTGAAAACCACGATTGGTGTTACGTCCGGGGTTTCAAATCATTGGGAAATCCCATCAGTAGTTTCATCTTTTGTTTTTCATCAATTTTTCTCACGTATAAAATTTTTTTGAAGTAAAACTTCTTATGGCTCGGTAGCTGCCGTCGGGGGTAAATGAGAATTACAATGTGACGGAGCGTAAGAAAAAAGGGGAAGGGACGGGAGAGTAGTGGGGGAGACCGAGCGGTGAGGAGAAGTACCGTTCCGTTTGCCACGGCTTGGCTGCACGCAACTGCTCGGAGAGCTCCGTAACTGTTCGTTGCCCTTCGGTTTCTCGCCTGTTGGAGACGCGTCCACGGGCGACTGAGGGGAGACGGCAGTTAATGCGCATCTGACACGTGCTCCAGTGTTGCAGTGAGAAACAGAAGTGATAAATATGGAAAGTGAAAAGAAAAAGAAAAATCGTAACGCAGAAAGTGGAACGGGTGGCAAACGGGGACGTGAAAGGGATACACTACATGTGGAGGACTCACCTGTGCCAAAACGAGGACGGAGACCAGCGAAGACTCCTAAAAATGCAGCTCAATACATGAGGGAATACCGATTGAAAAAAAAGGAGTAAATCCTGTTAATCAACAGATGGTTGAATCAAATAATTCTGGCTCGAGTACAATCAGCGTGAGCAACATTGTGTCAAAACAGATGCCTAAAAGCAGTGCGCAACGAACGAGATAATATCGACAACGAAAGGAAAGAGGTTAGGATTTTGTTTTGAATGATTATTGACACCTTTCTTCCTATTAATGTTCGTGGGATATATTTCATTCGATTTATCTTTTGTTATTAATGCAATATTCCTCATATTTTTTTGTGTAGAAAGAGGAAATTCACCGATCAATACAGAAGCGCTGAAACCCCCTAATGTCATATTGACCGAAGGACAACACGATGAAGAGCTACGTGTCGAGCCTACAATAGAACACCATCCAAATTTTGATTGTGTTAAAATTTAAAAGATCGAATGTGAGAGCTGGGGGCGTTGGGATTTATCATAAATCCATCGACAGAACGGTTGCAATGACTCCTCATATAGCCATTTCAATCATTCAGCAAGATGCTATGTCTATCAACACATCTGCGATTAGGGCCATTTGTGCAGCACGATGTCGTTTGGAGAACGGACAACTCATTATGATTGCAGCTATATATATATCACCGAATAAAAGAATTGAAGACATCACTGAATTCATTCACGAGACATTGTTACCATACACACGAAGAGGCGCTGCAATACTCAACAAAAATTGGGGCGAACTTCCAATGCTACTTACTGGCGATTTTAATATAAATTTCGCAAAAACAGAGGCCCAACCATTGATTGATTTTCTGAAAGATAAATTCGAATTAACTATGAACAGTGATAGCGCTCGCTCGACAACGAGAGGTGGCACAACAATTGACGCTGTATTCTGGAGGAATCTGGAAAAATTAACTTCGACTACCTACGTATCTTACTTTAGTTATCATAAACGTATCATATCTGTTTTGGGTGTAGAATAAAACGAACTGAAATGGATACTTTGTCTGTGCCATATTTTTTTAACCAATTGTCGAATTTATCCCCATCCTCTCGTACCAAAACTTTGTCAGTTGAGTCATAACTTTTCAGAAGTTTCACTTCTACTGCGTGACGACTGACGCTCATTTTTTTTTTTTAAAGATCGCTCGGATTTCCGGAATTCTCGCGTAAACATAAAGATAGGCCCTTATGGCACAAAACGGTCAAGCGACCGGTTCACACGCTCGAAAATACTTTTGAAAACTGTAACGCGCTTATCACAGGATGTACCCGTGTAAAAAAAAATATATAACGACCCTTACAGTAGTCGCATATGATGTGTAACATGACAGCTCACCTTGGTAATAAGCAACACTAACAGTATATCCTGAAAAAAATGGCTCAGGTATTATTGGAAATGATTTTTCGTAACGAAGAATAATTCTTTTTAATGAAAATTGTATTTTATTTAATGAACACTAGTCGTAATGCAATTTTTTATTGATGACAGTTATTTTTATTCAATTTGAGAAAGAGCAGAGACAATAGACTTATGATATCTAAAATATGAGAAATATACTTGTGATTTCAAAGTATTTACAAATCGTTGAAAAACTGCATCAATAACAGTACCACTGTTAGTTGTCGAAATATTTCGATCGGTGTTCATTTCGAGCTTGAGTTCATCGTTTAAAAAAGCTATGAGCGGCTCAGCTTCAGGTGAACTGAAGTTTACATTAAAATCACCACTTAAAATCATGGGAAGAGAGTGATAGTTTTTTTTTTAAGAGCGGAACCACCTTCGGTATATAGTAAAAGTACGAAATGGAGAAAATCGATTATTTTTTGAGTTGAATGATTGGGGGAGATGTAGACAACTACCGAAATCACTGTTTGTCCATTTTCAAATAAGCATTCTGCCGCACATATGTCCCCAATATCTTGAGTAACAACACCCAGTCCAGTTGTTTGACGATAAGTGATGTCCATATGAGGAGTCACAACGTGTGAGTTGTTGTTGTTACGATAGATTGCTACACCAGCTGCTCTTTTGTCCGGTCGTTTATATTGTACGCAGCAATCGAAGTTCGGTACCGAAATACGTTCATCATTATCTAACCACGTCTCTGTCAACATGAGTAACGTAAAAAATGTTGAGATGAGGGTCACTGAGTACGAAACTCAGCGGCTCGTGACGTCACAGAACTCGAGCGAAAATTCAAACGCGAGGCGGCACTGATTTGAAGTCGTCGAGTTCCACTGACGCGTGAGCTCGCTACGTTGAGATGAGCGCTACTGTTGATCACTGGAATAAATCATATTTCAGAAATATAATTTCTGAAATATAAGTTCTGAAATATAATTTCTGAAATATAATTTCGAAAATATAATTTCTGAAATAAAATTTCTGAAATATAATTTCTGAAATATAATTTCTGAAATATAATTTCTGAAATATAATTTCTGAAATATAATTTCTGAAATATAATTTCTGAAATATAATTTCTGAAATATAATTTCTGAAATATAATTTCTGAAATATAATTTCTGAAATATAATTTCTGAAATATTATTTCGGAAATATTATTTCCTATGCGAGACTTAAACGAGATAGTTACGAGCACTGTTGAGAAAAAACCGCGGCGTAGCAGGCTCATAGTTTGTTTACTTCTCGCGTATGCGACCCGCGAAGGCCTTGCTAGAGAGAGACAGCGATGATGCCGGCACGACGCGTGCACTCACACACGGAAACTTGTTCGTAGCTGAAACTCGCACACGCGCTCGACTTCGAGAACCCTTCTTCGTGAGATGCTCGTTCACACCGTTTCACACTAAAACCTTAATTTGCGCGCACTTTTATTAATAGCTTTATTAATTTTTAACTTTTTTAAATTTATTAAATTAACAACGCGATGATCGTGTTGCACCACAAGAAATTATGGAGTAAAGCTCCGTGGCCTTTTCCCCGGTGAGTTCAAAACACAGTTTACGAAAGTACGTATGAATTGAGACACTGTTCGTTGAAAACTAATAATGAGACGCGTGTTGCTGGGTAAGCGCGCGGGAAGAAGTGACGCACGAGCGAATGAGAGAGAGCCCGGTGCCCAGGAAGTGCTGCCCTCGAGCGTCGCCGGACTCTTTCCCAAACATGCGTTCTTCTCTATTTCTCTTTCTCTCCACACATGCACACGCTATTGGCTGACAGTACCAACCGCACGAAAAGTGGGTTGGTACCATCTGACGGCCAACGCTACCGCCACGCGCGCTCATTGGTCAAATCAAATAGCGCGCGCTTCTCGGGCTTCCTGTTGCGCTTTACCGTCCCTTTTCGCGAGTCCCATAGGAACCGAGAGTAAAGATGTTACACATCAAAAATTAAGTCTACATTAAGTCTATCACGTGGTCTACGAAAAGTCTCCCTATTGGAACAAATGTAGACTTGAATGTAGATTTCTGAACTCGGTGATTGAATCCATTATAAGTCTACGAAAGTCTATATCTCTCGATAGTGTCTGATACGTTCCATATTGAGTTTACTGTAAGTCTACAGGATGTCTATGTCCGATTCTTCGAGCAGGATAGACCTCACGTTCACGATCGCAACTCGCAAGTAAATTTAAGGTATGTTTGCCCGGTGTATTTATTATGTATTGAAATATAGACTTTATATCCGGAAAAGTCTATTATAAGTCTATCATAAGTCCACACCAGGTCTACTATCTACTAAAAAAAAAGTCTATTATAAGTCCACACCAGGTCTACTATCGTTTTTAAAGCTAGTTTATCTGAAGTCTGAAAATTACAGCGATTGTGGACCTTAATGTAGACCTAGTTGGTTGCAGTAGAAGCGGTCACTAAACATTTATATCATGTCTATAAAATTTGTGCGATCGATTTATTAAGTATGCCAAAAGTCTGCAAATTCTAACGCTTATAGACTTTAATATAAAATTGGTAGTTTGTAGGAGAACGGTGATAGAAGTCTTTCAAAAGTCATCCAGACATAATTATAAGTCTACCATACGTTTACTCCAGATCTCACGTCTGCGATCTGCAGTCTTAAATAAGAAATGTACAATAAGTGTACAGGTTGTACTTACTATACCTCCTTCGAAACTCCAGAAAGTCTATTAAAAGTCCACATTACGTCTATAACCGATACTTTAAGCTAATTTATCTGAAGTCTGGCAATCACAATGATTATAGATTTTAATATAGATCTCGTAACATGATGTCGTAAGTCTACGAAAGTCTGTATCTCTCGATAATGAGTGAATACGTCGTGAATACATCGTTCCACATGAGTTTACTGTAAGTCTACGGGATGTCTATATCCGATTGTTACGATCACAACTCGCAAGTAAATTTACGGTAAGTTTGCCCGATGTATCTATTATTTATTGAAATATAGACTTTGTAGCCGGCAAAAGTCTATTATAAATCCACACCAGGTCTAGTATCGTTTTTTAAAGCTACTTTATCTGAAGTCTGAAAATTACGGCGATTGTGGATCTTAATGTCGACCTAGTTGGTTGCAGTAGAAGAGGTCACTAAAAATTTATATCATGTCTATAAAAGTTGTGCGATCGATTTATTAAGTATGCCAAAAGTCTGCATATTCTAACGATTATAGACTTTAATATAAAATTGGTAGTTTGTAGGAGAACGGTGATAGAAGTCTTTCAAAATTCATCCAGACATAATTATAAGTCTACCATACGTTTACTCCAGATCTCACGTCTGCGATCTGCAGTCTTAAATAAGAAATGTACAATAAGTGTACAGGTTGTACTTACTATAGATCTCCTTCGAAACTCCAAAAAGTCTATTAAAAGTCCACATTACGTCTATAACCGATACTTTAAGCTAATTTATCTGAAGTCTGGCAATCACAATGATTATAGATTTTAATATAGATCGTAAGTCTACGAAAGTCTGTATCTCTCGATAATGAGTGAATACGTCGTGAATACATTCGTCGTGAATACGTGAATACAGCCGGAAAAAGTCTATTATAAATCCACACCAGGTCTAGTATCGTTTTTTAAAGCTACTTTATCTGAAGTCTAAAAACTGCGGCGATTATGGACTTTAATGTAAAACTAGTTGTCTGCAGTAGAAGAGGGCACTACAAATTTATATCAAGTCTACAAAAGGTGTGTGATCGATCTATCAAGTAAGTACCCCAAAAGTCTGCATATTCCAACGATTATAGACTTTAAAATAAAGTTAGTGGCTGGCCGAAGAACGCTGCTAGAAGTCTTTCAAAAGTCATCCACTGATAACGATAAGTCTGCCATACATTAACTCTAGATCTCACGTCTTCGATCTGCACTCTCAAATAAGAAATGTACGATATGTGTACGGGTTGTAACTACGATAGCCTTTCATATAAACTTTACTGAACGTCACTGAATGGCAAAAAGTCTATTATAAGTCTGCAGAAGGGCTACTTTTGGGTCGGTCCAAAAATATCGACCGTCTCGCGAAGTTGTCCTTGATGCAAGTAGATAAGAAAATATTAATGTGGCGCCCAGCAACCAACAGTATTTTATCGGTGCACATGAAGTAATGAGCCGCGCACGATAGCTATTATTTCGGCACATAGCCGTCACCAGCACACAACAGCCTTTATAACCAAGGCCACCGAATTTGGTGACGAATCAGAAGATGCGTAAGCGTCTTGACGCTAAGGAATAAGAAAAAGTTTTGTTTGAAAGTTACTCTTTATTCAAATTCTATCGTGTTGATAGGTTTCATAACATAAAGTTCGCCATTAATTTCAGTATGAAAACAAACGTTTTTCAAGTGTGCAACTGGTATGGCAATTAACGCTTCATTGGACAGCCGGCGGCAAAGAAATGTCGAATTTAATGTAAAATTGCCGGAAGAATGATGAAAAGAATTGACGGCGTGACGTTTCACTAAAATTGCAAAAAAATTCGCGTTCTGTTGACAGTTTGCGCACATACGGTTGCAGCCACATTCCGAAACCTTTACAAAATGCTGTATAATACCGATGTGATTCTCACCATTCAATTCAAAAATTACAAAAGACGAATTATATTTTCTGCGACGCGTGTAACTTATACAATCGTAAAAGATGCCATGTCGTAATAATCTAGTAAAACTGTGAATGATATTTTCAATCCCTAATCCATTCCTTGCCAAAGCATTTATAATGGTAATCGGAGGCGTTTCAAGTCAGCTTGCCAATTATAAATGATCTATTCGCGATAGGGAGAGCTTTTCGCCTTCGTTTGCTTGCCTTTGATACACTCTCGCAAAACCAGTCCACGTTACTGTCCGAAAGTAGCACTTTTGTTTTAAGGTCAGGTAAATGCATGAAAATCGACGCTGCAGAACATATTTGAAGTTGAGCATATCGAGTACCATGTATGAGACTTTTGATCATACCATTAGCATCTTAAAATGGAAAGCATGAGGTCACCCACAATGGCCCGAATTTTTTTACAACGTCGGGAAGATGGATTAAGAGATGCAGATTTGAAGTCATGTGGCGAACTCCGTAGAGGTCTTCAAAATCTTCAACATATCGATTGAGAGCACTTGATGCATTATCAACCATTTGTTCCGATATACTCATCTCATTTAACAGGGATGATCCATAAACAAGAAGCTTGTGATCATCGAAATACTTTTGTTCCATTATATCGTGCAAAATTGGTATCGAGTAATATAGCAGCCACACTTTCACCTCAGATGCTTTCCAATAAGCGAAATCGGTAATGGTACGAACACATCGTTGAACCATCGAGGGAGTAGCGAGGGACGCGTTTCTGCCATTCACGATACGTACAAATCGGTTTAGAGAGAACGCTGAACCGTTGTATAGCGCATCAAACCACAAGGTCATGATTTTTTTTCCGAGGCCTAAGTAGGCGCAATGCATCACGTCAATAACAGTCATGTTTATAAAATCGTGACAGATTTGGCTAAGAGCGGTGGGTCCCTTAACCCCCTGAATCGGTTTTTGTTCGCGGAATGCTTGTCTGGCGTGGGCAATGGTCTCGTCGGTGGAAGAGGAAAAAAAATAAAATTTGGTGATCGCGAATGAAAAGGAAGAGAGAGAAACAAAAACAAACCACAAAATAAAATAAAATAAAAGAAAAGAATAATGCTCAATTACAAGTTAGTGTAATAATTAATTATTTAGCGAGATTGAAGAAACGAAGAGATATTATTCAATTTGATGGGGCGACTTATTCTAATAAGGTGATAAGCCACGCATTTAAATAAGGTTAGACGTTTTACAATTAAACGAGTTGTGATATAAAAGGACGAGAGATACCACTGGCAAAGTAGTTTAAGCAATTTATTCGGGTTCATCGGATGAACGTGTCGCTAATCATGCTATTGGAATAAGCCTTTCGATTGTACGTTTTACCAATACCGTTTAAAACAAAAATGTCACACGAACACCAACACCGCCAATATATCGAGATTAAGGTTGAACGATCGCTTTGGACAATCCAGGATAAAAATCTAAGTCGCTTTTTTAGTTTCTTTTTTTTTTGTATTTCTTCAAAATCGACATAATGTAAATCTTTCACGGGAGGGATAAACGCTGTTCGAGAAATTTCGTAATTCGTGTTTAAATAGTTTTTTTTACGGATATTGCTGAGTCTTGCGAAAAAAAATGGCAACCGGGTAGAAGAATTTGATTGAAAAAAATCATCTGTTTTCTTGGATTTCGGCCAAAAAATAATCAGTTTACTAAAATAACTATTGTCTTGCTTGGCCACGAAATTACAACTTCACTATATGCTTATCCGCTTTGTAATAATACTATCAGCATTATACTAAGTGTTCCACCTCGATCGACGTGACTAAAACGAAAAACTTTTTTTGTCTGGCCCGCCTTGTCTGTGTTGCAAGATGATACTGCTGTTGATTAATACGTAATTTTGTCAATTATCCAATAATTTGGTGATTCAATCACCTCCTTCCGGTTATTTATTTCAAATCATGTTGAATACAAATTTTATACGAAATACCAATTTTCCTTCGAGTCAGAAAGATATTCACAACGAATGTGAATTAATAATCATTAATTATAAAATGTTTCTTTTATTTTCACAGTAATGATTCTAATTGAACAATCTGGAGCAAATGAGGATTTGTTTTCAAATCGAAAATTTGTCTCGCCGTAAAAAAAGGTAGAAACTCCTGTGGAATGAAAGTCACATCGGGTCCGAACGTTGTTATCTCGATTATTCGCGAAGCACACTTGCGAACGCGACAACTCGTTCACGCTTTCACCACACACACACACAAAAAAAAATACACATGCAAATTTGTACGCGATAAGAATTTCACTTTTTTCGTTAAATTTACCGTAACGATAAAGTGAAGTTAAAAGTACAGAAAGAAAAAAAGAAAATCACGATCATCGTAAAAACGCACGCCGTATAAACGAGTAAGGGATCGAAACACGAATGAAATATGAAACGAGTAAGAAATGTTCATCCCAACAAAGAATTGTGGGAAAACGGGAGCCTCGCTTGTCATACATAATCTTAAAACAAATGAAAGTATTTAAAATAAACGAAAGGAAACAAAGAAGAAACGAATGGAAAAAAAACACGAGTTTTGGAAGGCTTCCACGTATACTATTAGCGATAACGTAGCTGTAATTTACTTAAAAAAAAAAAAAAGAACAAACGAAAAACGAAGAGAAAAAATTGTTAAGGAACCGTTCATGTCTTCGTGAATACCAAATCTTGCCATTTGTCCGATGAATAAGAAGATTAAAGAAACGAAGAAACATAAAGAACGAATAACCGATAACGAATTCTCGTAGTTTAATCAGAAATTTCGTCGTTTCATCGAAAATACGAAAGACTTTTGGTTTCCGATAATCGTTCAGTTCGTCCCTCCACCCATGTACACGAATGCCGAATGTAAAAAATGTTCGATAATAAGATTTCTTTCAAATTGCGAGAAAAAAAAATGAAAATCAAGAAAAACCGAGCTGGAGAAATAAGAAGTCGTGAAATGAACGAACGGCTTCATTCTTTGCTACACCAAAATCGTCTTTCCTATATTAACCGTTCATGATTTGTTTTTTTCTCTTTCGTTTGCAACAGCGAAATGTCAGCGTCTTGAAGAAAAACCAACTGCAATATTTTCAATTCTTTTTATGATTTGAATGAAAAAAAGGAGAAACGAAAAAAAAAACAAAAAAAGTATCGTAACAATTTATATACTCGCGTAACATGTTCAGGGTAGTTTTAATAATGATATCGATATAACATCGGTGTATATCTTAATAGCCACATAATGTCTATAACTTTTATGTTTTTTATAATAATTTTTTTATCGCGCAATCTTCGGACGTTTGTTTCCAATGTATGTAAAGTCCGTAAATACTTTTCTTAAGGTTTTATTTTTCTCCCCCTCAAATTGGAGCAAGACTGTTCCGCACGTCTTTTTTACGACAGAAAAAAAAAACAATGAAAAAATTATATCGAGATACCAAATGTTGTTTATTCATTGGTAAGATCTAATTAGTCAGGTATTTGAAACGTTTTATATGAATACTTTACGTGTTTAAAATTTTTAACTGACTATACATAAGTTTTTAATACGGAATCATAATTGTACGTTTGACGAATGTACATGTATAATAACGACATGAAAAAAAGAAGGAAAGAAAGAAAAAAAAAGTAACGACAGAATTAACGTAAAACGGTTATACGGTAACTTGAATGATGTCCTGTTTGTAAGATTATTTATTATTGAGTGGCCTGGATCATATTATAATAGGTATTATGACGACGATACCCTTGTTAAAAAAAAATCTCTCTCGTTTGTGATCTTATGAATGTGAGTTATCGAAAGAAAATAATATCCTGATAGTTGAAATATTTCACATTTTATTACGAAAAACAAAAACAAACAAACAAACTGTATTTGTAACGTGTGATACCGACGTCTCATCGTTTGTTAACAAACTCACAATGAATCAAAACGGTCTTACTACATACTAAAACTAACTAACACTCAAAACACACAGTCTCTCTAATGAGTTTGTCCCGGATGAACGAACAATTGTCGCTCTCTCTCTCTCTCTCTCTCTCTTTTATTTTATTGTATGTTTTCTTTTAGAGTATAAACGAGAATTGTACTACTCGAAGTGGCTGATGAAAATAAAGTTGGCGTTAAACTTCTTATAAAATGTTTTCATTAAAAAAAAAAAAACATTTCGTTGAAACCTCTTATATTAAAAATTTAAGAGAGCAAAATTGGCGGGTGTGTCTTCGGAAAATAAAACGTCGAGCGTAAGAATTCATTGCTTACAAATAATTGTCTATTCTAATGACATACACGGCAGTATGCAATTCATAATTACTAGTAGTCGAAGATCAGAATTAGGGTCGACCTTCACCCATCGCGTTACCGGATGAAAGTATTATATATCAAATTTAGTATGTTAAAAAAATATATCGCGAGAGGGTTGACTAACAAAATCCTGGCAAGGCTATGTTTAATTAACAATTCATATCTGAGTTTTTATTCACCCATGAGTTTAACGAATACATTTAATACCAACCGAAAGTATGAAGCCTATAGAATATGCAAACGTTGGGTTGCCTATTTTTTTCCTGATGTAACTACTTGGTTGTCAGGTATAAACAGGTAAGTCAATACTGTCTATTTTCAACCATTTATTTACCGAATAAATCTTACATCAAAATAAGCGCTGTTTCATTGCAAACACGATGATATATGGTTGCCTGCAAAAAATCTGGTTTGAATGACGGTTGTCGAGTTTTGAAAAGAGAAATTTTGATGCGAATGGAATGTGCAACAAAGAGGTCTGGGCACAGTATCCCGTGCGATAAAAGAGGACGGCATCATTGTAGTTACGCGCGGCGCGTGCACCGGATATAAGAGAGTGCGCATGCTTTCTTTCGTCCTCTTCTATCGCACGGGATACTTTGCTCAGACCTCTTTGTCGCACATTCCATTCGCATCAAAATTTCACTTTTCAAAACTCGACAACCGTCATTCAACCCAGATTTTTTGCAGGCAACCCTATATCATCGTGTTTGCAATCAAACAGCGGTTATTTTGATATAAGATTTATTTAGTAAACAAATGGTTGAAGACAGTTAGTTTCGACTTACCTGTTTATACCTGACAGCCCAGTAGTTACGCCAGGAAAAAAATAGGCAACCTAACGTTTGCATATTCTATAGGCTTCATACTTTCGGTTGGTATTAAATTTATTCGTTAAACTCATGGGTGAATAAAAACTCAGATTTGAATTGTTAATTAATCATACTTATCCCAGGAATTTGTTAGGCAACCCACTCGCGATATGTTTTCTGACATACTAAATTTGATATAAAATCTTTTCATCCATTTACGCGATGGGTGAAGGTCGACCCTAATTCGGATCTTAGACTAATAGGTTTAACCGTAAATCTAATTACGATTTTCGGCTTAATTTCCACTCCCTATGTGCACCAGGATGTGCTTTCCGCTTCCTTGCGCGTTCCTTTGTCTCATATTCGTTCGGTCGCTTTCCGTTATTTTTATTCATCTCCCGTCGTCGATGGTAGTGCTGCTTTCCCACTCTGTTCGTCAATCTGTCCATCTCTTTATCGTTATCTCTGACTCTTTCTATGTCCCTTGCTCTGTCGTTTTCTTTGTCATTCTCTCTGGATGTTTTTTTATAATTTTCTTTCACTTTCCTGCCGTATATGTTGAAGTTTTCTTTCCATTCCTTTCTTTGCTTCCCATCTTCATATTTTCTTTGCACCTCCTCGTTATTTTTTCTTCGATTCTGGTCGTCATCTTCTCGTCGTTTTTCTTCGTAATATTTTTTTTGCTTCGTGTTGACCTTTATCTCTTCATATTTTCTTTCTCTCGCGATCTGCTTCTCCTGGTCGTATTTCTTTCGCTTCACCTCGTCATCTTTTCTCCGCTTCTCCTCGTCATCTTTTCTACGCTTCCTCTCGTCGTCATTTTGTTGCTTCGGATTGGCCGTTATGTTGCTATCTTTCCTTTGTCTCGCGATCTGCTTCTCATGTTCGTATTTTCTTCGCCTTTCCTCGTCACGGTTTATTCGCTTCTCCTCGTCATCTTTTTGATGCTTCACGTTGGTCTTCATCTCATCTTCTTTTCTTTCTCTCGCGATCTCCTTCTCCTGGGCATATTTCCTTCGCTTCACCTCGTCATCTTTTCTTCGCTTCTCCTCGTCATCTTTTTGCTGCTCCGCGTTGACCGTTATATTACTACCTTTTCTTTGTCTCGCGATCTGTTTCTCGAGTTCGTATTTTCCTCGCCTTTCCTCGTCACGGTTTATTCGCTTATCCACGTCATCTTTTTGTTGCTTCACGTTGACCTTTATCCCATCTTCTTTTCTTTCTCTCGCGATCTGCTTCTCCTGGGTATATTTCCTTCGCTTCACATCGTCATCTCCTCGTCGTCTTTTTGTTGGTTCGTGTTGGCGTTTATCTTATCATCTTTTATTCGAGTGTCATTATTTTTTTGTTGTGCATTCTCCATTCTGTCGTCATATTTTCGTGGATACTCTTTCTCCTTCGTCTCGGAGTCATTTTTATGCTTTTCCACGCTATGTTCTTTTTTCTCTTCATTGGTCTTTCTCTCACTATTTTTCCTGAGTGCCCCGTTCATATTTTCCTCATCATCCTTTTGCTCTGCAATAATCTGCTTCTCCTCGTCATCTTTTTGCTGTCTCTCCTTCTCTTGTTCTTCGTCATCTTCTCGCTGCATTGCACTCGCTTCTGCCACATTATCGTCCCGCTGCCTCTTGCTGCCTTCTTCATTATCCTGTTTTTTTGTCTGGCGCTTAATTTTTTTCTTTATATTGCCAGTGTTCTTTTTATTTGGTGTTGGTGCGTCCGGTCTTCGCAAAGTGTTGAACATTTGCGTGAGACATCGGTCGAACTCCTGCACAGTCATTTTCTTTTTCGAATGTTCGTTTACGTATTCTGGAATTTAAGGGGAGCATCCCTCGGATGTAGACGGTATTACGTTAAAACTCAGCCAATGAGAAATATATGCATTGATGATTCCACATAATTTTGCTCTTATCACAAAACAGCTCTCTAATGCCTAATTACACCCTCGGGGTTTAAACCTGGATTAAGTTTTTTCTACGTCGTTTTGACATAGGATGACCAAAGTTTAAATTCCGTTCAACGTCGACGAAAACATTGTTGAGTTGTGAGCAAGAGACGATTATATTTGTTGAACCAAAAACGTTTAGCCATTTTTCAGAACAATAATGAATTCATTCAACTTTAACCCCTTTATCGACTTTGACCAACTTTCATACGGGACAGTGTTTTAGTTCGATCGGTCGATGAGGGCACGAATACAATTTTAGCTATAATTATCACGAACGAAGACGGATGATAGGTCAAATGCCGTGCTAAATTTTAGGCCAACTGCTAAACCGTTGCCTCATAGATACAGCGATCTGGGATTTTTTCTGTTTTTCTGACTATTTAAAAAAATGTAGATATACTAAACGGCATATCTCATAGTCTTAATAAAAATAAATATAATGTCTTACGTTTCACGACAGCAAGGACATTATCCGGAATCGATTTCGTATCGCTTCGCCCCGTTCTAGTCATAGTTTTTAATTGCTCATTTCCAAATAGGCTTTTTAGAATTCTTCTCGTCATTTCTCGGGGTTTTTTCTTATATTGCCTAGTTGCGTATTGTAGGTCAATTTTATTGATGTATATGCCGCATTGTGGAAGAAGCTCGCTTTATGAAACATTGATTAAAATTTATAAATCACAAATAATAATTGATAATTGAGGAAATTCACATAATAAAAATATGCGACTTGAATACCTTTCCGGTTTCGGATATCAAGTATTCGTGGTTTGAACTTTCAGGGCAAGATTTGAACGAGGAACTTAGCATTTTGAAATGGTGCAGCTGATGCTCGAGAAATTTTATTATAACGGGGGATTCTGTAAGACAATAAATTGTATAAATGACATAAGTTTTTTAATAATGATGTAAAAATATACTGTATATAATAAAAATATTATACAAAATTGTGTGCATAAATTTCAGAAATAATATAACAATTGTATAAAAAATGGTGTAAAATAGATTCTGTAAAGTATGCAAATTTTGTACGGACAGCAGTGGGCATGTGGTAAGTGCTCGCTTCGGCGATCTACCAAGTAAAACAGTATTATCCCCGGGCAATACTGGGATGGGTGATCGCTTAGCGGTGCACTTGCCTGCACGCTGACTACTAAGCGGGAGGCATTTTTTCTGAATTTCTGATGGAAGTACAACTGACACATAATGTCAGTTCAGAAAACCTGGCCACCACACGCAGCTAATTAAAATGTACCCGCCTTTATCGGCCAGTTTTTCTGAAGTTTTCATGTGCCCTCGTGTAAATTCGATATATTAAATCATTATGAAAGAGAAAGACACGTAAAAAACCTGAAACGGTTTAGGATGGATGCACTAATATAAATGATCAAAAAAATATAGTATAAATTGATTCTGTAAATAATATAAATATTATCAAAACATTGGTGTAAATATGAGTGATGAGAAATAATTGATGTTACACCTGTGATAAAAGCGGCGCAAGTCTGACAGTTGTCCATTGGGATTGGTGATAACTTTTCACATCCATCGTCCGTATTGTCATCATCATTTCCTATAAGATCGTCGTTACTTCGTTCTTCCTCAGCTTCACTTTCTCGTCCGGCATTGATTGGTTCCTTGCCCACCTGACATGCTTTTTGGTTATTCTCGTTTCCGTTGTTTTCTTCGATGTTTTCGTGAAAAGTATGGACATCTTGATAAACAAATAAAATAAATATTATCAATAGATTGGTGTAAATATGAGTTTTTCTATATATTATGATTGATGGAAAAATAAATCGGCGCGAATAAATCAATTGATGTTACACCTGCGACAAAAGCAGCGCATGTCTGACCGTTGTCCAGTGGAATTGATGTTTGTTGTTCAGACGCATCGTTCGCGTTATAATTACTATTCGTCTGTCTACTATGCTCACTCTCGTTGCTTTCTTCGACGTTTTGATGATTATGGAGGTCTTGATAAAAAATACTCTGTTGATTCAAGAGCTTAGCGTTCTGCTGTGTCACATTTTCCGCTGCCGTAAGGAGGTCCTGTCTTTTGCTTTTTTTCCCATTTTCTTTTTCCAAATCGATGCGCTCGTGTGTGGGTGTCGTTTGTCCGTCTTGCCAAATTGTGCCATCTGAACCAACTCTCAGTCCTTCAAGATATTTTTTGTCTCCTATTTCAA
Organism: Oxytorus armatus; assembly: GCA_958009045.1. Lineage (NCBI taxonomy): Eukaryota > Metazoa > Arthropoda > Insecta > Hymenoptera > Ichneumonidae > Oxytorus > Oxytorus armatus. Next base: position 4,912,307 of record OY253749.1, on the reverse strand, counting down.
TAAACTATGTGATAGCACATAACTTTTTTACACCAATTCGACTAAAATGTTCGAAAAAAATTGGATTAAAAAAATTGCCATTTAATTGTCCACATTTAAAAAAATTATTATTATTTATTTTATATTGGAAAAATATTTCTATACGCCAAGGAGACCCTAAATAACAAAAATTGACTTCGAGTAGTAATGTATTATTTTCATTGCATTTTTCAGTATAATTTTTATGCTATAAAAATAACATTATTACTCGAAGTGTAATTTCTCTATTCAGGGTTTTTCCTTGTCACATAGAAATATTTTGTCAATATAAAATGATTGATAATAGAAAAATTCCAACATGTGTTGAAAAGAATTATATTATATTTTGGCTGTTCTAAGCAAAATAAAGTTACAAGCATAACCGACATATATACTGAAAAATGTTGTTTTCAATCAAGGCACTGATAAAATTATTCAGTTTTCGAACACTCACGCTTGTAATAATGTTGGTGACATATTTTTGAAAAACTACATAGCAAATATGTAATTAACGAAACTTTGTTCTCCAACCGTCCGCTATACGTAACACTCAAGCTGCACGTATGCATAACTGCGTTCGTCTGGGACACTACAAAATATCTAGATCAGGCTGTATTCGAGTACAGGTCATTTCCGTGTACTTCGATAGTCCTTAAGGGCGGGGTAAGGGTTTTCACTTTCGAAAAATCGAATTTTTTTTTGTCTTATCTTATTGTTTAACATTTCAAGAATATCTCCTTAAAATTTTAAACCGATCTAAGCAATATTCTTGAAGTTATTGTCTTATTGATCTCCTGGCCTTTAACGCTATACCTCTAACAGCTGCGGGCGGTCGGGCTAGCAGTGCAGCTGTCGAACAGGTATACAGTTTATTCATTGCTATTGCTTATATAATATATAGTGTATACTATACACTACAATATTTTAAAAGAAGAAACGAGCGTCAGTTTGTCGTTAGACGTTCGACCGTGCGCTTGCCATTTTATAATCATCTAAAAAATTTCGTGTACAAAAATGCCGAGAGTAAGCAAAGTTTCGAGAGAAGACCGACAAAGTGGAAGGACTTATTTGTGTAGATCAAAAAAACGGTTTAATCCGAATAAAATAATTAAAGATGAGGCTACCACAAAAAGTGCTTCATCGAAGAAAATCAAACGAAATACCAGTGCAAGTGTACCAGAAGACGTTGAAAAACATTACAGAATCATCGATTTTTTGCTTGTTTTCTCAACCATCGCAAGTTTAGTAAAACGTGCTCAGTGTGATGGTTCAGTTGAGTTCAAAAGCTGCAAAAAAGAAGGCCTTGGCTTCCAAATCCAAGTCAAATATGCAAATTGTGATCCACGCTTTATACCGTCGAGTCAGAAAACTGGTCATCGGTATGAAATCAACACTCGTTTTGTCTTTGTAATGCGTACATTAGGTTTGGGTTTAGCAGGCTGCAATAAATTTTGCGGGCTCATGGACATAGCAAGTAGTTTTTTATCAAAACCATCTTATTTGGATCTCATGAAATCTATTTGCTGCAGCATCAAAACGACTGCTGAAAATGTCTTGTTTCCACCGCAGACGAAGAAAAACAGCTAACACGTGCAAATTCGGAGTCAGACACTTTGACCGTTTCTGGTGACGGCACGTGGCAGAAGCAAGGCTTCAGCTCTTTCTTTGGCGTCACTTCCTTGATTGGATATTGATCTGGAAAAGTTATCGATATTTTCATAAGTAGTTTGCACTGTCAGGCTTGCAAATTATGGAGAAAGCAATTAAATACTAATGAATTTGAAGAGTGGTACCAAGAACATGTTGAAAATGATGAATGCCAAGCCAATCACACGGGACCATCAGGTAACATGGAAGTTAATGCTGTTATCGAATTATTCCACCGATCACAAAAAAATTACGGAGCAAAGATCAGCAACTATATCGGAAACGGTGACAGTAAAACTTACGGCAATTTAGTGAAAGCTAAACCTTACGGTGAAAATTTCACTATAAATGAAAAAGAATGTGTAGGGTCACGTGCAAAAAAGAATGGGTAAACGTCTACGTGATCTAGTAAATAAAGCTGTAGAAAATAAAGTTGTAAAAACCGGAAAAAATGCTGGTAAAACAAGGCAAAGTAAGTTACTCGGCGGCAAAGGAAAGCTCACTGGAAAAGTCATTGATAATTTGAGTCGATACTACGGAGCAACAATCAGACATAATTGTGATTCGCTGGAAGGAATGAAAAATGCAATCTGGGCAACGTTTTACCACCAGCAGTCAACAGACGATAACCCTCAACACCATAAGTGCATGAGCGGTGAGAACTCCTGGTGTTCATATCAAAAAGCTTTGACCACAACAGGAGTGGAAAATTTCAAACATGACTACACTCCACTTCCACAAGATGTCATAGAAGCGATCAAACCGATTTATGAAGATTTGAGTAAAGACGAACTTCTAGAAAGGTGTCTTGGAGGCTTTACTCAAAATGCCAACGAAAGTTTGAACCAGCTGATTTGGAGAATTGCACCGAAAAAATTATCTGGCAGCAGACAAATTGTTGAATTTGCATCTTATGTAGCTGCATTCACTTTCAATGAAGGTGCTGGTGCTTTTATAACTTTTCTGTCTGACATGAACGTCAGCGCCGGCCCAAGCGCTCATGATTATGCACGGACAGCAATCGCATTGACAGGACCGAGATTCAAGCTGAGCAGCAGAGCAAAGAAGCCAGAATAAAACGAAGACTTGAGAGAAAAGAGGCTGAAGACATCGACAATGCCGCAGGAAGTCTGCTGTATGGAGCTGGAATCGATGATTCTGTGTAAGTTGGAAAAAAAAATGTTTTTCTTCACTTCTTTACTTCATAAACTTGAGACTCGTTTTTCTCAAAACTACTTTGTCGGAGTCCGTGTTCACTGCCATTTAAAAACTACTTGACCGATTCATTTCAAACTTTGTACACATTTTCTGCATATAAAATACCTCCCCCCAACGTTTAGTTCAATTTTTTTTTTTACATTAAGGGTGTTTCCCACCCACAAAATGGCGGAATTTTTCGTGGAAAATAACAGTTCACACTTTAGATGGCCGCCAAAAAATTCTAAATGAAAAAAAAAAATTATTAGAGAACGTTGGGGGGAAGATTTGATTATAATTTGACTAAATTTTTATGGTTTTTTATTTTCAGATAATTTCCGGCCGAGTTATAGTGAACACTGCAAATTGTTTTTTTTCCAAGACGTTCTGGGGGAAGCTGTGTTACGGGCTTATGCTTCAATATTTCTGCATGAAAAAATTACACAACATTGTCAAAAGTATGGTCAATAATGTACAAAAGGTTCGAATAAAATTGCTCAATCCATATTTGAGAAAAAAAATCGCAAAAAAGTGTTTTTTTACGCTGAAACCCTTGCCCCTCCCTTAAGCACAACATGGCCCGTCTAACAGAAATATACAGCGATAGCCAGCAGGCTGCTGCACTCTTGGATACTATTGTCGACACACAGGAATCGAACCCCGACCTAAATTAGTGGTGAACGAGTTACGCAAATGTACGACAAAGCATTTTCAAAAAAAAAAATATTTATTGGAATCGATCTAATTGGATCAAGATTTATTTGACTCAAACAAATCCTGGTCGAATAGACTAATTGCAAAAAATCTATTTTCTGGACAGAGAACAAAACGTTACATAGCGAAGTCGTTTAATGTGGAAGGAGGTGCCCAGAGTCCATGCTGAAATCTAGGAAACCGCTTCGTCGATATTCTCGTCAAGAAAACAACATCATCCTGGTCACCCTGGAACTCGAGGAATTGCTGAACGATTCTACTAGACGGCCATGGTAAACTTCAGACACTGATGAATGCACTATAATGGCCGACCCGTCGATTTGACTTCGTTAATTTCGGCTCCAAGAATCTCGACTGCGCGAACCTTAATCTCCATTGCTCAAACCTCGACGAGAACTGCTAATAAGAAGTGAACCGCAGGAACCGTACTTTCGACGCTGGCCTATGACTTCAGTGTCGTAAACAGCTATCCAGTTGACCCAACTACAAGACCATGTCCAACGATACGGAGATCGAAAACTTTCACATCTGCCTCTATCTTTGAATCGCTGGATCGCCAGAGCCGTCAGCCAGTTCATATGCTGTCGGGAATCTCATATCCGATGACATCAACCTCTAGAACAACCACCCACTGGTTGTTCGGCTTGCGGCTGGAACTTTTTCTTCAACGAAATGGACCTCCAGAATTACCGTGTCGATCGACGCGCGGAACTGCCAGTGGTCCAGCTTATACTCCTTAAACCTCCCTTTCGACCGAATAAAATTGGAGCATCTTCTCCTCCAACCTCCAAGGGACTCATGATTGCGAATCCATGATTGTGGATCCAGGAACCTCGTTTTCAATGCTGACGAGTGACGTGGTATTCTTGCCAGCTGCTTCGTTGAATTGGACCTAAACTACTCCGTCATCGGCACGATGAACCACAAAAATCGACGGCCAATTGAGTTGATATCGAGAACCGCGTCTCCGACATGATCACGAGAAACACCGTTTGAATGAAGTGTATTCGAGAAACAGCCTTTGAAGGGGTTAACCACCATAATCGCCAGCTATTCGACTTGCATCGCGAGCAGAAATGAATCTGATCACAAGTATGGATCTTGGACGAGTTGTCGAACGTACCAGGGGTGTTAGTTGAAGTTTGCCGGTTTTACCAGTAGATGTCGCTAGCAATATGTATACATTTCTATGATTTGGCATGTATGTCATTTTTTTCTATTGACATTAACCTACAAAAATACGCAAGTCACATTCCGCCAAAATAATAGCGTCATATTTGTTTACCTCAGTGAATATGTCGAGTTTCGTTCCAAGTATTCGTTGCTTTTCTTATTTCATCAAAAGAAAAAAGCAGCTGAAGCTCACCGGTTGCTGGTAAAAACTTATGGTGAACATGCTCCAGTGATTAGAACATGTGAGACATGGTTTCGTCAATTTAAAAGTGGAGATTTCGATTTGACAGACAATGAACATCCTGGTGCAGCGAAAAAGTTCGAAGACGAGGAATTGCAGGCGTTATTGGATGTTGGTCCAACCCAATCGCAACAAAAATTGGCAGAAACACTAAATGTGACTCGAGGAGCAATTTGCCAACGTTTAAAAGCCATGGGAAAGATCCAAAAGTATGGAAAATGGGTGCCACACCAGCTGAACGATAGACAAAAGGAAAATCGAAAAACCGTTTGGAAATGCTGCTTCAACATTTCGAAAGGAAATCTTTTCTGCATCGAATTGTCACGGGGGACGAAAAGTGGATTTATTTTGAGAACCCGAAGCGAAAAAAATCATGGCTTTCACCTGGCGAAGCCGGCCCATCGAAAGTGGGCCGGAGAAAGTATGTTTACATATTTTGTTTAAGAGACCGGTAGAATCGAAAAATAATAAAGCAAAGTATATTTTTCTAGGGATTGAAATACTAAGAGAAAAATTCTATTCAGAACCAATGGAATTAAAACGCCATAATTAACCACAGCATCACTTATTATTACGTATAATCACTTGTTAAAATGCTGAACGAAATAAAAATTCGGTGCCGAATAGTTAGATGAGAATTGGTGGAATTCCAACAAACCCATAGATAAAATGTCATTGATGGATGATTGGGGTAAAATTTCGCGTAAATCGATAGAACGATTCTGTAAAATTTCAAATTATTCGAATAGTTTGGGATTTACAATACATATTGGGAAAAAACTGCAAGTTCAAGCTTGTAGTTACTTCCCCGAAAGTTCATACAGCAGTTTCAATTTTGCATCCCTATCACGTACACACACGTGCGCGCGCACGCATCCGCCCGGACTTTTGTTCTAAACGTCAAATTTCGATATTCAGGGACATTTTCAATACAATAACATTGAAAACACGATTTTTTTCATTTTTCGTGAAAATAAAGCTACCTCTTAGGAAGGAAAAGATGACACACGATTCTCATAAAAGTTTAATACAATCTATGGAATTTTTATTTCAATAGCAGGTGAGACACAAGATCATAGCGATGACAATGAAATTGAAACCAGCTCAGATAGCGATGTCGATAGAAATGACACTGACTCGGAAGCGGAAGTCGATGAGGGTGACGATGGTGGCGGTGCTGCTGATAATAATTTCGCAATTCGCGAAGACGACGATAATTCTCCATTGTTCCACGGAGCTCCGATATCGGTCGGCGAAAGCATTATATCGATACTCGTCTTCGTTCTTCGTCACAAATTATCAGGAAGTTGCTTAGCAGATCTATTGAAGCTACTGAGTCTGCATTGCCCTGAGCCCAATCACTGCTTCAAAACACTTTATCGCTTCAAAAAGTACTTTGACAATACGGGATTCCCACTTGTGCGACATTTCTACTGCTCAATCTGCTTCGCTAAATTACTGTCTGCGAAATTTAAATGTACCCGATGCGGTGTTAACTCCAAGACAAGTTACTTCATCGAGATACCGATGCTGTCTCAACTAGCAACATTATTTCAACGGCCAGGTTTTTATACGAGTTTGGGTCATCGCTTCAACCGAGAAAAACAGTTTGCTGAAAATTACGGGAATATTTATGACGGCGAGGTGTACAAATCTTTTATGAACAACGGATTTCTCGAAGGCCCTTCGAATATTTATCTCACTTGGAATACAAACGGAGCAGCACTTTTTAAATCATCGAAATTTACAATTTGGCCATTTTACTTGGTTGTCAACGAATTACCATACAATCAAAGAACGAATCGGGAAAATCTTATTCTTGCAGGCATATGGTTCGGTGCCACAAAACCCCAACCGAATTTATTCATGGATACCTTTCGCGAAACTCTACAAATGTTGTATAGAGGGGTGGATTTTAAAGTGCCTGGCATCGAAAACGACGTGCGCGTTCGAGGTATTCTCGTGTGTGGAACTTGCGATTTACCTGCTAAAGCGTTTTTTTTTTTTAACATGGTTCAGTACAATGGAACATACGTGTAGTGTTTGCGTTTTATTTTAAGTATTAAAAATGAGTGAAAATATGACGGAAAGTTTTTCGATGAATAGAGCCAGTGTAGTTATAAAAGATTCAGTTCCGTCGCCAGTTTCATCGCCTATAGACTAAATAGAGACTGTTAAGTTCTAGAGAATAAGCGCACGAAGAAAACAGTTTTATTTCCACGTCCCAAAATGTTTGTGCGTGGAGATTTTCGAGGATCGGATGACTGCAGTGTGCCTGGCGATTGCATGACGACATCGATTGAAACAAAGGCGTGATTGTGTGAATGCGTGGGATAGAATGTTCGAGCAATACTGAGAAATTAAAAGAAAGAAATGAGAGCGGGGAGTTTTTGGTTTTGAGGCGAGCGATTGAGTAGTAGTTCAGAAGGAGCGAACAAGTGAAGACCATAGAGGGTCGATAAGATGTATCGAAATATTGTATTTAATTTTTATATTTGATTTAACATTAAAGACTTCTTATCACTGGACAAATACTTCTGGGTTTAATTAACGGAATGATCCTACATACGGATGTCAGAAATGTAAGATTAAACCCAATGCGATTGGGAATATCCGGATATATAAATATCAGGCATCACTGCAATTAAGAACCACCGACGAGACGATTGCCCACGCCAGACAAGCATTCCGCGAACAAAAACCGATTAAGGGGGATAAGGGACCCACCGTTCTTAGCCAAATCTGTCACGATTTTATAAACACGACTGCTATTGACGTGATGCATTGCGCCTACTTAGGCCTCGGAAAGAAAATCATGACCTTGTGGTTTGATGCGCTATACAACGGTTCAGCGTTCTCTCTATACCGATTTGTACGTATCGTGAATGGCAGAAACTAGTCCCTCGCTGCTCCTTTGATGGTTCAACGATGTGTTCGTACCATTACCGATTTCGCTTATTGGAAATCATCTGAGGTGAAAGTGTGGCTGCTATATTACTCGATACCAATTTTGCACGATATAATGGAACAAAAGTATTTCGATCATCACAAGCTTGTTGTTTATGGATTATCCGTGTTAAATGAGATGAGTATATCGGAACAAATGGTTGATAATGCATCAAGTGCTCTCAATCGATATGTTGAAGATTTTGAAGACCTCTACGGAGTTCGCCACATGACTTCAAATCTGCATCTCTTAATCCATCTTCCCGACGTTGTAAAAAAATTCGGGCCATTGTGGGTGACCTCATGCTTTCCATTTGAAGATGCTAATGGTATGATCAAAAGTCTCATACATGCTACTCGATATGCTTAACTTCAAATATGTTCTGCAGCGTCGATTTTCATGCATTTACCTGACCTTAAAACAAAAGTGCTACTCCCGGACAGTAACGTGGACTGGTTTTGCGAGAGTGTATCAAAGGCAAGCAAACGAAGGCGAAAACTCTCCCTATCGCGAATAGATCATTTATAATTGGCAAGCTGACTTGAAACGCCTCCGATTACCATAATAAATGCTTTGGCAAGGAATGGATTAGGGATTGAAAATATCATTCACAGTTTTACTAGATTATTACGACATGGCATCTTTTATGATTGTATAAGTTACACGCGTCGCAGAAAATATAATTCGTCTTTTGTAATATTTGAATTGAATGGTGAGAATCACATCGGTATTATACAGCATTTTGTAAAGGTTTCGGAATGTGGCTGCAACCGTATGTGTGCAAACTGTCAACAGAACGCGAATTTTTTTGCAATTTTAGTGAAATGTCACGCCGTCAATTCTTTTCATCATTCTTCCAGCAATTTTACATTAAATTCGACATTTCTTTGCCGCCGGCTGTCCAATGAAGCGTTAATTGCCATACCAGTTGCACACTTGAAAAACGTGTGTTTTCATACTGAAATTAATGGCGAACTTTATGTTATGAAACCTATCAACACGATAGAATTTGAATAAAGAGTAACTTTCAAACAAAACTTTTTCTTATTCCTTAGCGTCAAGTCGCTTACGCATCTTCTGATTCGTCACCAAATTCGGTGGCATTGGTTATAAAGGCTGTTGTGTGCTGATGACGACTATGTGCCGAAATAATAGCTATCGTGCGCGGCTCATTACTGCATGTGCACCGATAAAATACTGTTGGCTGCTGGGCGCCACATTAATATTTTCTTATCTACTTGCATCAAGGACAACTTCGCGAGACGGTCGATATTTTTGGACCGACCCAAAAGTAGCCCTTCTGCAGACTTATAATAGACTTTTTGCCATTCAGTGACGTTCAGTAAAGTTTATATGAAAGGCTATCGTAGTTACAACCCGTACACATATCGTACATTTCTTATTTGAGAGTGCAGATCGAAGACGTGAGATCTAGAGTTAATGTATGGCAGACTTATCGTTATCAGTGGATGACTTTTGAAAGACTTCTAGCAGCGTTCTTCGGCCAGCCACTAACTTTATTTTAAAGTCTATAATCGTTGGAATATGCAGACTTTTGGGGTACTTACTTGATAGATCGATCACACACCTTTTGTAGACTTGATATAAATTTGTAGTGCCCTCTTCTACTGCAGACAACTAGTTTTACATTAAAGTCCATAATCGCCGCAGTTTTTAGACTTCAGATAAAGTAGCTTTAAAAAACGATACTAGACCTGGTGTGGATTTATAATAGACTTTTTCCGGCTGTATTCACGTATTCACGACGAATGTATTCACGACGTATTCACTCATTATCGAGAGATACAGACTTTCGTAGACTTACGATCTATATTAAAATCTATAATCATTGTGATTGCCAGACTTCAGATAAATTAGCTTAAAGTATCGGTTATAGACGTAATGTGGACTTTTAATAGACTTTTTGGAGTTTCGAAGGAGATCTATAGTAAGTACAACCTGTACACTTATTGTACATTTCTTATTTAAGACTGCAGATCGCAGACGTGAGATCTGGAGTAAACGTATGGTAGACTTATAATTATGTCTGGATGAATTTTGAAAGACTTCTATCACCGTTCTCCTGCAAACTACCAATTTTATATTAAAGTCTATAATCGTTAGAATATGCAGACTTTTGGCATACTTAATAAATCGATCGCACAACTTTTATAGACATGATATAAATTTTTAGTGACCTCTTCTACTGCAACCAACTAGAATCGGGTTTTAAAGATTCTAACTGTTAACCGAGCATGATAAATATAAACTATTTGCAAACATCTATGTCATATGAACATATATTAGGCGAAATAGTTGTCTACATCTTGATGAATTGATCTCCGTTAGATTTTTTTTAGATCCTATAAAATAAACAAAAGTTTTCATTTTCAAAAATAGAAATATATCGAACCGTTTCATATATTTAATTTGATCCTTTTTCATTATATTTTCGTGAAAATTACAGGTACTCGAATGAAGAAAAAAATTAAAGTATTTATTTTTATTCATAGTTACTTGATTTCGAAAACTGGAACACTTACAAACATTTAAAAACCGAATTGTAAAAAAAATGGAAAGAGCTGATTTTTACTTACCTTAATCTATTATTTTTTGGCATGCTTCTAAATAGTCTATTTCGGAATATTGGCAAAACTCAAATAAAGAGAACTACTCTCTACAGGACGGAACAGTGTTTGGATAATTCATTTCAACATTCGAAACTTGTTTCGCATAACCATGTTCTGGCACACAATTTTCCTTTTCTATTGACGCGTCATTGAACCTTGTTGGCACAACAAACTTGTTGAGTCGCATTCTTTTGTACGTGACCTTACATATTGAAAAATACTTGACATGAGTAACTATGTGTAACTTCTCAAACTCTGTGTAAAATCTTTTCATTAAACTTACCCGTGTAATTACTCGGCCATTTGCGTCGAGCTTGACCCATTCGCGAATTATATCTTCATGGTCAAAATGCTGTTCACATACACGATTCGTCTTTTATATTTTACAATGCCTGGAATAACCTCTTCTCACTTTTTCCGCATATCAATGTCTTTTGGCACGTGAAATGTAGAACATTTCTTCTTTCTTTTGCTGCCGGTTTTGCAATTTGGGACCACACACCGATATCTCATTTTAAATATAATTATCACTAATAGTCGTGATATAAACGAAATGAACGTAATATGCAAGGATATCAATATCGAGGGGTTTTCAGGTTATGCCTGCTGGCATTGTAAGGTCGCAACTAAGATCGGAACGCCTCTAGTGGTTGCTACAGCAATCAAACTTGACTTCGTTAAAGAGGTCACTTTCAGTGGAGGAGTTTCCAGACCTGTATATAAGACCGTGGATTCAGCAATGATCTCCTCCGAGTGAGGGGACTAGCGGGGAGCCAGATGCTAACGCGTGGGGGAAAATCCGCAATGCGACACTCGAGGAACGGTAAGAGGGGGAAAGAAAGCACTAATGCACGCAATTTTCGCAAGGGAAATAATATATCCTCACAGCACTGCACCGTCGTCGAAGAGGGGGAGGCAAACTCAAATAAACGGTACTTACGGCTTCGGGAAAAAATTGGGAAATGACTGCAAGCTCGCAGAAGTCCTGCCGAATCGCAACGACTGAGGGCACTTCTCGTTCTATTCCTTTTCGCACTGTACACGCTTGCTCTTTTTCACAATAATCGTTCCTCACTCATTCCACACGATAACACACACGTCTTTACAATTTTGGGCACGAGTTTGGGGTTTTTTCACTCGTTACTCTATTTTTCTTTTCAACTACGCTACGAACTATTCTAGAATTTGACCACGCCGGTCCTATGCTCGCCGCGAAGTGAGGTCCTTGCCTCGTGGTTTTTCCTCCTCGAGAAAGCGGCGTTTCCCATTGGCCCGTCGTACATGGCGTGATTTCTCGCTACGAGCTTCGGGATTAATCACGCATGGCGCAGCACGTTCCGGGATCATTATTGATTGGGATATCGATCGGGAGCAAAGGCTATCGGTCAGGGGCGGGGAGGTTCGGAATCAGGGCAGTGGGTCATGGTTTTCGTAGGATGGCAGCACTATGGCAACGAGGAGCGTCCGTGTGAGCGACACGGTGGACCGTTTCCGGGGTGGTAGCTTCCCCTGGACGGCAGCGATCACAGTATCATGGGCCTTGAGGGGGGGGAATTGCCGATGTCTCGCTCTCAACTCAGGGGGGCGAGATTTATAATCTCGAGACGCAAACTCAAGCTCAACTCAAAAGGGGGCGAGATTTATAATCTCGGAACTCAAACTCAAAAAGGGGACGAGATTTATAATCTCGATACGCAACTCAAACTCAACGCGAAAGGGACGAGATTTATAATCTCGGTACGCAAACTCAACTTAAACTCAAACTCGAAAGGGCGAGATTAACAATCTCGATACGCAACTCAAACTCAACTCAAAAGGGGCGGGATTTATAATCTCGGTACGCAAACTCAACTTAAACTCAAACTTGAAAGAGGCGAGATTAATAATCTCGATACGCAACTCAAACTCAACTCAAAAGGGACGAGATTTTTAATCTCGGTACGCAACTCAAACTCAACGCGAAAGGGACGAGATTTATAATCTCGGTACGCAAACTCAACTTAAACTCAAACTCGAAAGGGCGAGATTAACAATCTCGATACGCAACTCAAACTCAACTCAAAAGGGGCGGGATTTATAATCTCGGTACGCAAACTCAACTTAAACTCAAACTTGAAAGAGGCGAGATTAATAATCTCGATACGCAACTCAAACTCAACTCAAAAGGGGCGAGATTTTTAATCTCGGTACGCAAACTCAACTTAAACTCAAACTCGAAAGGGCGAGAGATTAACAATCTCGAACCGCAACTCAAACTCAACTCAAAAGGGACGAGATTTATAATCCCGGTACGCAAATTTAAACTCAAACTCAAGAAAAGGGCGAGATTTATAATCTCGATGCGCAAACACAAACTCAAAAGGGCCAGATTTATAATCTCGATACGCAAACTCGAACTCAAACTCGAAAGGGGCGAGATTAACAATCTCGATACGCAAACTAAAAAAGGGCGAGATTTATAGTCTCAGTACGCAGATTTAAACTCAAACTCAAGAAAAGGGCGAGATTTATAATCTCGATACGCAAATTTAAACTCAAACTCAATAAAAGGGCGAGATTTATAATCTTGATGCGCAAACTCAAACTCAAAAGGGCGAGATTTATAATCTCGATACGCAAACTCGAACTCAAACTCGAAAGGGGCGAGATTAACAATCTCGATACGCAACTCAAACTCAAAAGGGGGATGGGGTTCACAATCTCTAGGTCTAAACTTAACTCCATTGCTGTAATTTACGGCTTGCCGCAAACTGACTGTGACGGGGAAGAAGAGGGACAGGGACTAAATCAGTGCACGGGTAGATGGGGTGAGGGAATGGGGGTGAAGGAATAACGGCGCGGGGAAGACTGCGAGGTGGTAACAGTTCTCGGGCTTGAATCGTCGCGTACTGGTTACGACGGGGGTAAAGAGGGACAGGGGCTGAATCGGTACACGGATAGATGGGGCGAGGGAGTGGGGAAGAGCGAGTGGGGGCGCGGGGAAGAAATTCGAGTGCGAGGGCCGGCGAGGGTTTCCCGTAGGTGACGGGAGGATGTGTTCGTATCTCGAACGACGGTTTCCCTATGAGATGTCGCAGCGCTGGGACCTCGGGGCACGAGACAGAGCACGGAATGGGAAACTCCATGAGAGGGCGGATGTAGAGGGTAGGACGGGCGAGTGGCTTCCTCTTCCGTCTCTTTTTCTTTACCACCCTCCGGCGGCTACTTTTATCTTCGAGCGTGTCGGTTGACACCCTGCTCTCGCTGTCTCTGTTAATTTGTATCGCCTCTATATTGCAAGTACTCGCTGCGGCAGGGGAGGGTGGAGGGGGAAGGGGTCCTACGTCCGTTCGTGGGTCGTATGATTTGGGTTGACTCGATTCGAGGGGCTTGCGCGAAATACTGCCGCTACTCTCAAGATGAACTCTGGGTCTTCCTCGCCACCGGCCTCCGCAAATTGAATACCCCATCGTAATATTTCTCGCAAGGCTCCATAGGCTGTCTCTCGGTCAATCGGATTTACGAGGGGTTTTGGTAGGGTTTTCGCGGCTTGTGAGGTGGGGGAGAACGTTCCCCGTCTCGGGGGGAAGGAATCGTGATCCCTCAATCTCTGTAGCCGATCCTCGATGTCCTTGTGTACTCTTAACCTCTCAGAGGCATCCGTGTCGTCTATTTTCAGCTTCTTGGTACGGGAGAGGGGTTTTGGGGGCGTTACGTCTCCGTCGGTCCGTCGAGTATTTGGGGAAGGGATTTCGGGCGAGGACGGGGTATTTCCAATTCCTTCGTCTCGGTCTGCGGGTGGCTCTATCCTGAACATTAACCTGTAAAGTTCGTCGTCTGTCGTATAGTCAGAGTTTCCCTCCCCGGATTCCTTATCTCGAGCAGGGATATCGTCGGACCGTGCCTCTCTACTCTCACTATCGTGGGGGAATGGGGTAGAAGGAGCAGGGGTTTCTTGGGGGAATGTAGGAAGTCGGTCTCTCAACTTCGCCCAATCGGCCGATATAGTATGCTCCTGAAGTAATGCCGGAGATATACGGACGAGTTGGGTCTGGCGAGCCACATGGGGGAAGAAGACGCTCGGCACGGGCCAGCCAGTTTATGGACGTCATCATGGGAGTTGTGGATGTGGCGGTCGTGAAGGGACCGGACGTGGCGGGTACGGGCATTGTTGGAGGTGGGAGAAACTCTAATAATAACTTAAATGAGAGGGTGGTAATCGCTGGCGGTTGCCCAATACTCTGACACCTGACTGTCGTGGCGAGACTTACAAGAGTGGCGAGTGGGTTGACGGCAAGGCAGCCGCGTCTGTGATCGCTCCCGGTCCAACAGTCCGCGACTGGCGTGATCAAACGGCACAACAAGATTTATTTTTATTTATTTATTTTTTTGTATGGGCTACCCCAAAGGCAAAGGCACGCTCGCCTCGCGAAGTCGACCGCAACGGAAACATTGCTGTGATGGAGGGGTAAATTCAAACAGGGTGAGTGAAGGAGGACGCTGTTTTCTTTCAAAAATCGAATTTATTCGGTAATTCCGGGTATGCGATTTTTACCGTCGGGCCCCACGTTGGGCGCCAATTTATCACCGCAAATTAGGAGAAGTACGATTCGGGGAGGGAGAATAAGACACGGGGCGGAAAAAGTTATATTAAATGCGTGTTTATTTTCAATAGGAGAATCGGGCTCTCGGAGGGAAGTCGCAAAAAAAAAGCATAACCAGAGCAAAAAAAACAATGTCGATACGTCGCAAAATGGACGACTGATTCGCAACAACTAAAACTAAACGACTCGCAAAGCATACGAAAGCTAACTATATCGCTTGCACAAGAACTAAAACTAGATAATTCCCAAAAGGGGTACTCGTAAAAAGGAATTTCGCAATATAGGGGGTTAATGCTGACTCGCAAAAATAATAGTAACAATTCGTAAAAAACGGAAGGGAAAATCGCAATGGGGGAACTGATACTGACTCGCAAAAAAAACAATAGCACTGACTCGCAGAAACAGATAGTAATGATTCGCGAAAGAAGAGAGTCGCAATAAAACTGAAACTAAACAATTCGCAAAAAAGGAAATCGCAATAGGAGAGTTGACAATAAATCGCAAAAACCAATAATAATAATTCGGAACCGAATTTTGGGCGCCAGCTATTCTTTTGGCATAGCTGCCTTTGACTACATGGGGGGAATTCAAATATCGCGGGTTGCTCAGGTTGAAGGTTCGCCGACCGCTATGGCTTTTTACTCTGTACCTTCGCTCACGCCGGGAATACACGAAAAAGGGGGATTGATCACGTGACTCGCCGCGATAAAGATGGAGAGGGCGGGTGGTGGGGAAGCAGTGACGCGTTGCGGACTTGATATCCTTTTCGGAAAAATTACAAGGGGGTAGGGACTCAGCAATGATCTCCACCGAGTGAGGGGACTAGCGGGGGGCCAGATGCTAACGCGTGGGGGAAAATCCGCAATGCGACACTCGAGGAACGGAAAGAGGGGGAAAGAAAACACTAATGCACGCAATTTTCGCAAGGGAAATAATATATCCTCACAGCACTGCACCGTCGTCGAAGAGGGGGAGGCAAACTCGAAAAAACGGTACTTACGGCTTCGGGAAAAAATTGGGAAATGACTGCAAGCTCGCGGAAGTCCTGCCGAATCGCAAGGACTGAGGGCACTTCTCGTTCTATTCCTTTTCGCACTGTACACGCTTGCTTTTTTTCACAATAATCGTTCCTCACTCATTCCACACGATAACACACACGTCTTTACAATTTTGGGCACGAGTTTGGGGTTTATTCACTCGTTACTCTATTTTTCTTATCAACTACGCTACGAAGTATTCTAGAATTTGACCACGCCGGTCCTATGCTCGCCGCGAAGTGAGGTCCTTGCCTCGTGGTTTTTCCTCCTCGAGAAAGCGGCGTTTCCCATTGGCCCGTCGTACATGGCGTGATTTATCGCTACGAGCTTCGGGATTAATCACGCATGGCGCAGCACCTTCCGGGATCATTATTGATTGGGATATCGATCGGGAGCAAAGTCTATCGGTCAGGGGCGGGGAGGGGAGGTTTGGAATCAGGGCAGTGGGTCACGGTTCTCGTAGGATGGCAGCACTATGGCAACGAGGAGCGTCCGTGTGAGCGACACGGTGGATCGGGAGACGGTAAGTAGGGCTCAGGGTGGGGGTTAGTGAGGGTCGGCGTACGCGAGATGTCGCCGGCTGGTCATTTGCCGTGCGTAACGATGCTGTACATGCCTGTGGGCCGGCCCGCCGATATGACTCTCACAATTACATTCGTGCTGATTACACGAAGGATTACGAATGGCCTCGAGCCCCTTTGACGACGCTCTTTGGGCTTTACTATGCGAGACTGATGACTGGGAGGTTCGTCTCGGCGGTCGCGGGCACTCGTGGGTCCATCGTTCAGGTTGTTTGATGCATTTGGATGAATCCTTCGTGGCAGTTATCGATTTTTGTGAGTTATTTGCACGCGGGCCGTGCACGGCGATAAAAAAGGGAAGAAAGGGATCATGGAGAGGAGCGAAAGGGGATAGATACTACAAGGAAAATAGAGGGCTAGGAAAAAGAAAAGGGGGAACCAGAAGCGCACGCGCGAGATATTATTTAAAAAACGTTTTCTTATAACTAGACTTACGTGCTAAATTGCGGTGCTGTGGGGAGACTTTGGGGAGCGCGCTGGGGAAATACCACATTCCCACTCTCTCGCGCCGAGAGAGTGGGAATGTGATATATAGATATATAAGTATACTCGATGTCGACGAACAGTGAGCAAAGAATATATATATATAGTTAGGAGAAGATTTGGCTTCAATGCCAATGATTTTAAGTAGGGATTTTAATATAAAATTTGCATCGGCAGAATCACAACCGCTTATACAATTTTTAAAAGACAAATCGAATTTATCAATGAATAATAGTATAATCGAACCAACCACGAGATCACGCACCGCAATTGATGCTGTGTTTGCAAGGAATTAAGCAATTTTCAGTCTAAAGTATTTATATCTTATTTTTCGTTTCATAAACCTATTTCATCATTTTTGGACGATGTCACTGATGAATAAAAATATTTTGTAAATGCACATCAAAAACGAAATTTGTTTTTCCATTCATTACACCCCCACCTAATCTCACCTCATGAAACGAAATTCGGATAACATGAAATTTACGCCTACCAACGGGGTGAAAAAGTTTCACTTCTAACGCGCGGCATTCTACGTGTTTTATTTTTATGGTTGTCCAAAGATTTTCTTAAAATCTTGAAAATCCGTCCACATTGTTTAGAAGGTCGTCATTTTGTAAATTTTCTTTTCTTCGAAATTCAAGACGTTCATGCGATAGTCATACTTGTACTGATCAATAATGTTTTTGGTTTTTTTCTTTCAGATGAGTAGAACGTGTAGAATCATGTACACAATCGTTGAAACCGCGTAGCACCCTTAATTTATTTTTATTGTACGAGTAGTATACGATCATGTGTACATATATATGGCTGCATATATATGTGAGACCGTACTCCGATACATTTCTAACTGCATACTCTTTTGTTAAAAAAAGAAAAGAAGCCGTTGCTATGCAATTATTGCTGTTTGGGGAAGATTCATTCATTCTGTTTTCTTGAGCGAGACTTGAGCAATAAAATAAAGAGTGATTATTTTCTAATAAACATGTCTTCGGATTTATTCTGCTTTTCCCTTGAGAAAGGATCAACGAAGGGATATACTATCCCTACAACATCTCAGAAGTGGTATAGAACAATACTTTTTTTTTCGAGACATTGGTCATCCTTCGTCATTCCGTTTTACGGAAGTGGATTACTTTTTCATGTGCTTTGTATACGTCTATAACGGCGTGTTGTCTAAAGGGAAAAATGGTCTGCTTTGTGCGATACACGCTAAGACCGAGCAGATTCTGTGGTACTAGTGGATCAACATTTGATACAACGATGGATGTAAAGGCACCGAATACTTATATGGTTAGTCAATTAAAAAGTGCTCTACTCTTAAGAAACTTGCCACCGAACGGTTTAAAAGCTAAATTAATTGCGGGATTGAACGAATTTCACAAGAATATTTGGCATATTGTGCAAACGGAAGTCTAGCAAGAAATACCAAATGACAGTGCTAGAAATATAACAGACGATGGTGTGGGTACATCCGAATTGTTGGAAGGAATAATAACGTTGTTACTAACGTGGCTCACACCGACGACGATCGAATAGACCTGATCGAATTAGATGAAGAGGTCGACAATCACCCTAATAACAACGAAATGGTGAGGTAGGAATTGGATTTGGTCAGATGGGAACGCAATTTACTTCGCCGAGAATTAGTTCTAGTAAGACGAGAACCGGACTTGATGAAAAATCGGCCTAATGCCGGAGGCACACAAAGGCAATATATGACGCCTACAAACGTCAGCGTGCAATCGATTAGCGATCCATTATGTAAATTCAATGGAACAAACAACTCATTCCAGACCTGGAAACACCAAATACAGTTACTTCGGACTATTTATCATTTGGATGATAATGCGACCAAAGTCTTGATAAGCTCAAAACTCAAGAAGAAAGGTGTATCTTCGTTTCACTCGAAACCCAATCATTTGAAATTATGCGTGACAGAGCTGCTGAATCAAATGGCATCAATGTTAGTAATAGAGCTATGCCGATTTCCCCCATCTGCCAAACCCCACAAAACTAAACAAACCAAACAAACCACACCAAACTAAACAAGCCAAACAAGCCAAACGGTCGGTTACCATCCGAACCAAACAGTCGTTAAGGTAACTTCCTACAAGTCCAACAGTCGGTAAGGTAGATTCCTACCTGGACCACAAACCGCGACCTACCCCCCCCGGCGGCGGCCGCCGGCGGTGCCCCCCACTCTTGTACACGGCGGCGGCGGCGATATATTTATCAAGAGACGCGGCAGCGTCTTGACGCCAAGTATAAAAAAAAATTTTTTAAACGTGCCGATGTATCTATACAGTAAGGTGGCCTGAAAACCGTTATATTTAAACTCTAAATCGGCTTCACCCGCAAACGTGTTGAGTTATAACAAATCTGACTACATTTTTGCGATGTAATGTTATTTTTTTCATTCGAATGCATTTAGATTTATTTAGATCTATCCACGCATTGTTGAGATATCGTAATATTGCCATGATTTTTCACGCAACTTTTCTCGAGAATTATTTTCCTTCTTCTCTTCCCGTGTTTTCGACAAAGTGGCATATGTGCCTAGTACGGTGTATAACTTATACGCCCTTTCATACAAATTATACAAAAACGATATATATATATCACCTATGTTCGTTGCGAGCTCGTCACTCTCTTCACTACGATGCTGCGCGGTCTCGTTGCGCGTACGTGCTCTACGCCATCAGTTGATTGGTGCCGGCGGCCGGGCCGTCGCACTGTGCGAGAGGGATTGCGAGAGAGAGAGAAAGTGCACGTGGAGTTGTCAGCTGTGTACTTTTCTACCGACAACTATCGGTGTCGTTAGCGAGCGACAGCCAATTGCAAGGAAGATTCTAACGGAAAGGCGCCACTCTGATAGGCTATTTCGGTTTTGCGTCAGATGCTATGCTGATGCGCCTGTCTCTATCTCAATCTCTCAGGCACAGTGCGACACAGTGTACACATTTCCGGAGTAACCGGCCAATCCAAACAAAGGAATACACCAGAAATATGCACAGTGTTACACTGTGCCTTGGTTGGATCAGCGATTTTTATGCTCATTTAAAATTCGCTTCCTTTAAGGAGTTGTGAACCAGTACCCGGATTCTGTAATTTTCTAGCTGTCGCTGGCTAGCGACAGCCAATTGCATGGAACGTCCAGGGAAAAGACACAACTCTCATATGATATCGCTCGCTAACTATACTGAAAATCATTGATAGCGAATAACAAAATTCTACCACAGATATGAATGCGACAAAGGTAACGTTAATGGCTTTCACGGTAAAGTAATAGAGATACAGACACAATGTACTTCACATTATGTTAACGTACGGTCGCCGGGATGTGAGAGAGATAGCACCATAGGGATCAAGTGTAGGAGTAAACGAGAAGGTGTTTGGTTTTGCCTTATACATCAGCATTGGGATTCTGTAGTTGCTACCGACAACTATCGGTGTCGTTAGCGAACGATAGCCTATGAGAGTCACGCCTTTCCGCTGGAATCTTCCTTGCAATTGGCTGTCGCTCGCTAACGACACCGATAGTTGTCGGTAGTCAAGTACAGAATCCCGGCACAGTATAACAATGTAGCCAACTTAAAGTGCGAAAATCGAATTGACGAATCACAATCGAGGAGTTTTAAATACTGCGTGGGGATTGGCCAATGCCTGTGCAATTGGCTAGTTTTTACTATTCCCCGTATACCAAACCAATCGCTTCCCGTGAAAAAAAGATAAGGTACTGCGTAAATGAGTATAAGTTTTGTGCATGAATTTCAATTTAAAAATTCCTACACTCGGACCCGAAAGAATTTTATTTAAAAGATAATGAGATTTTGCAAAGCCAATTTTCAGTTCATCGGGGCAGTTCGAACTTTAAGATAAGTTGAATATGGAATAATGTTTGCATTCATGAAGTGTAAATTATTACTGCGTAAGGACTTATCCTTACGCAGTAATAATTTACACAGAAGTTACACTCATTTACGCAGTACCTTAGTACTGCGTAAATGAGTGTAACTTCTATGCATAAATTTCAATTCCAAAATTCCTACACTCAGACCCGAAACAATTTTCTTAAAATGATAATGCGATTTTGCCCAGCTAATTTAGTTCATCGGGGCAGTTTAAACTTTAGAACAAGTTCAAAATGGAATAATATTTGCATGGATGAACTGTAAATTATTACTGCATAAAGATAAGGTACTGCGTAAATGAGTATAACTTCTGTGCATGAATTTCATTTAAAAAATTCCTACACTCGGACCCGAAAGAATTTTCTTAAAAAGATAATGAGATTTTGCAAAGCTAATTCAGTTTATCAGGCCAGTTTGAACTTTAAGTTAAGTTGAAAATGGAATAATGTTTGCATTCATGAAGTGTAAATTATTACCGCGTAAAGATAAGGTACTGCGTAGATGAGTGTAACTTCTGTGCATGAATTTCAATTGCAAAATTCCTACACTCAGACCCGAAAGAATTTTCATAAAAAGATAATACGATTTTGCATAGCTAATTCAGTTCATCGGGGTAGTTTGAACTTTAGGCTCAGTTCAAAATGGAATAATGTTTGTATCTATAAACTGTAAATTATTACTGCGTAAAGATAAGGTGCTGCGTAAATGAGTATAACTTCTGTGCATGAATTTCTATTTTTTAATTCCTACACTCAGACTTGAAAGAATTTTCTTAAAAAGATAATGCGATTTTGCACAGCTAATTCAGTTCATCGAGGCAGTTTGAACTTTAGGATAAGTTGACATTGGAATGATGTTTGCATTCATGAACTGTAAATTATTACTGCGTAAAGATGAGGTAGTGTGTAAATGAGTATAACTTCTGCGCATTAATTTCAATTGAAAAATTCCTATACTCAGGCCTAATTTCATTATATTAATGGTAGATATGATCCCTATTATAAACTTGAAAAGTTAAAAATGGTCGCCGAGTAATCAAAAAATGTGTCCAGTTTATAAACAAAATACTTCCGACTTTAAAAATCGCTTTCTAATATCTAATGAAAAGTGAAAAGAAAAAAATAGGTATACAACATCCACACGCATCGTTTTATCACAGATATTTGAAAGTGGTTCTTAATTTCACTTTGGATAATATGTTTTCTATTTTGATAAAATGTTGGTTCAATGCTGAACTTCTATCAGGTCTTTCAAAAAAAAGTGAAATCTCCATTAAAAACTTAAAAAGTTAAAAATGGACGCCAAGTAATCAGAAAATGTGTCCAATCTAGAAACAAAAAACTTACGACTTCAAAAATCGTTTTCTAATATCTAATAAAAAGTGAAAAGAAATCATTTCATAAATTAGCCAAGTAAACTACTACTCCTTCCGCCAATCCACCTGCCCCCTTTTGTTCGGTATGCCACAACAGTCTACTGAAAATGATGTACAAAAACTTGGCGTGCATGATTAAGACAAATAACCCCGGAAAGATCCAGGCGTGATGGGCGGCCCGGTATTCTTTCGAAGGAAATGACCGCCTCAACTCTTGTACACGGCGGCGGTGATATATTGATATAATATAGAGAGACTCTGCCCCCCTGCGCGCTTCGCGCCCCCCCCCCCCCCGGCGCCGCCGCCCCCGCTCGATCCCCTCACCCAGCCTACTCGATCCCGCTCGCTCTCCTCAACTCTTGTACACGGCTGCGGCGGCGGCGATATCTCTCTATATTATATAAATATTTCGCCGCCGCCGCCGTGTACAAGAGTTGACTGGGGAGCCCGGGGCGAGATGGAACGGGGGGGGGCAGGCCGGGGCGAGATGGAAGGGGGGGGGGGGGTTGGCGCGCGAAGCGCGCAGAGGGGCGGAGCCCCCCTAGTATTTATATAATATGGAGAGATATATTATATACCATATTGTAACGGGACGGTTTTCGAGCCATCGTTACAAAAGAAATATGAGTAAGCGATAGGAGGTATACTCCGTGCACCGCGCGGCGGGTCGCCTATCGCCAGGCGTGCACGGAAAAGATCATTCCGCGCCTCTTCATACCCCGAGACCACGAACAGATTTGCGTCCGTCTTGCCCCATTAGAGAGGGGATTAAAATAAAAGCGACAAGACGATACGCGACGGAATAAAAGAATTTATAAATTTAAACAAATTGTAATACCTGGAATTCCCTACTCCAAACAGGGCAGGGAAGCTCACATCTTTGCCCTACTCGAATTCCGAAACCAATCAGAATTCGGGTAACGAGCGTGGCGCTTGAACTCTCAAGTCTATAAAAGTCGTGCTTTTTGGAGAGAGAGTATCAGTCCTGAACACTATTTCGTGCTGGTCATATCTTTCGTCGAATTACTCTCAGAGTAATTTTTTAACTTCAGTTTTAAGAGCTGTTCATTTTGTGAAAATGAACAGCTCTTCTAGCATTTATCATTAGAGTCACCACGTGCTCGTCTCACTTCGAGACGAGTAAGTAATCACTCTACGCGAGTTCAAGTATAGATTCATCGATGAATGTCAATATTCTTCGCACTATGCGGACATCGTTTCAAGTGATTACCATAAAAAAAAAATAGAATACTCTCTTCTAGAATATTCTATTCTCTCTCACAACCTTCTGTTGAGAGCGAGTTTTATCAGTCCTGAACACCAAATCGTGCTGGTCATTACAATTAAATTTACTCTTCGAGTAAATCTCTTCTTCGGTTTTGTCCGTTTTATGCAAAACGGTCTGCTCTTCCAGCATCAGTAATTAGCTTCAACTCTGTGCTTGTTTCACTTCGAAACAAGCAACTAATTGCTGTACGTGAGTTTAAAAGTGTAGATTCATCGAGAATTTGAATATTCCTCGTACTACGCCGACTTCACCTCAAGTAATTATCTTTTGAAAAATAGAATAGCCACTCTGACTATTCTATTCTCCCGGCGATGTATTGGTCAAGGGAGTTTAAGGCCTTACATACGTCCAGCGGTACCGAAAACGTACCAAAAGAAAAACTGTTTTTAGGTGGGATAGAAATAGAAATTGATAAAAAAATTCTTACTCATTGTTCATTACTGTGTTAAGTTTGTAAAAAAATTTATTTCAATTTTTTTTTTCAAAAATTACAACATGAACAATCACATTTTTTGAAGCACTGTGAAAAAAAAGTTGCTCCACGGTCGGCAGTATTTCTTCCTCAAATGTTGACGGATCTGCAAAATGTAAAGAAATTCTTGTAAAATAAGGTAGTAGTTATAGTCTGTCGTGTCGGATTTTTGAAATTCGAAAAATTAAACAATTTACGGTAATTTAAAAAAAAATGTTAAGTTTGTGACAAAAAAGTCACACTTTAATTGTTTTTATAAAATTTTCTAATTATAATTTTAAAAATCCGGCTCGACAGACTATAGAAAAAACAATTCCGAATATAAAAAAAAAAAAATCATCAAAAAATATTAAAAACCGTACGAGTTATCATGCCGACCGTGTCAGAAAAAGTAGTTCTGAGAAAAACGTGTTTAAAGTTTCAAGCGCGTTTCGCTCGAAGTCGCGCGCGGCTGGAGCAAGAACTTTATGAATTTTTTAAATTTATTTAGTTAACTTACGTCTAATCTCCCATTCCAGCTTCATATTGTACGCCTTCCTTGTCAGTAAAAAATTGTTGTTGTTTATTTTTTTCTAATGGACGAATTGTTCTGGCCTCTTTTGTTGCTTTGGTAGCGTTGTCCTTTCGTCGGGCAGTCACATTATCTACAATAACTTTTGAACTATGGGGAATTTTTACAATCAGCTTACACAGAAATACGCCTAAGACTATAAGGAATAATAATCTGTAAACAAAAAAAAATCGATTTTTTGAAAATTCTCGACGTATGTAAGGCCTTAATAATCTTCAATTTAACCTCGTGTAAAAGTGTTATTATCTCATCAAGATAATAAAACATTCACCGGTGTTCACTGAGTTCATGAGTTAAGTTCCAGCTACTCCTAGGGAGCCGTCCGTATCTAGACCCCTCGCAATGCGCTTGGATGTTCGAAATACGGAGGGTGCACGTCTCAGATAACCTATAAAACCCATAGATAGGAACTTTCTCGAGTCGCCACGTGTCACGTTACCGCAACGTGGCACCGTGGGAGTTCGAGGAAGCGTGCATGACTAGCTAACCCGAGGGAAGCTGTGATCTCGATTTCACTGGGGGGAATTCTCAAATTGAACTTCATTTTTCAAACAAAAATAAATTTAATTTCCTACATCCAGGAAATCTTCAAAATCTCTTGGTTTGAAATTATCAAATAAATAAAAAGACAACCAATTAATCAATTTCAAACAAAACAAATACTATTAAATTCAGCGTAACTTAATAGAGCGATCTTCTCTCAAAATTTAATAATCAAGAAATTTTAAATTCCATTATTTCAAAATCACGAACAAGTAAATAAGTTCATCAATTCCGATCGCTCAAATAATAATAAATTCTCGACAGACAAAACACACGTATTCCTGACGAAATTTATTCCATCCAAATTGCTAACATCACTAACACGCTCTTCAAGCAATTTTATATAAGAAAATATTCCTACTAAAATAACCTTCCCGAAATTAAAATCAAAATCCTTAAAGTCAGCTATCTTGAAAATAGCATTGAGAAATTTATTTATGCTTACTGGTCATCGCTTGACGAGTCACAGTAATTTTCAAACAACCTTCAATATCGCTCTATTGAGTGCCGATGATGAGAGGTTGGCTCTGAAACGCATAAAATATGTGGTGACGAATTTAACTAAATCTGAGGCATCTTTTAAATTAAATAAATTTGATATTATTTAAAAAGATTCGGCATCACTTCGCCGTCCTAAATCCCAGTTTTCCTTCCAGCCCACGACACGAATTCTACCTTAGATTTCATTATTAAAAAGAGACATCTCTTTACAAAAAGTTTCACCATTTAATTTAAAAATGCGAATAATATTTAATTAAATGTTCTGACACGATCATTTGGATCGTGTCACATGAGTGAAACGTTTCAATATATATACAGGGTGACAATTATAAGGTGGCCATGTATTTTCTATCGCTCTGACGTGGAAAAATCGGGGGGTTTAAAAGCAGTTTCTGAAGGATTTCGGATGCGCTTTTCGAAAAAAAAAATATCGCTCATGTGGGACGTACCGTTTTTGGGTAACAAAAAATGTTTGTTCGAAAAAAATGTTTAATATGCTTTTTTATTTTAGAACAATGAATGGTCCTAAAACGATTCGATCGAGATGAGACATCGTTAATGAAAAATGGATCGGTCGAGGTACGTTTGCCTTGTCTCGCTTTATGTAATTTTCTATGGATACAAGGTTTTCATGAACGGAGACCTTTCGCGCCATGTAGATTAATTAAAAGGCGACGAAAACCATTGACAAACCGGACAATTTGCAGTGAACGTGCCTTGTGAAAGCGCGATGGACCGATGCGCGAAAACCTTAGATTCACGCAAAAAAAATTATTTAAGATAAGACAACCGTAACTTTACCTCACCTTCTCTGATAAACGATGCCTCATAACTATTCGATAAAGATACGACGGCCATCGTTAATCAGAAAAGGATCGGCCGAGCTAGGTTTGCCCGGTCTATCTGTATTTAATTTTCGTTGGATCCAAGTTTTAGCATTATGTCACTTCTCGTCGTGATAGTCATGGCCTTCTGAACCTCACTCTCCGACGCATGTGAAATCAGACAGAGACTACGTGATCCAACATCACTACTGCTGTAGTTGTTCCACTGTTCTCGAAATTAAAGACGGATAGACTCACAAAATATACAAGTTCAACTTTTTTTTTCTCCACGATAAAAACCCTGAAACGAGTTTGCGACCAATGTTTCGTGTACAGAATCAAATGAACTTTATTGTTCCAAAATATAAAAGCATTTTTTCAATTTTTTTCGAAAAAAAATTTCTCGTTACCCAAAAATGGTACGTCCCACATGAGCGACATATTTTTTTTCGAAAAACGCATCCAAAATCCTTCTAAAACCGCTTTTTAAACCCCTAGATTTTTCAACGCCAAAGCGGTAAAAAATACATGGCTGCCTTATAATTGTCACCCTGTATATATATATATATATATATGATATCTCTCTATATTATATAAATATATCGCCGCCGGCGTGTACAAGAGTTGAGGCGACATTCTCTTCACCGTCCCTCTCCCCAAACTCGCCCAACCCGGTGGAGGAGGGTACGCTAGTAGATAAACTAGGTCGGTTCTCCCCCCATGTCGCCCATCACCCTGAACCGCGGTCGCTAGGTAGACCCCTACCTTACCGATGTCGGTAAGGTCGAAACCCGCGGCACCGACCTTCGCGCCAAAGTCGGTGTAGTAGGGATCTGCGTTACCGGTCAAATATTATTTGCTACAAGAGCGGATGTCTAGGGGATTGAGAGGGCGGATGTCGCGGGGAATGAAGGGGCGGATGTTCTACATAGTGACACTATATAATGCACTGTTATTTAGACTTCTTTTCACCCACAGCTCCATACCGTCCGGGGTCGACTTTTCCCGGAAAGGCGGTACTTCCTTTCACCTTTGTCACTTTTATTTCAGTGTCTGGTGGAGGACACCGTCGATGCATATCATCCACAAAATTCCTCAAACTTTGGCCAATGGGATTACTCGAATCACTTGAGTTACTCATGTTATCCGCTGCACGATCATACTTCAATTTGTTAGTGAGAAAATATTTTGGTGACTGTGGTATTTATACCTTCATGGTCGAAGCATTTTCTAAAGGCGCTCATGTTTTCACGTTAGTCTATCGAGGTTCGTGGGTGTACACATACAAGTTCATTGCAATACCGTTTATTTCGAGACAGCAGACATTGAATCATAGGGCAGATTATTATTACATTGAAGGCACTCCCTCCGCATTGGTGCAAATAATTAATTCTTCATCGGGGTGTGTTCTCTGCATCGTCGACACTCCGCAACTTCGGGGTTTTGCTTCAGACACTCCGGTAGTTCGTCCCACGAAAAGTCAATACTGTGTGCAGCAAAGGTGACGATGAATTCGCTCGGCAGCTGAGCAATATCTCGGGGCTCCATGAGTGATAGAACTCCGACGCGTTGGAATATCTCGAATGATCTTCGCAGCGATGGTACGGTGTCTGAAAGAAAATTCTTCAGCACTAGCACGGTTCGAAGCGCACAGTTGGGCAGGGGTAATCGTGGTAGGGGCAGAATACCGACGACTTAGGTAGCTTCGACAGTGACGGCCATTCCGTGATGTCACATGTGTTGAACCCGAACTGCTCGAGCCATTGCTTCGCCTGCCCACCCCTCACGTAGATGGCATTCGCGTTGTGTAATACGGACCGGAGCACGCTGTCGACTTCATCGTAGAGCAGCTGCCCCGAACCCCACTATAGATGATGATAATTGCGTTCCAACCAGAGATTTACACTTTTGTATCTGGCCGGGAGCTCATTCCAGCATATAGGCGGTTTGACTAGGAAGTGTAATGATTGCGTGCTTGCGGTGAGCGGAATTATCGCCAGCTCTTTGAGCACAAACTCAGGTTGGTGGAAGCCCTGTGTGTCCACCACGTACTCCATCGTCAATGTTCCATGCCTGAGTCGAGCATGTCTTTTTATACTCGGCTCCACACATCCCCACTTACCGGATTGTAGTGTACAATTCGGTCGTGTAAGATCAGGCAGTAGGCTGTGGTGCCTGCGGGGAAATTGCTTTCAGCCTCCAGCTCGATACGAACATCCACTGGTGCCAGTCTAAACACGTCATTCTGTTTCGAACAAACGATTACGATGAGTGGCGCATGAGCGATGAAGTCTTTCTTCGTCAGCATCGGCGTCACATCTTTGCCGTAGTATGAATTCTTGAAGTTGGCGTACATCTCGTATAACAGAGCGTACTGATTGTGACCCACGTTGAGATTGAGGTTACCGTACGGGTAGCACTGCGAGTTGAGGAAGAGTTTAACGTTGTTGATTTTACAGTGGTCGTAACGACCAGCGTTTGTCGTTTTAACTCCTCGTCGATTCGTCTGAAGGGCCAAAATGACGAAACGCGGTTTCTCCAATTGATTTGACGTTTTCACCGTCCAAACGTGTTTGGTCGTGTTTGGTAGTTCGGGATATTTGTACAACTCCCAGGTGCGGAAACTCATGATAATGTCTTTGTCAATATGGCTGAGCAGGCGTATCTTACGCTTGGGGGCTAACGTTACATATGGCATCAGCTACTCGATTCTCGTAAGGTCAATTTTGAAATCCTTAAAGGAGTTATTCACGAGCACTGTTTGGACAACGGCATTCGTATCATTTCGTGATCGTGTGAGAATGAGCTCGTGCTTCGTGTTGATGACGATTTTTTGATAGTCCTCGGCTAAGCCGAGAATCATACATAACGGTATGCATACGTCAAAGTATTCGTCGTTGTCCGTCAGCTGATTCGTCTCTGCGATGTCGAGCCAACCAGCATTTTCGATAATTGCACTTTGATCGGGACTCAATGTTACTCACCCCTTCGCAGATGAGCGATGGCGTTGTTCACTAACTTTGTTGCTGCGGCAGCATCACCATTCGCGTTGCTCAATCTTCCGCAAACGTGTAGTGAACTTCGTGAGGGTAGAAGGCACAGATCCTGATGCTGAATGGATATACGTATTTCATCGCTGTTGTTGAATGCAGATGCAGTATAGAGCTGATGCGCATGAATCTTGTAATGCGTTACGGATTCGTCGAACACGACAGGCGACTGTACTTGCAGAGCATTTTCCATGGCAAAATATCGCACAAGTTAATTTCCTCGAACGAGTAGTCCTAGACTTCGCAGGAACTGAATGTTGCGACGTGTTAGCGTCTTTGTCGATTGCTGCCGACTGATCGGTGAGTACCATGTTGATGCCCCTTTATACGCCTGACCAATAAATACGATCCCCATTACTTGGCCTCCTTGACGTGCAGCCTTCTTGAAGTCCACTCAGTTGAAGTTCATTCAGTTGTCGACCGGTTCTCCGTCCTGATCGACAATGCGTAGTTGGATGTGATCTATGACCTTGACGACGACTGGCAGGTGAATGACCTGTGATGGCACTTCGATGATCTTATATCCTGGTGGTACTGCTGGCAAGAATTCGTGAATCGTGTGAACCTTGTCGCCGTTTATGTACGCTCCTGAAGTGATGTTGCACTCGACACGCAATGCATTGACCTTGAGAATGCCCACGGGCAATTCTGAGCTGTGCGTCGCATTGGCTGCCAATTTACGATGCGTGACGCCTAGCAGAGGTGCGATGGAGTCTCGCGGGCGAAAATCCATGCTTTGACTGCACTTTATCAGGCTGTGTAACGTATTATTATTAGGTTTGAGTTGGATAGTAATGCCTTTTCGCCCAAGCGCTCCCTGCAAGTATACGCCAATGTCTTCAATCTCGTAACTCCCCGTCGGCAGCACAATCACTTTTTCGCCCGCGTAAAATTTATTTTTGCCACTATCGATGTTGGGAATGGCGTTGAAGGACAGTAATTCCACTAGGCCAAGGACGTGGTTCTTGTTGGACGAGAGTTCGATTGGCGGAAAATATTGTGCCTCGAGTACTGACGATCTTCCAGACAGGCTGAGAGGCTTCGACTGGTTTAACATGTCCCATGACAGGCGCTCATATAAGAATTTGAGACAAAGATGCCCACACTCGTACGTGTCGTAATCCTGATATCTTGTATGATTGTACTTGACCTTGCGGACACCGAGATACTCCATCAAACCGCGCGATGGTTGAAGATCACCAAAACTGTCGAAGTAAATGACGTTGCGACCATTTTTCCAATAAGCCACCCAGTGTGTTCCAGGACCGGCCTCATCATCGATGTTCACTATGGCTGATTCACGACAATGAAGCCCACCGCTTGGTAAAGCGTTCCGCATAAAAACCCCACGAAAATACCGAATTCCTCGTGCATGCTTGACTAGATCAGCGTCCGTGAGAGCGCGCTGTGGTAGTTTGGCGTTTTTTGTTGTCCATCCAGGCGTAAGCCGAGGCCTTTCTTGTATGGCTTCAAGTAGAGCCCCTTACCGAGTGCGATCGCTTCGGTTATGTTATTGTGACGCTGTGCCTACTCCGACTGCCGCTTGGCTGCAGTAGCGCCATTAACGGCTTTTGTAATCCCCGCAGCGCCACCTGCTAGGGCCCTTGTTGCACTTAAGCCGGCAAACAGAGGAATGAGAAAAGGTAAAAATCCGCCTACTTTTTCCGGGACTGGCAGTATGCGCGGTACGCGCACATTTCTCCGGCCGCCAGCGCTCTTCGCGGCATCACGCGCCTTCCTCAACGCTGAGCGAATAACCTCTCGAGCGTTGCTTCCGGTCGATTTCGATGCAGCTTTCACAATCCTGGAGAGCATGATCGTGGGTTTTTTCTTCTACTTCCGCCCCATACCGAGTTTGGATTTTATTTTCATGATGCTTGCTACCGCATAAGCGTTAGTCTTCTCATCCAGACCCGCGTCTTTTTTCCAGACACGCTCCCAGGCTTTCTTCGCCAAAACTCTGTCCGCAGCGTTGCGTGCTTCGACGTTCTCACGATTCTGCAAGTATGCGATGTCGTGTTCCTTGCAGGCTGCGTCCAGAGGATTTATCCCGGGATCACCGCGCGCAACACGTTTAGTTAGCTTCATGCCCGTTCCGCAGTACTGATAGCCCGGTAAATGAAGCTCGATAGGAAGATTGTTGAGCACTCTGTTCAGGAGACCCAGTCCTCTGACCATTTCCCCGCAAGACTCAATCGACATATGATGCTGGGGCCTATATTAGTCGCCTATTTATACCCTGAAGATTCAGTATACCATGGAATTCAGCGAGCGACCACACAAGCTACCAGTGTCGAATTTCGACACTCTCGCCCAGCAGCAAACGGTGTGTACACGCCATGGTGAATTACTCCCTGACACTATTCGTGCGGTCTTCTGCGGGCCATCGAATTGCGGCAAGACTAATGCGCTTCTCACCCTTATCACGCATCCCAATGGACTGAGCTTCGAAAACGTCTACGTGTACTCCAAGTCACTCAATCAACCAAAGTATATGTTTCTCGAGCAACTCCTTGCGCACGTAGAGGGTATCGAACGCTTTTCATTCAGCGAGAACGCCCGAGTGGTATCGCCCGCGGATGCACACCCCAATTCCATCGTCATATTCGATGATATCGCCTGCGAGAAGCAAGACAATGTTAAAGCATTCTTCTGCATGGGCAGACACAAGAACATCGATTGCTTCTATCTTTGTCAATCGTACGCTCAGATCCCCAAACATCTGGTACGTGATAACGTTAACCTGCTGGTGATCTTTCGGCAAGACGACGTAAATCTCAAGCACGTTTATAACGATAACGTTAATACGGATATGTCATACTCGCACTTTAAAGATTCATGTTCGACATGTTGGAGCGATGATCAGGATGGATTTCTCGTAATTGACACCCCCTAGAGGTCTCGACTGTGGCAGGTACAGAAAGGGGTTCGATTGCTTTGCTATAAATGTATCTCGTCCAAAGTGAACACAACAGTTCATCGTGGATGGTCGAGGCAACAATACGGTTGCCGAGTTTCGTCGAGAGAAAAACACGCTTTGCCAGGTGGAAAGGATGAGGGACGCGGTTAAGCACAAATATGGCCTTCTGAAAGCGAACGAGCAGGCTATGGAAAGAACGCTGATCGACACCTTCAAGCCAATCGCTAGACCGCTAGAACATCTCATTAGCGCCACCGACGCAAGCACGCGTGAAATCAAGAATGAGCTTAAGAACTTGGTGCCGAAGATGGAGGTTGCAGAGTCGGAACCGTCGTTCAAAACCACATACTAGGACGACGAGGACGAATCGAAACCAAACTCAACGCTCCTCAAGTACCTTAATCTGCTCGACAAAAATCGAAAAAAGTATCTCGATATGACTTATGATGTACGAAAGCTGCCCGACGGCACATTGATGATCGGTGATACCCTGATAAGTTTTGAGGACGAGTATGTAAGTGTGGGTGAAGCCAAGTATCGTGCGAATGTCGGCGTGCTCGAACTTCTCTTCAGAAGGGATCCCGATGTACAATTTATCAGCGCGGAAGATACGAGCAATTATGGGAAAATCCTACAAACCACGAATGCACATAAGAAGCACTACAGCCCGGATAAGTCAATTCAGCGACGAAACAGCAAAAAGTTTAAAAACTACGTAGCCCCGTTAATCGGTACTTCACCGCCGCGAAAAAGTGGTAAAGCACTACCCCAATATAAGATTGCGCGATGAGACACACGAATGGACTATGTGCACTGGGATGACCCCAACGAGCTGGTGGAGTGACTACGTCTGGTGCTTGCAGCACGGTCAGCGGGCAATCCAAGTCACACCAACGAGATCTTCTCAAACATTGAGGTGTTGCGCGAAGCACGTATACTAATGTAATGTCAGGAGGGGACTGACGTCAGTTTAACTATGAGCGTCGATGTGTTCGGTTGACAGCAAGGACAGACTGAGGGTACCCCCAGGTTTCGGTTTCAAGCTAAACACCGACGGTCAGTACGACGTTGACGGCAAAAGACTGTGCAACATTGCAGAGTCGTGGGAGTCAAACGACGCGGTCAATCGGAGTCTCACAAAACGACTGATTCGGGAGGATTTGAGTGCTGTGTTTCACATCACAACTCGGCAAAGAGCGGATTTTACGATCTGGAGCTGAAGATTCATATTTTGCAAGATCGAGTGAACGAGCGACTAAGGATTACCGAGATAAACATCGAATCCGCTCTAGAATTAGCGATTCGCAACTCCGAGGGCATTGCATCGGTGGATGGAACATCAAAAAGTAGTGGAAGAGCTGTATAAACCCGCACGCCGTAATTACCCTCGTCGCCGATTCGATGTGCGTGGCCTGGATGAGACCTGGCAGGCCGATCTCGTCGAGATGCAGCCCTATGCTTGGGAAAACAAGGATGGGAGATACTTGCTCACCATCATCGACGTGCTGTCCAAGTACGCGTGAGCTCTTCCCGTGAAGCGAAAAACTGGTAAAGATGTCATTGCTGCGTTGGAGTTGGTGCTGCGGCAGGGCCGAGTACCCTAAAATCTACAAACTGATAGAGGCAAGGAATTTTACAATGTGCGCTTCGGTAGTCTCATGAAACAGTACCGCATCAATCACTACTCGACGTACAGTAGTCTCAAGGCGGCCATCGTTGAGCGTTTCAATCGCACGCTAAAGAACAAGATGTGGCCCCAATTCAGTCTGCGTGGCACCTACAAGTGGCTCGATATTTTGCCCGACCTCGTAGCACGCTACAACAATGCCAAACACCCGACCATCGGAATGAGTCCGAAGGATGCCACGACGGCCGACGTTGTGACTTTGCTGCAGCGCTTGTCACACGAACGGCGTCGTAGACCATCCAGGGTCAAGATCGGCGACAAGGTACGAGTCAGCAAGAACAATCACGTTTTTGATAAAGGCTACACACCCAACTGGACAACGGAAATTTTTACTGTAACCCGAGTGCTCGCCACAACCCCGGTGACGTACCGGCTGAAGGATACCAGGATGAGTCGATTGCCGGCGGGTTCTACGAAGAGGATCTTCCGAAAGCAAAGTACCTCGACGTCTATCTTGTGGAGAAAGTGATCAAGAGGCGCGGAGATCGGGCTTATGTGAAGTGGTTGGGATTCGACGAGCCACACAATAGTTGGATAAACGAGTCTGAATTGTAAACAAAATATTTATTGCGAATAATGCTTATTCAACGACTCACATAATAGTTGGATATACACATCTGATTTAAAAAAAAATGTATTACGAATAAAGATTATTCGAATTTCGGTAATTTGTCGCTACATGTGTCGGTACACCTCGAACACGTTTGACTGAGAAGACCCGTACTTATTCGACACCGAAATCCATTTGATTATTCACACCGCCGAGATACTTTAGCAGTAATTTCCTCGCTGATGCTGCATGCGCAATCTTATCGAAGAGGGCACCGTCCTTCTCGAAAACGTCCGAGATGCGTTTGAGTAGAAAGGCCTGGCAGAGATTATCGAGGCTGACAACAGTCTTCGGCCCATATTTCGTCGTGACTCGTCTCAAGTCCGTGACTCTCTACACTCGTTGTACCTCCAACTCACTCAGCTTCTTCGTCGGTAAAAAATCCTCCAGGAGCGCAGCCTCATTGAGCTTAGTCATTTCGAGTTTATTAAGCATAGCCATCTCGAGATTGTGTGATGGGTCTGGTAGCGAGCTTGGAGCTAATATACAAGGTCTGTTAAAAAAGTATCGCGAATTTTGAATTTCCGTGGGCTACGTATATTCGATTTTCGACGACGTGTTTCGGCTTGTCTTCGGTTTTTGCCTATTCCAAAAAAAATGGATCAAAGAATCTGTAGCAAATTTTGTGTGAAAAACAAAATTAAGTGCGCGGACGCATTCCGAATGTTGACTGCGGCATATGGTGGAGCTACCTTGGACCAAAGCAACGTTTACGGGTGGTACAAAATGTTCTCAGAGGGCCGAGAAGATGCGAACAACGAAATGTGTTCCGGACGCCCGAGCACATCAACAACAGACGAAAACATTGATGAAGTGAAGAAAATAATATTGGCCAATCGTCGAATCACCGTTAGAGAAGTTGCTGAGGAACTAAACATATCGATTGGCTCGTGCTATTCGATTTTTACCAATGATTTGGGCATGAGACGGGTCGCCGCAAAATTCGTGCCAAAATTGCTCAATTTCGAACAAAAACAGTGGCGCGTTAACATTGCTAGGGAGCTGTTGGACTCGGTCCGCGACGACCCAAATTTGCTCCAGAGGGTCGTAACTGGTGACGAATCATGGGTTTATGGTTATGACGTGGAAACCAAAGCTCAATCATCGCAATGGAAGCGGCTTTTTCGGAATAGGCAAAAATCAAAGACAAGTCAAAACACGTCTAACCAAAACAGCTGTGAACAATTAACTAAACATTCAAAATGGCCGATTTTTTCAGCATAAGTGAGGGACATGAGTACCAACCTAACGCCACAAAAAAATCGAAAATCGAATATACGTAGCCCGCGGAAATTCAAAATTCGCGATACTTTCTGAACAGACCTCGTAGTCGCTATCCCCTACACCGCACTATGGGCCAGGAGACTGGAAAAAGTGGCCAAAACCTCAAAAAAAGAAAGTAATCGTCAGAGTGTTTAATTATTATGGTGTTATGTAGAAATGTCCAAAGTTTATGAAAACGTATGCAATTCAATGAATCATCGTCAAAATAATGAGAGAACGAGGCGTAAAGTTCGTGGTTGTGAGTGACTTCGAAACGCTGCATCAATCATAGTAGTAATATATGGGTCTTCTAAACCTAGAGAATGTTAAAAATGGATGAACTATTATATTTTTTAGTTCCCCGAAACCTTTTTCTTTAAGAAAATTGTGTGGAATAGTTGAGATTATCGAGTGAGTATAAATATAAAAATTGTATTCTGTAGATATGATGCATGCAGTAAAATAATAAACTTTCCGAAGGGTTACAAAAAATGTTCCACGACGTACCGCTTAGTTACCTTCTTCAATTGTAAGCTAATGATATCCACTAAAGGTACGCAAAAGAATTTCTGGCTCATGTTCCTCGCATTTTGAGAAAAGTGCCCTTTTATATATAGAAACGCATGGCTTTCATGGCCCGCGCGTCAAAGTACATCAACGGCCACTAGATGCTCACGCACAGCTCGTTGTTTTTAGTCAACAGCTGAAACCTACATGCATTTATTTACCTTGACAACAACTTTTACATACAATTACAATTACACGCGACTGTACGTGAACATTTGATGACCATCGACTGAGATTGACGCGAGATCATGTATGGGCCGAACGTCATGCGTCTCTGTATAGAAAAATAAACTTTTTTCGAAATGAATCATATATGAGCACAAACGGTTTTGTGTACACTTAGTCGATATCGTTAGCTTGCGATTCATGAAGACAACTGAGCGGAACCTCGTGGAACATTTTTGTAGCCTTCCGAAAAGTTTATCATTTTACTGCACACATCATAACTACAGAATAAAAGTGTTATATTTATACTCACTCGAAAATCTCAACTATTCCATACAATTTCTAAAAGAAAAACGTTCAAGAAAACTAAAAAATATTACATTTTATCTACTTTTAACATTCTTTAGAGTCAGGAGACTCACGTATCACTGCTACGATTTATAACGTGTTTCGAAGTTTTTCACATTGTTACACGTTCGTCACACATCATAAGTACTTTCACGTTAATCGTGTTTTGCATTTGTGTGTTACATTTTTGTTCTTATTATACATAGTCGACAAACATTTCTATTATAAATCGTATAATACTGTAATTTTGCCATCTATTGCATATTTTATACGTGAAAAAATGGCCTTGTTCACGAAAAGGCAATTATTAGATTTAATGTTCGAAAAAAATGATATAAATGTTACTATCGAATGCATTTTATCAAGAATGAATTTCAAGATGGCAGATGTAAGTGCTGGAGGTTTAGAACGTTTAAGGGTCGCATTAAGTTCTTTGAGAAGCAAACGAAATGCAAAATTCCGAAATGCACGTAAATCAAAGGAAATATTTAATTCCACAAATTCATCGTGGCTAGATTCCGAATTTAACGTTCCTAATCTAGATATATCAAGTAAGCTTAACAGGAAAAATGCAGATGCAAAGGTGGGCCGTCCGTCTGTAGAGTTTGCAAACAAATCAGATAGATCGAAAAGACGAGAAATTGCGAAGATTAGTCGCGAGCATAATCATGAAACTAAAAAACTTGTTATGGCTACCACTTATGCAGCAAAAATGTCGGGACAAAATGACATATCTGCAGTGCTGAAAGAAGTTTGCGTAAGTCCAGAAAGGCCAACAAAACTTCGGAAATTACTACACATGACTCCAGTGATCAAAATGAAAAGTGCTAATGAAGCTTTAGCTTTTATTTTGGATAACTCATTGACAAAACAAGTATACGTCAATATGCGTTTAGCGTCTAAATCTAGTGATGCAGATATTTGGCCACCATATAATAATGTGCCAGAAGCTAAGACGCATTTGAGACCTCCCAAAGAAACAATCATAGTTTCTGATTATGTAGCTGAAGTACCACTACGATCACTTCTCAATCATACAGTAGCAAGAATTATTGAACTACAATCAGAAGTTGTACAACTCAGTATCCAAAATACCAACATTGTGGAAATAACTTTGATCTGTTCTTGGGGATTTGACGGTAGTAGTGGTTATTCACGCTACAAACAACGTTTTATAAATGAGAGGAAGAAAATGACTGACGAACATTTATTTGCAACAATTGTAATTCCTCTGAGGTTGGTAACAGCAAACGGCGTAATCTGATGGAATAATAACATGTCTCAGTCTCCAAGATTCTGTCGACCAATTAAGTTGGAGTATATAAAAGAATCGGCAGATGTTATTTTGAGTCAGAAGAGCAAAATTGATAAGCAAATAAAAGAACTACTACCGTTCGAAAAAGTAATAAATAATTGTCTCATACGAGTACGCTTCTCATTGTGCATGACTTTAATAGATGGCAAGGTATTAAACATAATCACCAATACGAAGTCCATGCAGACTTGCCCAATTTGCCATGCAACACCCAAACAATTTAACGAACTGTCAAATATAAAGTTGATTAAATTTTTACCTAAAGAACAAACTTTGCAATATGGAATAAGTCCACTCCATGCATGGATAAGATTTTTGGAGTGTTGTGTCCACATATCTTATAGATTACCTATGAAACAGTGGCAAATGAGAGGTGACAAATTGAAGGCTGAATATGCAGAACGGAAAATGAAGATTCAAACTCTTCTTTGGGAAAAACTTAGTCTCAGAGTGGATCAGCCTAAAGCGGAAGGAAGCGGGACCAGTAACGACGGTAATGCTGCTCGAAGGGCGTTTCAAAATGTAGATTTACTATCTCAATGCCTTGGATTCGATCGTGAACTTCTTCATAGATTCAAAATAATTTTGATCACATTATGTATTCAGCTTCCTATCAATGCAGTACTCTTCGAAGAATTTTGTGTTAATACTGCTAAATTATATGTCTCATTTTATCCATGGTATCCTATGCCGTCAACAATTCATAAAGTCCTTATTCACAGTGGACAAATAATTCAGAATAGCTTGTTGCCTGTAGGCATGCTCGGAGAGGAGGCATCTGAAGCTAGAAATAAAAATTATAAAAATTTTAGGCTGCATCACAGCAGAAAGAACAGCCGTTCAGCGAATCTTGAAGATTTGTTTTGCAGAGCGCTAGATTCTTCCGATTCTATTGTATCAAGCATCAGTTTACAGTCAAGACTTAAATCAAGGAGAAAACTCCCACTCCCTGAAGAAGTGCGAAACTTATTAGATGTACGTCCTTTAGATGACACCACTTGGAACGCTGAAGCTGGAGAAGAAGGCAACGCTGATGAAGATTCATGCGAAAATGATGAAGATATTTTTGAATGTGTCTTCAGTGACCAATTAGATCAGATAGAGTTATTTCAAGAAATGCAAATCAAGCAAAATAATGATAATGAATAATGAATAATGATGGATAATGATGATGAATACTGATATAGTAACTACATAATTCTGTAAAAGGCAAGCACTCCGAATAGGGAGAGACAAGCAGATTAACTGAAAAGAACACCCTGATTCGAGAGAAGCAAGGGGAATCACGTAAATACAGCACCCCGATTCGTGAGAAGCAAATGGATTACGTAAATACAGCACCCCGATTCGTGAGAGGCAAAGGACTCACGTAAATACAGCACCCCGATTCGTGAGAGGCAAAGGGACTCACGTAAATACAGCACCTCGATTCGTGACAGGCAAAGGGACTCACGTAAATACAGCACCCCGATTCGTGAGCGGTAAGGGGACTCACGTAAATAAGGGACCCCGATTCGTGAGAGGCAAGGGGACTCACGTAAATACAGCACCCCGATTCGTGAGAGGCAAGGGGACTCACTTAAATACAGCACCCCGATTCGTGAGAGGCAAAGGGACTCACGTAAATACAGCACCTCGAAACAAGGGGTCTGAAATGGAACTGCAACCTCCACGTGGTAGACCCTGGGAACTACAATTTTCGTAGGCTAATTGCAGTCCTTCTGATCCAAAAATTAATGAAATTTTTATTTCTTGGTTGCCATTGCGGATCCTTTATTTTCAATTGTAGAATTGTAACTTCGGATTTTCACGAATCGGAAATTGAACTTTAATACCAAACTTCAACACAATCGGAGTACTAATGGTACTTTCGTCCGCCATATTGGATCCGGTATTTTTAATTTCTGAATTTTGTGTACGGATTCGAAATCAGCGACCCTGGAAACCTATTAATACCAAATTTCAGCACAATCAGAACATTTTTGGCATTTTCGTCCGCCATATTGGATCAGCCTTTTTTAATTTCTGAATTTTGTGTACGGATTCGAAATCAGCGACCCCGGAAACCTACTAGTACCAAATTTCAGTACAATCAGAGAATTTTTAGCATTTTCGTCCGCCATATTGGATCAGCCATTTTGAATTTCCGAATTTTGACTTCAGAAATGGAATCAGCGATGCCGAAAACCTTGTATAAATATTTTATTGCTAAATATTTCCACGTGTTTAAAGAGATATGGAATTTTGGCCAGTTTTACTGGTCTCCTGGCCCACTGTGCACCGGTCGGAATCCCCAGGATCGCGATTGGTTACTCCCACCACCAGCTTGCGTCCGATTGGTTGTCTCCTCCGCTAGCTGGAATTAGTCGACTTCCTGGTCACCTCTGTTTCAGCACGTTTCGACACGTCTATTGTGATACACGAGGTATTTCATAATGCCCCCCCGGTAGCGTATTCGTAGTATTGGGTAGAAGATAGCGTTAATCGTCGTGGGGTTTGAGCGTTTCCTTCACCTGCTTCTCCGTGTAGATTCAATGTAGGCGACTTCTGATGACGCGTTTTTCTCTGCGCTGCGTCGAATTCTGTCGGAGACATTGCACGAAATCATTGAAGGTCATGGTTGTTTCCACGACTCCCCTCTTCACACCCTTCACCCTCTTTACACAATCCTCGCCCTCAACACGCAGACTATACATCTTGCTGCGCAAGCCGACAAAATCAGTATGATACGGCCATTACACTCATCCTTCATGAGCCCAACGACTTTCTTGTTGACGCGCGGCAATCCAAACTGATTATCGGCCGAATAATCAGATGTGTAAAATCTCACAATATCTCCCTTCATGATGTCATACATGTCGGGGCACCGAACTTCGTAGAGCAAGCTGTCGGTGTCGGTATACAGGAGTTTGCAGTGATCTTCCCCAAACTGTACCGTCATGTAGTTGTAGTGGAAGTCGTAGACGAGAATCTTTGACAAGTCCAGCACACAAAGCCCAACGTAGATCGGTTTGTTGAGGTAAACCTCCGTTTTCGTGAGCTGCACGGCGACGAGATTCTCGTCGAAGGTGATGCAGCTGTGGAAGTTGGGTTTTGCAACGAGTGCCTCAGTGCCATACCGTCCGTCCCAATTGGACACGACTTTAACTTGAACGTAATTCCGAACATTCTCCATGGTCTTGCCGAACACTGCGTTATTCATCAGTTTGAATAAGTTCTTCTCGAACTCGTCGTTCGCATTCTTCCGCATGTGGCTATTCAGATCAATATAGTCCTTGAGCCACGCTCGCTGCTTGAACTTTAATACATGATGAATGTGTTTGAGCTCTAATCCAAGGTCGAGGGCCTGCTGCAGACTCCTATAGTGGAGAATGTAGCGACTCTTAGGATCCAGCGTCGTCATTAGCTTAGTTTGCTTTGCGCCGGGCGTACTCTTGTGTTCCGGACACAGAGGTAGATCTTTGTGCAGATTCTGGCGACTCTCGGGGTAGTCTAGATCGAGCTCAAGGATATAGCCAATCGGTGAATCGCCGGGGACGTTGCGGAAGTCAACATTTTCAACCCACTCGAAGGTTCTGTAAGGGAGCGATTGCTCCATTGCCGAGCCATAGAGGCTGTTCACATCGTAGTACATGAGATACTTACTCTCCTCGTGCGGATCGTAATCGCTCATGTGCTTGTTGTTAGCGCGAGCGTAGCGACTGCAGCACTGGCTCATTCCACCTCGTACTCCTCGTTCAATGAACAAGTGCATGTCCAAGTCCGTGAGGAGTTGTAGCTCAGTCTTCGTGTATTTGAGCATTGCGTCCCACGAGTAGCCTGGCGTTGTGTAGTAGTGTGCTGGGTCCAGGTCATAAGTATTGATGCCGTTGTTGCAGAAATTCTCAAAGACGTCGGCCAAGAGAAGCACATCGGTTTTCAGATAGAGATCTGAGTATTCACCCATGCTACGAATATCAAACGCGTCCCATATCCGCTTGGCGTGCTCATAATCCTCAACCGAGACGTTATGGTCATTCAGTGAGCTATAGAATGCCGCTCTCGATGGTAGTTCGTCATCGTCGAGATTCGTGAATGAGTCAACGTACTCGTACGCGAATACCCCTTTCCTCGTTAAGAGCTCGAATATGTCGGCGGGGAGGTTGGGGAATTCATGTCTAACAATCTTCAGAACTTCAAGAATGATGCCAATTTGTCGAGTGACGAAGCTATGAAACGGAGTGAGTCTATGAATCGGAATTTCATGTCACTGTTCGCGACATGCTTCGTGAACGAGATGTATCGTTCTTTCGTCTGAGGTAGTATAGAAACCCGACCGTCGAAGCACGCGAAGATTTCCCGTATGATGAGGTGCGAATCGTATCCGGAGAGGTTGTAAAAGACGGTATGGTTAGGGCATCGCGATAATTACGATTATACTCTTTATGTGCTGGACCCCGATACCTTCCCGTCAGATGGCAGTGGTCTGTCACTCTGCCGTTGGTCGGTAGAGGTTTCTCGCAGATGTGACACAGCGTTAATGATGCATGGAAATCCCTCTCCTGTCGCAACGTCAACCTCACCATCGGTTTAACGTTCTCGAGTATTGGCTCAACATCTTTAGCAAGCTGTTGCAGTTCACGAACGAACCATTCTTCCGGTTTTGTTCCTCTGTAGCTGCGGTACTTTGACAACGAGTCATCATAGCTACACTTTACGTAGTATCCTACGCTAAACGCCTCATGTTTCTGGTACGCGTTCTCGTCTCCAATAGCCTTCAGCAGGTACTCAATGTCGAAATAGTGAAGGCAACGATCACAAATATGCTGCTTGTGACCTCTCTTAGATAGCTGATTCGAGACTAAGCGTGACAGGTCTTTGATCCACACATAGTGGAATCTCGGTTTTGTGTAGTGTTCAATGTTTTCACCCTCACCCTCCGCCTCCTCATCGACATAGTGATCTTGCATAAGAAGGAGATTGACGTGGCGATATTTCTTCGAGGATGTTAAGGGGGGGGGGTAAGGTTTTTAAATTATTTTTTTTGCAATTTAAAAAAAAAAAATTTTCTGAATGAACAATATGTCGAGAATATTGTGTAAAAATTTTAAGTCAATCGGAGTCAAACTAACGGAGTTACAGCGTTTCAAACGACCGGCCGTGATACCTGATTTTTATACCTGCTCGGTAGCCGTATAAAAAACTTTA
This sequence comes from Oxytorus armatus, assembly GCA_958009045.1. Taxonomy (NCBI): domain Eukaryota; kingdom Metazoa; phylum Arthropoda; class Insecta; order Hymenoptera; family Ichneumonidae; genus Oxytorus; species Oxytorus armatus. The sequence goes on along the minus strand of OY253749.1, from coordinate 4,868,456 downwards.
AATCGATTTTCCCGAAAACGTCATTTTTGAAGTTTGTGAACATTAGAACTCTAAATCTACTGAACCGATCCTTTCGAAAATTTAAACATTACTTCTTCACATAAATCAACAGGTAATCGGGAGGACTTTTTTTTTCAATTTTTTCAATTTTTTAATAACAAATTAAGCGCGATTTTTTTAGCTAAAATAGCGTTTTTCATTTCCAAGTGTTGCAAAAAATAAAAAAATTAAAAAAATTAAAACTTTTCCTGATTACCTCGAGAAATACATCACCCTTAAAATGCATATCAATTTTTTTGTTTCGGATGATCCGGTAACGAGTTATAATGTTCACCGCAAAACCACTTTTTTTCAAGGCGCCTCTGGAGATTCAACGTCACCGGCTTATTTATGAATATTTTTCATTGAAAATTTTTTCTGCGATACTTCAATAGTTGTAGAATAATATGTAATTCTATTTAATAAAATTATATTACTCATGTCGCCGCAAAAAAATCATAAAAATATGCTTATTTTTCGCCTTTAAAACCCTACCCCCCCCTTAAGTGGAGGCGTGTGGTGTTGAACGAGCGTCGCCATTTTGTTAGGATACATACGTTGACCGACACATCATTTTGTTTTTCGAATTTACGAATTTGCCTAGGCATCACGGGGAATTCTATGTCGATGAAGTTCAATTCGAGCTCATGCTTTCTGTACTCGGAGACACGATCAGAGTGGTGTGCTGCATGTAGCGCGGACAGTATAGCCCAGAGCTCGGAATAAAGTGCACAGTTCGGCTCCGGCAGGAAGGCTACGCCTCCGTTACCCCCTCTACCGCGTGACACGCGGCGGCTACAGCGGCGAGCGCGTCATCTCAGGAGCGTTCCGATCAAAAAAAATACATGGCACCCGCGACAAATTGTGATTCAAATATTTTATCGTTCCGTAATATTATATTAATTAATCATTAAAAATATAATTATTTACCACAATTTTTTATTAATATCGCGTAATTATTAAATGATTTTAACAATAGTTTTCCACATCACCCGTGAGGTACTATCGCAGATGCGCTTTTTTTAGAGTGGTTTCCCCAGGAGGCCTATTGCACTGAAAATTAATGCAATGATGAAACCTGGCTCAGTAGGAAAAAACGAAGAAAGTATAGCAACCAATTTTCCGACAAATATTAATTGGATCGTCTGGGTTTTTTTACAGCAGATTCAACTAGGGACGGTACATCCACAGAAATTTTTGAAGAACTTGCTCGCATTAAGGAGGTCAATGATGCATCGTTCATGGAAGAACGTTTGTCTGTTTTCGTCAATTTCATTTTTGAGAACGAGCATTTGCATAAATATGTGGACTCAAACATGGAGAAAATTCGAAGACTGAAATCCCTAAGACGTGGATAACGCGACGCATCTAAAATTTTGAAGAAGTCAATCCCTTTTTCTGGCCATGCTTTTAACGAAATATCACTTTGCAAATCGCACAATTCTGCCAGAAGTTGTAGGCTCTGTTCCTCGATTTGCACAGTGAGAGGATTTTCAGAGAGTTTCAAATCTTTTCGCAGCGTTTCAAAATCACTAAAACGCGTATCAAATTGACTTATCAAAGAATCAATTATATTTAAAAATTGTATAAAATTACAACCTGCGCCATTATCGCAATCATGTTCTTGAAAGATAATTTGACAACAAGGGAAAAAATGAAGAATGTTATTTTCTAAATGATTTTTAAAAAGTACTAACTTTCTGCGAAAAGAATCGATGCGACTAATAACCTGTGAGATGATTTGGTCGGTTTTTTACAGCTTCAAATTTGAAATATTTAATTTCTAAATATTTAAAATATTTAAATTTTTTAATATTTTAAATATTTAAATTTTTTATATCTTTGATTTAAAGCTGCAAAAAACCGACCAAATCATCTCACAGGTAATTAGTCACATCGATTCTTTCCGCAGAGAGTTAGTACTTTTAAAAAATCATTTAGAAAATAACATTCTTCATTTTTTCCCTTGTTGTCAAATTATCTTTCAAGAACATGATTGCGATAATGGCGCAGGTTGTAATTTTATACAATTTTTAAATATAATTGATTCTTTGATAAGTCAATTTGATACGCGTTTTAGTGATTTTGAAACGCTGCGAAAAGATTTGAAACTCTCTGAAAATCCTCTCACTGTGCAAATCGAGGAACAGAGCCTACAACTTCTGGCAGAATTGTGCGATTTGCAAAGTAATATTTCGTTAAAAGCATGGCCAGAAAAAGGGATTGACTTCTTCAAAATTTTAGATGCGTCGCGTTATCCACGTCTTAGGGATTTCAGTCTTCGAATTTTCTCCATGTTTGGGTCCACATATTTATGCGAATGCTCGTTCTCAAATATGAAATTGACGAAAACAGACAAACGTTCTTCCATGAACGATGTATCATTGACCTCCTTAATGCGAGCAAGTTCTTCAAAAATTTCTGTGGATGTACCGTCCCTAGTTGAATCTTCTATAAAAAAATCCAGACGATCCAATTAATATTTGTCGGAAAATTGGTTGCTACACTTTCTTCGTTTTTTCCTACTGAGCCAGGTTTCATCATTGCATTAATTTTCAGTGGAATAGGCCTCCTGGAGAAACCACTCTAAAAAAAGCGCATCTGCGATAGTACCACACGGGTGATGTGGAAAACTATTGTTAAAATCATTTAATAATTATGCGATATTAATAAAAAATTGTGGTAAATAATTATATTTTTAATGATTAATTAATATAATATTATGGAAGGATAAAATATTTGAATGAAAATTTGTCGCGGGTGCCATGTATTTTTTTGATCGGAACGCTCCTGAGATGACGCGCTCGCCGCTGTAGCCGCCGCGCGTTACGCGGTAGAGGGGGTAAGGGAGGCGTAGCCTTCCTGCCGGAGCCGAACTGTGCACTTTATTCCGAGCTCTGGTATAGCCCATGTTACGTCCTGACTTACGACATTCTCATCTCGGTCAGGGAGAGTACACTCCTCCTTTACACGTTTTCGAGATAAATCGATGACAGTCAGGGAGATGCCCTGTTTCCAGCCTAACCTTGCGGAAAATTGCTCGGGGATGGGCGGAGAGTGCAAATTTGTAATTAGGGAGGGGAAGATATAAATTTTCCATGGTATTTTAACATTTCGAGAATTTTAAGAACATAACATGTCGTTAACCATGATTATTCAAACAAATTTTTATGATGATATTTTATAAAGCTCCATTGACAGATTTGATTTTATACTTCGCGCAGAGATGAATTTAGAGGACCTTAATAAGGGAGAAAATACACAGATGGACGATTTTCAGGGAGACTCTCCCTTCGATGCTCCATACACATTAATAAAGCCATTAGAACAATGACAACCAATAGAATTATCACGATTACAATAAGGGCAATTCGAACTTGAAGTTCCTCCATATCGACTATACACGGCTGCAGTAAGACAATAATAAAAATAAAAGAAATGAGGGAATAATAGAAAGACAATTAATTCGCCCTTAAATCATCGCGGAAAACGAAATCACGAAATTAATCCTGAGCCTAAACAAATTTTAACGCGCGAAGTTCTTCCCGAACACCGTATAGCTACGAGGTGCATGCTCGGCGCATGAGATCAACTAACGGGTGGCAAATGGGGAAAACACCTCGAGAATTCGCGAAGAATAAAACACGAACGGAACATTGGAATTTAAAGAATTAAACTAATCATGAATATCACGCGCACAAGAAAACCACTATATGGACAAAAAGAACGTCGACTCTAAATTAGTTGGAAAACCTCTCAAAGGAGTCCGCAAGGAGCTTTTCGATGCGAACAATAAATTCGCTTAAGGGTGAGGTTGTCGTCCGGGGAACGAGACGGTGCGGCATGGCGCAAATCGAAACGAATAAATTGCAAAGGAAAACCATTTTTGTACTTACTCGTGTGATGAAAAATGAAAACGGAAACGGAACGATGTGGATTGATGAAAACGATGGTAAATGGCCAGAACCTGGAGCGATGTTCAAAAATGGGAATTGCTTTCCCTCGGGTCCTGCGATAAGTCGAGATGAAACGATGTGGATGGGTGATGTCGATGAATTAAACACAATCGCTGTCTTTCCGTTTCACAAACTTTTATTTATTTCGTTTACCACACAATTGTCACGTTACAACTTTTAAAATAAAATAAATCCGCGTTGAGTTTTCAACACGCCGCAATCACTTATTGTCAAAATCTCGAATTCCCGAACTGAAGTGATTCTCAAAAATATAAAAGATTCTCGAAAAATAAAAACCGTACTACCACGGGGAGTCGCAACAATTAAACTGTGTCTCCAAAACGTACTGCGACGAACACTCTACTACCTTGCTACTACTCTCCAAAAAACTGTACTGTACTCGACGAAAAAACTGAACTCCCAAAAGTAACTGACTCTCTAAAACATGAACTGCCCAAATTACGACTGCGAAACATACTGCCTGATTTGGCCCATGACCCATCATTATATAGACTTCGTTAGACTGCTTAGCTTCGGTGGTGGGGCAGTGCGCCCTCCGGACTCTAAGACGCGATGGGTCTCTCCCTCCACCTCCACCTCGCATTCATGACGGCTATGTGCCTCTATATAACCAAAATTATCTTAACATTTAACTTACATATACCCTTAACTTTACTTCACATCATTCTTACATTGCTTACGATAATTAATTTGAAAGTTACATTGCAATAAACCCCGCTCTCTTATTTTATTCATATTCTTTTAACCAAAAATCATTCCATCTCTTTCATACTCACAATTTTCCACATCCTCCTCTCTCATTCTAACATCCGTACTGTTAGCACAACTCTCACTATCTCTCTCATACTCATGCTCCGGACCATCTCTCCTTCTCTCTCGTTATACCCCTCATTTCGAAGGCGCTGTGGGTCACTATGTCTTTACGCATAGCCTGACCCCTCCCGCACTCTTTCCTACTCTCATACCATACTCTCGTTCACTCTACATATGATCTCTCTGTCCCACAGTCATTCTCTGCATACATCTCTCTTCGTCACAATTTTCCCCTTTTATGGTTCTCGCGGTGCCATTCGCTTTCTTTCTTATTTCGCTTCTCTTCCTCTCTATTCTTTTATCATTCTATTTCTTGCAATTACGTATGAAAGTTAGATGCAAATTTTTAATCTGTCAATATTTAGAAGTTTATAAAAATACATGCATGTTTTTATTTCTCTGTTAACATTATTACCCTGTCCAAAATGTGGAATATTCTCGTTTTATCATGCGTAATTACTTTTAATTGAATTAAAAATTTATTTATGATGATTCTGTTCAAAAGGAATATTGAAAGTAGTGTTATTATTTTTACGCATTCTCTTTAAATTCATTCACAATCATCATTCATCCCTTTTTCATGCAAAACTCAAATGCAATCTTTCTTTAAACATACACATTCTGCCTACATTAATAATTATAAACTATATTTATTACTTTCTGATTTTTCTGAAAATTCCCTCGAGCAACAATTGGTCATTTAATTTCTGCAATTTAATTTGTTCATGTTTTGGCTGGTAAAGAAAGAGCTCATTGTTGAGGGGACATTCGTTCGTTATGTAGTCCCTCTCTCTCTCTCTCCATCTTCATGACGGGTCTATGTCCATAACGTTGGTGGTCCTGGTATCGCTGTCTCTAGGCGTTGAAAGCTAGCTATTGCCATATGCCGTGTTGGTGCGAGAGAGATCGCGTTATCCCGTGGTGACTCGTGCGACGAAGACCGCCATGGGCACGAGGGTAGTTATATTGCCGGTCCGATCCCAGAGACAAAGCTCTCCACGCCGTGTGTCGTCACTCCAATCGAACTCTATGCCATGTCAAACTTTTATAAATATTCTCATAGTCGTGGTTTCGTGTTCCGGATCTGGATAACGTCTCTTTCTATCAGCGGATGTTTATAATCAATCGATATCATTGATTTCACCCAAAGTTCTCGGAAGAGTTTGTTAAATTTATGACACCGTCGGAAGTTCGGATGACCATTTGAAGTCTTTCTTCAACGAACGTTCCTTGTTCATTGTCTAACCACCACGCTGATTTATCGGCCACGTGTGAGACTCCTGCTCGCCATCTTTAGGTGTCATGGTTTCCATCTCCGTCTTGAATGTTCACTCTGGACATCGTACTAACAAACTGAGCCCCCCTGAGACAACTGTCACATATACAATCTTGAATAGCCTCGAATAAATAAGACAACATGTCAAAAGGAAATACAATTCTCAGAAGGAGAACATATATAACTCTGAATAAAAATGAGTATCGAATAAACAGATTGACCAATCGGAGCTGATGCGAATTCCTACATCAGGATCTAATAATTTCGTTCGCAAACATACAACGCAACATTTATTTCTAATACCCATGACGACCTGACCCAGGTATCATGCTCATGCTTTGAATCTACATTACTGCTACAATACATTTTCACTCGCGCACTTTCGGGAAATATAGTCATATAGTTTTATTGTCCAGAAAAAGGAAACACTGTTCTTTTCATTTGTAAAGAAATGCACGCCTTCTGTCTCCGTCACGCTTGGGTATATTATTGTACACGCACCGTAGTGTCTGTGAGGGTATCGATGAGTCAGTGGCCTGGTAGTAGTGTCACGCGCGCATGAAGATTTCGACGCATGGGTCTCACGCTCTGGCACAAAGGCCCACCAACGTTTTAGAGTAACCCAATACTATCTCCAATGTTTTTCTCGCTAGCTCAATCGATGTTTCCTCTTGACGTTGATGATAAAGAAATTGTTATTTTTCACCATTGATATTGCTGGCGTCGTTGTGTCGCCGGCCAGAGGTTTACGTTGGCGCGTGACCGTGTTGGTGTGGGTGACTAACTCAACGCATACTCGCACTCTTATTCGGTGTCGAAAAGAGAAAAATAAATTATCTTCCTCTCTCGTGATCGTTCCATTGAGTATCCGAAAATTGCCTTATACTGACAATTTCGAATCGTTGCAGAATTCCCGAAAGCCGCAGGACGTAACACCCACATGAAACACATTTCGTCGTTGTTTCTCACGTTGACATATGCCTTCTTGTTGCGTATCATTTCCGGGAGATCCACATATGAGCTACCGCGCATCGGATTGAACTTGTTAATGTTCACTGTCAAGCTAATGATTGTATGCAGCCTCCATCCTGAGCCCTGTTGCTCAAATTCTTCTATTTCCCTTTGAATGGGGTCTTTAACGTTCGCCATGGACCACACTCTTATGTTAGCGTGGGAAAAATTGGTACAGCCTTGGTGTTGAAATACTTCATCTCCAGTATTTCTGCATTGTTTTTTACGACGCTGAATTTTGCTGTCAGCACTGTTCAAACCTTCACCGAATTTTTTTCGCTGCTCAGCACATGCTTGATATTTTAATGGCAGCGCGTCATGTAGTCCTTCATAAATGAGCTCACATCCACATGCTTCAAATTTGTGATCACACCTACCCTAATGCGGTTTTTGAACGATGATCTGAAATCCGACCAGGCTACCTTATCAGAGCGTTCTTCGCGGTTCAGAATACCCCGTCCGCGTTTCAGCAAACGCTCCAGGTTAATCTTAATACCCGTCAAAAAGGCGATTGTGGATAAAAACTTTTGGATTTCTGGCGCGGCTGTTGCGGATGACTCTACCTGTTTCAGATCGTTCATCACTCTCGAGAGACGCTTGATCCACTCATAGACCTCAGTTGCTTCTCCATTTTGTGTCTGTGCTAGCGTTCGTGAAATTATGATTGCTCCTCCAGAGCGGCCATATTTATACCCACAATTGTCGGGTGGGGGTGATTGCGACGTAGCAGCTGATTGGATGCCAACATTGGTAGCGGGAGGAATCCAGTGGTGGGGAATCAGGTATAAAAGGCCTGAGAAAGCAACCACGAGCATCAGATTGAAAATGGAATTCGTTGTGGGCTTCCAGGGCCTCAAGAGACCAGTTAATGACTTCGTTTTCAAAGAAGTAGCAGTAGTCGCTCTCGAGGATGACGTCCTGCCATCGGTCTACCTATTCGAGCCACCGCACAAATAGAGTGTCCTGCCAGCCAAATATAAGAGTGAAAACCGATGGCTGGAACGAAATTATCATGGCATTGTCTCCGCTGTTCATCATGTTCTATATAGCCATCTACGCAACGCCAGCAAGGCGTATGTGAAGGGACTCGAGAAGAAGCGGTTGCAGGAACAAATCCACCAACACGTGTACAGCCTCGATGATCTGGGTTGTCCATCGCTGCGCTTACTGAGTGCCAACTCCGATGTCTCATGCACGAATCACATTCATACATAGGACCTATACTGTGCGGCATACAACGCGCGCATGCTGAAGAAGTGGCTTCATGATTTTCGCGCTGACGAGGATCGCACCGAGTCCTAAGGCGCAATCTTGACTGCTGAAAAGCCCGAAATTAATGCTGTTTTTGATGATTGTTACGTTCCAGGGGGTTTCACAAGGGAGACGTGTGCGCGGCGACTCAGAGGTAAAAAGGCGAATAACGTGGACGCGGCGCCTCAGAGGTCATGGGGGAAACGCATAGGGTACGATTTACGAATGAATGAGTGAAGACACGTGGTTCGTTTCCCGATTAACAATTGAAATCGAGATGTCAAGTATAATTAATCGCCTTTCATTCAGACAAGTTGTGAATATAAATGTTGATTTCCGGTAGACGCAAAACAGTTGATACAATAAAGATATCGTGACAGGTTTGTATAAATGTATAATGTACTTCGCAAATATTATTACGTGTTACAAAGGTATCGAGTACTAAGGGAGTGATTTTACTAGAGTTGTTCTCTCGTCGAGCGTTGAATTAATTCAACGCTCGACGAGACTTAAGTCGCTTAGATATTAAAAGCGGACTTCTCGCTACGAGTGTTGAGTGAAGACTAACTATCTTGAGGTGAGTTCGGTTGTCGTGAAACGGCAATCGAAAAGTGCTGATTTTCCAGTATCCAGGATTTAGAATAGAGCGAGAGAGGAAGTTATATCGGGCGAGGCCTCGCGCCTCGCCGCGGAGGAAATTGGTCAGCCGAAATCTGATATTGAGCGTCCGCGCTGTGGTCGCGCGTTCGAGAGTCTGATTTATTTCGATATTTGTTGAGAGTTGAGTTAGCAGAAATTTGAGCGGTAGTTTCCGTTCCCACAGTTAGGTATTTTGCATCACCACTTTGGATAGTTAATATATTTTTGACCAGGTTGAATGAGCAGAAATCCGAGCGGCGATTTCCGCTCTCACGCTTATGAACTGAATTTACGTTATGGACGTTGCGAAATATTATATTGTTGGAAAATAAAAAGAGACCATAAATAATTAACATGAAAATCCCAGACAAAAAATGTCACGACGTAACACCTCCCCTTCTAGTAATTTGTTAGGGCTAGGCAATGCCCTGACAATTAAAAGAATAAAATAAGTCGTGACAGAGAACTTATGGCTCCGCGAAGAAAGGGGAGAGTAGCTCCCATATTAATGAACTTAACGATGGTTCATTTTGGGCGAGCAAGTGTTGCAGTAGTAAGACGGAAGTGGTGTGTCAGGAGAATGATGTGGTAGAAGGGTGGGGTAGTCCTTGAGTTCCTTCCCTTCGTTTGAGGTGGTGGTTGGGTTGGTGTCGCTTCTTCGTGGCGGCGTTCGACCTGAAACTATCGAAGTCAGCGTTGAAAACGAGTTCGAGGCCTAATGTTGGTTAGGATCTTGTGGTTTTGATAGTTCGTACCTGTTAGGCTGATGGGACAAGGTAAAACTGGGGTAACATACTTACAAATTTTTTATATTTCCCCTGTTTCCAAGCGGCGCGAGTAGGGTAACCGCGGGCCAATCATCTTGTCTAGGCTGGACGCGGGAGTGCCAGGCGTGATCCGGCAGTTGGGAAGAGCACCGGTTATTCCTGGAGCTCCATCAGTTCCAGCGTTGGTTTGGCGGGCCCCCCGGGGGTGTGCCGTCGACGTTGACCGTGGCAGTTTCCGCACTTCGTCAAGAACTCGAACGCGCAACTTGCTCTGGAAAATAAAGAAAACTTCCAAGCGGAGCCCAGGAGGACGAGCAAGGTCCCCAGGCCAGCGCCGGAATAGTTGGCGTCCGTTTCGAGGTGATGGACCCTCCCACTAATTTTTTTGCTTTAATAGTTCCTTGTCGCGATTGATGATATGTTGGAACTCTAGAAGTGGAATCACGACATCCGACAGCCCCAGCAGTTCCGGGACCGCATTCAGTGTCAATGGTACCAGAAACTCAGAATTTGGTTGTGAAGCTTGGATAGCTTTAGCGCCCTGAACAAGTTGGAGGGGGGCAGTAGGCGTGGGTGGAGTTGGCCCTATTTAGCGAACAGGATCACGTCGGTTAATATCGCGGCATCGAGTCAGCATTCTGAAATGCTGCCCGCGAGAGCAGCCACGGCGTCGCTCAATTCCTCATTATAGCATATCGTCGCGACATCGTCGAAAATTCGATTAGGTGTTAAGCCTAAACCCGCGATCTGTCACGCATAGATTTGAAAAGTTGTTGAATCGCGCCCTTCCCTTGTTGAATGTTGACTGGGTCCTATGGGTTTCTTTTTCTTATAATATACATGTATGTTTTTTTTTTTTTTTTTTTTTTTACAATCTAAGTTACGTACTAAATTAGATTAAATTACCCATTCTGTCCAACGAGTACCTAGTTCCCCTCCCCACTTCCGAGGCTTACACAAGAAACCGCGGGAGTGGAGAAGGTGCTATTCTAGGGACGAGGTGGCAGGTAGTCGTTGTTGTGTTGTTTTTTTTTGTGTGTTCGTATGTATATGTGTAAGTGTTTATTCGTCCTGTCAGAAGGAAATTTGTTCCTGAGGTTTTCCGCTGCAGAGAGCTTTGATTCCCGTAGTTTTATGACAAGGTCACGTAGCATGTCGTCGTACGTTCGATCTTCCGTGTCGATTTTGAACTGTGATGGTATTCGGGCGATTTTCCCAAATACTAATTCGAAGGGCGAGAATCTGGTACCCTCGTGCGTACTAACGTTGTACGAAAACATTGCTGGCGGGATCCACTCGTCCCATTCTCTATGACGATCGACGAAATGTTTCAGGTACTCTGTGAGTACGTGGTGGCTACGTTCGAGGGAGCCGTTTGACTGCGGGTGGTAAGCTGACGTACGATATTGTTTGATTTTGAATAGTTTGGCGAATTGCTGAAACACGGAGCTCATGAAGTTCCTCCCCTGATCGGTGAGGATGGCTCTAGGAGCTCCGTAGATGGAAATAAATTTATTCGCCAGAGCGACACCGATTTCGCTCGCAGTGGTGCGAGCGAGTGGTATCGCTACAGAGTATTTCGTCAAGAGGTCCTGGATCGTTAGAATGTAAACGTGTCCTTTTCGCGTGCGGGGTAACGGGCCATAAATATCGAGCGATACTTTCTCAAACGCATCGGTGGGGGTATCCGTGATAAACATCGGTTGCTTGTGTTTGACCCGAACCAGCTTTTTCTGTTGGCAGTTGGGACAGCGCTTGATGAAGAGTTCGATGTCCGCCTTCATGTTGTGCCAGTGACAGCGTTTGAGAACGAGATGGTATGTTTTGGTTATTCCTTTGTGACCGCCCGTAGTTGACCCGTGATATTCTTGGATTACGTCTTCCCTTAGGTGTGGGGCGGGGCGATCAGGGAACCGTTGCAAATAATGATGGTAATACCGGTTCCATCAAAGATCGAGCGTAATCCATCGAGCAGGATGCGCCGAGAACGGGCATCGAAATGGTCGCAATCCCCGGCCACGTGTATATGGAAGACGTCATGTTTACGCATCAATTCCCTTAGCGTAGTTAAACACGTGCGGAGAATCGATGGTTCGAGTTGGTTAGTTTGTCTCTTCCCGTAAACCATCCCGTACGAGAAGAGACGTCTGCGCCGATGTGAGATCACCTCCCCAGACCCGGCGATCTGGTTGCTCAACTCCTCCCAAAGGAGTCTCCTCTTTTCCACGAGGAGCTTCACGGCGCTAGGAGTCTGGTTACGCTGTTGACTGACCCAGTAAACGACGTTGGTAGGCTCGTGTAGAATATATCGGTTCGAGATCCTTATCAGGTCTGCTTGATGTGATTCCTCCTCGGAGGAGGACGAGTCCGTCGACGGCGGGGAAGAGGTCTCCTCCCCGTTAGGCGGAAGTAATGTTGGTGGAACCGAATTATGGTGAGGAATTTCTCCAGGATTTTGGGAGGTTATTTCCGTGTGAGTATCTGAGGTATTGTGTGATTTGGAAGGTTCATAGACAGAACACCGAGAGGGCTCTACGGCTGGTTGCTCGGAGGTAGAGTTTTCGGTAAGGAGTTGGATAATTTCGTTTGGGTCAGGAGTTGGGGAATGAGGGATGTAAAAGCCGTGACGACGAGCCGCCCGGGGAGACACCGGTCCGTGGACTTCGGCTTTAACGTCGAATACCGGGTTCGGCTCGGGTTCTTCCGATGACGGTAAAGAATGGTCCATGTTCCATGGGCGACGAGGTGGGAGGCGAAGTTCTGAGATCGGGCGGGCACCAGTGTCCCGCGATGTATGGCCTATTTCCCATGGCGGAACTAACGGTGAGCGAGATTCCTCTCGTCTCTTGCGGGTAGGTTGACGTATTTCGTCTGAAGAATCAGTTTGGGGACGAGGTCTTTTAGCAAGCGATGTTAGGGGCTCCTCCCCGGCGTCTTCTGCTGAGTCACTAGAGACCGGTGGTGGCGCGGTTCCTGGTTTAACCGTTGCTTTCTTACGGCGCGGAATTTTCAGAGGTTGTTTTGGCGATGTATCCTCGTCCGTCGAACCGCTTGGTCGATCCCGTTTGGTCTTCAGACCTCGGGAGACAGCCGCAGAATCTGGTAGATCGTTGACGGTTGGATTCCTTGATAGGGCGTCGGCATTGGTGTTCTTCCGGCCTGGTTTATACACAAGTTCGAAATCACAACCGTCGAGAATTTCCGCCCAGCGACGCAGTTGAGATGTCGGATCTTTGAGCCTCTTAAGCCACGTTAAAGGTTTGTTGTCGGTGATAATGTTACGTCAAGGATTGAGTTTTTGTGAACTATTAATTCTCCCTGACGAACGTCGACGTTTGAATCTGACTGATCACTCCTGGAAACAGTCTCAAACGCGAAATTGCCTTTTTGAGTCTAACCTTTCGGAAAGTTACTCGGGATAGGCGCCCGTAGAATACTATCGTTTCAAAGGTCTTAGGGTTGAGAATAAGAAAAATTAGAAGAAGATTAAACCAAGATTATTCGAGCCAGTCCGTTAGATGGTGACGGATTTCCCCCAGGATAAAAAAAAATATTGAAAAAGGCATAAATTTGTTAGCAATGCACCCAAAATTAGGGACCAATAGTGTTTGGCGAGGGACAATGGGAATGATTCATTACTCACTTTTTCCGGTTGAAACAACTTCTTTACTCCTGGAAATCGCGGTTGTAAATGATGATTAAGATTTAAGGTTTTAATGGAGATTAATTATATATATATATATATATATATATATATTTGATGAACTCGGTTTACAGAATTATATATACTCTTTATGACAACAGCGAAATAAAATTCAGCACAAATGGGTTCTAAATTGAAAAGATATACGCGGTTGGTTGTGGTCGAAAAAAGTAAGAACAAAAATCGGTAATTTCACACTACGTGGTTACTAGACGAAAAATCGTGGAGAAAATGGCTCCTGAGGATGGTTGCTCCGGCTTTTTATCCCGTTCTTTGAGGGGAGGTAATTCGCAGTTTTTATTTCGAATGTTCTAGAAGGTTTTCGTCGTAGAAAAATAAGTCTATGTGCACGTGTTCGACCTCTGACCGATCTGCATCGCGCCAGTGTCTTCTGGTTGGCCTGTTAGCCATTAAATTTCTTGTAGATACTGGGTCGGGGGTAGGTGGTCTTTAGGACCGAAATGAGGAAGATAGGGGAATCTTCTCCTACTTCCTTTTAGTCGGCACTCCCAGCTATTGCGTCGCAATTATAATTTTTCGTCATTGCTAACTGATAATACCAAGTTTCATTTCTTCCTTATAGTTTACAACCTGCTTAATTTTAATGCATTTAGTTTGTTTAATGTCTCCTAATTTTCTGTGGTCATCAATTGATTCCCCATTTTTCTTTGACGTGTATTCTGATGTTCTTGGGATAATGTGGGATAGGTAACTTCTTCCATATCGGTATTATTCTTATATCTTGCCGGAGACCCCCTTTACATTTGTCTTTTCTTATTGAATTTGGAGGTTTCGTCGTATCGTCGTAGCGGGGGAATTCTGATATCTTAGAAGTTGTCAATGGTGTCATATATCTCTCGCAAGAGGAAACTGATATGACCTATGACCGGTCGTAAAACTATTTTTCTAAAGATTATAATCGAACGGTGTTTAGTTTGGACAAGGTCGCTATAATCTTCTAGCGTTATAATCTGTTTCGTATCGTTGCAATGAATTTGTATTGCCTCTTAGGTGTTCTCTATTTCTCGATTCCTGACGTTCAATGTTTCTCTTTTTTAATATTTTAATCCGAAGGAGAGTCAACGTACAACATTGCTCTTGTATAAACTATTGTTAAGGTTATAGGTTTGCTTTTACTCGCGAAAATGAAAGATATTTTAAATCTTATTTTATCGCATTGTTCAAGTTATCGTTTCGTTTAAGGATTTTTTTTTCTCGGCTTCGTGGCGGCTCGTGCTGCATTTGTGGTGGAGAGGGAAACACTTACGCCTTGTTTTTATTGAGAGTCTGAAGACTGCTCGGCTGGCATCGCCTTCTTTCCCGAATTGTCGCTATCTCGTATTTTTCTCCTCTAGCAATGAATATCGTTCGTTACCATGGAAGGGGAATTACTTACGCCCTATTTTAACAAAACTCTAACGAGAGCATTCGGTGGCTAGTCGCTCGCACGAAACGTAGAGATATGAGATTTTTATGACCCAGCCTTTTCCCGTCTTACTCTTGCTGTTTCGCTTTCAAATTTTCGCTGTGTTATTTTAATAGTTATATGAATATTTCTTAATTCTATTAAGTAATCATGGTAAACCCTGGGTGAAGGAGTTTGTTCATTGCTTTGTTCAATAATCGTAATAATATTGATATCGTTCTAGTTTTAATCCAATAATTGGATATTTTTCGCAGAAGTTTCTTGGAAAATTTCAATCCCTTGATTTGAGCACATAAATAAATCCAGAATTCTTCCACATTGAATATCATTAAAGTATTTTGGCATGAAAATCAAAGCTTAACTGGTATATAATGGACAAATAATTTCGGGATCTAAGAAAAATCGTGGCGAGCGAAACATTTTTCGCGAGTATAATCTCTCGTCTGTCTATGCTATTCTTGGTTTCGTCACGCAAGTGCGGCTACCCAAAGATCTACAGCTGGAGTAGGGATGAGATGCTCGCGCGTTCAAACGCTACGTCGAGCGATTATTTCGTCACACAGCTCCCCTGATGAGCCTGCCTTGGATTTTTATATCCATATACGTGGCTGATAATCTGGCTGATACAACAGTTTCGGATATTGATAATTCTGTATTTTTATTTCCGAAACGTGTTATTGGATATCGTCGTATCTGAACCAAGGCTCGGGTTTTGCCATTGAGACTGATAGTTTTGATATAATTTAATGTGTCCCTTGAACGATGATTTTTCGTTTCTCCCGCAATTTATATGTTTCATATGGTTTTCTAAATGAAGGATTTGAAAATTTCGCCATTGTATGTTTTAAGTTAATATATATAAAAAGAATTATTGTAGTTACGCCAGGACGTAACACCTCCCCCCCTAAAAACGATTATTGGGGTGAAAAACCAATAATCGAATTTATTGATTTTACATCCTGTCTCGCTATAATTTAGGTAGTGGGTGAATGCTCGACCTGTAATATGCTCGGATTCTTGTTTTCCGTCTTTCGTTGTATAATCCCTGCGTAAAAAGGGTGTATTTATGTAGACTCCCTCTTTTTATATTTAGGCTTGAACAGTTGAAATTCACCTAAGCTTCCATGAATAAATGTTTTGTAACAATACCTGGATATTATTAATGTTGGATTATGTGTATTGGGGTTGATCCCTTACTTATCCCGAAAGAGAGCTCGAAAATCGGTAATTTAGATCTTGATGGCCTGAGAGAACTTTCATATTTTTTTGTGTTGTAAGGTTGTTTCTTACAAACTTCGGAAGAATTCGCGTTCATTTATCATCTGCTGTTGAATGGAATCCATAAGTGCTTGTTTGACATCATGCTCGGTGACTATTAAGTGCACATCTTGTCCCTCGGGTAATAGTATATCGTAGGCGTTGGTGTATCTAATCCCTGCGATCACTGCTGATTCTCCTTGTGGTGGAATTTGTGTTAGCCATTCGTTTAGTATGCAATCCGGTACATCTCTCCATTCAGGCGAGACGCATAGGCCCTGAGCGAACTCCCAGTATACCCACTGTCTCCGTATTCTTGATACAGGGACTCTCGAGAAGTCCTGGTTAAAGGATAGAGTTAATTGGTATTTTACCATAATCTGGAAAGATTCAAAAGCGTGGAATAAATTGATAGAGTGTAATGATTTTACCTTTACGCAAAAATGGATTAATAGTCGTACAAAAAAAAAATTGTTATCCCAATTAATATTGTTATTTAATTATTGTTATTATCGTTGTTCCCGATATTAGTCTCCTTGTTATTGAATTTATCATAAGTTTAAATGATCATGTTATCATCGCTTTTCCTTTTCTTTGTCAAATGAATAACTTACCCTTTCTTCTGAGGCGTCATTACTATACCCATTGTTTCAAGAGGTCCATATCCCACTTTGATTCGTCTTCTGATATGTAAGTAGCAAGGTCCACACTGTCCTCATTGTGCTTCCATTCTTTGATAATGTCGTCTATTATGGCATCTGCTTCAGTTATGCTATAGGGAAACGTAGTAGGGGGTGTAATTATTCCAGGTGGCTCCATTTCTATTTTCACGGTTGGTTAGCGTTGGCAATATTCCTTCTCGGTTGGTATTGAAATCTTGCTGCTTTCCCCATTGGTTTGATCTGGTTCCCGATGATTTTTCCTCTTATATCTCATTCGTACTATACGACCCACAAGCTGTCCCCGTGGAATTAGAGTTTGGTTTTTCCAATAATATAAAGTTTTCCCCAATTCAATTGGTTTTCCAGGTCTCGATGCCAATTTATAACACCACTGTCGACGTATGGCCACCGGGAGTTTTCTCCATTCAGGGGGTACACAAACCCTTTTTCGTTCCGCTGTTGGATCGCCAAGGTTTGGTAGACGTGTTACCCAGTAGCACACCAACCGATCCAAACCATGTCGAATTACGGAAAGTGGTCTGTTCAAAACAATAGGCAAATATCGAGCATACCGATTCCTTATCGTTGGAATTCTCCATCGGGGTACGGGTTCAATTGCATTTGGCCATCCGCCTTGTCCTGGAATGGGTACGGTCGAATATTTCTGCCCTTCAGGCAGGAGTATGTCACGTGTCCATGTGTATCTAGTTTGTCCCAAAATAATACACTCGTATGGGTGTTCTCTCAATACGTCGATCCATTCAGTTAGTCGATGCTCTTCAATCGTTCGCCACTCTGGTGGTACGTATAACGGAACGTATTCTAGTGCCGCAGGTATATATATTTTTATTTTCCAGTAACAATATAATTGGGCCGTGCCCGGTACTAGGGTTGTTGGCTTCTCTCGGTTAATTTGGATGAGTAAGGTTTCGTATGTTTCTGATCTTGCAATGTAACTCCTTTCCATTTTCTTCTAGAGAATGTTCCCCCCCTTTTTTGTATCTGAGAGGTGTTGGAGTCTATACAAATAAATTGATTAATAACAAGACCCAATGTTTTATGGTTGATTAAGTCATCAATATAGTTGATTATTGGTGAAATCCCATATTATTTAGGTTATTGAATCATTAGTATAGTTGACTATTAGTAACACTCATTGTTTTACTGTGTATTCATTATTAGAGCATAAATATAATGGGTTATTAGTAAGATCCAATATTTTGATTGTAAAATAGTACGTAAATGACGATTGCCATTAACTTGATTATTTGTTGGTTTTACAATGAAAACCCATTATTTGGGTTGTTAGTTGGATAAGATTATTATTTCATATTATGTTTTCCCCCATTTTTTTAATAATTATCATGATCTGAAGTTCTTTCGATTAGTGGAGGATCATAGGATTGATATAAAATCTATATTATCTCATACGCGGGATCGTTTGTCAAGTGAAAAATAGGTAGGTTTTCCCTTGCTTTTTATATCTCCGTCTTTCTTTTCTTCTTCTTCCATAGGTGCTGTTACATTTAGGGTGGGATATAATTTTGGGGTTTTTTCTGTAGCATCGCTGTTTTCAGATTCCGCGTGGATTACAGTCTGATTTCCAATATGACATGGAGATCGAGGAATGTCATAGTCAATCTCTACTGGGATATTAACCTGCTCCGAAATGTTTTTCCCTGACGAGTGTCCTCGATATATAGGGTTTCTGTATGTATGGGAACATGCTGGTTGTGTACTATTAACTGTAGTTTTTAAAGGTTCTGGTTTGTGTAGAATAGTGGCATACCCAGGAGGTGAGTTTTCCCATTCGATTTCTAAAGTTGGTTCCCTGATATATGATGGGTCAAGGGGTTTTACGTTTGTCAGCTTGATTTCTTCATTGACTGTTCCTTCTTCACGGCCACTAGGATTTTGGGAACCGTGATGTTTTCGACTCAAATGCAATAGAAGATTAGTTACGGAGTCCCAAACCGCCCCTAACAAATGTATCGACCATCCATACGCTGTATGTAGAGCATATCCGTGTATGATGGTATCGATAATAAGCTTTAGGAGTTTGAAGATAATCACAATACCTATAATTCCGGCGCTTATTTCGCTGAAGTTCATAAAATATCCCCAAGTTTTTTCCCATGATGATTCTATAATTTTGTAAATAACTTGCTCATCGAATAAGTTGGACACCGATCCCCCCTGTTTGACAACATGTTGGCCGGTCATTCCACGGACGAGAGAGTTCAAGATAGCTGGTTTCTCAACGGGGAACATTATATGGTCCCGGAGTTGATCTATTTCTTTTTGTGAGTATATTTCTCTTGTTGCCAACGTTTTCAAGATGTTATATCTCCAGGTGAGACGTACATTAGGTTTTAACTTGATCGGTTCCCCTATGTTTCGTGGTTTGTGTCCAAAAGTGAACCAAGCACCCCCTATTTGCACGGCTGGTGCTATTAATTCATTGCAAGAAATCTGGGTTCCGCTCTTCATTAAAACATGAGTTCGAGGTTGCAAGAAAAATGAAAAATTTCCCCTGATTACCGGTAACTCGTTATAGCATTCTTTTCGTGTTTCGCTATATGAACCGTTGATTTCGACAGTTACGGGGATACACTGTACAATATAAGCTACCTCGCCCGCTATTACCGCCATGTAACCCGGTCCCTTCATCAGATTATACGCAAAATCGGCCGGGCTATGTCTAGCAATTCCGATTGAATTCAACAATGTCTGACGTTCCATGATGCACTGTTGCATCAGGATATCTCTATACATTTGTATCATTTGACCCCGAATATGTTTTTCCACATACACGAATTTGGAATTTACATATGTAAAAATGTCTAAGTTGGTTAGTGCAATAGGTAATTTTCTGATAAAAGGATCGTTACGCGAGGTCTCTACAATAAATAATTTAGGATGTTCCGTCATCCATATAGCTACTCCGCATGTTTGTATAGTTTTACGTATAGTGAGGGCGAATGTAATATCTCCTGAAGTAATAGAATACATGATTTGGTCCGTTTGTACGTTTGGATCGGACATCTTATTAGCTTTCCCTTCATACAGTACTCCAAGTTTACCAATCCCACAACTGTCCTCAGGAAGAGGTTGCCAATAAGTATTTCCTGCCTCGACGTCGTTACATTGTGTTGCTGTGAGTTCGCAAACAGTTCCTGAACGTAAATGTATTTGATTTGTCTCCGTACTGACTCGAGCTGTATAATCTTGAAGTGTTATTTTTACGTAACCTTGTACTACTGCGTGTTCCCAACTACCATAAGGGTCTGAATATGAACTTCCCTCACATCTCCCGTCGTTCTGCAGGGATCCTGTTATCATTACTGGTCTACTGATTGTTTGATTTGGTTCTAAACCGTCTACCTCCGTTCTACCTATCCTCGTTTTACCGTATCGATGTATGTCATAGCATTCTTCTCTTGATATACTGTCGATGTAATCATGTAGACCATTTAGTGTATCCATTGAGTGAGAAAACATGCCGCATATTTTGATAGTACGAAATACCTCGACCTTGCACTGTATTACTTTGATAGAAGTGAATTCATTAATTTGTATCAGTTGGATGTATGGGTTACTAATGTTTACGTCTTGATACGGTATATTACATTCTCCTACCTCCATTAAAGATACGGTGCTGACATTAGCTGTAGCTCCCCCGCAATCGTATCCTGTTAGACCTCTGCTTGAATGGAATAACAATACCAGATGCACGATTATCATCGTCACTAGGGTTCGTGACACCATTTTTCCTGCAAATCAACCAACCAGAGGTAGGAAGGAGAATGAAAAAGGTAATAAAAAAAAAATAATATGAAATAACAGGAGAGGGGATGACGAGAAGAAGGGGAGAAAGGAGGAGGTGAGCGATAGAGAGAGAAAGTAAAAATAATAAATAATTCTAAAGAAAGAAAGAATAAATAGATGAATAAATAACTACAAGTAGATGATTTTGGAATGAAAAAAAACATACAGGGGAGAATAAATGGAAAATTTGCAATGTTGAAAGAATAATTATTATTGTAAATACCATAATTAGTTATATATATGTATATTGGATATTAAGGCACTCATTTGTCAAGTTTTTTTTTATTTTCACGATTCTCCCGAAGTCATATAACGTTAACTGGCAGCATAATAATGTTTGACAATTCGTTGCCTCCCCCTTCCCCCTTTTTATTTGTCGGATTTTACAGTCTCCTCGTCCGAAGTTTGGACGAGGTGATGTGTTCGGTTCTTTCGACCATGTCCATGTTAATTCTCCTTCCATCCCGCTGGCATCCTCCGGCACATCACAGTTTATTCTTAATTGGTTGCATAGAGCAGCCAATTTCCTTCCGATCCCTTCTAAGGAATGGGGATTTGCTGACCGAGTTAACTTCCGTCCCTTGGTTTTTCCTTTCTGGTTGTTGGTGTCGTGATCTACAAGTCTCCACTCAACGTGGGGTAGTGGTTCGATATCGATAATTTCTCTGATAGTCTCGTTATGCGATGGTAAGTCTAGGTCCTCTTCTTTTACTCGTTCCCAGTCTACATAGGGTGACGGTACCAAGTCAATAATCTCTTCCGGCGATTGATTGCCGATTGGTAAGCTTGAAAATCTCTCCCGAGTTTCGGATCGATCTTCACTCGGGGTGTAGGTCATGGCCGGGAATCCACAGCTGCATTGTCCAAATCCGTTGGTAGGGGTTACATTTCTGCAAATCTCCTCCCTTGATGTTGACGATGAACTTATACTCCCAGATGCATCCGCGCGTTTCTTATGTGACTCCGTGATAGTGTCGTCCGTGTCCGAATCGCTCTCATCGTCAGTTCCGCTATTCGTCACCCAGTTGTATTCTCCGTATCCTAGAGTCTCTAGATATCCATAGCGTTGATCCACAGGTGTTACAGTGTTTCCGACCCAGGTATACCGGACTCTTCCAAGTGTGATGTTCTTGCCGTAATTCTCATCGAGGATTTTCATCCATTTGTTCTTTGCGGCTTTCGTCAAAGTCCTCCATTCTGGTGGTACATATGTTTTTCCTACTGTTGGTAGCATGATTCTGTAGTAACAATAGTATCTCTCCATACCTTCTATATATTTAACAGGCATTGCGTGGTTTACCGCTATGGGTAGGTCTTCTCCGTTTGAATATCCAAGCCTTGGTTTGGCCCATGTTACAACTTCTTCGTGAAATTCCGGCATTTGATTAAATCCCGGAATTGGTATTGTTGAAAGTTTCTGTCCAGGTGGTACTAATGCATTGGGTAGTCTTTGGTACCTAGTGTTTCCAAGAGTTATATCTTCGTACGGGTTGTCGCGTATCTTCCCGATCCATTCCTCTAAAACATCCGGTCGAAGCGCTCTCCATTCGGGCGGGACATACAATGTGATGTACATCTTCGTAATTTCGAGGTAGAGACGTATTTTCCAATAGAAATACAGTGTCTCGGTTCCGGGTACTGGCCTAGTCGGTACCTTTCGATTTACTTGAATATCGAGTATTTCATTTTGCGGGCATCTGTAATGCCCTTTGGTCCTCCTGCGGATTGCTGAGATGTTGCCATGACTCCTTTTGAGGTGGATTAAACGGAGGTTAATTCGATTATTTGCTTATTTGTCTATATCTATTAATTTGATGCGTAATATTGTGTCCTCCTCCCTCCTTGTGGGTGTTAATTTTCCTTTCAGGAAGGATTGGGGTGCAAAGCATAGTCATGTTAGTGTTTTGGGCAGAAATTGGCCATTTTTCCTTGGATGATTGTGAAGGGTTTTATTTAAGAAGAGAACGAAAATGTTGACGATCCCAATGCTGTTAGTTTTCATGGTATAGTATTTTTCAAAGCGAGGTTCACGCGGATATATATGTAAACTAATTATTTGAGAAAGCGTCCTGTGCTTCCAAATATTTCTTGCCGTATAATTTTGTGCCAGAACTACTACTCGTTTTCAGTATCATCCTCGGAATCATTGTGTTGAATCCATGCAAAATCACCCAAACCTATCTTCTCTATTAATTCCGTTTTTTGCCCTATAGGGACTATACTAGAATCTTTCCATGTATATTCCACCCCGCCTAAAGTGATGTTCTGCTCCGCATAGATGGTGAGTAGAAGAGCCCAATCGTCTCTTGCCTTTTGGGTAAGATATCGCCACTCAGGTGGCACATATACATCGCGATATCCTGTTAGTGAAATTTTCCAATAACAAAAATAATTTTCCATACCATCCATATAGTTGGGTCAGGTGTGCGGCGGTTTAGGAAAATCGGCAAATATGCTCCGTTCAGGTATTGTATCCTTGGTTGACTCCAGCAAGGGACATATTCCTGATAGAAATCAGGTATCGGTTGTATAGGCATTTCTTGTCCATATGGTATGAGAGCGTTCGTTATTCGGTGGTATCTCACTGCCCCCAATGATAAATCTTCATACTGGTGATCTCGTATCATGCCGATCCATTGGTCTACCATGTCCACGCAGACTCCCTGCCATTCCGAAGGTACGTTAATTTCGATTATCCGGTCGGCTATTTCCAGAAGAAAACGTATCTTCCAGTATGGAGAAATGGTTTTGAGTTCCTTGGTTCGTTTTTTTGGAATTCGTTGCTTTTGCTTTGTGGCGTATCCTTTGTGTTGCCGACATCGTCGTTGTTGCCTGCCTCGTGAGCTTGTTTCTCCCATGGACAGGTTACGAGACGATTCCATGGTTCCCTTGGAGAATTTCCTTATATTTATTCTTTGTATTAGATGTACATTATATATTAAGTGTTGTGATGTTTTTTTTTATAGATTATAGCATGCTGGATATTTGGATCGGGTTTTCCCTTATTCCCATGAGACTTGCGTGTGAAATTTTATAGGGGTGTAACATAACGAACACCTTGTTGTTTGGGAAACGCAGTGAGAACAAATAACATCGTGTTCGCAAGGTCCCAAGAGTACATTAGATTGACCTCTAAGACATAATAAACATGTTTTCCGGATGTAAGTCGTTTCCACTGGTTTGCGAAACGTTGCATAACCTTGAACCACAATACGCGCTCTTCCGTTTCTTTTGACAAAATGACATTTTGTAAAAAACAGGGCGTGCTTCACCCATGAATCTTCATCAATATCCCAGTTGGCGATGCTCCCTCCGCAGTGATAACATTTGGTTTCATCGTAAGGGCCTATGAAATAGAACCCGGCTTCCGCCATTTTACTTTTTGCGGGTGCGGTTTTAGGCCAGGCGACGAATGATTGTAAACGGTCCTCGTATCGGGCAAATTTAGGATACACAGGGGTCCAAGGTTCCAGAGATCTAGGTGTATGAGCGTAGATATCCCCTGATTGTTCTCCATAATAAGGCAAGGGGCCACATGGTCCCATTTCATCCCCATATGATATTCGTATACTTTCCTCGATGTTCCTTGGATCGGGAATAGAACTTGGATCTTGTCCCAGTGGTATGTTACCGCAGGGCAGATTCCGAACAAAACGGCATTGCGGGGACCAACACATATGGTTTCCCATGGGGTTGTCTTCTAAAGTCCAATCTCCGATATCCTAGTCACACTCGAAACAACGGACAATTGCTCTTCTGTTTGTATAGAAAAATCCCGCCGCTGCCAATCGTTGTGGTGATACAAGTCCCGTCCAGGTTTCATAACTTCGTATTCTTGTAGCTTCACTGCGGTATCTTCTTGGAGTAGCCATGTTGTTCTCCTTTGCCTGCGTCTGGTCGTCCTTTAATCAGAAGTACAGTCACTTGTGTTGAATTGAATTGTTCTCAATTCTCTGTCGTGATGTGAATCGTTTCCCTTCTTTCTTTCTCTCTTTTTGTTTAATCTCGTAAATTTTCCTTTAGTTGAAAAGAAACATTGTTAAATTATCTGAATATCAATGGTTCCATCTGGGACCCCGTTCCCTTTTATTTCGTCTTTTTCGGGTTTTGATCAGGGGCAGCATTCGGATAATAAGTAACGCCATACGATCCATGTATGATCGCCTGATATGCGGGTTTCGTTGAAGGATCGAATCCAAGGGGTATATTACCACATGGGATCCCTCTCAGAAATCGACATTCTCCTCGCCAGCGTTGATGTTCTCCATTTGGCGTATCAGACATGGTCCATTCAGAAATTTCGACTTGGCACTCAAAACATCGCACAATATCTTTATTTTGAGTATAATAGAAACCCGCTCCCGCCATTTTTGCCGGATCCATAACCGTTGACGGCCAGGTTTGGAAACTATCCAACCTTGATTCTTCGCTACGAAATGCTCTTCGTTGATTCATTGCGCTGGTATTTAATTTTACTTTAGCTAAACACGTGCGCATATATACACGTGTACAAATACAGGGATATTTATTATTATTATTATTATTATTATTATATATTGTGACGTTGTGTCACAATTTCCCCAGCGCGCTCCCGGAAGTCTCCCCACAGCACCGCAATTTAGCACGTAAGTCTAGTTATAAGAAAACGGTATGATTTTGTCGCAACCCCTTAAGTTTTTTAAAAATAATATTTCGCGCGTGCGCCTCTGGTTCCCCCTTTTTCTTCTTCCTCCCCTCCTTTGTTTTTCGTAGTATCTATCCCCTTTCGCTTCTCTCCCTGACCCTTTTTCCCTTTTTATTCGCCGTGCACGGCCCGCGTGCAAACAACTCACGAAAATTGAGAACCGCTACGAAGGATTCATCAAGATCCATCAAACAACCTAAACGATGGACCCACGAGTACCCGCAACCGCCGAGACGACCATCCCAGTCATCAGTCCCGCATAGTAAAGCCGAAGAGCGTCGTCAAAGGGACTCGAGGCCATCCCTAATCCTTCGTGTAATCAGCACGAATGTCATTGTGAGAGTCACATCGGCGGGCCGGCCCACAGGCATGTACAGCATCGTTACGCACGGCAAATGACCAGCCGGCGACATCTCGCGTACGCCGACCCTCACTGCCCCCACCTTGATCCCTACTTACCGTCTCCCGATCTACCGTGTCGCTCACACGGACGCTCCTCGTTGCCACCGTGCTGCCATCCTACGAGAACCGTGACCCACTGCCCTGATTCCAAACCTCCCCTCCCCTCCCCTGACCTATAGCCTTTGCCCCCGATCGATATCCCAATCAATAATGATCCCGGAAGGTGCTGCGCCACGCGTGATTAATCCCGAAGCTCGTGGCGAGAAATCACGCCACGTACGACGGGCCAATGAGAAAAGCCGCTTTCGCGAGGATGAAAAACCACGAGGCAAGGACCTCACTTCGCGGCGAGCATAGGACCGGCGTGGTCGAGCAGTAGAATAGATAGTTTATAGCGTAGTTAATAAGAAAAAAAAGGGTGACGAGAAAAAAACACCAAGATTAGTATTGTAAAGACGTGTGTGTTTTTGTGCGGAGTGAATGAGGCAACCTGATATTGTGAGAAGTGTGCGAAAAGGAATAGAACGAGCGAGTGCCCTCGGTCATTACGATTCGGCAGGACTTCCGCGAGCGTGCAATCATTTCCCAATTTTTTGTGCCGTAAGTACCGTTTTTTTGAGTTTTCCTCCCCCCTCTTCGACGACGGTGCAGTGCTGTGAGGATATATTATTTCCCTTGCGAAAATTGCGTGCATTAGCGTCACCCCCCCTTTTACCGTTCCTCGAGTGTCGCATTGCGGATTTTCCCCCACGCGTTAGCATCTGGCCCCCGCTAGTCCCCTCACTCGGAGGAGACCATTGCTGAATCCCTTCCCCCTTGTAATATTTGCGAAAAGGATACCGAGTCCGCAACGCGTCACCGCTTTCCCCACCACCCGCCCTCACCGTCGGTATCGCGGCAAATCACGTGATCAATTCCCCTTTTTTCGTGTATTCCCAGCGTGAGCGAAGGTACAGTGTAAGAGGCCATAGCGGTCGACGAACCTTCACCCTGAGCTACCCGCGAGAGTTGTTTTCCCCCGTGTAGTCAAAGGCAGCTATGTCAAAAGAATAGCTGGCGCCCAAAACTCGGCTGGAAAGTTATTTTCCGAGAATTATTATTGTTTGCGATCCTTTTTTGCGAGTTTTCTTTTGTGAATTGTTTTTTTGCGAATCCCTGCATTACCTGCGAATATTTCTTTTGTAAAATCCCCCATTTCTTTGCGAGAATTATTATTGTTTGCAATCCTTCTTTGCGAGTTTTCTTTTGTGCATAGTTTTTGCGAATCCCTGCATTACCTGCGAATATTTCTTTTGTAAAATCCCCCATTTCTTTGCGAGAATTATTATTGTTTGCAATCCGTCTTTGCGAGTTTTCTTTTGTGAATTGTTTTTTGCGGATCCCTGCATTACCTGCGAATATTTCTTTTGTAAAATCCCCCATTTCTTTGCGAGAATTATTATTGTTCGCAATCCTTCTTTGCGAGTTTTCTTTTGTGAATTGTTTTTTGCGGATCCCTGCATTACCTGCGAATATTTCTTTTGTAAAATCCCCCATTTCTTTGCGAGCATTATTCTTTTGCGACTATTTGTTTTTCTTGCGAATTCCCCCCATTTCTTTTGCGAGTAATTTTGCGAGTTTTTTTTTTGTTTTGGTTATTCTTTTTGTTTGCGACTCCGCTCCGAGAGCCGATTCTCCTATCGAGAATAAACACGTACTTAATATAACTTTCTTTTGCCCCGTGTCTTATTTTCCCTCCCCGAATCGCGCTTCTTCAAATTTGCGGTGATAATATATATATATATATATATATATATATATATATATATATTTTTTTTTTTTTTATGGTTCCTTTATAGGGTTAAGAGAGAGAAAGGAGAAACAGGAGAGAGAAAAAAAAATTTATAGAACGCTTATTCGAAACCGATGTGTGATTTACGGAGACGATTCGGATGAACAACACTAGTTCGGGTATTTATCCTTATTCTCACGTTGCCGTTATGGTATGTTGCCATTACTTCGTGCGGTCCAGTGTATTGGTCGCCTAATCTTCCAGGCCTAGGTCCTTTAAGCAAGAGTACAGAATCACCGACGTTAAATGTTATTGGATTTATTTTCTTGTCATAATAATGTTTAGACTTTTCTTTTGCGCCTATTAAATTATCACGTCCTTTTTTCTGAATTTCATGAAGTTGAGTCACTAATTGGATTAAATACCCATCGTAGGTTGCAATCTGATCGTTTTCTCCTAGTGCTATACTAGACGGAGTACGGGCTATTTTTCCAAACACCATTTCATATGGAGTGTGTTTGGTTCCCTCGTGTATGTTAGTGTTATAATAAAAAATTGCTACCTCTACCCATTCATCCCAGTTATTATTTTTATTTGTATATTGTTTAAGATACTCGCCTAGTGCATGGTGCGATCTTTCTAATCCGCCGTTCGATTGTGGGTGAAAAGCGGTAGTTCTAATTTTCCGAATTCTAAATATTTTCGCAATTTGTCTAAGAAGATTACTTAAAAAATTACTTCCCTGGTCGGTTAATACCGCTTTAGGTGCCCCAAAATTGCATATAAATCGTTTAACAAAGGCTTCGGCTATAGTTGTTGCCGTTGCATTGGGTAATGGTATGCCCATAGAGAATTTTGTTAGTTGATCTTGAATCGTGAGGATATACTCATTGTTTCTTTCTGTCTTACTCATAGGCCCTACTATATCCATGGCTATCTTATCAAAAGCTGTTGTAGGTGTATCGGTAATAACCATAGGTTGTTTTGTTTTTACGCGAACTAACTTTTTCAATTGACATTGTAAACATTGTTGTATGTATTGTTGTACATCACGTTTCAAGTTTTTCCAATAGTATTCGTGTCTGATTCTACTACAAGTCTTATTTACTCCCCTATGCCCTCCTATTGGAGACGTATGTTTTTCTTTGATAATTGTATTTTGTAATTCTGGAGGAGGTTGTCTTACCAGCCCCTTGCATATTATTATTTTAAAATCGCTGTGACCCAATATTGCCTGAATTTGGTTTAATACGTCCCCCCAAGTTGCATTGTAAATGTGCGTAGATTCTGCTAAACTAACTGTAGGTAGTTTAAGTTTTTCAATTAAAATTTTACAGCTCTGCAACGTAGTCTTGATGTTTTCCAGAATCTGAGTGGGGTCTTTACTACAGTCATCCGTAATGGGTAAAGCGATATTAAACCGTAATCCCCTTTTCATTGTTTGCGCATGATTTAATTTCAATTTCTTTGTTTGTAAGTAATCGTCGTTCTCTTGCAGCAACCTTGCTCCGTCGTCCAATGGTTTTCCCTTCACAGAAACGAAATATATTAAGTTATCTTTTCTAGTGCGGAGAAGATCTCGAGAGTATTTAATGTTCTGCTTATCAGAGTCACTGTGTAGCGTTTGTTGTTCGAGGGAAAACTGTGTCTTCCGTCTCCCCAGTATCTCCTAGCCCCTTAGTGTTCCCTGACTCGCTCGTGTCTTGCATTTTGTTTGTACCTTCTGTCTCTCTCAGGTTTCCCATCTCTATCTCGCTTGTATCTTTCAATTCTTCCTCCTCTTCGCTGGATGATTCAATACTGCTTATCGTTTTGGAGCACATTTGCCGTTTCGGACGGGTTAATTTTTTATTTGTTGGGGAAGGTTTTCCCTCTTCTTTCAACATTTTCAAAATTTCAATATGATCTTTGCAACTTGCGGTATCGTCTAAAAATTCTTCCTCCCATTCACATTCGTCGATTTCTTGATTTGCTATTATTTCATTTGACTCATCCTCTTCAACATCTCCTTCCTCGGACTCGTTTTCCAACAAAGCTTGAATATATTCTTCATTTAGATTATTCCTAAATTTTACTTTACTCCCCATAGGGGTATCGCCGCGGACTACCATAATTTCCTCAGAAGTAACAGCTTCTCCCACAGGATTCCTTGAAAGTGCGTCCGCGTTGACATTAGTTTTTCCTGCTTTGTGGACAACATCGTATTCGTATTCGGCTAACTTTAATCGCCATCTCAATACTCGTGCGTTGCCGTCAGTGGCTTTTCTGAACCATAACAGTGGTTTATGGTCAGTTACTACAGTGAAGTGACGTCCGTACAGGTATGGACGATAATGCAGTACACAATACACAATCGCTAAAGCTTCTTTCTCATAAGTGTCGTATTTTTCTTCAGTTCTATTCAGAGCCCTCGAAGCGTATGCACAAGGATGGTCATGGTTAATTTTCCCTTGCGATAAAATTCCTCCTATAGCAATGCCTGACGCATCTGTTGTTAGAATGGATGGTTTTGTGAAATCTGGGTAACGCAACACGGGTGCGGTACATAATTTAGACTTCAATAAATCGAACGCTTCTTGTTGTTCCATAGTCCACTCAAAGTTAACATCCTTTCGAAGAAGCGTGGTGAGTGGTTTCGAGATCTTCGCATATCCTTCTATAAATCGCCTATAATATCCAGTTAAGCCTAAAAATTGCCTGATGTTTTTAATGTTTTTAAGTATTGGAAAATCATGCACGGCCTCTAATTTTTTTGGATCCGGCTTAACGCCAGTTTTACCGATAATGTGACCCAGGTACGCGACTTCCTTTTTCAAGAATTCACATTTATCGGGTTGTAATTTCAGATTTGCAGCTTCTAATCGTTTTATTGACGCGCTGTATATCGTCGCGTGATCGTCAAGACTTTTTGCGTAGATGACTATGTCGTCCAGATATATAAAAACGCCCATCCCCATTATTTCTCCCAGTGCTAAGTCCATAGCACGCTGGAACGTTGGTGGGGCGTTTCGTAAGCCAAACGGCATTCTTACGAATTCAAAGTGCCCTCGGGGCGTGGTAAAAGCTGTCTTGTGTCTATCTGCGGGACTAACTTCGATCTGATGAAATCCAGAAGCCAAATCAAATACTGAAAAATATTGTGCTCCTCCCAGTTGGTCCAATATATCTGTTATATTGGGTATAGGGTATGCATCAGCTATAGTTTTTTCGTTCAATGCTCTATAGTCGAATACTACTCTCCATCTTAAGTTTCCTTTAGAATCGGCCTTCTTTGGTATCACCCATACAGGGCAATTGTACGGCGAGGTCGAGGGTACGATTATCCCGTTTTCCAACATCTCTTCCTTTTGACGAACTATTTCATTTTTCGTGACTTCGGGCCATCGATAACCCCTTGTGTTTATTGGTAGATCATCTACTGTAGGTATGCGATGCTGCAATATCGTTGTACAAGTTAATGTTTCTTCGGGCAAATTAAATAATTGAGTGCTCTCTCTAAGAAGACCTTCTACATTCTCTTTTTCCTCCGGACGTAGCCCGTCTAGTCTCAACAAGCCTTTGATTCCCTTTAATCGCTCACCGATTATTGAGTCCTTGGCTGCATCCTCAAGCGGCTGACACAGTTGAGTGTTCTCTTCTAGAAGACTGTATACATTTTTTTTTTCTCCGGACGTACCCCATCTAGTCTTGATAAACCTGTGGTCTTCTTCAAGCGTTCGTCGGTTACTGAATCTTTGATTATATGACATAATCTTTTTCCGCGAGAAGAACACGGTGTTTCCTGTATTTCACGAGGCACATTATTCATGTCTTTATAGTTTTCGTGATGCTTGATCGAATATCGTTGGGTTCTTTCCATATCAATGGATGTTTTCGCACGAGGTTCTTTTGGGGATTCTAGCCTCTCTTCATTTGAATAAATACTCCAGGATTCTAGCTCCTCATCTTGCTTAAAAATTGGCCAATCATTGGTCCTGACATTTTCATCTATCTTCTGTAGTATGTTCAATTGAACATATTCTTCTTCAATTATTTTGTTGATTTTTCCAGACTTCTCTTCATTTATCTTGGATATACTTAATGCATCATTACCTTTGTTCTCTCTCAACGTTTCTGGATAACTATAACAACTTAATTCTTCAGCGGACCTTACCCCATCAGATTTGGATTCACTCTTTGCATAAAACATTTTATCATTTATTATTCTCTTAAAATTAACACAATTCTCAACGGAGTCAAACACAGATACTCCCGTTGAGTCTTTAAAAACATCATAAGTTTCAACGGAGCCAAAAACTGATACTCCCGTTGAACTCAAAGATTCCCTAGATTCCTCGTAACATGGTTTCATGTCTTCACTGAAGTTTTCCTTCCCGATGGGTATAGTTGTGTCCATTGATAGTAACAAATTCTTCGTAATTATCGTTTTATTTTTTCCTCCATTTCCGAATGGTGCAACCATATCTGAATTATTTTCTGATCGCAGTCCTTTAATCGAACATGTTCCTTGTTGAAGTTTTTCCTTTTGTTTAAAATCCTCGCAATTTCCTGTTCCAGTCGTGCTTTTTCCTGCATTACTCCGTCCCCTTGATATCGTATTATCATTGTAAACGCTGTTTCCCTCAGATTTAATGTCTTTTGTGATTATTTCAAATTTGATCAGTTCGTTATCATCATTATCGTTATTTGATTTAAATACTTTTGTTTGTCCCATCACATTATTGTCATCTTTGCGGTGTCCTTTAACATCCACCTCTTCCATAACTGTTTCCAAATCGATCAAATTAACATCACCGTTGTCGTCATAGGTTTTAAATTCTCTTGGTTGTTTTATATTAACGTCATATACTTGGTGCTTTTTAACATTCACATCCTCCAAGAATGAATCAATATCAATTAATTTAATATCGCCACCATCATTATGTATCGCAGATTTTGTGGTCGGTCTTATTATATTTTCTTGTAGTGAAAGAAATCGTTTAAATTCCACTGTTTCCACATCTAGTTCCATATTAATTTCATTATTTTCTTGCTCAATGTCGAAATTAATTACATCATTATACCGTTTAAACTCATTGGATCGTATAGCTTCGATTGGTATTATCTCTCCCTTTTGTACGTAAGGTTTTTTAATTCTCTGACTTTCCTGAGTTAAATTCATCTTGGTTCCATCCTCCTTTTGGCTAAATTCATTGTTATCTTCTCTACCTTTGTTACAGGATTATTTCCATAACCGTATTTTTTTTCGAATTCTGCTGCTTCCAGTTCTAGCTCCAGTTTAATTTCCTCATTCTCCTTCTCAATGTCGTCGTCAATGAATTTCTTTTCGCGAATAATTTCTTTCTCTATATTGTTGTAATTGTTCGGGTTTCTGAATTCCACACCTTCTAATCCCAATTTTTAATTGTTAAGGTAGTTTTCCTCCTTAATATCTGCGTTGTCGACTTTGTTGACTTAATCTTCGTTCTGAAGAAGTTCCAATACTGGTATTTGCACATGTACCGGGTAGGGATTGGTATTGGTAATATAGATGTAATCTTTGCCGTTGTCATTTTCCACAAAACTGTTATTTATAATGAGCCCTTCTTCTGCGTCCAGAACAGCTAAATACCCATTTTTTACCTCCGAATTCTTAACTCGTACGAAGCACAACTTAGTTGAATCGGCGGGAATTAACATCATTTCTGGAGTTACGAAAGGTATTCTAATGTTTTGTATCCGCAGTTGTCTTTGCTCGTAATCTATATTGACGCGATTTCCGTTAAGGTAGTCTGATCCTAAAATTCCATCTTCGTCTATGGGAAAATCGTCTCTCACTACATGAAACATGGCGTGCCGTCCAAATGCTTCTATCATTACATATCCAATTGTGAGTATTGAAGATTTCGTAATTCCATTCAGCTGTAGAATCTCATTTTGGTTAATGGTTTCGAAATTTCTTATACATTTTTCCTTCAAAAGGTTAGGCCCGGCTCCCGTATCAATCATAAGGATTATAGTGTTCATTAAATTGCAATTCTCCAATCTAACCGTGGGTAAAGACCGTTCCCTTTCCAATGTGACTACAAAAATTCTTGTTACTCCTGGTTCTAGACGTGTGTTTCCATGATGTGAGGCGGGTGCGCGGTGCGTAGAGGCTCCCCCGATGCACCCGTAGTCGGGAGACCATTCGCGTTTCCCGATGTGTTCCTTCGCTCGTTGTTATTAATCCTTAGTTGACATTCTCTAATGAAATGTCCGGGAACCCCACAATGGTAACAGGTATGGTTTGGGTCGTCAGAGTTGTTTCTTAGATCGATACGATTCCTGTTTCGTGATTCCTGGTTTCGATTTAAAGGTTGCGAATAGTTATTGCGATACGGACATATGTGTGCGCTATGCCCCTCCTTTTTACATATTTGACAAATTATTCCATTGGCTGACTGATATCTGAGTCCCTGAGGTACTAGTCCATTCCTTAGTCCGCCACTATTTGGAATGTTTTTTGGTAATCGAAGACAATTTTCCGCCGTGTGTCCGGTGTTCTTACATAACTGACAGTTGATATTATTATTTTCTCTTCTTTTATTCTCGGGTGGAAAAATTTGGAAACATCTGTCAGCGGTGTGCCCTCGTTTCTTGCAAAACTGGCATACAGTGATGGTGGGCGTATTATTAGGCAATTTATCATTGTTTTGCGGTGGATGGATTTTAAAACACTTGTCGGCTGTGTGTCCTTTTTGATGACACACCTGGCAAGTGGGTATGTTCTTAGACTCGCCTACTGGTTCGACAATTTTTTTTGTGCGTGTGGCCGTATGGTTGACGAAAGCGCAAGTCCCTGCTGTATGTCCTATTTTCCCACATATTTGACAGATGATACCCTCATTCGTTACTACATTCACAGCACGCTTAGCTTCTGTCCTCTGGTTCTTGCTATCAGAGTTGCCTCTTCTCAAAGCGGCTTGAGCGATCAGCTGTTTTTCTATTTTTATGGCTTGACTACAGATTTCATCGATGTCCCCCGACGCGTCCATTCTCTGCTCGATCTCTGGGTTCAATCCGTGTAAAAAACACGAGGCAAGGTTATCCATTGTACTTTGCCGAAATGCCTCGTCCGTGGGTTTATTCCTTTTGAATTCATATGCTTCGATTATCTGAACACCCAAGTCACGTATCCGATTTGCGTAGGCAATTACGGATTCGTCCTGTTTTTGGTAGCTTGTTCCTAGTTCGCCTTGTAACTGATATAAATTTCTTGCCGGAGAGTATATGCTCTTCAAGAACTGGAGTAGTTCATCCATTGTGTCGAATGTCTGAGACTGTATAGTGCGGCGTGGTTCACCCCTCAATTTCATTCTTACAGCCCTTACAAGATTCCTTTCGCTTTCCGGTTCTAACACTTCTAGAGCCTCTTCGCATCCCTGGATAAATGTACTCAGCGATGTCTTCACATTGTCATATTCAGGTATTACGGCTAAAGCATCCCTCAACGATACCAGTTAATTATGGGTAGCCATCTTGATCCCGTCCTTCTCCGACGAATATCTTAATTTCCGTGCTATGTTAATCTCCGGAAACCCTACAGAAGATTTATCTGCAGGCGCTAAATGTTCTTTTTTATTATTTATACCAGTCTCCTTTGTTAATTTTGCTGAAACAGTTTCACTGTCTTGATTTTTATTTGTTGTTGAGACCGTGTCGACAGCCGTTATGTTCTTACCCCTGCGAGGTCTCGAGATCTTCAATAGGTTAAAGGATCTCGAGCTGGATGAAGTAGGTTTACCCTGCGCTGAATAAAAAATGTCTGACTATTCAATTAACTTATTAAAAGGAGTCTTTACAGATGAAGGAATATTACGCTTTAGGAATATTACTTGGGCGAATGGATTCGTTGTCTGTCCTTGAAATACGAGGCAATACGTTAGGTGTTTTTATGCTGACTATTATCGGAAAATCTGGGTGCGAAATTTGTTCTTCTTCGCATTCGAGTGCTGTGTGAGAAGGCTTTAGTGCTTTTAATTCAATTTGTGATTTTTTTCCACGGCTGACGTTCGATGAAATAATTCCGTCATCCGAAATTGAAACGTCTTTTGATGATTCGAGTATTCCTGCGCGTTCCCCTCCGAGGGGATTATCGGTACTAAAAGTTGCTTGTCTATTGTCAAGAGATTTTAAAATTTCCTCTGCGCTCTCCTGTATTAGAGATATATGTGATAGCGAACCAGATATTCCGAGTGCTTCGTCCTCATCAAATACTTCAGGATCTTCTTCAATGATGCTCCGTCCGTGGGTTTTAAAAATGGGGCTTGAATGTTGTCTTAATTTGGAATGATGAATGTTAACTAACTGGTCTACAATAGAACCAGTGATTTCAATAGCTTCTGGATCTGAGGAAATGTCCTCTGTCGGAATTGGCGATCTCGATGTCACGTTTATATTACGCGTAGCGTTGATTGTAATATCCGTCGGAGTTCCGTGAGCACTACCCTGCTCAGTAGTCTGGTCACGGTTTTCAGCTCTAATCTGCCTTTCGTTAGGGTATAGATTAAGCACGCGTTTATCAATTTTCGTTTTTGAACGAGTTTGCGGCATTTATACAGTTTATCCCTTTAGGATTATTAAATCATTCTATGCTTTACGATATTTCTGGTGCGTTTACTTCCCTCCCCTTTTTTTTCCTTTTTCTTTCTTGGTCCTATAGTACGCGTTGTTGGCACCGTATATCCCCTATATTCAAAGTATGAATCAATATTGATGTATCGGTTCTCTCTTTCGCTGTTGGGTTTTATGATTTTACTGGTTTCCCTTCGATGTCCGAAAAACCAGAAAAATATTCGTAGTAGAAATCCCCATACAGAGCAAAGATATTGATTAAAGTTGTATATTCTGTATTTTCTTTGATTTTTCATTCCGTGATTTGTTATAAATTTGCTTTAGTTGTTATTAAATTTTCTTCACTACAATTGATCGAACATCAGGGAAATTCAAGTTGGTTTGTTAATGTGCGTCCCTGACTATAAGAAACTTGAAGTTATTGATTCTCGCGGCAAAATTTACAATGTCGACGTTGCGGTATTGCACCGTCAATATGATCCCTCGCGTTTGAAGTATTCCAATGTTCTAAACACGGTAGGTATGAGACAACCTCTTTATCTTTCTGAAGATGTTCAGGTAACCGATCCCACAAAAGTGCAATACCTCTTCCCCAGAATTCTAGTAGTATAAGTTTAGGAATATTTTGGAGTTCGCTTCTAGTTATTTCTCTAGGATCTTTTTGAAATATAGTTGGGTTCAATCCCTGCAAATGCTCCTGGTTCATTATTTAAAAAAAATGTGTGTGGGAAATTAAACTCCACGTACCGGATGACAATCACCTGTTCCGATTCCCCCTCTTCCTATTGATATATATATATATCTCTATATTATATAAATATTCCGCCGCCGCCGCCGCCGCCGTGTACAAGAGTTGAGGAGAGCGAGCGGGATCGAGTAGGCTGGGTGAGCGGATCGAGCGGGGGCGGGGGAGGCGTGGGTGGGGGGGGCGGCGCGCGAAGCGCGCAGGGGGGCAGAGCCCCCCTATATATATATATTTATTGTAAATTTGGATCCCGTACTGTTATTGTATCTTGTTTTTATCCGGTTGATTCCTATTTCTTTATTCTCCGTACGTTAAAACAAGTAACGTTGTGGGTATGAGTAAGAACACAAAACGGCTTAATTAATACGTGTACAATAAGTAGGGATCGCTCATCAACAGGGTAGAGGTTTAAGACCGGGGTGTTCACAGGCATTATATGGTGTTTTATAAGTTTTTGCAACAAGTAGCATCGTGGATGTGGAAAAGAGTGCAAAATGGTTCAATTAATACATATGCAGTAGACAAAAAAAGTTTTTTAACAGTGTAGAACTCCGAAACCGTGGAATGTTTTGTCACGGTACGGTGTCGCATAAGCTTTTGTGGACTCTCATGTCCCTTTCGCGCTCCCTTTATCTGATATTTCTTACCGTTATTACGAGTTCGACCCATAGGTCGAGTTTATTTTTATTTAAAGATCATTAAAAGAAAATTTGTGGTAAATTTATAATTACACATAGCAAGACAACGCACGCATAAAGAAAGGGAAGAGAGAGAAGAATAAATTACAACGTTTCTTACCTTGAAATCAATACGAAAATAATTATTTATGGAGACCCTTCAAATTATGTCCTACGGGAGGGAGGAAGGGTTATTCTTTATTTTCAATACATAGATTCGCTGTTTTCCTAACGATGTTTCAGGTTGAGCTAATAATAAGTTCGAGAAAGAAAGGTAATTTACATGACTTTCGGAGAATTATTATTTCCATAAACGGTCGCTCTCTCTCCTTTTCTTTTTACGAATCTTTTATGCGTTCTTCGGGAATTTCATATTCTTTTTTTTTCGGGTTACGATTTTTTTTCGACGAAATTTCACGATTTTCGGCGAATTATTTTTTTCGAAATTTTTACGCGAGCTTTGGAGAAACTGTTTGTCACGATTTTTTCGACGAAGTTTATACGATTTTCAGCGAATTATATATATTTTCTTTTCACGAGATTTTTACGCGATCTTCAGAGAATTGTTTGTCATTTATTTTTTTTTTTCGACGAAATTTCACGATTTTCGGCGAATTATATATTTCTTTTCACGAGATTTTTACGCGATCTTCAGAGAATTGTTTGTCATTTTTTTTTTCCCGACGAAATTTCACGATTTTCGGCGAATTATATATTTCTTTTCACGAGATTTTTTTACGCGATCTTCAGAGAATTGTTTGTCATTTTCATTTTTTATTTTTTATTTTTTTATTATTTTTTATTTTTCGACGAGATTTCACGATTTTCAGCGAATTATTATTTTTTTCACGCGATTTTTACGCGATCTTCAGAGAAACTGTTTGTCACAAAAATTTTTTCGACGAAATTTCGCGATTTTCAGCGAATTATTTTTTTTTCACGAGATTTTTACGCGATCTTCAGAGAAACTGTTTGTCACAAAATTTTTTTCCCAACGAAATTTCACGATTTTCAGCGAATTATATATATATATATATATATTTTTTTTTTTCACGAGATTTTTACGCGATTTTCAGAGAAACTGTTTGTCACAAAAATTTTTCCCAACGAAATTTCACGATTTTCAGCGAATTATTATTATTTTTTTTCACGAGATTTTTACGCGATCTTCAGAAAATTGTTTGTCATTCATTTTTTTTTTTTTTTTTTTTTTCCGACGAAATTTCACGATTTTCGGCGAATTATATATTTCTTTTCACGAGATTTTTTTACGCGATCTTCAGAGAATTGTTTGTCATTTTCATTTTTATTTTTTATTTTTTTTTTTCGACGAGATTTCACGATTTTCAGCGAATTATTTTTTTTTCACGAGATTTTTACGCGATCTTCAGAGAAACTGTTTGTCACAAAAATTTTTTCAACGAAATTTCACGATTTTCAACGAAGTATTTTTTTTCACGAGATTTTTACACCATCTTCAGAGAATTATTATTTTTTCCGACAAAAATTTTTACGATTTTCAGCAGATTATTTATTTTTTTCTTTTTTCTTTATTTTTTCACTGTTCTTGACGATATCTTTAACACTGCTGATGAGATTTGCAATTAATAACACCTGTTTCGAGTAATTAATTCAATATCTTACTTTCTAATATTCCCCTTTTTATTCATACTTTAGATAAAATTCGGCTAGCATTCTACGTATCCCGGACGAGCCCCCAAAAATGTTACGTCAAGGATTGAGTTTTTGTGAACTATTAATGCTCCCTGACGAACGTCGACGTTTGAATCTGACTGAGACTCTCTGGTCAAGAGGAAAACCCCTTATACTCACTCCTGGAAACAGTCTCAAACGCTAAATTGCCTTTTTGAGTCTAACCTTTCGGAAAGTTACTCGGGATAGGCGCCCGTAGAATGTTATCGTTTCAAAGGTCTTAGGGTTGAGAATAAGGAAAATTAGAAGAAGATTAAACCAAGATTATTCGAGCCAGTCCGTTAGATGGTGACGGATTTCCCCCAGGATAAAAAAAAATATTGAAAAAGGCATAAAATTGTTAGCAATGCACCCAAAATTAGGGACCAATAGTGTTTGGCGAGGGACAATGGGAATGATTCATTACTCACTTTTTCCGGTTGAAACAACTTCTTTACTCCTGGAAATCGCGGTTGTAAATGATGATTAAGATTTAAGGTTTTAATGGAGATTAATTATATATATATATATATATATATATATATATATTTGATCAACTCGGTTTACAGAATTATATATACTCTTTATGACAACAGCGAAATAAAATTCAGCACAAATGGGTTCTTAATTGAAAAGATATACGCGGTTGGTTGTGGTCGAAAAAAGTAAGAACAAAAATCGGTAATTTCACACTATGTGGTTACTAGACGAAAAATCGTGGAGAAAATGGCTCCTGAGGATGGTTGCTCCGGCTTTTTATCCCGTTCTTTGAGGGGAGGTAATTCGCAGTTTTTATTTCGAATGTTCTAGAAGGTTTTCGTCGTAGAAAAATGAGTCTATGTGCACGTGTTCGACCTCTGACCGATCTGCATCGCGCCAGTGTCTTCTGGTTGGCCTGTTAGCCATTAAATTTCTTGTAGATACTGGGTCGGGGGTAGGTGGTCTTTAGCTCCGAAATGAGGAAGATAGGGGAATCTTCTCCTACTTCCTTTTAGTCGGCACTCCCAGCTATTGCGTCGCAATTATAATTTTTCGTCATTGCTAACTGATAATACCAAGTTTCATTTCTTCCTTATAGTTTACAACCTGCTTAATTTTAATGCATTTAGTTTGTTTAATGTCTCCTAATTTTCTGTGGTCATCAATTGATTCCCCATTTTTCTTTGACGTGTATTCTGATGTTCTTGGGATAATGTGGGATAGGTAACTTCTTCCATATCGGTATTATTCTTATATCTTGCTGGAGACCCCCTTTACATTTGTCTTTTCTTATTGAATTTGGAGGTTTCGTCGTATCGTCGTAGCGGGGGAATTCTGATATCTTAGAAGTTGTCAATGGTGTCATATATCTCTCGCAAGAGGAAACTGATATGACCTATGACCGGTCGTAAAACTATTTTTCTAAAGATTATAATCGAACGGTGTTTAGTTTGGACAAGGTCGCTATAATCTTCTAGCGTTATAATCTGTTTCGTATCGTTGCAATGAATTTGTATTGCCTCTTAGGTGTTCTCTATTTCTCGATTCCTGACGTTCAATGTTTCTCTTTTTTAATGTTTTAATCCGAAGGAGAGTCAACGTACAACATTGCTCTTGTATAAACTATTGTTAAGGTTATAGGTTTGCTTTTACTCGCGAAAATGACAGATATTTTAAATCTTATTTTATCGAATTGTTCAAGTTATCGTTTCGTTTAAGGATTTTTTTTTCGGCTTCGTGCTGCATTTGTGGTGGAGAGGGAAACACTTACGCCTTGTTTTTATTGAGAGTCTGACGACTGCTCGGCTGGCATCGCCTTCTTTCCCGAATTGTCGCTATCTTGTATTTTTCTCCTCTAGCAATGAATATCGTTCGTTACCATGGAAGGGGAATTACTTACGCTCTATTTTAACAAAACTCTAACGAGAGCATTCTGTGGCTAGTCGCACGCACGAAACGTAGAGATATGAGATTTTTATGACCCAGCCTTTTCCCGTCTTACTCTTGCTGTTTCGCTTTCAAATTTTCGCTGTGTTATTTTAATAGTT
Source organism: Oxytorus armatus (assembly GCA_958009045.1). Lineage (NCBI taxonomy): Eukaryota > Metazoa > Arthropoda > Insecta > Hymenoptera > Ichneumonidae > Oxytorus > Oxytorus armatus. Next base: position 4,827,214 of record OY253749.1, on the reverse strand, counting down.
ATATGAATATTTCTTAATGCTATTAAGTAATCATGGTAAACCCTGGGTGAAGGAGTTTGTTCATTGCTTCGTTCAATAATCGTAATAATATTGATATCGTTCTAGTTTTAATCCAATAATTGGATATTTTTCGCAGAAGTTTCTTGGAAAATTTCAATCCCTTGATTTGAGCACATAAATAAATCCAGAATTCTTCCACATTGAATATCATTCAAGTATTTTGGCATGAAAATCAAAGCTTAACTGGTATATAATGGACAAATAATTTCGGGATCTAAGAAAAATCGTGGCGAGCGAAACATTTTTCGCGAGTATAATCTCTCGTCTGTCTATGCTATTCTTGGTTTCGTCACGCAAGTGCGGCTACCCAAAGATCTACAGCTGGAGTAGGGATGAGATGCTCGCGCGTTCAAACGCTAGGTCGAGCGATTATTTCGTCACACAGCTCCCCTGATGAGCCTGCCTTGGATTTTTATATCCATATACGTGGCTGATAATCTGGCTGATATAACAGTTTCGGATATTGATAATTCTGTATTTTTATTTCCGAAACGTGTTATTGGATATCGCCGTATCTGAACCAAGGCTCGGGTTTTGCCATTGAGACTGATAGTTTTGATATAATTTAATGTGTCCCTTGAACGATGATTTTTCTTTTCTCCCGCAATTTATATGTTTCATATGGTTTTCTAAATGAAGGATTTGAAAATTTCGCCATTGTATGTTTTAAGTTAATATATTGTAACGTTATCAATGCGTTAGCTATTTTTAAAGGTTCGGGCTCGAAGAAAGTAAAGACGCTGTGCCAGGATAGGAATATCGATAATTATTATTTATTCATATACATCGTTCCTTATCCTTAGTGTATTTATACTTGTGTTTGATCGTCGTGTATTGTTTGGATATTGTTGATTTAATATTAATAATTGTTTTCTTGTTGTCGTGTACTTAATAATTGCATTTTTTTTTCTTTTTTTTTATGTGCTGTATATCGTATGTAATTTTTATTTCATAATTTATATATTGTCGGTGTCAGTATTTCTCGTAGGGAATTTGCTGCCCGTAAGGTGCTGCCCTCGTGTGTCCTCTCTCTAAGGCTCCTCTATCCACGTTTCTCTCGTACGGGTGAGCCTTGGCTCCGGCCTCGCGAGAGCGGTAGCGCCGCTCGGGCGTCGCCGTGGCTGTTCGGGGATCCTCGTCGCGCGGTCGATGTTCCTCACAGTAACGACAGCTCGCAGCCGGTCAGCTGTGATTGTTCGCGTTCCGTTTTTGATTTTGTGTTATGTTTTATCGTGCTGCAACCGTGACTGGTGACATCCACGGTGCTCGTTGTGTTCGGTGGGGTTCTCCGGAGGTGGCGGACAGTGCTCCTTTGTTTATTTTACCCGGAATTTCCACGGGTGAGAAGTTTTCTTTTCTGTTGTTGTCGTGTAGTCTCTGTGTGTGTGTGTGTGTGTGCGGACACACGGACGCTTGTCCGCGTGACGTCAGACCTGTCTCTTTCTTTCTCTCTCGCACTCGTTCTCCCTTGTCGATAGATTTCTTTATTGTGAATCTCTTTTTTTTTTATTCACAATAACTATCTGATGCTTTATCTTCTCCCTCCCTCTCCCTCTCTCTCTCTCATTTGTGTAACTGTATTTCTTTGTTTTATTTTTATTCAAAATTTCCAATTTTTAATTCTTTTTTTTCTTTCTTTTCTTTTTCTTTAGGGAGTCCCGTGACTCAAAAAGAGTGGATATGCCGTCACCTACGGTTCCACTTCCGCTCCGGATCTACTCTCTCCCTAAGGTAAGTGTCAGATTTATATTTTCAAATTCCTTCTCTCTCTCTCTCTCTCTCTCTCTCATTTGTATAATTGTATTTCTTTGTTTTATTTTTATTCAAAATTTCCAATTTTTAATTCTTTTTTTCTTTCTTTTCTTTTAGGGGGTCCCGTGACTCAAGAAGCGTGGAAATGCCGTCACCTGCGGTTCCACTTCCGCTCCGGATCTGCCCTCTTCCTTCACGTACCCTGAGGTAAGCGTCAGATTTATATTTTTCAAATTCCTTCTCTCTCTCTCTCTCTCTCTCTCTTCCCAATACTCCTAGAATTTTTTGTTTTAAACAGAGATCTAGCCTTCCCGATTCCCTCACACTTTCCTACGACAAAGGACAGTAGTCGTGTGAGTTCCACAGTACTGGCCTTCCTTCTCCCTTTCGCCAAACCTCTTTTACCGACCGTTGCCCGTTTTTTTGATTTATCTTTCCTAGGCATCGCCTTAGGTCCCTATTTTGTTGATTTTTCGTCCGTCTACCTCTTATAACCTTCTCGGCTCCGGATACTTCGCTTAGATATCCCGTAATTATTTCGCCTGTCCGGGTTATGTGTGACGTCATTGATTTACCCGTCTCCGTTGGTTTACCTCTTCGCGGGTTCTGTTTCCTGGATACCTTCCGCGAGTTACTTTTTGTGTGAAGATGTTTTTTTTAGGACTCGGAGTCGCGAGGGAGGGTTCTCGCGCGGGTATAAAAGATGAGAGTTTTTATTATTTTTCTTTTTCGTTTGTTTTTATTCAATTTTCTTTTCTATTGGTATGAGTCTATGCTTTTTGTCTCGTCGTCGCTATCCCCCCTTCTTTCCGCATCCGGCCAGTTTCCCGGCCGGTCCTCCTCCGAGTTGTAGTCCTCGTTGGGGTAGCGTCCGCCCTCCCTCTCTCCGAAGTCGACGTCGGTGTCGGAGACTTCGGAGAGATCGTCGAGAAGGTCGAGGATGTCCTGGTCCGATCGTTCTTCGGGGCCTGTCTCCTCCTCGTCCTCGGTCTCATCCGCGCTGTCGTAGACCTTCCATGGAACGACGCGGATGCCTTGGAGTTCGTGGTATTTCATACGGTGCCTGGTGCGGTCGCACCAGGCTCCGCCATCTTGTCCCCACTCGTACACGTCGTCGTTTTGCCCTCGACGCGCACATCGCCGCATCCGCAGGGACTCCTGGATTGGCACCGGGTATTCTGAGTCGTGTCTTTTTAGGGTGACCCAGAGTGCCTCCCCGTTGGTCGCGTGGTCGTCGACGACGAGGTCCCATTTTTTGTTGGCGAGCAACTGCGCGAATGTCTGGCACTCTCGTTGGGTCCAGTTCCCGCCTTGGTTGGATTGTATCCCTGTTAGCCCACAGGCTACGGCCTGGAAGGGAACGGTGCGCATGGAGGCTGGTGCGGTATAACAGCACTCCAGCCTCGCGTCCGTCTTTGTACCCCAGTCCCCCAGCCATACCTGATAGGTGCCTCGTCCATAAATCCTTATGATGACGCCGCGGTACATCGCCGCGTCTTGTCGGCACAAGATGGACGCCCCGAGGAAAGCTTCCTCCTCCAGAAGAGCGTGTACGCCTGGGTGATCCGTTGGGGTTTGCTGATATTGTTCGAGCGCCATGTTGCGTGTCGGTGCACCTTCCTTGAGGTGGACGTAAAACCTGCTTGGTGAAGCTGCCGATAGAATCTCGATGTCCTGGTACGTGCCGTTCAGATACCGTGCTGGGTAATTCGTGTAGTGTGCCATGTCGTCGTTGTCCGTGGTTCTCTTTGCCGTGTGTATGCCGTGTCGTGGATGGTTTGTGTGGTGTTTTAGAGCTTTGGTGTTTACGTTTACGTCTTGCGATTTCAACTGGACATCTTGGCATTCCGGTCCTCGGGTCTTGGGCTCGTGGGGCGAGCTTCCCCTCCGGCCTATAGTCCGAGAGATTTTCCGGGGTACCAATCCTTGATATTCTCGTCCGTGACGACATGTTCCAGGTCTTCTGGGGTTCCACGTGACCTCGTGATTGGTTGTTTGTCCTGTCCTTGGGTTCGGTTGGCGCGTTGTTGATATCGTTTAATCATTCTGCGCTATTTCTTGCGCATCGACTTTGGGGGTGTTAGTATGAGTCTTCTGGGCTTCCACTTCTCTATCGATTTTCCATTTCCCTGATCAATCTCGTGGTGGGGCGTCTCGGTAGATCGTTCCATGTTGCGGGATGGAAAGGACTCCGTGAGGGGAGAATTGTCCTTATATACCCCTCTCCCCACCTTCCCCCCTCGACTTCGGCTGAGCTTTCGTCTTTCACGCCATCTCGGAAGGATAGATTATTGTTGGTCACTTATCGGGTGATTGTCCTTCCTTATCACTTGGCTGTTATCGGTTATTGCTCGTCCTCAGTCTCGCTCGTGCGGTAACGCTTCAGCAGGCTTCCATGGAATTTCCCGCGTTCTTTCTTATTATTCAAATCCTCTAGGAGATAGGTTGCTAGTCCTACGCATTTCTTGATTCGGTACGGGCCCTCGTACCTCGGCAGGAATTTTGCTGTGAGTTGTCTCGTTGGATCGGAGACGTTCAGGGCTCTTACTAGGACTAATTCCCCAATGTCGAAGGTCGTGGTTTTGTGTGTGGCGTCAAAGATCTCGGCACGTCGGAGCCCTTTTTTTGTAATTCTTTCCTTTACTATTTGAATTTTCATCTCATATGTGAGGCCGTCATCACGTGCTTCTTGCAAGGACGGTATCCAGTCGCGCCATACTCGATGTGGTTTCTTTTTCGTCTGTAGTTCCTTTGGGGTGAATTCTGTGGTCTCATGATGCGCCTCGTTAATGCACGTCTGGACAATCGGCACCCATTTGAACCACCCTGAATGTTTTTCCTTTAGGAATGTCCGGAAGAATCTCCCGAGCTCTCGGTTCACTCGTTCGACAATGTTTCCTTGTGGGTGTCGTATGGAGGAGAATACTCCCGTGATACCTTCTGCCTTCAATTTTTCAAGCCATGCTTTCGCCGTGAACTGCGTCCCGTGGTCGAATTGGATCCTTTTTGGTTTGCCTTGTTTTGGTATATAATCCTCGAAGATTTTCTTTATCGTGGCTCCTGTACTCGCTTTTCTCAGTGGATATAGTACGACGTATTTGGTGAATGCGTCTATTGTTACGAGCATGTGTTTTACTCCCCCGACGGACGCCGGTAATGGCCCGTAGAAATCGATGGACACTAGGTCGCGTGGTCCTTCCGGAATGATTGTCTGCATTGCAGCATAGTTCGTCTGCGTAGCAACTTTATTCCTTTGGCACGTGTCGCACGTTGCCAAAACCTGCCGTACCTTCTTTGCTAGCCGTGGGTAGGCGAAATCCTCGTCCAGCATACGGAAAACTTTTCGTGCCCCGTGGTGTCCATAGATTTCGTGGCTTTCTTGTATCAGGTTCGTTATGAGGTTGTGCGGTAACAAGATTTTCCATAGGCCGTTCCTTGTCGCTTTTTGTAGGTGTCCTTTGTACATGCGGTATTTTCTTGTTATTTTAGGATCCACTTTTTCCTCTCCGAGGAGTCCCTGTATGCTCGCTAGGTCCTCTTGTTCCCCTTGCAGCTTCGTGAGATTTTTCATGGCCTTCACCAGTTCCTTCGAGGGTTTCTGGGCGAGGAGTGCTGCAATGACAATTTTTCCAGGTACGGTCGGCGTCTCGGGTTGCTCGGTGTTCCGTACACGGCTCAGCGCGTCTGCGACCTTATTACGTTTCCCAGGGAGATGCTCTACCTCCATGTCGTAGTCTTGTATGAGGAGTGCCCATCTCATCAACCGGTCACCCACAAAGCGACACGTTTTCATGAAGGTGAGTGCTTTGTGGTCCGTAATAATTTTTATTTTGGCTCCCAGTAAGTACGTTCGAAACTTCTGAAGCGCCCACACGATGGCGAGGAGCTCCTTCTCCGTGGTGATATATCCCATTTCAGCTCCCTTTAGGGTACGGCTCGCGAAGGCGACGACGCCGATTTCCCCTTTTTCGTCCTCTTGGACGAGGGTCGCACCGAGCGCGTAGTCGCTGGCGTCTGTGGTGAGAGTATAAGGCCTTCGTGTATCCGCGTGTCGGAGGATTACGCTTTCGCAGAATAGATCCTTTATCCTTTCGAATGCCTGGGCCCGTCGCTCGTCCCAGTGCCATTGTTGCTCCTTTTTAAGCAGTTCCAACAGCGGTATTGTTTCGCTGGCGTGTTTACTGGTGAACTTCGTATAGAAGTTAATTAGTCCCAGGAAGCCACGCAGTTGACGGACGTTCTTCGGTCGAGGGAATTCCTTAATCGCTTGAATCTTTTCAGGTTGTGGTTTCAGTCCGTCCGTTGACAATGTGTGCCCTAAAAATGACACCTCCTTCCGAAAAAATGCTGACTTCTTGAAGTTTAATGTCATTTTGTTGGTTTCCATTCGCTGGAGTAGTGCCGCCAGGTCACCAAGATGGCCGAAATAACTGGTCGAGAGGCAGAGTAGGTCGTCCACGAAATTTACGACGGAGTCCCCCAGACCCTGGAGAACGATATCTAGTCCTCTAATCAGGCTCGCTGTACTTGTTTTTAACCCGAAGGGGGTGACTGTGAATTGGTAACACTTCCCTTCGTGCTGAAATGCCGTATACTCGCGTGAGTCCGTGTGCAGAGGAATTTGCCAGAAACTGCTGGTCATGTCCAGACTCGACATAACCTGCTTGCCGCCACATCTCTGGAAAATTTCCTCTGTTGGTTGAGCCGTATCATGATCCTCGACGAGATATTTGTTGAGTTGTCTCGCATCAAGACATAGTCTTACAGTTCCATCTTTTTTTATCACCGTCACCAGTGGATTGATGAAACGACTCTTCGCACGTTCGATGACCCCGTGTCCCAGCATCCTTTGAATTTCTGCTGACACTTTCTCGCGGTACTGCATGGGTACTGGGTATGATCTGTGTACGTACGGCTCGGGACCTTTCAGTGCCAGGCGGTGCTCATAGGCCTCCATCCGTCCTGGTCTCTTGCTGAATATTCTCCGATACCGGTGAATCAGGCTTTTGAATGCTGCCTGTACCTGTGGTGGTAGTGCGGGACATTCTAGTAGCTTTTGATCGACGTCTGCTTCTGTTAACTCCTCATCTGGAATTATATCATCTCTTCGTATTGCAGAGGTTGTTATTTTCGTTGACTCGTCTCGTTTTTGTAACGTTTGGATCATTTTTGTTGCCGCCTGCCGTTCTCGATACCCTTCAATCGGTCCGTGTGCTTCCTGACGCCAGTAACCTCCGACTAAGCGGGCAACGATTTTTTCGTTTACGCGTACCGCGCCTATATTTGTGTCCACGTATATTTTTAATCTCATCATCCCGTCGAATCCTAATATCATCGCCCTTAGGAGTCTCGGAACGATGAGCAATTGTATGGCGCCCTCGGACCCATATGCCTCTACTTCTGCCATAATTTGGCGTCTTATGCGGCCGGAATTTCCTCCAAATGCTCCGAAAATTTCCGTTCCTGTTACAGGTAGCATCGGACAGTCCGAAAACGCCTCTTGGTATTGTTGATAGAGGTCTTCCGAGATGCATGATACCTCGCTCCCACAGTCGACAAGCACTGGTACGATGATACCCTCGACACAGATCGGAATCTCTGGACATCGTGGATGTGCATCGTCGTACCAGACCCCCGCTTTCTCCTCGGTTTCCTCTACTAAGTACTCCCTCGGATCCTCGAAAATCGTGTATGCAGTTACTCTATTATTGACCATCTCCTCCTCAGGCTTTTCTCGCTCCTCGTCCAATTCTTTCTTTATCTCCTCTATCTGCCTCTTATTCTCGATCATCGACTTTCCATAGGGTATTCCGTGCGATCTGGTCACGCCGTTGCGTACCATCGATTCGTCGACGTTTCCCCTTATGTTCCGCCCAGATGACGCGGTTTTACTTTCTTCTTTTTCATTCTCTTCCTCATGGTCCTTTCTCGATAGTACTGCAATTATGATCCTTTTTCCTTCGGGTACTTTTTCATTTTGCCGTCGCTTCCTGCGCTCTTTTTTCTTCATGTTTTTCTTTTTTCTTTCTCTTGCCTCTTCCAGGGCCCATTTTGTCATTTCGTCATCTTCCGTTGCACCTCGGTGTATTTCCGTCGTTTCTGTTTCGGGAATTACTTTTCCGGGCGCAACGTCTAGGCGTTTCCCGACCTCGTGGTTGTAGTCGTTGATGTTGCTTGCGGGTTCGGTTGCCCACAATACGGCCCTTGTTGCTGCCACGCCGAACTGCTAATGGCATTGGTTGAGACTCCGTTCTTTTTCCGATCGTCTGGCAATACTTCCGGCGTCATTGGTGGCGACCACTGCGGCTGCTGTGATCCCCATTGTGGTTGATGTGCCGTTGGCGTTCCAGTCGTCCATGGCGGTGTATTCTCCTGTTTGTCTGGCGTCCACTGTTGTCGTGGAGACGAGTATTGCCGCGGCGGGTATTGTTGCCGAGGTCCGCTGTAATTTCCGTGGCTTCTCGGAGTACTATTCCCTCTCTCTTCCCCTCCACCGCGGTTATTATAACTCCCTCCATTATCCTGACGAGGTGTGTTCTGATAATTGTTTCCCCTTGGCGGAGTCCTCTGAGAGTTTAGGGGACCTGCTCCGTCTGTCCTTTCCAACAGCTCAAGCAAGTCGTCCACCGTTTTTATCCCGTTAAGGATCACCGCTGCACGGACTTGATCGTCAAAGTGATTTGCCAACTTCCGAATAATTTCTTCGTCTGTGAGAGTCTGTGTGAGGTCCCGAGCGTTTCCAAAGACCCTTGTTGCGTATTCGGCCCTTTGTCTTGGATTTCTCGGTTCCAGTATCGAGCTCGGAAGCGTGTCGTAAACTCGTCGATGGTCCCGATTGAACCTTCCACTACGCGCCACCAGTCTTTCGCCACTCCTTTTAACGATTGGCTTACCGCGTAGTGCAGATCCTCGCATTCTGTCACTCGGTAATATTCGACAAAATCCTTCAGGTATCGAACGGGCCTCTCTTGACCATCCCCGTTATATGTCGGTGGTTTCTGGTTCGCGGCATAGACTCGACTGAGATTGAGTCCCCCGCAGATCGTAGTATTTTGTAGATCTGAGCGGGGCCGTCTTCGTAGTTCCTCTTCACAGCGTTTCAATCGAGCCTCATGCTCACTAACCGTGCTCGTTATCGCAGCGGTGTTTTTCGCTATCGTCGAGAAATTTTCCGTCAAATCCGTGATCGCGACTCCTTGTGCTGCGAGCTTTCCCCGAGTAAAGTCTTCGAAAACCTCGTGATTTTTTTGCATTATCTCTTTTAGATGCGCCATTCTCCTTTCCAGACGAGCATCGGTTTCCTCGATTATCTGATTTGACGTTTTCCGCGCTTCTTCCCGAAGTAAACCCGTTCGTACAACACACGCATCGTCTTTCTCTATAATCGCCCTACCGAGGTCCTCACTTGCGCGTTGCTGGGATTCTCTAATTTTATTTAATGAGAGAATTACGTTTTTCAGATCCTCTGGCATTTCCGTAGTTCGGGTAACATTTAACCCTTCATTGTCAGTGGTTGTCTCCGCGAGTACAGAATCTTGTTCTACCGAACTTTCCTCTATTACTGGGGCAATCTCTGACAATCTTCCGATAGCCCTTCGTTCGCTTTGTCTCTGCTCTCGAGTAGTCCTTCGGCCGTCGTGGATTCCCACTGCAGTGAACGCGCACTTTCTTCGTCATTCCTATGTCGCGCTTCTCGGTACCTTTCCTCATATTCCTCCATGATTTGCAGTTCTCTTATTTCTCTCGCAATGGACTTGTCGTTTGTCGACATCCTTCTTTAAGTGTATTACGATATCCTAATAAGGCTCTGTCTTTTAATTTTTCTCGAGCCCCACGTTGGGCGCCAAAATGTAACGTTATCAATGCGTTAGCTATTTTTAAAGGTTCGGGCTCGAAGAAAGTAAAGACGCTGTGCCAGGATAGGAATATCGATAATTATTATTTATTCATATACATCGTTCCTTATCCTTAGTGTATTTATACTTGTGTTTGATCGTCGTGTATTGTTTGGATATTGTTGATTTAATATTAATAATTGTTTTCTTGTTGTCGTGTACTTAATAATTGCATTTTTTTTTTTTTTTTTTATGTGCTGTATATCGTATGTAATTTTTATTTCATAATTTATATATTGTCGGTGTCAGTATTTCTCGTAGGGAATTTGCTGCCCGTAAGGTGCTGCCCTCGTGTGTCCTCTCTCTAAGGCTCCTCTATCCACGTTTCTCTCGTACGGGTGAGCCTTGGCTCCGGCCTCGCGAGAGCGGTAGCGCCGCTCGGGCGTCGCCGTGGCCGTTCGGGGATCCTCGTCGCGCGGTCGATGTTCCTCACAGTAACGACAGTTCGCAGCCGGTCAGCTGTGATTGTTCGCGTTCCGTTTTTGATTTTGTGTTATGTTTTATCGTGCTGCAACCGTGACTGGTGACATCCACGGTGCTGGTTGTGTTCGGTGGGGTTCTCCGGAGGTGGCGGACAGTGCTCCTTTGTTTATTTTACCCGGAATTTCCACAGGTGAGAAGTTTTCTTTTCTGTTGTTTTCGTGTAGTCTCTGTGTGTGTGTGTGTGCGGACACACGGACGCTTGTCCGCGTGACGTCAGACCTGTCTCTTTCTTTCTCTCTCGCACTCGTTCTCCCTTGTCGATAGATTTCTTTATTGTGAATCTCTTTTTTTTTTATTCACAATAACTATCTGATGCTTTATCTTCTTCCTCCCTCTCCCTCTCTCTCTCTCATTTGTGTAACTGTATTTCTTTGTTTTATTTTTATTCAAAATTTCCAATTTTTAATTCTTTTTTTTCTTTCTTTTCTTTTTCTTTAGGGAGTCCCGTGACTCAAAAAGAGTGGATATGCCGTCACCTACGGTTCCACTTCCGCTCCGGATCTACTCTCTCCCTAAGGTAAGTGTCAGATTTATATTTTCAAATTCCTTCTCTCTCTCTCTCTCTCTCTCTCTCATTTGTATAATTGTATTTCTTTGTTTTATTTTTATTCAAAATTTCCAATTTTTAATTCTTTTTTTCTTTCTTTTCTTTTAGGGGGTCCCGTGACTCAAGAAGCGTGGAAATGCCGTCACCTGCGGTTCCACTTCCGCTCCGGATCTGCCCTCTTCCTTCACGTACCCTGAGGTAAGCGTCAGATTTATATTTTTCAAATTCCTTCTCTCTCTCTCTCTCTCTCTCTCTTCCCAATACTCCTAGAATTTTTTGTTTTAAACAGAGATCTAGCCTTCCCGATTCCCTCACACTTTCCTACGACAAAGGACAGTAGTCGTGTGAGTTCCACAGTACTGGCCTTCCTTCTCCCTTTCGCCAAACCTCTTTTAACCCTTTTCCTCCTTTATTCGTCTCTTTCCCGTAATCTCCACTTTCCCTACGACAAAGGACAAGTAGTCATGGAGACCGGTAGTCAAGCTTCCTTTCGGACTCGAGAGGGCTCAAGAGTGCCGCTCCTGGGTAAAACCGGCCTTTTTATACCCTTGTTGCGGACCTTCCCTTCCTCGTTTCTTTGCCCTTTCTCTTCTCCCTTTTTGGCGCATTGCGGTATTTCATGTCTTTTATATTTCGGTGTTCTAATTGGTTTGTTTTTCTGTTGACAGATACTCAGTTGTTGGTCCGCTTCTCGATTGGTGGTTCTCGTCATCGGCGTTTCGGGATTCGCCCGAGGGTTGGGACTCGTGGCGCCCCCTTTCCCTGGTGCGTGGCCGAGCGTGGCACTGCCCCGGAGGACGGGTGACGTCACAGCGGGGACCGGGATCGTCTCAATATATAAAAAGAATTATTGTAGTTACGCCAGGACGTAACAATAAGGAGGAATTTACGACCATAAATATACGATCGAAATCCCTCGACGGCGTATATGATCGCCAGCAATTCCTTCTTCGTGGCGTCGTACCGTGTTTCCGTGTCGGAAAGCGTTCTGGAGAGGTACGCTATTGGCAAGTCTGATCCTATGGGCCCTTGGCTTAATATGGCTCCAAGGGCGACGTTAGAAGCGTCGGTGGTGATGTTGAACGGCAGGGCATAGTCCGGATGTTGGAGAATTGGTTCTTCGCAGAGTTTGTCCCTCAGTTCTTCGAAAGCTGACTGTTGATCACGTGACCATATGAAAGGTACCGTTTTCTTCAGGAGGCGAGCGAGGGGTTTCGCGATTTCTGCAAAATTTTCGATGAACCGACGATAATATCCGACCAGACCCAAGAATTGCTTGATGTTCTTCTGGTTCTTGGGGACCGAAAAATCTTTTACTGCCGACAATTTCAACGGATTAGGCCGCACTCCATCGCGGCCAATTACGTGACCGAGGTAGACAACTTCAGGGCGAAGGAACTCGCATTTGTCGGGTTGTAATGACAAACGAGCATCCGAGAGGCGTTTCGCGAGGTTGCGAAATTTGCGGTCGTGTTCCTCGAGAGAATCCGCGTAGACTACAATGTCATCAAGGTATACGAAGATCTCGTTACCCTGTAGGCCACTCAACACTTGGTCCATGAGGCGTTGGAAGGTCGCAGGGGCGTTTTTGAGTCCGAACGGTATACGGTTGAATTCGTAATGACCGTGGGGTGTTGAAAACGCCGTTTCGGGCCGGTCATCTGAATCCATCCGGATTTGGTGGAACCCGGACGCTAAGTCGAAGACCGAGAAGTATCGGAATTTGCCCAACTGGTCCAGGATGTCGATGATGTTCGGTAGCGGATAAGCGTCGGGAACGGTTTTTTCATTGAGTTTTCTAAAGTCGACGACCATCCTCCAACGTTTGTTTCCCTGTGAATCGGCCTTTTTAGGGACAATCCAAATCGGGGAATTAAAAGGTGACGATGACGGCTGAATTATGTCCTTGTCGAGCAAGTCGTCAACCTGTGTGTTAATTTCCTCCTTCATGTTGTGGGGAAAACCGTACTGTTTGGTATTGATGGGAAGGTCGTCGACTGTCGGAATTTTATGTTCCATGACGCACGTATAGTCGAGAGGTTGACCCGGTGTCAGAAACAAGTTAGGGTATTCCCGTATAAGGGATACCACGTGGTCGTACTCCTCCCCGTTAAGATGGTCCAAACGGAGGAGTGAGAGTATTTCCTCGATGTTCACCTCCTCCTGCGAACGTGTATTAGCTACGCGCGTTGAATGTCTGAGCGCGAGAGTTCTTCCGTGTTGAGTTGACGACGGTTTAAACAATAGATCGAAGTAACCAGATTGACAGTTAGTGGTGGGCGCCGGTGGTGCTTCGTCGAACGGAATTAATGTTATCCTAGGTACTAAAAAAATCTACATCTATTTCCTTACAATTAATGGCATACAGGTTAGCGAAGCCGCCGCGATTCTCGACTACGGCATTCCCGAAGTAGACGCCGTCCTGAATTTTCATACAGGGGACGTAACCGTCCTTTAAATCGCCCGAGACTCTAATTTTAAGTAATTTCCTGGATCGAGCAGGGAGGGAATAAATTTCGGTGTTAGTGAACGGGATCAAATGGCCTCCCCATTTTCTGTAAGGAAAGGCATACCGAGGATGCCATGTTCGTCTACATTGAAATCATCCCGGACCACGTGGAAAACTGTCGGAATATCGTTAACTACCAGTTCTACGGCTCCGAAAGACATTTCGGTGCCATCGGTGACGCCGCTTATTCGGTAAATTATATTCTCATTTATATTTACGTCCGGGTTGAGGCTACTCCTCTTTATGACATTTATGTCCGAGCCGTTATCGATGAAAAACAGGGCGGACTCCCCGATGACCTGTGGGGAGCTTAGTCGGACTGTTCTGTCCAGAAGCGCTTCGCCCGTTCGGCCGCGGACAAACCCTTTACGGATCTCGACTCGGGGTTTTTCTGCGCCTGGCGGTCGTTGCTCGGCGTTGCGCTCCGGCGCCGAGCACTCTCGGAGTTTAAAGGCTCCGAGGGCCTGTTTTTTGAATCGCGTGACTCAGAACTCCTGTCACGGGACGTTTCAGGGCGAAATTCTTGGGACGTTTCCCTATTTCGGTTTCGGGGTTCGTCCCTTTTATTATCTTGCGATTGTCTTCGCGTTTGGTGGTAATTACCTGAACGGTGTTTATACGTTGTAGAGTCCGGACCGCTAGGAGACTGAGAACGGTCCCGCCTGTCATTTCGGCGACTACGGCCGCTCCTGCGAGCTTCATCCGAGTTCGAGTCCGTACGGCGAGACCGATGATTGGAGTCCCCGCGGCGGGAGCGCGAATCCCTTCGGTGGCGGGACCGAGAGTCGGAACGGGAGTTACTAGGGTTGTGGTCACTCGGTCGGTTGGGTGAACCGTTAGATCTGTCTCGTCGCTGGTAATCTTCCCTGAAACGGGGACGAGATTTGTGTCTACCGTAGGAGTGCGAATCATTATCATTAGTTCGCTGCGTATAGCTATTGTCGCGAACACGACTGTCGTAACCGTTGTCGCGACGACTCCGTTTTTCGTCGAATCGGGGGCGAAAGTCGCGGCTCTCATAATCTCGGCGATCATTTCGGCTGATAGAACGGGGCCGAGAGTCATAATGACCGCGATAATCGGTGGAGAACCGAGATCGCGATCGAGAGGCGTCTCGGCTGCGGTCATACCGGGAGTCCTCCTCATCGACGCGGGAACGTTCACTATTTCCGCGCGACGAAGAGAAAGTTTGGTCCCTGTAACGCCGATTATGGTAATTGTCCCGCGAGTAGTCGCGGGAGCGAGAGTCGCGGTATTCGCGTGGGTCACTGTTGTCGAAACGACGGTCGTAGTTAGAGTTTCCGTATGGAGGATGGGGACTTTCGCGATAGCGGTGTTCCCGCTCCTCGCTCTCGTACCTCCGCCGATTTTGCAGCTTGAAACACTCGTCCATCGTGTGACCAGGTGTCTTGCAATATCGGCAGGTGATATCGAGGTCTCTTGACTCGGTTATACGAACCCTGGCTGTGGAGCTGCGGGATCGCGAACGGTAGTGAGAACGAGGAGGATCCCTATCGGAAAAATGAGAACGCGAAGAACTACGGTCGCGGTTGTACGTAATGGCCGGTCTAAGCCGCTTCTCGTAGGAGTCGTATTCCGATACGTCGGACTCATCGACATCCCGTGAGGCCGAAGTACGATTCCGTGAATCGAACCTCGCGCGGTGGTAACTCACGCGGTGGCGCCTTTGATTAAATTTGACTGCCTCCCGCGCGTAGGCTAGAGCGGTCTCGAAGGACTCAGGCTCCTTAGAGTATACGTACCTTGCTATTTCATCGCGCAAACCATTGACGAAGCTTTCTACAGCATTAGCATTGTGTTCGCGTTGCACCTCGAAAATCATCTGCGCGCTCCGGCTAGACCGATCGGCAACGCGTTGATTCAACAAATTCAGAGCCTCTCGGACGCGGGCCGCAAAATCATTCACGTCCTCATGAGAACCTTGGGCCATGTTGGCTGAGTCGACCCTGAGGTCGGTGAGAGTTTTTTTCGGCGAAAAAAGATACCTGAGCTCCGTAACGAGCTGGCTCAGGAGTGATATATCGGCGCGTTTAGGTAGCAATTGGCGCCTAGCGCTCCCACTGAATTTTGAAAATAACAGGTAGATGAACTTAGGCTTGTCGTCGAGCTCGAGAGTCTCATGAGCAAAATAAACGTCCGATATGAACTCCTCAACCGGCATGTTCTTCCCGTCGAAATTTGGGATCGGTACGATCGCTTTACTGACCCAGTCAGGATCGTTACCGCGCAAACAGAGATTATTTAGTTGGGTCCTGACTTCGTCCTCCATAGCGACGTTACGGTCGGGAGGTCGGGTTTCCGGGCGAGGTAGTAACCCAGCTTGGTCGAGTACTCCGGTCAGGGAGTTATTTCGTGTACGAACCATGACAATGCGCGGAAAACTATCTGCGCGAAATACGAAGGGTGAATGACCTTAAACCGTGTCCTGAACCAACAAAACCGGGTGCACGGGCCCGCCCCTTTCCCCCTTTATTCTGTATTTTTTTTGTTGAAAATGACCAGTGTTACGGTAGATAAGATTGAGCTAGACGAATGGAAGTTGAGAGGAAAGGTACAGGCGGAAGTAGTGTGTGTTGCCCGAGAAGTGTTCAAAGAACAGCCGCTGGCCGGTATGGTAGCCTGTACCAGCAACGGTCTCGTCCGAGTTCCCAAGCTGGTGTGTAATTCTCGGAGACCTTTGCAAGTTAGTCACTGGCCGGTATGGTAGCCTGTACCAGTTGACCTAACCCCGCGGGAAACTTTGAATTTGTTGTGTAAATGTCCAGAGTAACCACAGGGGCTTTTGATATCAGTTACTAGCCGGTATGGTAGCCTGTACTAGTATTTCTGATTCGCCAGAGCCTATGGTTTGTAATGGTATTTAGGTAATAAAATGTGAAGAAAGGGTAGCACAGGAAGAACCTGGTGTTTGGTATATTTTTTTTTGTTAGTCGAGGGTGATTAGCGGGGTACCTCCCACCTCCGATGTTGTGGTGCAGGACAAACGGCCGGTAACCGGATCGTAATAGTAGTCCGTATTGGTCGTACAATCGGTAATTATAAGGGAGGTACCCGCCGCGAAAAATTCAGCCTACAATCGTCGCTAATTACGAAGCTCGATTGTTCGCGCAAGACTTGCTTCCACTGCTTGATAGCGTTACGCAATTTTTTCCGGTCGATCTTGGGTTTAAGCGGTTTTTTTATCGAAGAGTAAGGAGCGAGGTCCATATACCCAAAAAAAGGGGTAATATAAGGGAATAATTATATATGCCTTAGTTCTAAACAAAATTTGTTATGCGAGTAATTTAAAATATAAGATGCAATTGTTGTTCAAGGAAAAATGAGTGTTGGATTCTCCTTCTATTACTCGGTCGGGTTAAACCTAATTAACCCTGTAAAGTCAAGTCAGGTGTGGTTAACCCAGTAAATCGCGGGTTAACTAATTCGGAATTGTTAACGTCCTTTTCGGATATAAAATTTCTTTCTTAAATGCCTGAAAATTCGAATGCTGATTCGTAATACAGGTTTTACCTTCGGTTTAATTTGGTTCAGTTTGGCAATTAATTAGTTCAAATTTGAGTATTTAGATCTGTGTGAATTATAAATCGGAAAATTCAAAAGTTAAATTAAACTTGAAAGATAATAGACTTAGAGTCTTGGGTTTTCGGATTTTATCTGAATAAAAAAAAAAAATTGAAAAAGTTTAAAATTGGAACGAATTTGAAACCTAATAAATTAATATCTGAGTTATGGATTCGGAAAAACAATTCGAAATTGGATTCGATTTTAAAACTGATTAATTGGAATTTGGATGTTTGGATTTTTATCCGAATTGTTAGTCTTAAGAATTTCGGAAAAATTTATTTAATTGGTAAGTCAATAAATATAAGCTTTTTTTTATCGGAATGGTATTTTTATTTTTTTGAAAATTCCAAAGAGGAGTTATATTTGGAATCCAATAAATGTAAATTTTTGGGGTACTCGGAATTGGATTCGGACGATAGATTGGGGGAAAAACTTCAAAAACTGATTTAAATCGGAAAATAGTTTGTTTAAATTCGAAAACTGGTAAATTTGAACTTGGTATTTCTGTGACTGGTTTGGGTCCAGACTATATTATAATAAATTTAGGATTAGGATGGTCGGATTTTATTACGATTATAAGTTTGAGAAAATTCAAAGATTGAATTGAATTTTGGAATTGGTAAATAAAAATGTTGAGTATTCTGATTTTTATTTGAATTATAAATTTGAAAAATTTAGAAATAAAATTAACCTTGGTGGATAATCAATTAATATTGATATTTAGATTTTTCCTGAATTATAAATTCGAAAAATTCGAAAACTGGGTTTTAGTTCGGGGATTATTAAATAAAAATTTTGGGTATTCGGATTTTTTTCCGAATTATAAATTTCCTAAATTCAGAAAAATAATACTATTTTGGGAGGATAATAAATTTAAATTTTGGTGTCGAGATTTTGACTGAATTATAAGGTTTTAACTTTCAAGAATTAAATTAAATTTGAAATTAATAAATAGGAAATTTTTTATTTTTTTATTTTTATTGAATCAGATTTCCCTCTAGTATAGCTATGAAATTTCCGAAATTGACCTTGATCCGGAAATTAATAGGAATAAAAAAGTTTTTGAATTCTCAGATTATATTATAAAATTTTAGTTTTCGAGGTTGACTTAAATCAGAGAATTATTGGATTTAAATTTGAATATTGAGAATCGTATCTGAATTGGGAATTACAAATTCTGAAAATGAATTAAATTGGGAGTTAATAAATTTAAAAATTTGGAGATCCAGGAAAACATTTTTATGTTTCGAAAAGTGGACCTAATTTGCAAATTGGCATATTTGAGTTCGCAAACATACGGGTTTAATTCCGAATGGGTTGAATTGTGAAAAGAAAAATAAAGAAAAATAAAAATAAAAATAAAAAATAAAATATTTTTTTTTTTAAACTCGGATTTAATCCGAATATATAGTAGGCAAAAATGTTCGTATGTAGTTAAATCTGAATTGAGTACGTTAAGGTGAGTCAAGATGGAAAATTCAACACTCGTAAATGAAGAGAAAAACGTAAGTATAGCGATGTAAAAGGTACTTACGTGAGACTGGCGAAGATGAGCGTCAGTGTAAAAATCATCCTTCCTTCAATAAATATTATTGGGATCACGCCAATATAATTTCTTTCGGGAATTTCCTCGGTAATAATGGATTTCGTTTTTCCTCTTTAGTTGGACTTGGTAATTGGCTAGTTTTCGCCGATGTTTATCTTTTTATTCGCTGGAATAAATACTTCAAGCACGATTTCGAAGAACTGTCAACTGTCACTGTTTATTTATTTATTTATTCACTTGGTCCGAAGCACGGCGCGTGACCTCGACACTCGGGAGATCCCACTTCTGACACCAAAAATTATGTTACGTCCCAGGGGTTTCACAAGGGAGACGTGTGCGCGGCGACTCAGAGGTAAAAAGGCGAATAACGTGGACGCGGCGCCTTAGAGGTCATGGGGGGAACGCAAAGGGTACGATTTACGAATGAATGAATGAAGACACGTGGTTCGTTTCCCGATTAACAATTGAAATCGAGATGTCGAGTATAATTAATCGCCTTTTATTCAGACAAGTTGTGAATATAAATGTTGATTTCCAGTAGACGCAAAACAGTTGATACAATAAAGATATCGTGACAGGTTTGTATAAATGTACAATGTACTTCGCAAATATTATTAAGTGTTACAAAGGTATCGAGTACTAAGGGAGTGATTTTACTAGAGTTGTTCTCTCGTCGAGCGTTGAATCAAGACTTAAGTCGCTTAGATGTTAAAAGCGGACTTCTCGCTACGAGTGTTGAGTGAAGACTGACTATCTCGAGGTGAGTTCGGTTGTCGTGAAACGGCAATCGAAAAGTGCTGATTTTCCAGTATCCAGGATTTAGAATAGAGCGAGAGAGGAAGTTATATCGCGCGAGGCCTCGCGCCTCGCCGCGGCGGAAATTGGTCAGCCGAAATCTGATATTGAGCGTCCGCGCTGTGATCGCGCGTTCGAGAGTCTGATTTATTTCGATATTTGTTGAGAGTTGAGTTAGCAGAAATTTGAGCGGTAGTTTCCGTTCCCACAGTTAGGTATTTTGCATCACCACTTTGGATAGTTAATATATTTTTGACCAGGTTGAATGAGCAGAAATCCGAGCGGCGATTTCCGCTCTCACGCTTATGAACTGAATTTACTTATGGACGTTGCGAAATATTATATTGTTGGAAAATAAAAAGAGACCATAAATAATTGACATGAAAATCCCAGACAAAAAATGTCACGACGTAACAATGATAAAATAAATAATGCTAAGACAATATATATTTTTTCATTTTTTTCCCGCGCTGACGAGGACCGCACCGAGGCCTAAGGCGCAATCTTGCCTGCTGAAAACGCCGAAATAAATGCCGTTTTTGACGATAAAATAAATAGTACTAAAATAATATATGTACTTTAACATTTTTTTTATTCTCCGCAATATTGCCGTCAGTCGCTTCACATTTGTTAATTTTTGAGGTTGCGTTCTCTTGCGGATGGCGGAGCGGGAATTCGGGGTGGATGAGGAATGCCTGTCCTTCACAGAAGGATCATCTTTCTGTGGAGAATTCTGGATTACCCGATGGTTCTCCACAGGAGGCTGATCCTTCCCATCATCATCATCATCATTGCTGCCAGATATGAACAAATCATCCTCTAGTATGCTTTGCATATCTGGCAACGATGTGAGGGGCAGTGGGGATGGGGGTAGTGGGGATAGTAATCGTGGTAGGGGTGATGGTGGTAGTGGGGATAGTAGGGGTGGCGGCGGAGAAGGGATTGTTGGTGTTGTGTCAGTAGTGTCGGTGATGTTGGTGGTTGTGTCGGTGATGTCGGTGATGTCGGAGTCTGCAACGGGTGCGGCCAATTGGCCGAAAGCCCCGGGTGCTTGGGATCAATATAAAAAAATAATACATATAAAAAAAATAAATGCGAGTCTCTACTGCTATTGAGCTAAAAATAATAATTAATGGGCATTATAAATAGGGAAAGCAATACTTACAAGAGATGCGCGCCTTCGGACCTCGAAAGGGGGTAGGGGTAGGTCCCACCCGCCTCTCGAATCGAGGGTCGCCCGCGTGTATTAATCCACAGAAACATGGGGCAGTCTAGAAATTGGAGGAAAAAAAAAGCGTTAGGGAACATTTTTTTATTATTAAAAGAGAGCTCTAGCGAAAGAGTGAAAGAATGAGAAGGAGCGAGGGAAAGAAGGAGAGAAAGAGAGAGAGAGAGAGAGAGAGAAAGACAGAATGAGAAAGAAAGGGCGAGGGAACGGGAAAAGAGCGAGAGAGGACGAGAGGTAGAGCGCGAGTAAGAACGAATAGCCCAGTAAAAAAGCAAGAAAGGTAGCACTTATTAGCCCCAGATCCGGAAACTTGATGTAAGGGTAATTCGATGACGCTGAATCGAATGATGGTAATTTTTTTGCAATCAACCCCTGAGACCATTGCGAAAAAAACGATTGAAGGGTAAACAAACCGTTTAATTCAGAATCTAATAACTTTAGTGAAAAAAGTTTCAAACAAAAGTTGTTGGGGACAAAAAAATACACAAAAAACAATTCTATGTTATTTTTCGTATTTTCGAAAAATAAGAGAGAATAATGCGAAGAAACCTTGCATTAAAGAGCGAAAACCCCCAAGTTTGAAATTTAAAAGACTCGAGAATTATTTGAGCCACAATAGTCCAGTCGTCATATACATTTGGAAATGCAAATCAACCGAAAAAGTTGATTTTTTGATATGTTGTTGGGGAGGCCTAGAAAAGCTTAAGTAAAAATTTTCGACCAAGGTTTCTTATGAGCTTTCGCCGCTATCTTGAAAAGACGGGTTAATTTAGTTTTTCCGCCATAGCTCGGTTATACGCCATGATACGCCAATTGTATGTCTTTTTTGTTCCTTTTTTTCCGCTCTACAATTAAGGTCCCTTAAACTTTTCCTGTATCGTTGATCGTTTTTGAGATATTGAACTGGAAAGTAAAAAATTGAGAGTTTGGATCTTATTTTTTGCCATTTCCTCCTTTCTCGTTATAGATATAAAAAAAATAGTTATTAAATTAAAGAATGTAAATTTAAAAAAAAAATTTTATGAATCGAATCGATTAATCTCTTCCAAGTTTGATACTATCGTGCTGTTTTTTTTCGATGAAATATTATAATGATTATTACAATTATAAATGATGAATCATGAAGGGTTGGATTAAATTTGGCAAAAAAGATGAGACGAGTTATTTTATAGGATACAAAATCTCTTTATTTGCTTAGATATTCTGGAAATCGTATTCGATTTCCATATCCTCATCTTCGTTCTCACTTCCATGAATTTCCTCATCATTCTCAGAATCATCCGAGGTCAATGCCGCGGCATTATCGAGAAATTCATTGGCTGGCATATCTCCGTCATCCTCATCTCGTTCCTCTGCAGTGATTTGATCATCGATGGTGGTGATGTTGGCAACGTTAGAGCAGCTTCGGCCTCGGCAGTACTTGCAAAGTCGAGTGCATGTCAACCCGGTTTTCCGGCAACTGCACCGTGCACTTTTACGATCCCCAGTACACGCACATTGAACCTGTAAAATAGACATTTAGGGAAATTGATAAAATTCTCAGCGCGCACAGAATGTGTGTCAGCTTTGAGATATAGTTCGTATTGAATTTGAGAAACATTAGACAAACGGTCACTATATACGGACTTTATACATTTTTTAATTTTTTGAAAAATCGTTGAGTGGTTGTAATTTTTGCAAATGTTAAAATATCGTACTGATTTTTTTTTCTTCTTCGAATAGAGCATAAAAAAGGTAACGTTAGTGTCAAATTGTGAGGAAATAGGTCGAACGGTTCGGATATAACCAAATTTTTATTTTTGCTCGAAACTTTCAAAAAGAGGATCGAATGCTACAATTTTTTCAAAACTCGAAAAGTTGAGCCCAATTTTAGAATATAAAAAAAGTATTTGAGAAAGAATGTAACCAAACTCGAAGGAAATCGCTCGATGGGTTCATATTTTATGAAATTATAGAATTTTTCAGTTTGAAAAAATTACTCAAAAATTCACCTTGTTTTACCATTTAAAGATTTTGTCAATTCGAATGTTTTTATGAACTAACCATTGTTAATAAATTTTCCGGTGCTGAACTCTTAGGATTTATGACAGGTACCATCATCGTGTTCGTCGGCATCCAGCCCCAACCCTCTGGGTTTATATCGTTGTTCAACCACGATTGCACCTGATAAAATGTGCGTTTGACGTGTTTACGCAGGACGGGTTGTGTCGGAGGTAATGCTGCCAATCGAATTTCTACAGTGGCATGCACGGTCAGCGTTGAAAACTTTTCATATCGAGCATCATTGATCGACTGAGTCGAATTTTTGAAGTTGTATAAATGTGCGATTATTTGTTCTGCACATTCACACAGACTGTCAATTGTACTTGCAGGATTGTAGAATACTTTGACAGCAGTCTATAGATGGACATTTGTTTCCAGAATGGAGATGAGGCGCTTGTTTCCTTTGCCATATATGGCACTTGTCGTGTCACACCCAGCGAATGTGTGAGCAAATAAAATGTATGGTTTCAGATTTTCATGATCATCTGTTGCATACAAAATATTTTTTCTAGCGGATGGCGTGATTTTATAAAAATAAATAGGAGTGCAATCTGCTAAAGCGACCAATAAAACCAGCAGGTCGGTGTCATTGCCGACAACTGCCACCGGGCGGCAGTTGTAGGGTAAATTTAGGGTCCGATTTAAACCCTCGAAATTTCTCATTTTTTTTTTCTTAATATTTCAATGAAAAAATGCCGTATGATTTTTTTATTTATTTAAAAAGTCATAGGAGATATGATTTCTTAAACATTGTCGTGAAAAATGTCTCCACGTCTCCACATTTTGCATGAAATTGTTATTCAAAAGTTTTTTGTTGGGTGTGACAAATTATTATCTCTTAGTTAAGGGTTCAAAGAAGGCATGTGCATTTTTTTCAGATGTTTTCAAAAGTTTAAAAATTGTGAAATAAGACACGAACAACCCATCGTTAGCTTCAACGGTTGCTCCGAACGTCGTTAGCCGACGAGGGTTATAATAGCATATCAAAATATTATACGATTATTCGACTTACCTCGATATCCATTTTTCCAAAAAAACACGTTCAAAGTGGTTATAAATATTCCACCAAATTTTTATACGAAATAACACTTTCGTAAATAGAGAGGTTACGTTGAAATGAATTTTCTGCTCTGAAGCGTCAAATCGTTCAATATACGATGAATACCCGAAAACCGTTATAGGTCTATGTACAGAAGGTCACGTGCTGCCGCTATCTCTGTCTCCCTTACTTTCTGCGCGACAGACATGCGCACAAAGCATTGCAACAAGTGCGAGAGAGACAGATATACCTTCCCTCTTTTACTATCGCAGTGGTGCTTCAATTTTTCCTTAAAAAAATATGCCTTTTTCTCTCTTATTTGCGAAGATACAAAAAATAACATGAAATTTTTTTTATGTATTTTTTTGTCCCCAACAACTTTTGTTTAAAACTTTTTTCGCTAAAGTTATTAGATTCTGAATTAAACGGTTTTTTTACCCTTCAATTGCCTTTTTCGCAATGTTCTCGAGGGTTGATTGCAAAAGAATTACCACCATTCAATTCAGCGTCATCGAATTCCCCTTACATCAAGTTTCCGGATCGGGGGCTAAAAAGTGCTACCTTCTTGCTTTTTTACTGGCCTTGAATGGGAGAATGAGAGATTCGCCTACCGCGCGGTGAAAAGACTGATAAGAAAGGGGGTGAAGGAACGAATGAGAGAATGAGAGATTCACTTACCGTGCGCTGCTGCTCCATAATTCTTCACCACCATGACGTATAGATTTGAATGAATTAGTGATTATTCGCTGCAGCTCACCCGCATTATATAGGGTCACTATGTCAACACAGGCGGTGTGGGGGTTCTCCCATCCGGTAGTGCTCTTGATGCCCCCATAGGACTCCCGCCCTTTCAACCCCCGAGAGTTCCGTCCTTTCAGTCCCCGGGACATCCGTCCTTTTAGTCCGCGGTACATCCGCCCTGTCAGCTTCCGGGACATCCGTCCTTTCAGTTCCCGGGATATCCGCCCTTCCAAACCCCGAGACATCCGTCCTATCAGCCCCCGGGACATCTGCCCTTTCAGGTAGCACCATACAACAATTGTCCGGGGGATACACACGCTCAATGTTAATAATAGTTGATCGATATGACAGATTGAAGGTCGGCAAAGTAGATTCCTACCTTGCCGAAATCGGTAGGTACGGATCTGCCGTGCCGACCGCGGTTCAGGGTGATGGGAACATGGACATGGGAAGGAACCGGCCTAGCTTATCTACTTACGCTGAATGGAATGGACCCGGCGGGGGGGGGGGGGTACGTTGAATAGAATAACCACCTTGGCAGGAGCCCCCTAGTATATATAGGGAACGAGAAAGGCTACATCGAATGCGTGTTTATTTCTGATATAAGAATCGGATTCTCGAAAACGAAGAAAGTTGCAAAAAAAAGGAGATAACCAAAGCGCAAAAAAGCAAGGTTAATACGTCGCAAAAAGGAACGCAAAAACTAATACTATTAATTCGCAGGAAAGGGGGAAGATCACAATGAAGGGGGATTGATACCGGCTCGTAACAACGAGTGACGGTAATCCGCAAACGAAATCGCAAACTAATTCGGGCAATAACTCGCAGCGTAAAGAAAAATGATAGTCGCCCGCAAAAAGGGAAATCACAACAAAATCACCAAATGACCTGCACAAATAACGGCGAGGATAACGGCTCGAAAAAAAAAGAAACGTAAAAGATTAACAAAAATAACTCGCAAAAAGGGGGATGGTTCGCAAAGAGTAACGCGAAAGATTCACAAACATAACTCGCAAATAAGGAATGGTTCGCAAATAATAAACGCGAAAGATTTACAAAAATAACTCGCAAAAATGGGGATGGTTCGCAAAGAGTAACGCAACAGATTCATAAAAATAACTCGCAAATAAGGGATGGTTCGCAAAGAATAAACGCCAAAGATTTACAAAAATAACTCGCAAATAAGGGAAGGTTCGCAAAGAGTAACGCAACAGATTCATAAAAATAACTCGCAAATAAGGGATGGTTCGCAAAGAGTAACGCGAAAGATTCACAAAAAGGTAACTCGGAAAAAAACGGGGGGGAGTAACGAGTCGCTGAAAACAATAATAATCCCGAAAATAAATTCTCAATCGTCTTTTGGGCGCCAGCTATTCTTACGGCATAGCTGCCTTTGACAACACGCGGGGGGGGCACAAATCTCGCGGATAGCTCAGGGTGAAGGTTCGCCGACCGCTAAGGCCTCTTACACTGTACCTTCGCTCACGCCGGGAATACAAGAAAAAGGGGAAATGATAACGTTACTCGCCGCGATACGGACGAAGAGGGCGGGTGGTGGTGAAAGCAGTGACGCGTTGCGGACGTGATACCCTTCTCGAAAAGGTACAAGGGGGAAGGGACTTGCTCAACGGTCTCCTCCGAATGAGGGGACTAGCGGGGGGGCCAGATGCTGACGCGTGGGGGAAAATCCGCAATGCGACACCCGAGGAAATAGTAAGGGGTGGAGGGGGAAAGTACTAACGCACGCAATATTCGCGAGGGAAATATTATATCCGCACAGCACTGCACCGTCGTCGAAGAGGGGCGGCAAACTCAATGAAACGGTACTTACGGCTTCCGAAAAATCGGAAATGAACAGCAGCCTGCGGAAGTCCCGCTGAACCGTAAGGACGGAGGGCACTTACTAGTTCTATTCCTTTCGCACTGGACTCGCTTGCTCCTTTTTACAATATGAGCTCTCCTCATTCACTCCGCACAATAACAATTCCTCTTTTACACACGTCCGTTACAATTTTGGGCACGAGTCCGTTTTTTACTCGTTCACGCTTTCCCTTACAAACTACGCTACAAGAAAAAACTCTAGTACTCGACTACGCTGGTCCTATGCTCGCCGCGAAGTGAGGTCCTTGCCTTGTGGTTTTTCCTTCTCGAGAAAGCGGTATTTCTCATTGGTCCGTCGTAGATGGCGTGATTTCTCACTAGGAGCTTCCGTATTAATCACGCGCGGCGCAGCACCTTCTGGGACATGGTGGATCGGGAGACGGTAAGTAGGGTTCAGGATGGGGGTTCATGAGGGTTGGCGTACGTGAGATGTCGCCGGCTGGTCATTTGCCGTGCGTAACGATACTGTACATGCCTGTGAGCCGGCCCCGCCGATGTGACTATCACAGTTACATTTGCCGGAGATAATTACAAAGGATTACGGATGGCTTCGAGCTCCCTTGACAACGCTCTGTGGGCTTTGCTGTGCAAGACTGATGACGGGGAGAGTCGTCTCGGCGGTCGCAGGCACTCGTTGATCGGTTTGAATGAGTCCTTCATAGCGGGTCTCAATTTTGTGAGTTACTTGGACGCGGGCCGCACACGGCTATAAAAAAAGGGAAAAAGGCATCGGAGAGAGGAGCGAGGGGTAGGTCATTGAGCTGCCGGTGGCGGTTGGAGGTGCAAAAGGGGATAGATACTACAAAAAAGGGGGAGGAAAAAGAAAAAAGGGGGGACCAGGGGCGCACGTGCGAGATATTATTAGAAAAACTTTAGGGGTCGCGACAGAAGGTCGGTGGCGTTTGAGGCCCTGAGATCGACCGCCGCTGGAGACAAAATCGTACCGTTTTCTTATAACTAGACTTACGTGCTAGATTGTGGTGCTGTGGGGAGACTTCGGGGAGCGCGCTGGGTAAATTGTGACAACGTCACAATATATTGTTACGTCCCGACGTTGTTCCATCTGTTTTTGCTCGTCTGGCTTGGTTCCGAATTGACCGACGACTTACCGTGATACGTTAACATTCGGTCAAAGTTGTTTTGCTCCCTTTTGGAACGGGAATGCGCCCGTCCGGGATGGGAGCGTAGCGAGGGCGATCGTTGTAAAGAGGAATGTGGGTTAGATGCGTTGATAAATAATTTCGACACTGACGCCACACGTATAAAATAACAAAGGTAAAACACTTACATTTAAATAAATAAAATAAAATAAACAAGGTATGATTTTACATGTTTTTAATTTTTTGTTTCGGGGAGTTAACTCGAAGGGTTGACTTCCCCGTATATTTGACCGTCGCGGCCGATAATTAATTAACTCTTGAGCTCGGCCATCGTGTCCGAACTCCGAACGATGACTCGGGAGTAGCTACTGAAGACTAACTGAAGTCAGCCTAAAGACTGACTTTTCGATTATTCAACACCCCTGAGAACTGTCGCTAAGAGCAGTGTTTCTAAAAGGGAAGCCTTTCGGAAAACCTGGCTCTGGACTGTCGCTAGGAGCAGTCTTAATAAAGCGCGGTCGCCGGAAGGGCAATAAGTGCCGCCCGTTCTGATTCGGGTGTCGGTCACCGTTTATTAACACATAAGATTTGGATGGATGTCAGATTCAAATGGTTCATATTTCACAAACGCTAATCGGCGAATTATCACTGAGTACTGGTACGCGAATTATCGTGTGAACTTTGAATTTATAACTTGTGTTTTTAATAAAAATAATAATGTAAAATAATTTTTAGTAAAAATAATAATGACCACAGAGTGATTTTGATTAATATTCTAACTTGACCATCGTGTACAAGTTTTCTGGAAAGAGTGACTTTTTATTGTTTGGTGGTGCGTCTTAAGTAATCTCGCGCTCGAGATTACTGCGCCCTATTGTCCCACGGTGGATTCGACCATCGTACATCCCAAAGGCGTCAGGCGTCTGCTGGCCACCGTGAGATCTACGCTGCCAGAAAAACGCTAAACAGCGTGACTCCGAGTAGCCATCGGTCACACGTCTGAAGGTGCACGATTAGCGAAAGTCCATCGCGAGAATCCTACCGTCTTTCAGCTCGCACGCTGATAAGGCGGTTTTAGAAATTTGTTAGAGGACAGGAGGATTGTTAGAGGGCTGACTGTTTTACTTTTGTTTAATTTGTTAGTGAGGAAACTTTCTATTTTATAATTGGTAATTATGTTATAAAAAGTACAGATCGAACAAAACCCGGTACCCCAATGACAGTTCTCGTGTGAGTGGGAACTCCGGACGTAACAATATATATACTCTGCCCCCCTGCGCGCATCGTGCGTCAACCCCCCCCCCCCCCCCCGGGTGAGGTGGAACCGGGGGGGGGGTAGGCCGGACGAGATAGAACGGGGGGGGGGGGTTAGCGCACGAAGCGCGCAGGGCGGCGAAGCCCCCCTAGTATTTATCAAGAGACGCGGCAGCGTCTTGACGCCAAGTATAATAAAGAAGTTTATAAACTATGCCGAGGTCTCTATACAGTAAGGTGGCCTGAAAACCGTTATATTCAAACTCTAAATGAACTTCACGCGGAAACGCGTTGAGTTATAACAAATCTGACTACATTTTTGCGATGTAATGTTATTTTTTTCTTTCGAACGCATTTAGATTTATTTAGATCCATCCACGCATTGTTGAGATATCGTAAGATTGCCATGATTTTTCACGCAACTTTTCCCATCTCAAGAATTGTTCTTCTTCAGTTCCCGTGTTTTCGACAAAGTGGTATAGGTGCCTAGTACAGCATATAACTTATACGCCCTTGCATACAAATTATACAAAAACGATATATATATCACCTATATTCGATGCGAGCTCGTGGTTCTCTTCACTACGATGCTGCGCGGTCTCATCGCGCGTACGTGCTCTACGTCATCAGTCGACTTGGTTCCGGCCACGGTCTTGTATACAGGTCTGGAAACTCCCTCCAATTTTGACGGTGGGGGGTGATCGTCTTAAGGGTGAACACCACTATGACCCCCTGTTTTTTTTCACATTTTTCAAGAATTTTTTTTTGTGGGAAAAAAAAAAGATATTCGAAAAATTTTGTTGGGTTTTGTTCCTTGTTTATTAATGTATCAAAAAACATTTTTTTCACATTTTTCACGCCGCATGGTGGCGCTGGGGAAACTCTCGCGTCAGGTGCTGTCATTTCCGCGGCACGCAGCAGAACTCTCTTCAACGTCGATCTGAAAAAAAATACCGAGTGTTTTCGTTAATAATATGATATTTTGAAGAGAAGTACACAGGGATTTGGAAAAATATTGTTTAAAAAAAAATAGGCACGCCTTTGAAATTAACTTTAATTTCAAAGGCGTGCCTATTTTTTTTAAAACAATATTTTTCCAAATAAATTTAAAAAAATATTGTTTAAAAAAAATAGGCACGCCTTTGAAATTAGAGTTAATTTCAAAGGCGTGCCTATTTTTTTAAAACAATATTTTTCCAAATCCCTATGTACTTCTCTTCAAAATATCATATTATTAACGAAAACACTCGGTTTTTTTTTCAGATTGACGTTGAAGAGAGTTCTGCTGCGTGCCGCGGAGATGACAGCACCTGACGCGAGAGCTTCCCCAGCGCCACCATCCGGCGTGAAAAATGTGAAAAAAATGTTTTTTGATACATTAATAAGCAAGGAACAAAACCCAAAAAAAATTTTAGAATATCTCTTTTTTTTCCCACAGAAAAAAATTCTCGAAAAATGTGAAAAAAAACAGGGGGTCACAGTGGTGTTCACCCTTAAACCTGTCTGGGTCACTACGATGAAAGAAAAAACATTTTCTTTTTCGGTACAGTAAATTAATGATCTCGCCACGTTGACGAGAAATAAATATTTCCGTGCATTTTAATCTTTTTATGCACGACATCATCGTGTCGGCGGAAAGAACAGCAAACTACCATTAAGTTATTCATGGTTTCAACAGCCGAATGGATCAACGTTATAATGTAATTTGCATAAGGTATTTCTTTTTCGAAAATGAATGCATGATTATTCCGAGAAGAAAATATTCCCCTTCCTTTTAACCATTCCATGTATTCAGACTCTAGCGCTCTTGCACATCCGACACCTTAACGAGATCGAAGTAAATAAGTTAACAAAATTCTCTTATTCCGCCTTTGTAAATTTCCTTTTTTCAAGATTATTTAAAATAATAGTCCATTGGACAACAATTATTTGACTCCGTCGTACCAATAAGGTACATGATGAAGTTCATTGAAAAAAAAAAAAAAAGTTTCCGACCAGGAATTGAACCCAGGATTGCCGGATTACGAATCGGACGTCTCATACACAGGACCATCGATCGCTATTACAATCGGAACTGACAAATCCAATCATATTTGTCAGTTGCTTTTTATTTATTTAAAAAAATGTATTTTATTTCACCGTGTTGACCGGCAGCTTATTAAACACATCTGGTCACCACGATGGAAGAAAATACATTTTTTCCTTTGCAGTAAATAAATAATCGCATTACGCTGGTGAAAAATTAATATTTCCGTGCATTTTAATCTCTTCATGCACGAAAGCTCGATGAGATCGAAATGAGAAATATTTAAAAAATCTCTCACGACGAAGACTCATGTATGAGTTCATGAATGCCATCGAGATCTCGGCACTACAGCAGCTTGATTCAAAATAATGAAAAAATTCAATTGGCCCGCATTACACGGCCGAGAATTATGACAGCCGCGCATTCATTTGAAACCTACTAAATAAAATGTTAACATCTAAACCAAGAAAAACATTTTAACGTTTCACGTATGAGTAACTCTTTAACTTCATCGGGGCGGTGCATAAGAATTCCCTCTCCCCAGCGACAAAGGTGTAAGGAAGACGACGAGCGGCATGTTTTCTCTGTCTCTCTCGCGCTCACTCTTTTACGCCGTCTTTGCCTTCTTTACCCCTTTGCGATGAGTAAGGCTCACGAAAAACAGATGCATATAAGTATAGCACTCTCAATACTAATACTATTCCATATGAGAGATACGAATGTAACAACGTATATAACCATTTCACTCGGAGGCAAACATTCAATAATTAATGTATAATTAACTAAATAACGCACTAAGGTTAATGAAATATTTAATCAACAAGTTTGTTATAACCTGTGACGGAAATTTTTCCCAAACGTCACCTTCGGCCCCTCGCCTCTGCGCACACGTCCAACGTGCCGGCGGGCGCCAGTTAATTTTTGTTTCACCGGTATTAACAACCGGTATAAACTGGAAATCGAGGGGGACCGGACTCAATAACGCGAACGATTTTTGTTTCACCGGAAGGACTAACCGGTATCACCCGGTGAGGTTAAGGGGGACTAGGCTCAACCTTCACCACGGACAAAACCAAGACTAAAAACGGGACGAAACAAGACAAAAAGGGACGCACGAGCGGAGGCGGGAGGTTGCGGAAAATGCACGGCCGCTCGGGCTGCGGGTTATGGTAGAGAGGGTCGGGGTGGAATGCCGGAAAAGGGGGTAGTTAGCGGGATCAAACGCGCGAGAACAATCGCGAAACTCGAAAAACGCGAACCCACAACACTGTATATTTTATTTGAGGTGCGAGAGCTAGACTAAAAATGCCCCGGGAACGTCCAGCGGGATAGATAACTCTACGCGGCACGAGAACGAGAGAGACGGAGGCGTAAAGCCTATATCGCGCACAAGCGGGAGCGAGACACGTATATCGCGAGAGAGCACTACCGATGCGGAGCGTCTATACCGCGTACGAGCGAGAGCGAGACACGTATATCGTGAGGGAGCGCGAACGATGCGAAGAGCCTATACCGCGTACGAGCGAGAGCGAGACAACGATGTAACTACCGAAATATCAACACGGGAGCGCGAGCTTGTACGACCGTCGTCGTCGACGTCCCGAACAAGACTCTCTGTCTTACTCATTTATTTCCGATAGCTCGAACCCTTTCGAATTCCTTAACCGATAACTGCTGCCCTCTTAACCCTTCCTCCTAAACGTTAACGGGAACGATTGGGACACAACCCCGGTAGCTTTTCCTTTGGAGATCCTCCACGATCGCATCCCCTGGAGCACCACGCGAACACAGGGCACTACTCAACAAAAACCGGCGCAGAGGGGTCCCAGCCCTTACCCGTAACGCAAACATCGCCGCCCGTTCTCCAGCGTGACGCTCCTTCTATGTCGGGGCGCCGGTAGTACCGGACCTCCGCTAATTCGTGGAGGAATCTCGTCGGGCGCTCTCCTCTGTCGGGCAACTCGTTACTTTGAGCCATTCTCCCCGCGACAGGTTCGAGCGCACCGCCCTTCAACTCATCTCCTTACCTTATCCTCCTTTCTTCGAAACCTAGACGTAGTGCGAGAGCAAAACTTATCACCGAGAGCGAGTTAATAGGTCAGCAACAGGGAGCGTTAATGTCTGATAGCTAAGTTTTCTTTGTGACCGTGAATTCAAAAAAAATCACGTCACAAACCTGATAACCATAATAAAATACAGGAATCCATCAACGCTTGTGAGTAATTCAGCAGCGATATTTAGTCCAAAATAGAAACGATATAACTAATAAAATGTTCAAATGTCACGAGAATGGAAAGATCATTTGATGACACCACGTTGCTTAATATAAGATACTATATTCCAATAATCCCAAGACCTGGAAAATTAACGATTTGAACCGGTAGGAATCAAATCCTCCCGAGTTATAAGCCCTAAATCTAACACCAAAACTTTAGATAGAAAACATACATTCACTTTTATGACCGATCATAAAACGCTTGAGTCAGGCACGACGACCACCAAACGCAGGGGAATCGAAAACACCAGGAGTAATATGACTAAGATACCCATCCCCCTCTATGGGAGGACGTATGATCTCATCCGCGGTCTCCTCCTCTTAGAGGCTAAAAACGAGGATATATAAACCCTCCCCAAAAGGGACCGAGGGACTTCTTCCGCAAATTTTCGACCAGTAACTTCGGACCGTGTCTACGTTGAGCCTCTTTCGGTAGAACAAGACTTGTAAAATTTTCGTATTAAACAAGCTAATCGATCTACCTCCGTTAATCTTTTCGACAAAGAGAATATCGGACTTGGAATTTTTTCGAGTCACGTCAAGATTCCAGACAATTTCTTCAATACTTTACGTGTTGGAGTTCAAACAAAATTATTTCATCTTAAATCGTACGTTCCGAAGGAGAGGTCAGGGCGTGCACAAGGTTCTGTTAAATTATATTTTATTTACTTCACTGTCCAAATCAAATTATTGTACTTCATTTAAATACAAATTGGAAATAATTTTGTAATCTAAACCTCGCAAGTGAATATATATCCTGAACTAATTCGTCAACAAAATCGCGGAGTTTTCAAAATCATTTCTGCCTTCAACCTGAACCCTGAGTCATCCCTCATTGGATTCGGAAGTCGCGGGTTTCGATTACGGCCAAATCGTTCAACTCTACCAATTTCCTGAGAACCAAAAGTAAGTAGCATTTTTTATTCATCTCCTGTGAGTTTTCCTTTCATTGTTTTATTCATTCGCAAATCAATCCCCAATTAATTCAAATTCGGTGCAAAAATTAACCAATGCTCTGTATTCGATAAATTTGGCGCATGTGTGGAAAACAATCATTATCCAACAATCAGTTCGATTTTAGGTGAAACCCCTAAGACATTGCAACGTTAGCATTCCTCAGGGCCTATCCCGAGTAATTTTCCGAAAGGTTAGACTCAAAAAGGCAGTTCGCGTTTGAGACTGTTTCCAGGCGTGGTAGAAGGGCATGTCCCCTTGACCAGAGAGTCTCAGTCGAATTCAAACGTGACGTTCGTCAAGGAGAATTAATAGTTCGCAAAAACTCAATCCTTGACGTAACATTTTTGGGGGCTCGTCCGGGATCTTAGGAATGCTAGCCGAAATTATTTTAGAGGCGTGAGTGAAAAGTAGCGAGTGAATAAATCGTTTTAGCAAGTTATCTGTCCCAGTGTTAGAAATAACCCATGTAAGAATTTTTTTTATTGACGTTTTTTGATAATGAGGAGTGCAAACTGAATTTTATTGAAATATTCTTCATCAATGGGAAAAATTTATTAAAAAAAAAAGGGGATAAGAGACTGTTTAAATTTCTTCGAGGAATTGTGTAAAAAAAAAAAAAAAAAAAATCTTCGAAAAATTGTTAAAGGAAATCTACGAAAAATCGTGTAAAGAAAAAAAAATCGTCGGAAAATTGTGAAAAACAAATTTCCAGGAAATCGTGAAAAAAAACAACCCCGAAAATTGTGTAAAGGAAAAATCTTCGGAAAATCGTGAAAAAACAATAAATCTTCGAAAATTGTAAAACAAAAAAAGAAAACCCGAAAAATCGTGAAAGGAAATCTACAAAAAATCGTGAGAAAAAAAAAATCGTCGGAAAATCGTGAAAAAAAAAAAACCGCGAAAATTGTGTAAAGGAAAATAAATAAATCTTGGAAAATCGTAAAAAAAATAGAATCGTCGAAAAACTTGTAAAGGTTCTTCGAAAATCGCGTGCAATATTTTTTCGAACCTGTTTCGTTTTAGTGTCAGGCCATCCTGACCTGATGCGAACTGGAACGTAAAATATTTCTTCGGAAAAATCGTGTAAAAACTTCCTCAAGAATCGCGTGAAATATTTTTTCGAACCTGTTTCGTTTTAGTGTCAGGCCATCCTGACCTGATGCGAACTGGGACGTAAAATATTTCTTCGGAAAAATCGTGTAAAAACTTCCTCAAGAATCGCGTGAAATATTTTTTCGAACCTGTTTCGTTTTAGTGTCAGGCCATCCTGACCTGATGCGAACTGGAACGTAAAATATTTCTTCGGAAAAATCGTGTAAAAACTTCCTCAAGAATCGCGTGAAATATCTTTTCGAACCTGTTTCCCTTTAGTGTCAGGCCATCCTGACCTGGTGCGAACTGGAACGTAAAATGTTTCTTCAGAAAAATCGTGTAAAAACTTCTTCAAGAATCGCGTGAAATATCTTTTCGAACCTGTTTCGTTTTAGTGTCGGGCTATCCTGACCTGAGGCGGACTGGAACATGAGATATTTCGTCGAAAAACCGTGTAAAAAAAAAAATTTGTCTAAAATCGTGTAAAGTATTTTCCGAACCTGTTTCGTTTTAGTGTCGGGTTACCCTGACCTGATGCGAATTAGAACAACCGCAAACAAAATGTTTCCCTCACCCGAATTCTAACTGGACTTTTCGAGTATTTGCCCCAGCTTCGGAGTATATATATAACTATTTAAATGCCGGAAACTCGCTCAAAATCAAAGGTCGATAAGAATGTACTCAGTTTATACCCTGATGAAAGGCAAATTAGAACTGCAACTCGGAAAGGAACCAGCCAAAGAAGCGTGCACGAGAGTCCTATAGAAGCTGCGGACGATTCCTCCCGTAGTGGAAACGCGAGAGCGAATCTAATAACTGAATTAGAGGGCGCATCCTCAAATCTAGAAGCTATTGACATTTTGGATCAACCAACTGACGTTGACTCAGACCAACTAGCTGACATTAGTGACATTCTAAATATTCAACATTCTAGTTTTCAACTTGAAACACCCGAACAGGAATTTTCTGAGAAAGGTGAAGAGGAGGAAGTAGATAAGGAGTCTTCTCCACAGTCATATTCATCGGTAATTCAAGAAGTTGTTAAAGGTCTCGAACTACCGGACACATCGCGAGCAACTCCTAGCAGCAGTATTAAACCCCTAAGCCAGTCTATACGTAGACATATAGCAACACTATATGTCTACGACTATATGTTAGGTTTTCGAATCTCTATCTCAAACGTCAAAATCATTTGAAACTCCGCGGGTATCTGTCGAAAATGAAGAGCAGGAAATTCCTCATCCCGATTTCCCTATAAATATCCATATAGAGTCACCTAAATTCCCGTCCCGAATTACAAGACCCGACAATAGATCGACTCCTTCTAACGACGATCCTAGGGTATCCGCATTTCCCAGTACGTTATTTAACAAGCTCATTGAACCATGGGAACTATTCTACTCCGCGAAAGACAGGTTGACTTCGCCCGAAGTAGGATCGTTTAACCTCTTAAAGATTTCGAAAAGGCGAAGACTTGGGACCTCTGTGACTACTGAAACACCCACAACATCGAAAGAAGGTCGAGGGGTTGGTGAAGCTGTAAAGGAAGATAGTCAAGAATTATTAGATGAAAATAAAATCATTAAGTTAGCCATTGTTGAGGATAAACCTCCCACTGATATTCTTAAAGGCAAAATAGCGCGCAAGTTAAACTATTCCGAAGATAGAGACCCCGGTGAAATGGTCAATCATAGTCAGTTAGTCTCCCTTAGGGATGCTTTAGCCGTGGTACCTGAATATGATAATGTAAAAACATCGCTAAGCATGTTCATCCAGGGTTGCGAGGAGGCATTAGAAATGTTAGAACCTGAGAGTGAAAGGAATTTCGTACGAGCTGTAAGAGTAAAAATAAAAGGGGAACCGCGTCATACTATACATTCTCAGGCATTTGACACAATGGACGAACTGTACCAATTTCTGAAAAATATATATTCCCCGGCGAGAAACGTCTACCAACTTCAAGGTGAATTAGGAACTAGTTATCAAAGACAGGATGAATCTGTAATTGCCTATGCAAACCGGGTACGAGATTTGGGTAGCCAAATAATGGAGGCGTACGAATTCGAGAAAAACAAACCAGCAGATGTAGTATTCGAAAGAAGTACGGAAAATAGTCTTGCATCGTGCTTCCTGCATGGATTAAAACCAGAGATCGAGCAAAGGATTCCAGCGACTGGATTGAACATCGATGAAATATGTAAACGGGCTGTAAAAATAGAAAAGCAGTTAATAGCACAAGCTACTCTGAGGAGAAGTAACCCCGATAGAAGAAGTCACAATTTAGAAAGCAAGCGTACCGTGAATGTAGTAACCAGCGAAGGTGTTGTTTGCCAGATATGTAAAAAAACGGGGCATACTGCAGAGATAATAAAAGGGGATATGCCGCCGACAAGTGTTTTCAATTATA
This sequence comes from Oxytorus armatus, assembly GCA_958009045.1. Lineage (NCBI taxonomy): Eukaryota > Metazoa > Arthropoda > Insecta > Hymenoptera > Ichneumonidae > Oxytorus > Oxytorus armatus. Next base: position 4,789,999 of record OY253749.1, on the reverse strand, counting down.
TCCTCCGCAGAGCAATATTAGGACAGATAACAATGTCGCTACAATTACTGTATGTCAGTTTTGCAATAAACGTGGCCACACTGCTGACCGTTGTTTCCAAATTTTTCCCTCGGAAATTAACAGACGAGCAGGTGTAGAGATAACTTGCCAGTTATGTAAGAACTCTGGACACGCGGCATATAACTGTCCTCGTTTGCCATGGAATAATCGAACTTCACGATACGAATCTGTTCCACAAGGACTAAGATATCAGCCAATTGATAAAACAATTTGCCAGATTTGTAAAAAGGAGGGACATGGCGCGCATATATGTCCTTATCGACACAATCATTCTCAACCCTTGAACCAAAATTCCGAACCATACAGTAGAAATTATGCGAGACTTAGAGACAACTCTTTTGACCAGGATATGATCTGTCGCTATTGTAGAACTCCGGGACATTTTATCAGGGAATGTCCAACAAGGATTGCTAATAATAAACGAAGATATATATCGGGAAACGCGAATGGGCTCCCGACGACGGGTGCATCGGGGGAACCCATACGTACCACGCACCCGCTCCATACAATATAAACACGTGTATAAAACCGAAGATAAAAAAGATTCTTATGATCCCATTAGAAAAAGAACGTTCTGCTCCCACGGTCAGAATGGAAAACAGGGATCTAATGAGTCCTGTAGTCCTTATGATTGATACTGGTGCGGGACTTAATATTTTGAAAGAAAAATGCATTAAGAATTTGGAGTTAATCAACCAAGAGGAGATTTTATAATTAAACGGAATCACGGAATCATCGATTTTCACAATCGGACATGTAACTATAAAAGCATTTGGGCGTTATGCCACTTTTCATATAGTGGGAAATGATTTTCCAATTATTGAGGACGGAATTTTGGGATCGGATTATTTGGATGAAAATCGCGTTAATATTGATTACGAACAAAGGCAGTTAGGAATGCAGAATATTAAAATACCCTTCGCCACTCATGAGATGATGTTAATTTCTGCCGAGACAACAAAGTTGTGTTTTATACGAGTTAAGAACTTAGAGATTCGAAAGGGATACCTACCGGCCTTGAACGCAGGGGAAGGACTTGTTATAAACAGCGGTTTTGTGGAAAATAACAATGGTAAAGCCTACATCCATGTTACTAATGCTAACCCCTATTCAGTATCCATGCAAATACCAGTGTTAGAGCTCCAACCAGATGATGATATAACTATCAAAAGGGAAATTATTGCAAAAGAAATTACACGATCAAGTAAGTACACGGATGACATCGATTTTTATATTGAACAAGAAAACGATGAAATTAATTTAGAATTAGACATGGAAGATGCAGTACCCCAAGATTTTTATGTTTACGGCGTTAATATGGGACCCACGACAAGAAATAGCGAAGCAGGGAAATGTTCAGGAAATGGTAAAGATTTAAAACAAGAAGTGAGTTTTCAGCGAGATATCGGTTCAAATGAAGATTTATTGATAATAAGAGATTCAAATTCAGTAGCATCATTAAGAGATGAAGGACCAAGCGAATTAACTAAGAATTTAAGTACAGAGATTTTGTTAGAATCAATGGAGACGACTATATTCAATGAAAGGAGAACGTCCAATGAAGATATAAAACCATGTTACGAGAAACTTATTAGTTCAACGGGAGTGTCTAGTTCTGGCTCCGTTGAGGATTTTGTTGTAATGGATCATTTTTGTATTACCGGAGATAGGGATCTAGGTGAAAGACCCAATCCGGATAGTGAAATAAGAGATTTTTTAGGGAAAACAGTAAATGGTGAAAAGTCTTGTATAAGGAATAATTCCAGAATTGATCGGTCGAACTTTAACGAAGAATCAAGTTGTTTTAATTTTGTTGGGAAAAGAAACCCGGTTGAAGGGTCTAATCCGCGTTTGGAAACAGGAAAATTTCTAGGAATCTCGAGTGAAGATAAAAAAAAAGGTGTATTAAACATCTCGAAATTTAATGCTACTACGGTTATTGAAGACCAAGGGAATTTACAAACTTCGCAAAATATTACAAATGAACACAGTGAGTCAGAATTTCACCAAAAAAGTAACAAAATTGTAGGGCCCGATGAGTGGCCAAGCTTTGGAGAAAATAAGAACGGTGAATCTTGGGGAAGTTCTTCAGATGTAATTGAAATAAATTCCTCGAAGGAATTATGTTCAAAACCTTACTCCACAATAAAAAGGAATCAACGACGGATGGACAAAGGTCAAGAGTATGGAATTATCGATTCTGAATTAGTTGAGCGCTTTAGCACGTCACGTGGAACGCAGGAAAATCCGATAGTTCTTAACGAAAGGTGTTGCTATTTAATTAAAGACTCACCAATTAACGAACGATTAAAAAGGGTTAAAGGAGTACTGGGACTAGATGGAATACGACCGGAAGAAAACGAAAATATAGAAATCCGTCCAAGGAGAACCTTAGATAAAGGAGAAAAATTATATCAGGAAAATGATGATTATTTAAAAACAAAGAAATTAAAATTAAACCACGCACAAACAATGAAAAGGGGACTACGATTTAATATCGCGGTACTTAGTACGAATGACTGTTGTGAAGGCCCAACCGTAGTTCTAGCAAACATTAAGGTGTGTTTAAACAGTTGCAAACCTTTAATCAAGGAACTGAATCTGCGAACAATTAATGTAGCCGAATCTTCGTATATTTGGAATGTATCGTGGGAGGAAGTATTGAGGCCAATTCATACGATATTAAGACTTGAGAATTTCAAGGTAATTATTGGTAACGGGCTCGTTAAACAATCCCCTCCTGAATTACAAAATGAAATTATTAAGGAAATACATACTTCCCCAATAGGAGGATATAGGGAAGTGAGCAAAACATAAGGTAGAATTCGTCATGAGTATTATTGGAAGAATATGCACCCACAACTGCTTTCGGTAAGATAGCAATGGACATAGTCGGTCCCATGAATAAAACACTTCGAGATAACGCATATATCCTCACAATCCAAGATCAATTTTTGTTTAGAAATAAACCCTTTGCATATGTTGACAACATAAAAACACGTTGATAAAGGGAAAATAACAGCTCATGGAATAATAACCTGCTACTGAGATATTAATATTAAAACTTGTCTGCATAGAAGTCGAAACACTTGTATAGAAAAAATGGACCCGTCAAACTCGAACGAGACCCTGTTCATCCAAGTTAATCGAGAGAAACCGACATCTTTGGTTCCCGGAACGGCAATGTTGTATTGCTATTGGAAGATTAGAACATGAAACCAGTCTATATAGGAACATGGAAGCAAGATCCAGTACCAAAATCGGGATGACGAAAAGACATTTAGGAATTCACCAAACGCCATGGAAGGACAACATGACTGCGAATCAGCAGGCCTTTCCGACCAACCAACGAACCTATCAACATCAAAATTACTACCCGAACCAATAACCATAGAGGATATGGTGAATTCAACTATTGGTAATTGTCCAGGACCGTGGGACTGTCAAGATTGCCCTATTTCCGTATCAGACCTTGAAAGGGAATTGGATAAGGACCTCATGAGACAATTGATATAGTGACGTGGGTATAACACAACAGGCAAGAGGTAAATTAATATTCTTGATGACTGCAGAGGTTACTTTCTGTTCAAGGGAACCAACTTAAGTAATATAGAGATAATTACCATAATCATGGCCATAATAATAATACTCCCAAATTGATAATCCTGATAAAGGAATGATTAACCTGACGAACAAGCTTATGTAACCATACTCATAATAACCAATTGTTAGGAAAAATGAAAAATTTAGTATATCTAATTTCCAATGTTTCCTTTTGTTTTTTGACAATGGGTAAATACCGGTTAACCTTAACCCTCAACCGAGATTTCGGAAGGGTTCCCATAACCAGGATGAGGCGAGAATGGCTATATTGGGAATTCGTTCAAGGCCTATACGTACCACCTGAATGGAGAAATGTACCGGAATGCATATTAACGAATGAATACTCTTGATACCTCAACTAGGAGAATCTGCTGTAATCGGAGGGGCAACAAGTTGAATTAGTAATCACCGAGATAGATGTAAAACAAGCAATATTGGAGTCTATCCAACAACAAATGGATATTGCACAACATTCAACCATGTAGGGTGATCCTTAATAGTATTTGTACCGTTCGTGGTTAACCCTGTCCAAAGGAAATTCATTCGTAGTAGCTACAAGTAAACATCCAAAATCATTAATTAGAAATATGTTTCGGAATCAGATATGTAAAGCAATCGGAAGACGGAAATTTAAATTCATTGTTTGTAGAGCAAACATCCATTGATCCAAACAGTAACAAGCCTGAGGAAGATCTCTGAAATCGATTATTGGTCTTTCAGCCCAATAACCGTTTTTAGGGGGGGAGGTGTTACGTCCTGGAATAAAGTCCAATAATTCTTAATTGCGCAGTATTCATCAACTAAATTCATAAGCTCCTTTGCTCTCTGGCTAAATAAGAATGATGTTTGTGCGAGCCCCTCGTTCGTGGATCGGGTTCAGAATATATATATATATATATATTGTGACGCCGGATTTTAGCGACACATAAAATAGTTGCACACGACATGCGAGAGCACCGTCTCTTCGCGTCAGGAGTCCTTCCCGAGCGTAAACCAACAGGGCCAAGCGTTAACGTACCGATACAGTTCTAATTTATTTTGTATTATTTTTCCCATTTCAAATTTATGAGAACACGTCAGCGTCGTCGACGAGAGCGTCGAATTTCCGTTCACGAGAACGTTCACCCAGTACCACAGCCGTGTTGCTATGTCAGCGACGCCTGCGTACCGAGAGCCTGGAATAACCGTTGTCGCCTCGAAACTCATTGTCGAGATTGAGAGCGGCCCATAATCCGTCATCGAAGGATTTTCCAGGATCCAGTATCATCATTGGCCGCAGTGCAAATTGGGCACTGCGTCAAGGGCCAACATCTAGAACACAGCATGGCGTCGGCTGACCATCGCATGCCAACTACTGCCCACCGAGCGTTCGAGCGTCGAATTCGAATCGACGCGCACCGGCCCAAATCTTGCCGACTCATTATTGTAATCGAGAGGTGGGGAGTAATTCGGGTAACGAGAGTGAACGAGAGACGCGTCTCGAGGACTCCGTTTTGCGTTGTTAACGAGAAGAGACGTGGCCCCGTGTCGTGAACAAATTATCGTTTCACAAGAGAAGCGACGCTACCGAATACATTAAAGTCCGAGGCAGTAGAAAGACCTGCTCTCGTTCTGCTGAAAATAAACCGGTAGGGCTGTCGTTTCGCTCAGTTTTGTCGTGAGATTTTGGTAATAGAATTGTGTGTTGAGTAGACGGAAAACTGTAGCGATATTGTCGCGACGGTACGTTCACGCGCGACGCCATAGAGTCTTTTTGATCGCGAGTAAAATCGATCGCGTGTCCGTTAACTTGTTGTGTGAAATAGAATCGCCGAGAGGGATTCCGAATTTATTGTACGCGCGGAGGTCCATAGAGTAATTGTTTGTAATTGTATTTGTTCCTCGGCCCGCGGTTATTAATTGTGAGAATATTGGGAATTGCGAATTGAGGATCTATTGGCCGAGATCGGAGATACTGAGTCATTGTGTGAACGCGAGAAAGCGGTTGGCGTGTCGGCCATTTTGGAGAGTTTGAGTATCGTCCGATTCGGGAGAGCGTAGCGCGGCCGAGGGTATCGGGAAATTGTTCCTTGTGAAGTCGCCTGTGATATTTGGTCTGTATCGAGTTGCGAACCAACCAACGTATTGTGAAATAGGAAATAAGGATCGTGTGATTTTCTGTGGAACTTTGTATTACCTGAGATTGTTGCTCCCGGTCACCTTCTGTGTCCGGCGAAGGTAGTGTAAATAAAATTCTGTGCGTTCCAGGATTTGATAAATTAGTTTATTTCATGGAAGCCCTTGGGACCCCGCCCCTCTGCCATTGAACGAGGCTGCGGCTAAGTCGGGAAGAGGAACCGCGAGTATTCGGTGTTGGTGTTACGTCCTGGCGTAACCACAATAATTCTTTTTATATATATTAACTTAAAACATACAATGGCGAAATTTTCAAGTCCTTTATTTGGAAAACCATATGAAACATATAAATTGCGGGAGAAAAGAAAAATTATCGATCAGGGGACACATTAAATTATATCAAAACTATCAGTCTCAATGGCAAAACCCGAGCCGTGGTTCAGATACGGCGATATCCAATAACACGTTTCGGAAATAAAAATACAGAATTATCAATATCCGAAACTGTTGTATCGGCCAGATTATCAGCCATGTATATGGATATAAAAATCCAAGGCAGGCTCATCAGGGGAACCGTGTGACGAAATAATCGCTCAACGTAGCGTTTGAACGCGCGAGCATCTCATCCCTACTCCAGCTGTAGATCTTTGGATAACCGCACTTGCGTGACGAAACCAAGAACAGCATAGACGGACGAGAGATTATACTCGCGAAAAATGTTTCGCTCGCTACGATTTTTCTTAGATCCCGAAATTATTTGTCCATTCTATACCAGTTAAGCTGTGATTTTCATGCCAAAATACTTGAATGATATTCAATATGGAAGCATTCTGGATCTATTTATGTGCTCAAATCAAGGGATTGAAATTTTCCAAGAAACTTCTGCGAAAAATATCCAATTATTGGATTAAAACTAGAACGATATCAATATTATTACGATTATTGAACAAAGCAATGAACAAACTCCTTCACCCAGGGTTTACCATGATTACTTAATAGAGTTAAGAAATATTCATATAACAATTAAAATAACACAGCGAAAATTTGAAAGCGAAACAGCAAGAGTAAGACGGGAAAAGGCTGGGTCATAAGAGTCTCATATCTCTACGTTTCGTGCGTGCGACTAGCCACCGAATGCTCTCGTTAGAGTTTTGTTAAAATAGGGCGTAAGTAATTCCCCTTCCATGGTAACGAACGATATTCATTGCTAGAGGAGGAAAATACGAGATAGCGACAATTCGAGAAAGAAGGCGATGCCAGCCGAGCATTCTTCAGACTCTCAATAAAAACAAGGCGTAAGTGTTTCCCTCTCCACCACAAATGCAGCACGAGCCGCCACGAAGCCGAGAAAGAAAATCTTTAAATGAAACGATAATTTGAACAATTCGATAAAATAAGATTTAAAATATCTTTCATTTTCGCAAGTAAAAGCAAACCTATAACCTTAACAATAGTTTATACAAGAGCAATGTTGTACGTTGACTCTCCTTCGGTTTAAAACATTAAAAAAGAGAAACATTGAATGTCAGGAATCGAGAAATTGAGAACACCTAAGAAGCAATATAAATTCATTGCAACGATACGAAACAGATTATAACGTTAGAAGATTATAGCGACCTTGTCCAAACTAAACACCGTTCGATTATAATCTTTAGAAAAATAGTTTTACGACCGGTCACAGGTCATATCAGTTTCCTCTTGCGAGAGATATATGACACCATTGACAACTTCTAAGATATCAGAATTCCCCCGCTACGACGATACGACGAAACCTCCAAATTCAATAAGGAAAAGACAAATGTAACGGGGGTCTCCGGCAAGATATAACAATAATACCGATACGAAAGAAATTACCTATCCCACATTATCCCAAGAACATCAGAATACACGTCAAAGGAAAATGGGGAATCAATTGATGACCACAGAAAATTAGGAGACATTAAACAAACTAAATGCATTAAAATTAAGCAGATTGTAAACCATAAGAAATGAAACTTGGTATTATCAGTTAGCAATGACGAAAAATTATAATTGCGACGCAATAGTTGGGAGTGCCGACTAAAAAGAAGTAGGAGAAGATTCCCCTATCTTCCTCATTTCGGAGCCAAAGACCACCTACCCCCGACCCAGTATCTACAAGAAATTTAATGGCTAACAGGCCAACCAGAAGACACTGGCGCGATGCAGTTCGGTCAGAGGTCGAACACGTGCACATAGACTTATTTTTCTACGACGAAAACCTTCTAGAACATTCGAAATAAAAACTGCGAATTACCTCCCCTCAAACAACGGGGTAAAAAGCCGGAGCAACCATCCTCAGGAGCCATTTCCTCCACGATTTTTCGTCTAGTAACCACGTAGTGTAAAATTACCGATTTTTGTTCATTTTTCCTTCGACCGCACCCAACCGCGTATTTCGTTTCAATTTAGAACCGATCTGTGCTGAATTTTATTTCGCTGTTGTCATAAAGAGTATATATAATTCTGTAAACCGAGTTGATCAAATATATATATATATATATAATTAATCTCCATCAAAACCTTAAATCTTAATCATCATTTACAACCGAGATTTCCGAGAGTAAAGAAGTTGTTTCAACCGGAAAAAGTAAGTAATGAATCATTCCCATTGTCCCTCGCCAAACACTATTGGTCCCTAATTTTGGGTGCATTGCTAACAAATTTATGCCTTTTTCATTATATCTTTTTTTTTTATCCTGGGGGAAATCCGTCACCATCTAACGGACTGGCTCGAATAATCTTGGTTTAATCTTCTTCTAATTTTCCTTATTCTCAACCCTAAGACCTTTGAAACGATAGCATTCTACGGGCGCCTATCCCGAGTAACTTTCCGAAAGGTTAGACTCAAAAAGGCAATCTCGCGTTTGAGACTGTTTCCAGGAGTGAGTATAAGGGGTTTTCCTCTTGACCAGCGAGTCTCAGTCAGATTCAAACGTCGACGTTCGTCAGGGAGAATTAATAGTTCACAAAAACTCAATCTATGACGTAACATTTTTGGGGGCTCGTCCGGGATCCGTAGAATGCTAGCCGAATTTTATCCAAAGTATGAATAAAAAGGGGAATATTAGAAAGTAAGATAGTGAATTAATTATTTGAAACAGGTGTTATTCATTGCAAATCTCATCATCAGTGTTAAAGATATCGTCAAGAACAGTGAAAAAGTTAAAAAAAATGAAAAAAATAAATAAAAATAATCCGCTGAAAATCGTGAAATTTCGTTGGGAAAAATTTTTGTGACAAGCAGTTTCTCTGACGATCGCGTAAAAATCTCGTGAAATAAAAAAAATATAATTCGCTGAAAATCGTGAAATTTCGTCGTAAAAAAATCGTGACAAACAGTTTCTCCAAAGCTCGCGTAAAAATTTCGAAAAAAATAATTCACCGAAAATCGTAAAATTTCGTTGGGAAAAATTTTTGTGACAAGCAGTTTCTCTGACGATCGCGTAAAAATCTCGTGAAATAAAAAAAATATAATTCGCTGAAAATCGTGAAATTTCGTCGTAAAAAATCGTGACAAACAGTTTCTCCAAAGCTCGCGTAAAAATTTCGAAAAAAATAATTCACCGAAAATCGTGAAATTTCGTCGAAAAAAAAAAATCTGACAAACAATTCTTTGAAGATCGCGTAAAAATCTCGTGAAATAAAAAAAAAAATATATAATTCGCTGAAAATCGTGAAGTTTCGTCGTAAAAAATCGTGACAAACAGTTTCTCCAAAGCTCGCGTAAAAATTTCGAAAAAAATAATTCACCGAAAATCGTGAAATTTCGTCGAAAAAAAAATCTGACAAACAATTCTTTGAAGATCGCGTAAAAATCTCGTGAAAAGAAATATATAAATCTCCGAAAATCGTGAAATTTCGTCGAAAAAAAAATATGACAAACACTCTGAAGATCGCGTAAAAATCTCGTGAAAAGAAAATATATATATAATTCGCTGAAAATCGTATAAACTTCGTCGGAAAAAATCGTGACAAACAGTTTCTCCAAAGCTCGCGTAAAAATTTCGAAAAAAATAATTCACCGAAAATCGTGAAATTTCGTCGAAAAAAAAAAAAAATCTGACCAACAATTCTCTGAAGATCGCGTAAAAATCTCGTGAAAAGAAATATATAATTCGCCGAAAAACGTGAAATTTCGTCGAAAAAAAAAAATAAATGACAAACAATTCTCTGAAGATCGCGTAAAAATCTCGTGAAAAAAAAAAATATATAAATAAAGAAATAATTCGCTGAAAATCGTGAAATCTCGTCGAAAAAAAAAATAATATAAAAAAAAAAAAATAAAAATAATTCGCTGAAAATCGTGAAATTTCGTTGGGAAAAATTTTTGTGACAAGCAGTTTCTCTCAAGATCGCGTAAAAATCTCGTGAAATAAAAAAAAAAAAATATATAATTCGCTGAAAATCGTGAAATTTCGTCGTAAAAAAAAAAATCGTGACAAACAGTTTCTCCAAAACTCGCGTAAAAATTTCGAAAAAAATAATTCACCGAAAATCGTGAAATTTCGTCAAAAAAAAAAATCTGACAAACAATTCTTTGAAGATCGCGTAAAAATCTCGTGAAAAGAAATATATAAATCTCCGAAAATCGTGAAATTTCGTCGAAAAAAAAAAAATGACAAACACTCTGAAGATCGCGTAAAAATCTCGTGAAAAGAAATATATAATTTACCGAAAATCGTGAAATTTCGTCGAAAAAAAAATAAAAATAAAAAAATAACAAACAATTCGCTGAAGATCGCGTAAAAATCTCGTGAAAAGAAAATATATATATAATTCACTGAAAATCGTATAAACTTCGTCGGCAAAAATCGTGACAAACAGTTTCTCCAAAGCGCGTAAAAATGTCAAAAAAATAATTCGCCGAAAAATCGTGAAATTTCGTCGGAAAAAAAATCGTAACTCGAAAAAAAAAAAGAATATGAAATTCCCGAAGAACGCATAAAAGATTCGTAAAAAGACAAGGAGAGAGAGCGACCGTTTATGGAAATAATAATTCTCCGAAAGTCATGTAAATTACCTTTCTTTCTCGAACTCATTATTAGCTCAACCTGAAACATCGTTAGGAAAACAGCGAATCTATGTATTGAAAATAAAGAATAACCCTTCCTCCCTCCCGTAGGACATAATTTGAAAGGTGTCCATAAATAATTATTCTTGTATTGATTTCAAGGTAAGGAACGTTGTAATTTATTCTTCTCTCTCTTCTCTTTCTTTATGCGTGCGTTGTCTTGCTATGTGTAATGATAAATTTACCACAAATTTTTTTTATGATCTTCAAATAAAAATAAACTCGACCTATGGGTCGAACTCGTAATAACGGTAAGAAATATCAGATAAAGGGAGCGCGAAAGGGACATGAGAGTCCACAAAAACTTATGCGACACCGTAATGTGACAAAACTTTCTACGGTTTCGGAGTTTTACACTGTAAAAAATTTTCTGTTTGCCTACTGCATATGTATTAATTAAACCATTTTGCACTCTTTTCCACACCCATGATGCTACTTGTTGTAAAAAACTTATAAAGAATTCACGAAAACTTATGCGACGCCGTACCGTGACAAAACATTCCACGGTTTCGGAGTTCTACACTGTTAAAAAACTTTTTTTGTCTACTGCATATGTATTAGTTGAACCATTTTGCACTCTTTTCCACATCCACGATGCTACTTGTTGCAAAAACTTATAAAACACCATATGATACCTGTGAACACTCCGGTCTTACACCTCTACCCCGTTGATAAGTGATCCCTACTTATTGTACACGTATTAATTAAGCCGTTTTGTGTTCTTACCCATACCCACAACGTTACTTGTTTTAACGTACGGACAATAAAGAATTAGGAATCAACCGGATAAAAACATGATACAATAACAGTACGGGATCCAAATTTACAATAAACATATATATATATATATATATCAATGGGAAGAGGGGGAATCGGAACAGGTGATTGTCATCCGGTACGTGGAGTTTAATTTCCCGCACACATTTTTTTAAATAATGAACCAGGAGAATTTGCAGGGATTGAATCCAACTATATTTCAAAAAGATCCTAGAGAAATAACTAGAAGCGAACTCCAAAATATTCATAAACTTATACTACTAGAATTCTGGGGAAGAGGTATTGCATTTTTGTGGGATCGGTTACCTGAACATCTTCAGAAAGATAAAGAGGTTGTCTCATATCTACCGTGTTTAGAACATTGGAATACTTCAAACGCGAGGGATCATATTGACGGTCCAACACCGCAACGTCGACATTGTAAATTTTGCCGCAAGAACCAATAACTTCAAGTTTCTTATAGTCAGGGACGCACATTAACGAACCAACTTGAATTTCCCTGATGTTCGATCAGTTGTAGTGAAGAAAATTTAATAACAACTAAAGCATTTTTATAACAAATCACGGAATGAAAAATCAAAGAAAATACAGAATATACAACTTTAATCAATATCTTTGCTCTGTATGAGGATTTCTACTGCGATTTTTTCGGTTTTTCGGACATCGAAGGGAAACCAGTAAAATCATAAAACCCAACAGTGAAAGAGAGAACCGATACATCAATATTGATTCATACTTTGAATATAGGGGATATACGGTGCCAACAACGCGTACCATAGAACCAAGAAAGAAAAAAAGGGCGGAGGGAAGTAAACGCACCAGAAATATCGTAAAGCATAGAATGATTTAATAAACCTGAAGGGATAAACTGTACAAATGCCGCAAACTCGTTCAAAAACGAAAATTGATAAACGCGTGCTTAATCTATACCCTAACGAAAGGCAGATTAGAGCTGAAAACCGTGACCAAACTACTGAGCAGGGTAGTGCTCACGGAACTCCGACGGATATTACAATCAACGCTACGCGTAACGTAAACGTGACATCGAGATCGCCAATTCCGACATAGGACATTTCCTCAGATTCAGAAGCTATTGAAATCACTGGTCCTATTGTAGACCAGTTAGTTAATATTCATCATTCCAAATTGAGACAACATTCAAGCCCCATTTTTAAAACACACGGACGGAGTATCATTGAAGAAGGCCCTGAAGTATTTGAAGAGGACGAAGCACTCGGAATATCTGGTTCACTATCACATATATCTCTAATACAGGAGAGCGCAGAGGAAATTTTAAAATTTCTTGACAATAGACAAGCAACTTTTAGTAACGATAACCCCCTCGGAGGGGAACGCGCAGGAATACTCGAATCATCAGAAGACGTTTCAATTTCGGATGACGGAATTATTTCAGCGAACGTCAGCCGTGGGAAAAAATCACAAATTGAATTAAAGGCACTAAAGCCTTCTCAAACCACACTCGAACGCGAAGAAGAACAAATTTCGCACCCTGATTTTCCGATAATAGTCAGCATAAAAACACCTAACGTATTGCCTCGTATTTCAAGGACAGACAACGAATCCATTCACCCAAGTAATATTCCTAAAGTGTCTTCATCTGTAAAGACTCCTTTTAATAAGTTAATTAAATCGTCAGACATTTTTTATTCAGCGCAGGCTAAACCTACTTCATCCAGCTCGAGATCCTTTAACCTATTGAAGATCTCGAGACCTCGCAGGGGTAAGAACCTAACGGCTGTCGACACGGTCTCAACAACAAATAAAAATCAAGACAGTGAAATTATTTCAGCAAAATTAACAAAGGAGACTGGTATAAATAATAAAAAAGAACATTTAGCGCCTGTAGATAAATCTTCTGCAGGGTTTCCGGAGGTTAACATAGCACGGAAATTAAGATATTCGTCGGAGAAGGACGGGATCAAGATGGCTACCCATAATCAACTGGTATCGTTGAGGGATGCTTTAGCCGTAATACCTGAATATGACAATGTGAAAACATCGCTGAGTACATTTATCCAGGGATGCGAAGAGGCTCTGGAAATGTTAGAACCGGAAAGCGAAAGAAATCTTGTAAGGGCTGTAAGAATGAAATTGAGGGGCGAACCACGCCTCACTATACAGTCTCAGACATTCGACACAATGGATGAACTACTCCAGTTTTTAAAGAGCATATACTCTCCAGCAAGAAATTTATATCAGTTACAAGGCGAACTAGGAACAAGCTACCAAAAACAGGACGAATCCGTAATTGCCTACGCAAATCGGATCCGTGACTTGGGTGTTCAGATAATCGAAGCATATGAATTCAAAAGGAATAAACCCACGGACGAGGCATTTCGGCAAAGTACAATGGATAGCCTTTCCTCATGTTTTTTACACGGATTGAACCCAGAGATCGAACAGAGAATGGACGCGTCGGGGGACATCGATGAAATCTGTAGTCAAGCCATAAAAATAGAAAAACAGCTGATAGCTCAAGCCGCTTTGAGAAGAGGCAACTCTGATAGCAAGAACCAGAGGGCAGAAGCTAAGCGTGCTGTGAATGTAGTAACGAATGAGGGTATCATCTGTCAAATGTGTGGGAAAATAGGACATACAGCAGGGACTTGTGGTTTCATCAACCATACGGCTACACGCACTAAAGAAATTGTCGAACCAGAAGGTGAGTCAAAGAACATACCCACTTGCCAGGTGTGTCATCAAAAAGGGCACACAGCCGACAAGTGTTTTAAAATCCATCCACCGCAAAACAATGATAAATTACCTAATAATACGCCCACTATAACTGTATGCCAGTTTTGCAAGAAACGAGGGCACACCGCTGACAGATGTTTTCAAATTTTTCCACCCGAGAATAAAAGACGAGAAAATAATAATATCAACTGTCAGATATGTAAGAACACCGGACACACGGCGGAAAATTGTCTTCGATTACCAAAGAACATTCCAAATAGTGGCGGACTAAGGAATGGACTAGTACCAACAGGACTCAGATATCAGTCAACCAATGGAATAATTTGTCAAATATGTAAAAAGGAGGGGCATAGCGCACACATATGTCCGTATCGCAATAACTATTCGCAACCTTTAAATCGAAACCAGGAATCACGAAACAAGAATCGTATGGATCTAAGAAACAACTCTCACGACTCAAACCATACCTGTTACTATTGTGGGGTTCCCGGACATTTCATTACAGAATGTCAACTAAGGATTAATAACAACGAGCGAAGGAACACATCGGGAAACGCGAATGGTCTCCCGACTACGGGTGCATCGGGGGAGCCTTTACGCACCACGCACCCGCCTCACATCATGGAAACACACGTCTAGAACCAGGAGTAACAAGAATTTTTGTAGTCACATTGGAAAAGGAACGGTCTGTACCCACGGTTAGATTGGAAAATTGCAATTTAATGAACACTATAATCCTTATGATTGATACGGGAGCCGGGCCTAACCTTCTGAAGGAAAAATGTATAAGAAATTTCGAAACCATTAACCAAAATGAGATTCTACAGCTGAATGGAATTACGAAATCTTCAATATTCACTATTGGATATGGAATAATAGAAGCATTTGGACTACACGCCATGTTTCATATAGTGAGAGACGATTTTCCCATAGCCGAAGATGGAATTTTAGGATCAGACTACCTTAACGGAAATCGCGTCAATATAGATTACGAGCGAAGACAACTGCGGATACAAAACATTAGAATACCTTTCGTAACTCCAGAAATGATGTTAATTCCCGCCGATTCAACTAAGTTGTGCTTCGTACGAGTTAAGAATTCGGAGGTAAAAAATGGGTATTTACCTGTTCTGGACGCAGAAGAAGGGCTCATTATAAATAACAGTTTTGTGAAAAATGACAACGGCAAAGCTTACATCTATATTACCAATACCAATCCCTACCCGGTACATGTGCAAATACCAGTATTGGAACTTCTTCAGAACGAAGTCAACAAATTCGACAACGCAGATATTAAGGAGGAAAACTACCATAACAATTTAAAATTGGGATTAGAAGGTGTGGAATTCAGAAACCCGAACAATTACAACAATACAGAGAGAGAAATTATTCGCGAAAAAAGATTCATTGACGACGACATTGAGAAGGAGAATGAGGAAATTAAACTGGAGCTAGAACTGGAAGCAGCAGAATTCGAAAAAAAATACGGTTATGGAAATAATCCTGTAACAAAGGTAGGGGAAACTGAGGAACCGCAGAATTATGAACACGAAGATAACTATGAATTTAGCCAAAAGGAGGATGAAACCAAGATGAATTTAACTCAGGAAAGTCAGAGAATTAAAAAACCTTACGTACAAAGGGGAGAGATAACACCAATCGAAACTATACGATCCAACGAGTTTAAACGGTATAATGATGTAATTAATTTCGACATTGAGCAAGAAAATAATGAAATTAATATGGAACTAGATGTGGAAACAGTGGAATTTAAACGATTTCTTTCACTACAAGAAAATATAATAAGACCGACCACAAAATCTGCGATACATAATGATGGTGGCGATATTAAATTAATTGATATTGATTCATTCTTGGAGGATGTGAATGTTAAAAAGCACCAAGTATATGACGTTAATATAATACAACCAAGAGAATTTAAAACCTATGACGACAACGGTGATGTTAATTTGATCGATTTGGAAACAGTTATGGAAGAGGTGGATGTTAAAGGACACAGCAAAGATGACAATAATGTGAAAGGACAAACAAAAGTATTTAAATCAAATAACGATAATGATGATAATGAACTGATCAAATTTGAAATAATCACAAAAGACATTAAATCTGAGGGAAACAGCGTTTACAATGATAATACGATATCAAGGGGACGAGGTAATGCAGGAAAAAGCACGACTGGAACAGGAAATTGCGAGGATTTTAAACAAACGGAAAAACTTCAACAAAGAACATGTTCGATTAAAGGACTACGATCAGAAAATAATTCAGATATGGTTGCACCATTCAGAAATGGAGAAAAAAATAAAACAATAATTACGAAGAATTTGTTACTATCAAGGGACACAACTATACCCATCGGGGAAGGAAACTTCAGTGAAGACATGAAACTATGTTACGAGGAATCTAGGGAATCTTTGAGTTCAACGGGAGTATCAGTTTTTGGCTCCGTTGAAAATTATGATGTTTTTAAGGACTCAACGGGAGTATCTGTGTTTGGCTCCGTTGAGAATTGTGTTAATTTTAAGAGAATAATAAATGATAAAATGTTTCATGCAAAGAATGAACCCAAATCTGATGGGGTAAGGTCCGCTGAAGAATTAAGTTGTTATAGTTATCCAGAAACATTGAGAGAGAACAAAGGTAATGATGCATTAAGTATATCCGAGATAAATCAAGAGAAGTCTAGGAAAATCGGCAAAATAATTGAAGAAAAATATGTTCAATTGAAAATACTACAGAAGATAGATGAAAATGTCAGGACCAATGATTGGCCAATTTTTAAGCAAGATGAAGAGCTAGAATCCTGGAGTATTTATTCAAATGAGGAGAGGCTAGAATCCCCAAAAGAACCTCGTGCGAAAACATCCATTGATAGGGAAAGAACCCAACGATATTCGATTAAGCATCACGAAAACTATAAAGACATGAATAATGTGCCTCGTGAAATACAGGAAACACTGTGTTCTCCTCGTGGAAAAAGATTATGTCATATAATCAAAGATTCAGTAACCGACGAATGCTTAAAGAGGACTACAGGTTTATCAAGACTAGATGGGGTACGTCCGGAGGAAAAAGAAAATGTATACAGTCTTCTAGAAGAGAATACTCAACTGTGTCAGCCGCTTGAGGATGCAGCCAAGGACTCAATAATCGGTGAACGATTAAGGGGAATCAAAGGCTTGTTGAGAATAGACGGGCTACGTCCGGAGGAAAAAGAGAATGTAGAAGGTCTTCTTAGAGAGAGCACTCAATTATTTCATTTGCCCGAAGAAACATTAACTTGTCCAACGATATTGCAGCATCGCATACCTACGGTAGATGATCTACCAATAAACACAAGGGGTTATCGATGGCCCGAAGTCACGAAAAATGAAATAGCTCGTCAGATGGAAGAGATGTTGGAAAACGGGATAATCGTACCCTCGACCTCACCGTACAATTGCCCTGTATGGGTGGTACCAAAGAAGGCCGATTCTAAAGGAAACTTAAGATGGAGAGTAGTATTCGACTATAGAGCATTGAATGAAAAAACTATAGCTGATGCATACCCTATACCCAATATAACAGATATACTGGACCAACTGGGAGGAGCACAATATTTTTCAGTATTCGATTTGGCTTCTGGATTTCATCAGATCGAAGTTAGTCCCGCAGATAGACACAAGACAGCTTTTACCACGCCCCGAGGGCACTTTGAATTCGTAAGAATGCCGTTTGGCTTACGAAACGCCCCACCAACGTTCCAGCGTGCTATGGACTTAGCACTGGGAGAAATAATGGGGAGGCGCGTTTTTATGTATCTGGACGACATAGTCATCTACGCAAAAAGTCTTGACGATCACGCGACGATATACAGGGCATTAATAAAACGTTTAGAAGCTGCAAATCTGAAATTACAACCCGATAAATGTGAATTCTTGAAAAAGGAAGTCGCGTACCTAGGTCACATTATCGGTAAAACTGGCGTTAAGCCGGATCCAAAAAAATTAGAGGCCGTGCATGATTTTCCAATACTTAAAAACATTAAAAACATCAGGCAATTTTTAGGCTTAACTGGATATTATAGGCGATTTATAGAAGGATATGCGAAGATCTCGAAACCACTTACTACGCTTCTTCGAAAGGATGTTAACGTTGAGTGGACTATGGAACAACAAGAAGCGTTCGATTTATTAAAGTCTAAATTATGTACCGCACCCGTGTTGCGTTACCCTGATTTCACAAAACCATTCATTCTAACAACAGATGCGTCAGGCATTGCTATAGGAGGAATTTTATCGCAAGGGAAAATTAACCATGACCATCCTTGTGCATACGCTTCGAGGGCTCTGAATAGAACTGAAGAAAAATACGACACTTATGAGAAAGAAGCTTTAGCGATTGTGTATTGTGTACTGCATTATCGTCCATACCTGTACGGACGTCATTTCACTGTAGTAACTGACCATAAACCACTGTTATGGTTCAGAAAAGCCACTGACGGCAACGCAAGAGTACTGAGATGGCGATTAAAGTTAGCCGAATACGAATACGATGTTGTCCACAAAGCAGGAAAAACTAATGTCAACGCAGACGCACTTTCAAGGAATCCTGTGGGAGAAGCTGTTACTTCCGAAGAAATTATGGTAGTCCGCGGCGATACCCCTATGGGGAGTAAAGTAAAATTGAGGAATAATTTAAATGAAGAAGATATTCAAGCTCTGTTGGAAAACGAGTCCGAGGAAGGAGATGTTGAAGAGGATGAGTTAAATGAAATAATAGCAAATCAAGAAATTGACGAATGTGAATGGGAGGAAGAATTTTTAGACGATATCGCAAGTTGCAAAGATAATATTGAAATTGAGAAAATCTTGAAAGAAGAGGGAAAACTTTCCTCAACAAATAAAAAATTAACCCGTCCGGAACGGCAAATGTGCTCCAAAACGATAAGCAATATTGAATCATCTAGCGAAGAGGAAGAAGAATTGAAAGATACAAGCGAGATGGAGATGGGAAACCTGAGAGGGACAGAAGGTACAAACAAAATACAGGACACGGGCGAGTCAAGGAACACTAAGGGGCTAGGCGATACTGGGGAGACGGAGGACACAGTTTTCTTTCGAACAACAAACGATACACACAGTGACTCTGAAAAGCAAAACATTAAATACTCTCGAGATCTTCTCCACTCTAGGAAAGATAACTTAATATATTTCGTTTCTGTGAAGGGAAAACCATTGGACGACGGAGCAAGGCTGTTGCAAGAGAACGACGACTACTTACAAACAAAGAAATTGAAATTAAATCATGCGCAAACAATGAAAAGGGGATTACGGTTTAATATCGCTTTACCCATTACAGACGACTGTAGTGAAGGCCCCACTCAGATTCTGGAAAACATCAAGACTACGTTGCAGAGCTGTAAAATTTTAATTGAAAAACTTAAACTACCTACAGTTAGTTTAGCAGAATCTACGCACATTTATAATGTAACTTGGGGGGACGTATTAAATCAAATTCAGGCAATATTGGGTCACAGCGATTTTAAAATAATAATATGCAAGGGGCTGGTGAGACAACCTCCTCCACAATTACAAAATACAATTATCAAAGAAAAACATACGTCTCCAATAGGAGGGCATAGGGGAGTAAATAAGACTTGTAGTAGAATCAGACACGAATACTATTGGAAAAACTTGAAACATGATGTACAACAATACATACAACAATGTTTACAATGTCAATTGAAAAAGTTAGTTCGCGTAAAAACCAAACAACCTATGGTTATTACCGATACACCTACAACAGCTTTTGATAAAATAGCCATGGATATAGTAGGGCCTATGAGTAAGACCGAAAGAAACAATGAGTATATCCTCACGATTCAAGACCAACTAACAAAATTCTCTATGGGCATACCATTACCCAATGCAACGGCAACAACTATAGCCGAAGCCTTTGTTAAACGATTTATATGTAATTTTGGGGCACCTAAAGCGGTATTAACCGACCAGGGAAGTAATTTTTTAAGTAATCTTCTTAGACAAATTGCGAAAATATTTAGAATTCGGAAAATTAGAACTACCGCTTTTCACCCACAATCAAACGGGGGATTAGAAAGATCGCACCATGCACTAGGCGAGTATCTTAAACAATATACAAATAAAAATAATAACTGGGATGAATGGGTAGAGTTAGCAATTTTTAATTATAACACTAACATACACGAGGGAACCAAACACACTCCATATGAAATGGTGTTTGGAAAAATAGCTCGTACTCCATCTAGTATAGCACTAGGAGAAAACGATCAGATTGCAACCTACGATGGGTATTTAATCCAATTAGTGACTCAACTTCATGAAATTCAGAAAAAAGGGCGTGATAATTTAATAGGCGCAAAAGAAAAGTCTAAACATTATTATGACAAGAAAATAAATCCAATAACATTTAACGTCGGTGATTCTGTACTCTTGCTTAAAGGACCTAGGCCTGGAAAATTGGGCGACCAATACACCGGACCGCATGAAGTAATGGCAACATACCATAACGGCAACGTGAGAATAAGGATAAATACCCGAACTAGTGTTGTTCATCCAAATCGTCTCCGTAAATCATACATCAGTTTCGAATAAGCGTTTTATAAAAAAAAATTTTTCCTCCTGTTTCCTCTTGAAACAATGGGTATAGTAATGAAGCCTCAGAAGAAAGGGTAAGTTATTCATTTGACAAAGAAAAGGAAAAGCGATGATAACATGATCATTTAAACTTATGATAAATTCCATAACAAGGAGACTAATATCGGGAACAACGATAATAACAATAATTAAATAACAATATCAATTGGGATAACAATTTTTTTTTGTACGACTATTAATCCATTTTTGCGTAAAGGTAAAATCATTACACTCTATCAATTCATTCCACTCTTTTGAATCTTTACAGATAATGGTAAAATACCAATTAACTCTATCCTTTAACCAGGACTTCTCGAAAGTCCCTGTATCAAGAATACGGAGACAGTGGGTATATTGGGAGTTCGCTCAGGACCTATGCGTCCCGCCTGAATGGAGAGATGTACCGGATTGCATACTAAACGAATGGCTAACACAAATTCCACCACAAGGAGAATCAGCAGTGATCGCAGGGATTAGATACACCAACGCCTACGATATACTATTACCCGAAGGACAAGATGTACACCTAATAGTCACCGAGCATGATGTCAAACAAGCACTTATGGATTCCATTCAACAGCAGATGATAAATGAACGCGAATTCTTCCGAAGTTTGTAAGAAACAACCTTACAACACAAAAAAAAAAAATATGGAAGTTCTCTCAAACCATCAAGATCTAAATTACCGATTTTCGAGCTCTCTTTAGGGATAAGTAAGGGATCAACCCTCATACACATAATCTAACATTAATAATATCCAGCTATTGTTACAAAACATTTATTCATGGAAGCCTAGGTGAAGTTCATTTGTTCAAGTCTAAATATAAAAAGAGGGAGTCTACATAAATACACCCTTTTTACGCAGGGATTTTACAACGAAAGACGGAAAACAAAATCCGAGCATATTACAGGTCGAGCATTCACCCACTACCTAAATTATAGCGAGACAGGATGTAAAATCAATAAATTCGATTATTGGTTTTTCACCCCAATAATCGTTTTTAGGGGGGGAGGTGTTACGTCCTGGCGTAACCACAATAATTCTTTTTATATATATTAACTTAAAACATACAATGGCGAAATTTTCAAGTCCTTTATTTGGAAAACCATATGAAACATATAAATTGCGGGAGAAAAGAAAAATCATCGATCAGGGGACACATTAAATTATATCAAAACTATCAGTCTCAATGGCAAAACCCGAGCCGTGGTTCAGATACGGCGATATCCAATAACACGTTTCGGAAATAAAAATACAGAATTATCAATATCCGAAACTGTTGTATCGGCCAGATTATCAGCCATGTATATGGATATAAAAATCCAAGGCAGGCTCATCAGGGGAACCGTGTGACGAAATAATCGCTCAACGTAGCGTTTGAATTTAGTTAGATCGGGTTAGATCCCGAAATTATTTGTCCATTCTATACCAGTTAAGCTGTGATTTTCATGCCAAAATACTTGAATGATATTCAATATGGAAGCATTCTGGATCTATTTATGTGCTCAAATCAAGGGATTGAAATTTTCCAAGAAACTTCTGCGAAAAATATCCAATTATTGGATTAAAACTAGAACGATATCAATATTATTACGATTATTGAACAAAGCAATGAACAAACTCCTTCACCCAGGGTTTACCATGATTACTTAATAGAGTTAAGAAATATTCATATAACAATTAAAATAACACAGCGAAAATTTGAAAGCGAAACAGCAAGAGTAAGACGGGAAAAGGCTGGGTCATAAGAGTCTCATATCTCTACGTTTCGTGCGTGCGACTAGCCACCGAATGCTCTCGTTAGAGTTTTGTTAAAATAGGGCGTAAGTAATTCCCCTTCCATGGTAACGAACGATATTCATTGCTAGAGGAGGAAAATACGAGATAGCGACAATTCGAGAAAGAAGGCGATGCCAGCCGAGCAGTCTTCAGACTCTCAATAAAAACAAGGCGTAAGTGTTTCCCTCTCCACCACAAATGCAGCACGAGCCGCCACGAAGCCGATAAAGAAAATCTTTAAATGAAACGATAATTTGAACAATTCGATAAAATAAGATTTAAAATATCTTTCATTTTCGCAAGTAAAAGGAAACCTATAACCTTAACAATAGTTTATACAAGCGCAATGTTGTACGTTGACTCTCCTTCGGTTTAAAACATTAAAAAAGAGAAACATTGAATGTCAGGAATCGAGAAATTGAGAACACCTAAGAAGCAATATAAATTCATTGCAACGATACGAAACAGATTATAACGTTAGAAGATTATAGCGACCTTGTCCAAACTAAACACCGTTCGATTATAATCTTTAGAAAAATAGTTTTACGACCGGTCACAGGTCATATCAGTTTCCTCTTGCGAGAGATATATGACACCATTGACAACTTCTAAGATATCAGAATTCCCCCGCTACGACGATACGACGAAACCTCCAAATTCAATAAGGAAAAGACAAATGTAAAGGGGGTCTCCGGCAAGATATAAGAATAATACCGATACGAAAGAAATTACCTATCCCACATTATCCCAAGAACATCAGAATACACGTCAAAGGAAAATGGGGAATCAATTGATGACCACAGAAAATTAGGAGACATTAAACAAACTAAATGCATTAAAATTAAGCAGATTGTAAACCATAAGAAATGAAACTTGGTATTATCAGTTAGCAATGACGAAAAATTATAATTGCGACGCAATAGTTGGGAGTGCCGACTAAAAAGAAGTAGGAGAAGATTCCCCTATCTTCCTCATTTCGGAGCCAAAGACCACCTACCCCCGACCCAGTATCTACAAGAAATTTAATGGCTAACAGGCCAACCAGAAGACACTGGCGCGATGCAGATCGGTCAGAGGTCGAACTAATAAAAACTGCGAATTACCTCCTCTCAAACAACGGGATAAAAAGCCGGAGCAACCATCCTCAGGAGCCATTTCCTCCACGATTTTTCGTCTAGTAACCACGTAGTGTGAAATTACCGATTTTTGTTCATTTTTCCTTCGACCGCACCCAACCGCGTATTTCGTTTCAATTTAGAACCGATCTGTGCTGAATTTTATTTCGCTGTTGTCATAAAGAGTATATATAATTCTGTAAACCGAGTTGATCAAATATATATATATATATATATATATAATTAATCTCCATCAAAACCTTAAATCTTAATCATCATTTACAACCGAGATTTCCGAGAGTAAAGAAGTTGTTTCAACCGGAAAAAGTAAGTAATGAATCATTCCCATTGTCCCTCGCCAAACACTATTGGTCCCTAATTTTGGGTGCATTGCTAACAAATTTATGCCTTTTTCATTATATGTTTTTTTTTATCCTGGGGGAAATCCGTCACCATCTAACGGACTGGCTCGAATAATCTTGGTTTAATCTTCTTCTAATTTTCCTTATTCTCAACCCTAAGACCTTTGAAACGATAGCATTCTACGGGCGCCTATCCCGAGTAACTTTCCGAAAGGTTAGACTCGAAAAGGCAATCTCGCGTTTGAGACTGTTTCCAGGAGTGAGTATAAGGGGTTTTCCTCTTGACCAGCGAGTCTCAGTCAGATTCAAACGTCGACGTTCGTCAGGGAGAATTAATAGTTCACAAAAACTCAATCTATGACGTAACATTGGGAATAAAAATCTTTTGTCGTGAGAGCTTCTCTCTCACGGCTGGCGCCCAACCGACACCGAGTGCACGCGGGTATTTTGTGCGCCGATCATCCATCGTCGGGAATCGGCGTTACAAATTTTGGCGCCCAACGTAGGGCCCGAATCATTAAAAAGCGTTGGGTTTAAAGAGTGTTTGGTATTGGGAAAAAAAATTTATTAGGAAAATATCAAAGGAAAAAAAAAAAAAAAAAAAAAAAGAATAAATTAAAATCGTTTCTGAAAAGTGTCGCGAAGTGGTCTTGAACTGTTGGTTCGCGGCTCGAGTAAATCAGTGAGTGTAGAGTGTCATTGTGTGTCCGCGCAGCAGGGATACGGAGAGCTCTACCTCAGCATAGAGCGAGAGTATAGCTCTCTGGTTGTCCCGCGCGTTGTCTTCTTTGTGCGGATCTTCGCCAGCATACGCGAGGCTTCGCGGAGTAGTATTGGTGTGTTCGAATACTTGTGCTGTCCGAGGGCTACGCGTGTGAGCGCATGGTAGCGTGGTCAGTCCAGAAAGAGAAATCACGCGGTAAGCGTCGAAATTATCGGGAAAAAAAAAATAAGGGGAAAGATTAGAAGTGTAAGGGAGGGAAAAAAAAAAAAGGTATAATAAGGAAAAAGTTTAAAGAAATTGAGAAGAAAGCGAAAGTGAACGTGGAAAAAAAATAAGCATAAAAGGAAAAGACGGGAGAGAAAGCGGAAGGATTGCGACGACGGAAATCTCGGCATTTGACCGGGCGAGGAAAGACGAACGGGAAAAACGTTCGGTTTTGGTGGAGGTCCGTGTTCGTCGTTATAAATCCTTGTGTCCGGGATGTCAACTCCCAACAAACCTCGGATGTTCACGTAAGTTTCGAAAAATTCATTTTTCTTTCCTTCTATCCCTGAATATTATAAAGAGCCGTGTGCGAGGGCAGCGCGGGACAAAGCGTAGTGTGACCGTGTTGTTTACATCAGCGGCCTCGAGACTCTCTCTCTCTTGAGCTTCGCTGTATTGTTATTGTATGTTCCGTACAGAGAAATCGATTTCGGACTTTCTCGAAATCTATTTCAAATTTACGGTACTATCTCTTGGGATTTATTTATTCCCAATTCGAGTTTAACTATTATTATTATTCCGCGCTTTGGTGAATTCTGTTTTCGCACGACTGCTCATACGCTACCAAAAGAGATCGCAGATTATTATCGAGAATTCTTATTGAAACGGATTATTGTGATTATTGTCGTTGTTTTTTTTATTTTGTAATTGGTCGAATCTTCGACGGAATATTATTGGGTGTGTTTCTGGCTGTGTCGAATTTATATCTTCGCTTCGTGAGCCTCTCTAATATTCGGATCGCGAAATTAAAATTTCGGAAATTAATTTCGGAATTATTATTATTACTATCATACTGTGGAATCGTTCGTCGCCGCGTTCCTCTCGCCGGTGTTCTCGTGCCGGCCCGGCCACGTGCTCGTGCGTTTTCGTGTGTATACGACGCGCGTCGTCCGTGAGTCTCGCGCGTCCGTGTGGGTAACTGCTTCGCGCTACGAGCCACGCTCTCTCTCTCTCTCTCAGTGCTCTCTCGGGATATCGATCGCGCGCTACAGCTGCCGTGTGTGTGAGAGAGACAGCGCGATACGATGCAGCGTACACCGCCGTCCTCCCGTGAGGCCGAGAGGTACGCGGATTCGCTCACTCCCCGTCAACTGAGAAAAGAGCTCGCGAACCGAGGACTCCCCGGCAGCGGGATCGAAACGGTTTTACGCGAACGATTAACTGCCGCGATGAGGGAAGACGAGGCGTCTCACGCTCTCGCGCGAAGTCGTCTCGCAGATCTATTGCAAAATACTGATCCCTTTCGCGAGGAGCAAAATAATTATTCGTTGCGATATTTCGGGGAAAACCTTCCCGCGACGGAGGAAGGTGCCGTCGCCGATGCCGTCGTCGATGATCGGCCAAGGGGGGGAGGTGCAATACCGCGCGACCCTTTGCCGCGCGTACCCCCGACTTTTCGACAGGAGGACATTGCCGCGTTAAATTCTAACCTCGACCGAATTAGCTTGTCGGATAACCGACGTCGGACGGCTCGTACCGCGGGAATAAATAACGATCGAAATCGGTTAACAGAAAATCGAAGATTTACGGGCATCTCGACCGCTCCCGCCCACCATTCGTCGCCGCGCGCGAATCGCGAATTTGGTAGTTCCACCGGAGCTTTGCGCTCCGCGTACGAAGCGATGCGAAGGTGGGGTTTAAAATTTTCGGGCGCGGTAGGGGAAGACGGAGAATCGTTTCTCCTCCGAGTTAGGGAAGGGAGACGGATGCTCGGCGTGAACGATGCCGAATTGCTCGATTGCCTCGTCATGTTTTTATCAGATACCGCGCTGTGGTGGTATCGAGCGAGGCGAGACGGGCTCGCGACCTTTGAGGATCTCGAGGCCGCGTGGCAAGCCCGTTTCGGGGCACCGGACGTACAATTTGCGTTACGGGAAGAGCTCCTTGTGCGCACGCAAGGACCGCGTGAACCGGTCTCGGAGTATTTAACCGGTCTACAAGCCCTTCTCGATCGCGTCCGACCCCCGTTAGGTACCGCCGAACAACTGAGGTACGTGTGGCGGAATATGCTACCGTACCTACGCGAACGAGTCCCATTGCGAGATGTCACGAGTCTCCGCGAATTGGAGGAGCTCGCGCGTGCCGCCGAATGGGATCGGTACCGCGCGAGTGAGCAGCGGGAAACACCTACTCCGAGCAGATCGAGGTTCCCCGCGTTCGCGTGCAAGGAGGAATATCGAACTCCCACGCGAAAAAGTTCGACCTTCGCGGTCGTGGAAGTACCGGAGGAGCGAGCTCGGTCTAACGATCGATCGGATCGGCCCGAAACCGACAGCGTATCACGTACCCCCTCCATTACCGACTTACTCGCTCCCATACAACGTTCCGAGCGATCATCGCGCAAAGACAGTCCGGGAACTGACCGACGAGATTCCCGTGACGATTCTCGCGATAACCGTCCGCATTACGAGCGACGGGATTACAGACGCGACGACTCTCCACATTACGAGCGACGAGGTTACAGACGCGACGACTCTCCGCATTACGATCGACGGAACTACCGACGCGACGACTCTCCGCGTTACGAACGACGGGATTATCGATACGTTGACTATCCGCGACGCGACCGACGGAATTATCGCGATGATTACCGGGATAACTACCGCGATTCACGGTCGAATTACAACCGGCCAAGCTACTCACGTTTCCCGTCAAGACCGCGGTCGCCATCTCCATATCGCGACAAAAGCCCTTCTCGACGGGTACATTTCGAAGAGGCACCGAAGCCAATTTCCCATCCCGACGGAGAAAAAGGGACGCCCGAGTCCATAAACCCGTTTCTCCGGTCGCCACCGCCTAGCAGCGAGCCGACCGAATCGAGATCCCGGTATTCCGAGCGATTTAGGGAGGTCCGCTGTTGGAATTGCGGGCAAGAGGGACACGTGTCCGACGGTTGCCGTAGACCGAGCGCTTTGCGGTCGGGAAACGGTTACAGGGGCCGCCGTTAAGGGCCAAGGAGACCCCGGTTACCCCAAAGGCCCAAGAGACCGATATAAAATTACCTCCGAATCTCCCCGACTACTTCTGTAGTCCGCTGAATAGCTCCCGTTCTCGCACGATTTTGATAGTAAAGGTCGCGATCCGAGGCCACGTGCTGCCGGCCATTTTCGACAATGGCTCAACGAATACGTTTGTTGGCAATGACGGATTACTCCTCGCGGCACGGCTGGGTTTTGCGCGACATCCTACACCCCCGCGCCCGAGTACGATCGCGAACGGCGACAAAATATCGTGCGACGAAGAGATCGAGCTTCCATTAAAGCTCGAGGACCGAGAATGCGCGATCCCGGTGAGGGTATTCCCTTCATTACCGGTACCTTTGTTACTTGGACTAGATGCCCTAGAGGCTTTCGGAATAGTCGTCGACCACCGACGACGTGAGTGGTATTTCTCTGACGGTCCTACAAACGTCTATAAATTTCTGAATTGCGAGAGTCCCGAACACGCGAACGTGGTACACGGGATATCGGACCTTGAACGAAGCGAGAGTGCTCGTCTCTCGGAATTCCTTGAGAGAGAACTCGCAGACCTCAGTAAGGCTCCCGGCGTGACCAATTTAATCGAACATCGTATCGATGTCGGAGCCACTCTCCCGATTAAACAACGGTATTATCCGGTCACCCCAGTCATTCGCGAGGCGATCAATGCCGAAGTAGACCGAATGCTCGACGCAGGGATTATCGAGCCTTCGCGTAGTGATTGGTCAAGCCCGATCGTTATGATCAAGAAACCGAACAACACGTATAGGTTTTGTCTCGACTTTCGGAAAGTGAACGAGGTTTCGAAAAAGGATGCGTATCCACTACCATACATGACGCAAATTCTCGATCGTTTACGTTCGGCTCGTTACATCTCGACCATTGACCTCAGTCAAGCCTTTCATCAAATACGTCTCGAGGAATCCTCGAAGGAAGTTACCGCCTTTACCGTCCCGTATCGCGGATTATTCCAATTCACCCGAATGCCGTACGGACTTACGGGTGCTCCCGCGACATTCCAACGTCTACTAGACCGCGTTATAGGACCCGAAATGGAACCCCATGCATTCGCTTATCTGGACGACATAATTGTTGTCACCGAGACCTTTGATGAGCATCTGGTTTGGCTCAAGCGAGTCTTCGACCGAATAGTCGAGGCCGGCTTGAGCATAAACTCCGAAAAATGCGAATTCTGCTGTCCAGAAGTGAAATACTTGGGTTTCCTCGTGAATCGAGAGGGGTTACAGGTTGATCCGGCCAAGACAGCGCCGATCAAAGAGTTCCCGGTTCCCAAAGATCTCAAACCTTTGAGACGTTTCTTGGGAATGGCGTCGTGGTACCGCCGATTTATCCCGCATTTCGCGGAGGTCGCGGATCCGCTCACGCGCCTTACTAAAAAGAAACAAGCATGGGATTGGGGACCGGCTCAGCAAAAAGCGTTCGAACAACTTAAGAACGCTCTCGTCAACCCGCCCACGCTCACGTGTCCCGATTTCACGAATAAATTCGTCCTCCAAACGGACGCGAGTATGACTGGTATCAGCGCAGTCCTAACGCAAGAAATCGACGGAGCCGAACATCCTATCGCGTACGCGAGTCGGACGCTCTCGCCCCCCGAAAGGAACTATTCCACGACGGAGCAAGAGTGTCTCGCAATTCTTTGGGCGATACGAAAATTTCGAGCGTATCTTGAGGGTTACCGCTTCACGGTAATCACCGACCATCACAGTCTGAGGTGGTTACAGACACTCAAAGAACCGTCTGGTCGGCTAGCGCGTTGGGCTTTACAGCTTGCCCAATATGACTTCGAGATCGTGTATCGCAAGGGCGCGCTAAATCACGTTCCCGATGCACTTTCTCGAATGTTCGAGCATTTACCGCCGACACGCGAGAAACCACCGAATGAATTCCCGGAATTTAACTTCTTGCTCGTTCCCGATAATAACGGAAACCCCGGAGTTGCGCGCGAACCGCTCGCAGGTGAGCGTGATCCATGGTACGCGAAAAGGCTTACGGACGTACTGACCGATCCGAAACGCTTTCCCCATTGGAAAGTTATGGAGAACCGTCTCTATATTTACCGGCGCACTACGAGACGTGCACTACCAGCCGGAGACGATTCCGAATGGAAACTCGTGATCCCACGTTACGGTCGTACCGAAGTGCTACGCGAATGTCACGACGAAGCCCAAGCCGGCCATCTGGGGATCCAGAAAACATACGAGCGAATCTTCCATTCGTATTTCTGGCCTCGGATGTTCGGCGACGTAGCTCGACATGTACGACACTGCGGCGTTTGCCAACGAGCGAAAGTCGAACAACGACCGCCGCTCGGTCTCATGGGTCGACGCGTTGTCGAACAGCCATGGACTGTGGTCGCGGCCGACATTATGGGACCGTTCCCACCGAGCCGCTCCGGTTTTGCATACATTCTCGTGATACAGGACTTGTTCACGAAGTGGATCGAGTGCTGCCCGTTGCGAAAAGCAAACGGCAAAAAGATCTCGGAAGCGTTAGAAGAGTTAGTCTTCTCGCGCTGGGGCACTCCCCAAGTCCTGCTCACGGATAACGGGTCCGAATTTCAAAATCAGAGCATTCGAGCTCTCGCCGCCGAACGCGGAATTTTCCATACGACCACACCGCCGTACCACCCGCAGGCAAATCCAGTAGAACGCGTCAATCGCGTCTTAAAAACTATGATCGTCTCGTTTCTCGAGAACGACCATCGCGCCTGGGACGCGCACTTGGCCGAGTTTCGTTTCGCGTACAATACCGCGTACCATTCGTCCATCCGGAATACTCCGGCGTATCTCAATTTTGGACGCGTGCCGACTCCGCATAATTTCTATCGGAGACGCGAGGAGGGGGAAACCGAAATTACCCCATTACGTCCGGAAAAATGGTCAGCGCGTATGAGAGAGCTCGCGAGCTTACACGAGAAAGTGTCCCACGATCTCGCAGAGGCGTATCAACAGCAAGCCGCCCAGTACAATCGCCATCGTCGCGAGCGTGTGTTCCGAGCGGGGGATCTCGTCCTGAAAAGGCAACGGATATTGTCCTCCGCGACGCAGAATGTCGCCGCGAAATTAGCGACTAAATTTCACGGGCCTTTCAGGGTCGTTCGAGTCCTCTCTCCAGTAGTCTATGAGGTCGAGGATGTCGACGGGGGTCGATTGATCAAGGTATCGATTGAGGACCTAAAATCGTACCTCGCGCCCACGCCTGATGGGATTCCCGCTAACGAGCCCGATAGGGGGAGGGGGATGCCGCGTCGAACGATTCCCGCGGACGAGCGAGCAATTATAACGTAGACCCCTTGTTGCCGTAGCTACGTGCTCGCGTTTGTCGACGACGAGGGCAGACTAGCCCGCGGTCGAGGGTCCCCGCGCTCAGGGATGAAGCGGCCCGGAGGTCCGCCCAGCTGGGAAGACCACGTGCACACCACGACCGACAAGATAGCCGTCGTCGTTCCGCCAGCGGAAATTCCGGGACCCGGGACCGCGTCACAGGCCCGCCACTTCGATCCAAACTGGGAAGCGAACCGCCGGAGGGTCTTCCCGGAGGTGTTGGCGAAGCCGAAACGGCCGCAGATACGGGCACAAAAGAGGCGCGTGCCCGAAACCGCAGCGCGCGGGCGGGTGCTGCTACGGCTGCGGGGAGCCGGGAGTCACCCTTCGCACTTGCCCGAATTGCCAGAAGTACTGGGAGAGTCTCGGCTCAGTGGCAGCCCAGCGTTTCCGGGAGGGGCTCGCCCCCAGGACCACCAAGGCGCGGGACTAACGTCAGCATTGCGCAACCTATGTCAACCGAACAAATAAACGGCTAATTAGAAAAAGCAACCAGCTTAGGGTTGATTTTCCTTTTTTTTGGAAGCGTCCCCACCATTGTTCCCTTCTCCTTTAAATGTTTAATTTATGTTCAGCGTGGTGGTGGGTAAGGTTCTGTCCGAGGTGAGTTGCGTCCAATACACTTGGAATCATATATTATTTGTTTATTTTCTTTTCCCTCGTGGTAATTTTATGTTTTTTTTTTTTTAAATACAACATCCTTTTCACACGCTCTGTTGGTCTCGCTTGCGACGGAATCTGTCGTCGCGACAGAAGTCAAAACTTAGTTAGCCCAAAGTTGGCACCGACGAGGCGGCAGTCTTGAACGGTCGGGACGACCTTGTCGTAGGGGGGGAGGAGTTGTGACGCCGGATTTTAGCGACACATAAAATAGTTGCACACGACATGCGAGAGCACCGTCTCTTCGCGTCAGGAGTCCTTCCCGAGCGTAAACCAACAGGGCCAAGCGTTAACGTACCGATACAGTTCTAATTTATTTTGTATTATTTTTCCCATTTCAAATTCATGAGAACACGTCAGCGTCGTCGACGAGAGCGTCGAATTTCCGTTCACGAGAACGTTCACCCAGTACCACAGCCGCGTTGCTATGTCAGCGACGCCTGCGTACCGTGAGCCTGGAATAACCGTTGTCGCCTCGAAACTCATTGTCGAGATTGAGAGCGGCCCATAATCCGTCATCGAAGGATTTTCCAGGATCCAGTATCATCATTGGCCGCAGTGCAAATTGGGCACTGCGTCAAGGGCCAACATCTAGAACACAGCATGGCGTCGGCTGACCATCGCATGCCAACTACTGCCCACCGAGCGTTCGAGCGTCGAATTCGAATCGACGCGCACCGGCCCAAATCTTGCCGACTCATTATTGTAATCGAGAGGTGGGGAGTAATTCGGGTAACGAGAGTGAACGAGAGACGCGTCTCGAGGACTCCGTTTTGCGTTGTTAACGAGAAGAGACGTGGCTCCGTGTCGTGAACAAATTATCGTTTCACAAGAAAAGCGACGCTACCGAATACATTAAAGTCCGAGGCAGTAGAAAGACCTGCTCTCGTTGTGCTGAAAATAAACCGGTAGGGCTGTCGTTTCGCTCAGTTTTGTCGTGAGATTTTGGTAATAGAATTGTGTGTTGAGTAGACGGAAAACTGTAGCGATATTGTCGCGACGGTACGTTCACGCGCGACGCCATAGAGTCTTTTTGATCGCGAGTAAAATCGATCGCGTGTCCGTTAACTTGTTGTGTGAAATAGAATCGCCGAGAGGGATTCCGAATTTATTGTACGCGCGGAGGTCCATAGAGTAATTGTTTGTAATTGTATTTGTTCCTCGGCCCGCGGTTATTAATTGTGAGAATATTGGGAATTGCGAATTGAGGATCTATTGGCCGAGATCGGAGATACTGAGTCATTGTGTGAACGCGAGAAAGCGGTTGGCGTGTCGGACATTTTGGAGAGTTTGAGTATCGTCCGATTCGGGAGAGCGTAGCGCGGCCGAGGGTATCGGGAAATTGTTCCTTGTGAAGTCGCCTGTGATATTTGGTCTGTATCGAGTTGCGAACCAACCAACGTATTGTGAAATAGGAAATAAGGATCGTGTGATTTTCTGTCGAACTTTGTATTACCTGAGATTGTTGCTCCCGGTCACCTTCTGTGTCCGGCGAAGGTAGTGTAAATAAAATTCTGTGCGTTCCAGGATTTGATAAATTAGATTATTTCATGGAAACCCTTGGGACCCCGCCCCTCTACCATTGAACGACGCTGCGGCTAAGTGAGAGCTTCTCTCTCACGGCTGGCGCCCAGCCGACACCGAGTGCACGCGGGTATTTTGTGCGCCGATCATCCATCGCCGGGAATCGGCGTTACAATATATATATAGCCGGTTGTAACAGCGATTCTCAAGTCGGGATCCGGATGTAGTAATAAGTATCGGTATGGTTCAAGGGCCAAGGAATAAAATATTTATCTCCGTCTCACGGTCTTCATCGAAACTATCGATTTTTGAACCTTCTATACCGGGCAAGTTATCAGTCACATTGACGGATTTAATATTCAAACCAGACTTATCATGGAAATCGCATGGAAAATTAGTTACTCGAGGTGAAGCGTTAAATGAGCGGTCGACCTCGACATGCAGGGCTATATTGCCGGGCTCTTGTAATATCTTCGGACACTATATATATATGTATGGAAAGGCACCCGCGAGCGATAGGTTGCCGAGTAACGGAGTTCATTTATTACCAATTTTTACGTTGACCATACAGGACGACGATTCACTCTCATTCTTTTTGATGCAGTTAATTACCGGATTGGAAATAGAAAGACAGCTGTGGTTCGCTGCAGAAACCCCATTCTGCGACGCCATTCTGGACCGACTCTGGTAAAAATCGTTCGTCCAATTGGAAGGTCGTATGCTTTTTTTGACGAATGATGATGACTTTTAGGACTCTTTAGTATATGAAAAAAAATATAAACCGAAAGATATCGGAAGGAAAACTTGAAGAGCGGTGGTCGGGGCGACGCTATTCTGGACCGACTTTAGTAAAAAATTATTTCTCCAATTCAAAGGTCGTATCCTCTTTTTTGGCGAATCGGGGTGACTTTTATCACTCTTTAGTATGTAAAAAAAAATATGAACCTAAAGATATCGGAAGGGAAACTTGAGGAGCGGTGGTCGGTGCGACCCCATTCTGGAACCACTCTAGTAAAAATCTTTCGTTCAATTCGAAGGTCGTATCCTATTTTTTAATGAATCATAATGACTTTTAGGACTCTCTAGTATGTGCAAAAAAATACAAACCGAAAGATATCGGAAGGGAAACTTGAGGAGCTATGTTCAGTGCGATGTCATTCTGGACCGACTTTGTTCAAAATCATTCGTCCAATTCAAAGGTCATTTCCGCTTTTTGGCTAATCGTGATTACTTTTGGGACTCTCTAGTATGTAAAGAAAAATATAAACCGAAAGATATCGGAAGGGAAAATTGAGGAGCGGTGGCCAGAGCGACCCCATTCCGGACCGACACTAGTGAAAATCTTTCGTACAATTCGAAGGTGGTATCCTGTTTTTTGACGAATCGTGATGACTTTTAGGATTCTGTAGTATGTAAAAAAAATATAAACCGAAAGATATCGAAAGGGAAACTTGCGGAGCGGTGGTCAGAGTGACCCCATTCTGGACCGACTTTAGTAAAAAATTATGCGTCCAATTCAAAGGTCGTATCCTCTTTTTTGGCAAATCGTGGTGACTTTTAGGACTCTTTAGTATGTAAAAAAAATATAAACCTATAGATATCGGAAGGGAAACTTGAGGAGCGGTGGTCGGTGCGACCCCATTCTGCAACGACTCTAGTAAAAATCTTTCGTTCAATTCGAAGGTCGTATCCTCTTTTGTAACGAATCATAATGACTTTTAGGAATCTCTAGTATGTGAAAAAAATAAAAACCGAAAGATATCGGAAGGGAAACTTGAGGAGGTATGGTCAGAGCTATCCCATTCTGGACCGACTTTGGTAAAAATCGTTCGTCCAATTCAAAGGTCGTTTCCGCTTTTTGGCTAATCGTGATTACTTTTAGGACTCTCTAGCATGTAAAAAAAAATATAAACCGAAAGATATCGGAAGGGAAACTTGAGGAGCGGTGGTCGGTGCGACCTCATTCGGGAACGACTCTGCTAAAAAATCATTCGTCCAATTCAGAGGTCATATCCTCTTTTATGGCGAATCGTGGTGACTTTTAGAACTCTCTAGTATGTCAAAAAAAATATAATCCGAAAGATATCGGAAGGGAAACTTGAGGAGCAGTGGTCAGAGCGACGCCATTCTGGACCGACACTGGTAAAAATCGTTCGTCCAATTAGAAGGTCGTATCCTTTTTTTTGACGAATGGTGATGACTTTTAGGACTCGTTAGTATGTGAAAAAAAATATAAACCGAAAGATATCGGAAGGGAAACTTGAAGATCGGTGGTCGGAGCGACCCCATTCTGGATCGACGTTGCTAAAAAATTATCCGTCCAATTCAAAGGTCGTATCCTCTTTTTTGGAGAATCGTGGTGACTTTTAGGACTCTTTAGTATGTAAACAAAAATATGAACCAAAAGATATCGGAAGGGAAACTTGCGGACCGGTGGTCAGAGTGACCTCATTCTGAACCGACTTTGCTAAAAAATCATTCGTCCAATTCAAAGGTCGTTTCCGCTTTTTGGCTAATCGTGATTACTTTTGGGACTCTCTAGTATGTAAAGAAATATATAAACCGAAAGATATCGGAAGGGAAACTTGAGGAGCGGTGGTCAGAGCGACCCCATTCCGGACCGAATTTGGTAAAAAATCATTCGTCCAATTCAAAGGTGGTATCCTCTTTTTTGGCGAATCGTGATGACTTTTAGGACTCTCCATTATGTAAAAAAATATATAAACCGAAAGATATCGGAAGGGAAACTTGCGGAGCGGTGGTCAGAGTGACCCCTTTCTGGACCGACTTTAGTAAAAAATTATTCGTCCAATTCAAAGGTCGAATCCTCTTTTTTAGCGAATCGTGGTGACTTTTAGGACTCTTTAGTATGTAAACAAAAATATAAACCTAAAGATATCCGAAGGGAAACTTGAGTAGCGGTGGTCGGTGCGACCCCATTCTGGAACGACTCTAGTAAAAATCTTTCGACCAATTCAAATGTGGTATCCTCTTTTTTGGCGAATCTTGATGACTTAGGACTCTCTAGTATGTACAAAAAAATATAAACCGAAAGATATCGGAAGGGAAACTTGAGGAGCGGTGGTCAGACCAACCCCATTGCGGACCGACACTAGTGAAAATCTTTCGTTCAATTCGAAGGTGGTATCCTGTTTTTTGACGAATCGTGATGACTTTTAGGACTCTCTAGTATGTAAAAAAAATATAAACCGAAAGATATCGAAAGGGAAACTTGCGGAGCGGTGGTCAGAGTGACCCCATTCTGGACCGACTTTAGTAAAAAATTATTCGTCCAATTCAAAGGTCGTATCCTCTTTTTTGGCAAATCGTGGTGACTTTCAGGACTCTTTAGTATGTAAAAAAAATATAAACCTATAGATATCGGAAGGGAAACTTGAGGAGCGGTGGTCGGTGCGACCCCATTCTGCAACGACTCTAGTAATAATCTTTCGTTCAATTCGAAGGTCGTATCCTCTTTTTTAACGAATCATAATGACTTTTAGGAATCTCTAGTATGTGAACAAAATAAAAACCGAAAGATATCGGAAGGGAAACTTGAGGAGGTATGCTCAGAGCTATCCCATTCTGGACCGACTTTGGTAAAAATCGTTCGTCCAATTCAAAGGTCGTTTCCGCTTTTTGGCTAATAGTGATTACTTTTAGGACTCTCTAGTATGTAAAAAAAAAATATAAACCGGAAGATATCGGAAGCAAAACTTGAGGAGCGGTGGTCGGTGCGACGCCATTCTGGACCGACACTGGTAAAAATCGTTCGTCCAATTCGAAGGTGGTATCCTCTTTTTTGACGAATCGTGATGACTTTTAGGACTCTCCAGTATGAAAAAAAATATAGAAACCGAAAGATTTCGGAAGGGAAACTTGCGGAGCGGTGGTCAGAGTGACCCCATTCTGGACCGACTTTCGTAAAAAATTATTCGTCCAATTCAATGGTCGTATCCTCTTTTTTGGCGAATCGGGGTGACTTTTAGGACTCTTCAGTATGTAAAAAAAAATATAAACCTAAAGACATCGGAAGGCAAACTTGAGGAGCGGTGGTCGGTGCGACCCCATTCTGGAACGACGCTAGTAAAAATCTTTCGTTCAATTCGAAGGTCGTATCTTATTTTTTAACGAATCATAATGACTTTTAGGACTCTCTAGTATGTGAAAAAAAATACAAACCGAAAGATATCGGAAGGGAAACTTGAGGAGCGGTGGTCGGTTCGACGCCATTCTGGACCGACACTGGTAAAAATCGTTCGTCCAATTCGAAGGTGGTATCCTCTTTTTTGACGAATCGTGATGACTTTTAGGACTCTCCAGTATGAAAAAAAATATAGAAACCGAAAGATTTCGGAAGGGAAACTTGCGGAGCGGTGGTCAGAGTGACCCCATTCTGGACCGACTTTCGTAAAAAATTATTCGTCCAATTCAAAGGTCGTATCCTCTTTTTTGGCGAATCGGGGTGACTTTTAGAACTCTTCAGTATGTAAAAAAAAATATAAACCTAAAGACATCGGAAGGCAAACTTGAGGAGCGGTGGTCGGTGCGACCCCATTCTGCAACGACGCTAGTAAAAATCTTTCGTTCAATTCGAAGGTCGTATCTTATTTTTTAACGAATCATAATGACTTTTAGGACTCTCTAGTATGTGAAAAAAAATACAAACCGAAAGATATCGGAAGGGAAACTTGAGGAGCGGTGGTCAGAGCGACCCCATTCCGGACCGACACTGGTAAAAATCTTTCGTCCAATTCGAAGGTCGTGTTATCTTTATTGACGAATCGTGATGACTTTTAGGACTCTCCAGTGTGTGAAAAAAAATAGAAACCGAAAGATATCGGAAGGGAAACTTGAGGAGCGGTGGTCGGTGCGACCCCATTCTGGAACGACTCTAGTAAAAATCTTTCGTTCAATTCGAAGGTCGTATCCTCTTTTTTAACAAATCATAATGACTTTTAGGAATCTCTAGTATGTGAAAAAAATAAAAACCGAAAGATATCGGAAGGGAAACTTGAGGAGGTATGGTCAGAGCTATCCCATTCTGGACCGACTTTGGTAAAAATCGTTCGTCCAAGTCAAAGGTCGTTTCCGCTTTTTGGCTAATCGTGATTACTTTTAGGACTCTCTAGTATGTAAAAAAAAATATAAACCGAAAGATATCGGAAGGAAAACTTGAGGAGCGGTGGTCGGTGCGACCTCATTCGGGAACGACTCTGCTAAAAAATCATTCTTCCAATTCAGAGGTCATATCCTCTTTTTTGGCGAATCGTGGTGACTTTTAGGACTCTAGTATGTAAAAAAATATATAAACCAAAAGATATCGGAAGGGAGACTTGAAGAGCGGTGGTCGGAGCGACCCCATTCTGGATCGACGTTGCTAAAAACTTAATCGTCTAATTCCATGGTCGTATCCTCTTTTTTTTAGCGAATCGTGGTGACTTCTAGGTCTCTTTAGTATGTAAAAAATATATAAACCGAAAGATATCGGAATGGAAACTAGAAGAGCGGTGGTCTGACCGACCCCATTCTGGATCGACTTTGCTAAAAAATTATCCATCCAATTCAAAGGTCGTATCCTCTTTTTTGGCGAATCTTGGTGACTTTTAGGACTCTTTAGTATGTGAAAAAAAATATAAACCGAAAGATATCGGAAGGGAAACTTGAGGAGCAGTGGTCAGAGCGACGCCATTCTGGACCGACACTGGTAAAAATCGTTCGTCCAATTCGAAGGTCGTATCCTTTTTTTTGACGAATGGTGATGACTTTTAGGACTCTTTAGTATATGAAAAAAAATATAAACCGAAAGATATCGGAAGGGAAACTTGAAGAGCGGTGGTCGGAGCGACCCCATTCCGGACCGAATTTGGTAAAAATCTTTCGTCCAATTCGAAGGTCGTATCCTCTTTTTGGACGAATCGTGATGGCTTTTGGGACTATCTAGTATGTAAAGAAATATAGAAACCGAAAGATATCGGAAGGGAAACTTGAAGATCGGTGGTCGGAGCGACCCCATTCTGGATCGACTTTGCTAAAAAATTATCCGTCCAATTCAAAGGTCGTATCCTATTTTTTGGAGAATCGTGGTGACTTTTAGGACTCTTTAGTATGTAAACAAAAATATGAACCAAAAGATATCGGAAGGGAAACTTGCGAACCGATGGTCAGAGTGACCTCATTCTGAACCGACTTTGCTAAAAAATCATTCGTCCAATTCAAAGGTCGTTTCCGCTTTTTGGCTAATCGTGATTACTTTTGGGACTCTCTAGTATGTAAAAAAAAATATAAACCGAAAGATATCGGAAGGGAAACTTGAGGAGCGGTGGTCAGAGCGACCCCATTCCGGACCGAATTTGGTAAAAAATCATTCGTCCAATTCAGAGGTCATATCCTCTTTTTTGGCGAATCGTGGTGACTTTTAGGACTCTAGTATGTAAAAAAATATATAAACCAAAAGATATCGGAAGGGAGACTTGAAGAGCGGTGGTCGGAGCGACCCCATTCTGGATCGACGTTGCTAAAAACTTAATCGTCTAATTCCATGGTCGTATCCTCTTTTTTTTAGCGAATCGTGGTGACTTCTAGGTCTCTTTCGTATGTAAAAAATATATAAACCGAAAGATATCGGAATGGAAACTAGAAGAGCGGTGGTCTGACCGACCCCATTCTGGATCGACTTTGCTAAAAAATTATCCATCCAATTCAAAGGTCGTATCCTCTTTTTTGGCGAATCTTGGTGACTTTTAGGACTCTTTAGTATGTGAAAAAAAATATAAACCGAAAGATATCGGAAGGGAAACTTGAGGAGCAGTGGTCAGAGCGACGCCATTCTGGACCGACACTGGTAAAAATCGTTCGTCCAATTCGAAGGTCGTATCCTTTTTTTTGACGAATGGTGATGACTTTTAGGACTCTTTAGTATATGAAAAAAAATATAAACCGAAAGATATCGGAAGGGAAACTTGAAGAGCGGTGGTCGGAGCGACCCCATTCCGGACCGAATTTGGTAAAAATCTTTCGTCCAATTCGAAGGTCGTATCCTCTTTTTGGACGAATCGTGATGGCTTTTGGGACTATCTAGTATGTAAAGAAATATAGAAACCGAAAGATATCGGAAGGGAAACTTGAAGATCGGTGGTCGGAGCGACCCCATTCTGGATCGACTTTGCTAAAAAATTATCCGTCCAATTCAAAGGTCGTATCCTATTTTTTGGAGAATCGTGGTGACTTTTAGGACTCTTTAGTATGTAAACAAAAATATGAACCAAAAGATATCGGAAGGGAAACTTGCGAACCGATGGTCAGAGTGACCTCATTCTGAACCGACTTTGCTAAAAAATCATTCGTCCAATTCAAAGGTCGTTTCCGCTTTTTGGCTAATCGTGATTACTTTTGGGACTCTCTAGTATGTAAAAAAAAATATAAACCGAAAGATATCGGAAGGGAAACTTGAGGAGCGGTGGTCAGAGCGACCCCATTCCGGACCGAATTTGGTAAAAAATCATTCGTCCAATTCAAAGGTGGTTTCCGCTTTTTGGCTAATCGTGATTACTTTTGGGACTCTCTAGTATGTAAAAAAAAAAATATAAACCGAAAGATATCGGAAGGGAAACTTGAGGAGCGGTGGTTGGAGCGAACCCATTCTGGACCGACACTGGTAAAAATCTTTCGTCCAATTCGAAGGTCGTATTATCTTTATTGACGAATCGTGATGACTTTTAGGACTCTCTAGTGTGTGAAAAAAAAATAGTAACCGAAAGATATCGGAAGGGAAACTTGAAGAGCGGTGGTCGGAGCGACCCCATTCTGGACCCACTTTGGTAAAAATCTTTCGTCCAATTCAAAGGTCGTTTCCGCTTTTTGGCAAATCTTGATAACTTTTGGGACTTTCTAGTATGTGAAAAAAAATATAAACCGAAAGATATCGGAAGGAAAACTTGAGGAGCGCGGGTCATGGCGACCCCATTCTGGGCCGACTTTGCTAAAAAATCATTCGTCCAATTCAGAGGTCGTATCCTCTTTCTCGGCGAATCGTGGTGACTTTTGGGCCTCTTTAGTACGTGAAAAAAAATA
The DNA here is from genome assembly GCA_958009045.1 of Oxytorus armatus. Classification (NCBI taxonomy): domain Eukaryota; kingdom Metazoa; phylum Arthropoda; class Insecta; order Hymenoptera; family Ichneumonidae; genus Oxytorus; species Oxytorus armatus. Next base: position 4,748,133 of record OY253749.1, on the reverse strand, counting down.
TAAACCGAAAGATATCGGAAGGGAAACTTGAGGAGCAGTGGTCAGAGCGACGCCATTCTGGACCGACACTGGTAAAAATCGTTCGTCCAATTCGAAGGTCGTATCCTTTTTTTTGACGAATGGTGATGACTTTTAGGACTCTTTAGTATATGAAAAAAAATATAAACCGAAAGATATCGGAAGGGAAACTTGAAGAGCGGTGGTCGGAGCGACCCCATTCCGGACCGAATTTGGTAAAAATCTTTCGTCCAATTCGAAGGTCGTATCCTTTTTTTTGACGAATGGTGATGACTTTTAGGACTCTTTAGTATATGAAAAAAAATATAAACCGAAAGATATCGGAAGGGAAACTTGAAGAGCGGTGGTCGGAGCGACCCCATTCCGGACCGAATTTGGTAAAAATCTTTCGTCCAATTCGAAGGTCGTATCCTCTTTTTGGACGAATCGTGATGGCTTTTGGGACTATCTAGTATGTAAAGAAATATAGAAACCGAAAGATATCGGAAGGGAAACTTGAAGATCGGTGGTCGGAGCGACCCCATTCTGGATCGACTTTGCTAAAAAATTATCCGTCCAATTCAAAGGTCGTATCCTATTTTTTGGAGAATCGTGGTGACTTTTAGGACTCTTTAGTATGTAAACAAAAATATGAACCAAAAGATATCGGAAGGGAAACTTGCGAACCGATGGTCAGAGTGACCTCATTCTGAACCGACTTTGCTAAAAAATCATTCGTCCAATTCAAAGGTTGTTTCCGCTTTTTGGCTAATCGTGATTACTTTTGGGACTCTCTAGTATGTAAAAAAAAATATAAACCGAAAGATATCGGAAGGGAAACTTGAGGAGCGGTGGTCAGAGCGACCCCATTCCGGACCGAATTTGGTAAAAAATCATTCGTCCAATTCAAAGGTGGTTTCCGCTTTTTGGCTAATCGTGATAACTTTTGGGACTCTCTAGTATGTAAAAAAAAAAATATAAACCGAAAGATATCGGAAGGGAAACTTGAGGAGCGGTGGTTGGAGCGAACCCATTCTGGACCGACACTGGTAAAAATCTTTCGTCCAATTCGAAGGTCGTATTATCTTTATTGACGAATCGTGATGACTTTTAGGACTCTCTAGTGTGTGAAAAAAAAATAGTAACCGAAAGATATCGGAAGGGAAACTTGAAGAGCGGTGGTCGGAGCGACCCCATTCTGGACCCACTTTGGTAAAAATCTTTCGTCCAATTCGAAGGTCGTTTCCGCTTTTTGGCAAATCTTGATTACTTTTGGGACTTTCTAGTATGTGAAAAAAAATATAAACCGAAAGATATCGGAAGGAAAACTTGAGGAGCGCGGGTCATGGCGACCCCATTCTGGGCCGACTTTGCTAAAAAATCATTCGTCCAATTCAGAGGTCGTATCCTCTTTCTCGGCGAATCGTGGTGACTTTTGGGACTCTTTAGTACGTGAAAAAAAATATAAACCGAAAGATATCGGAAGGGAAACTTGAGGAGCGGTGGTCAGAGCGACCCCATTCCGGACCGAATTTGGTCAAAAATCATTCGTCCAATTCAAAGGTGGTATCCTCTTTTTTGGCGAATCTTGATGACTTTTAGGACTCTCTAGTATGTATAAAAAAATATAAACAGAAAGATATCGGAAGGGAAACTTGAGGAGCGGTGGTCAGACCAACCTCATTCCGGACCGACACTAGTGAAAATCTTTCGTTGAATTCGAATGTGGTATCCTCTTTTTTGACGAATCGTGATGACTTTTAGGACTCTCCAGTATGAAAAAATATATAGAAACCGAGAGATATGGGAAGGGAAACTTGCGGAGCGGTGGTCAGAGTGACCCTATTCTGGACCTACTTTAATAAAAAATTATTCGTCCAATTCAAAGGTCGTATCCTCTTTTTTGGCGAATCGCGGTGACTTTTAGGACTCTTCAGTATGTAAAAAAAAATAGAAACCTAAAGATATCGGAAGGGAAACTTGAGGAGCGGTGGTCGGTGCGATCCCATTCTGGAACGACTCTAGTAAAAATCTTTCGTTCCATTCAAAGGTCGTATCCTATTTTTTAACGAATCATAATGACTTTTAGGACGCTCTAGTAGGTAAAAAAAATATAAACCGAAAGATATCGAAAGGGAAACTTGCGGAGCGGTGGTCAGAGTGACCCCATTCTGGACCGACTTTAGTAAAAAATTATTCGTCCAATTCAAAGGTCGTATCCACTTTTTTGGCAAATCGTGGTGACTTTCAGGATTCTTTAGTATGTAAAAAAAATATAAACCGAAAGATATCGGAAGGAAAACTTGAGGAGCGGTGGTCGGTGCGACCTCATTCGGGAACGACTCTGCTAAAAAATCATTCTTCCAATTCAGAGGTCATATCCTCTTTTTTGGCGAATCGTGGTGACTTTTAGGACTCTAGTATGTAAAAAAATATATAAACCAAAAGATATCGGAAGGGAGACTTGAAGAGCGGTGGTCGGAGCGACCCCATTCTGGATCGACGTTGCTAAAAACTTAATCGTCTAATTCCATGGTCGTATCCTCTTTTTTTTAGCGAATCGTGGTGACTTCTAGGTCTCTTTAGTATGTAAAAAATATATAAACCGAAAGATATCGGAATGGAAACTAGAAGAGCGGTGGTCTGACCGACCCCATTCTGGATCGACTTTGCTAAAAAATTATCCATCCAATTCAAAGGTCGTATCCTCTTTTTTGGCGAATCTTGGTGACTTTTAGGACTCTTTAGTATGTGAAAAAAAATATAAACCGAAAGATATCGGAAGGGAAACTTGAGGAGCAGTGGTCAGAGCGACGCCATTCTGGACCGACACTGGTAAAAATCGTTCGTCCAATTCGAAGGTCGTATCCTTTTTTTTGACGAATGCTGATGACTTTTAGGACTCTTTAGTATATGAAAAAAAATATAAACCGAAAGATATCGGAAGGGAAACTTGAAGAGCGGTGGTCGGAGCGACCCCATTCGGGACCGAATTTGGTAAAAATCTTTCGTCCAATTCGAAGGTCGTATCCTCTTTTTGGACGAATCGTGATGGCTTTTGGGACTATCTAGTATGTAAAGAAATATAGAAACCGAAAGATATCGGAAGGGAAACTTGAAGATCGGTGGTCGGAGCGACCCCATTCTGGATCGACTTTGCTAAAAAATTATCCGTCCAATTCAAAGGTCGTATCCTATTTTTTGGAGAATCGTGGTGACTTTTAGGACTCTTTAGTATGTAAACAAAAATATGAACCAAAAGATATCGGAAGGGAAACTTGCGAACCGATGGTCAGAGTGACCTCATTCTGAACCGACTTTGCTAAAAAATCATTCGTCCAATTCAAAGGTCGTTTCCGCTTTTTGGCTAATCGTGATTACTTTTGGGACTCTCTAGTATGTAAAAAAAAATATAAACCGAAAGATATCGGAAGGGAAACTTGAGGAGCGGTGGTCAGAGCGACCCCATTCCGGACCGAATTTGGTAAAAAATCATTCGTCCAATTCAAAGGTGGTTTCCGCTTTTTGGCTAATCGTGATTACTTTTGGGACTCTCTAGTATGTAAAAAAAAAAATATAAACCGAAAGATATCGGAAGGGAAACTTGAGGAGCGGTGGTTGGAGCGAACCCATTCTGGGCCGACACTGGTAAAAATCTTTCGTCCAATTCGAAGGTCGTATTATCTTTATTGACGAATCGTGATGACTTTTAGGACTCTCTAGTGTGTGAAAAAAAAATAGTAACCGAAAGATATCGGAAGGGAAACTTGAAGAGCGGTGGTCGGAGCGACCCCATTCTGGACCCACTTTGGTAAAAATCTTTCGTCCAATTCAAAGGTCGTTTCCGCTTTTTGGCAAATCTTGATAACTTTTGGGACTTTCTAGTATGTGAAAAAAAATATAAACCGAAAGATATCGGAAGGAAAACTTGAGGAGCGCGGGTCATGGCGACCCCATTCTGGGCCGACTTTGCTAAAAAATCATTCGTCCAATTCAGAGGTCGTATCCTCTTTCTCGGCGAATCGTGGTGACTTTTGGGCCTCTTTAGTACGTGAAAAAAAATATAAACCGAAAGATATCGGAAGGGAAACTTGAGGAGCAGTGGTCAGAGCGACGCCATTCTGGACCGACACTGGTAAAAATCGTTCGTCCAATTCGAAGGTCGTATCCTTTTTTTTGACGAATGGTGATGACTTTTAGGACTCTTTAGTATATGAAAAAAAATATAAACCGAAAGATATCGGAAGGGAAACTTGAAGAGCGGTGGTCGGAGCGACCCCATTCCGGACCGAATTTGGTAAAAATCTTTCGTCCAATTCGAAGGTCGTATCCTTTTTTTTGACGAATGGTGATGACTTTTAGGACTCTTTAGTATATGAAAAAAAATATAAACCGAAAGATATCGGAAGGGAAACTTGAAGAGCGGTGGTCGGAGCGACCCCATTCCGGACCGAATTTGGTAAAAATCTTTCGTCCAATTCGAAGGTCGTATCCTCTTTTTGGACGAATCGTGATGGCTTTTGGGACTATCTAGTATGTAAAGAAATATAGAAACCGAAAGATATCGGAAGGGAAACTTGAAGAGCGGTGGTCGGAGCGACCCCATTCTGGATCGACTTTGCTAAAAAATTATCCGTCCAATTCAAAGGTCGTATCCTATTTTTTGGAGAATCGTGGTGACTTTTAGGACTCTTTAGTATGTAAACAAAAATATGAACCAAAAGATATCGGAAGGGAAACTTGCGAACCGATGGTCAGAGTGACCTCATTCTGAACCGACTTTGCTAAAAAATCATTCGTCCAATTCAAAGGTCGTTTCCGCTTTTTAGCTAATCGTGATTACTTTTGGGACTCTCTAGTATGTAAAAAAAAATATAAACCGAAAGATATCGGAAGGGAAACTTGAGGAGCGGTGGTCAGAGCGACTCCATTCCGGACCGAATTTGGTCAAAAATCATTCGTCCAATTCAAAGGTGGTATCCTCTTTTTTGGCGAATCTTGATGACTTTTAGGACTCTCTAGTATGTATAAAAAAATATAAACAGAAAGATATCGGAAGGGAAACTTGAGGAGCGGTGGTCAGACCAACCTCATTCCGGACCGACACTAGTGAAAATCTTTCGTTGAATTCGAATGTGGTATCCTCTTTTTTGACGAATCGTGATGACTTTTAGGACTCTCCAGTATGAAAAAATATATAGAAACCGAGAGATATCGGAAGGGAAACTTGCGGAGCGGTGGTCAGAGTGACCCTATTCTGGACCTACTTTAATAAAAAATTATTCGTCCAATTCAAAGGTCGTATCCTCTTTTTTGGCGAATCGCGGTGACTTTTAGGACTCTTCAGTATGTAAAAAAAAATAGAAACCTAAAGATATCGGAAGGGAAACTTGAGGAGCGGTGGTCGGTGCGATCCCATTCTGGAACGACTCTAGTAAAAATCTTTCGTTCCATTCAAAGGTCGTATCCTATTTTTTAACGAATCATAATGACTTTTAGGACGCTCTAGTAGGTAAAAAAAATATAAACCGAAAGATATCGAAAGGGAAACTTGCGGAGCGGTGGTCAGAGTGACCCCATTCTGGACCGACTTTAGTAAAAAATTATTCGTCCAATTCAAAGGTCGTATCCACTTTTTTGGCAAATCGTGGTGACTTTCAGGATTCTTTAGTATGTAAAAAAAATATAAACCGAAAGATATCGGAAGGAAAACTTGAGGAGCGGTGGTCGGTGCGACCTCATTCGGGAACGACTCTGCTAAAAAATCATTCTTCCAATTCAGAGGTCATATCCTCTTTTTTGGCGAATCGTGGTGACTTTTAGGACTCTAGTATGTAAAAAAATATATAAACCAAAAGATATCGGAAGGGAGACTTGAAGAGCGGTGGTCGGAGCGACCCCATTCTGGATCGACGTTGCTAAAAACTTAATCGTCTAATTCCATGGTCGTATCCTCTTTTTTTTAGCGAATCGTGGTGACTTCTAGGTCTCTTTAGTATGTAAAAAATATATAAACCGAAAGATATCGGAATGGAAACTAGAAGAGCGGTGGTCTGACCGACCCCATTCTGGATCGACTTTGCTAAAAAATTATCCATCCAATTCAAAGGTCGTATCCTCTTTTTTGGCGAATCTTGGTGACTTTTAGGACTCTTTAGTATGTGAAAAAAAATATAAACCGAAAGATATCGGAAGGGAAACTTGAGGAGCAGTGGTCAGAGCGACGCCATTCTGGACCGACACTGGTAAAAATCGTTCGTCCAATTCGAAGGTCGTATCCTTTTTTTTGACGAATGCTGATGACTTTTAGGACTCTTTAGTATATGAAAAAAAATATAAACCGAAAGATATCGGAAGGGAAACTTGAAGAGCGGTGGTCGGAGCGACCCCATTCCGGACCGAATTTGGTAAAAATCTTTCGTCCAATTCGAAGGTCGTATCCTCTTTTTGGACGAATCGTGATGGCTTTTGGGACTATCTAGTATGTAAAGAAATATAGAAACCGAAAGATATCGGAAGGGAAACTTGAAGATCGGTGGTCGGAGCGACCCCATTCTGGATCGACTTTGCTAAAAAATTATCCGTCCAATTCAAAGGTCGTATCCTATTTTTTGGAGAATCGTGGTGACTTTTAGGACTCTTTAGTATGTAAACAAAAATATGAACCAAAAGATATCGGAAGGGAAACTTGCGAACCGATGGTCAGAGTGACCTCATTCTGAACCGACTTTGCTAAAAAATCATTCGTCCAATTCAAAGGTCGTTTCCGCTTTTTGGCTAATCGTGATTACTTTTGGGACTCTCTAGTATGTAAAAAAAAATATAAACCGAAAGATATCGGAAGGGAAACTTGAGGAGCGGTGGTCAGAGCGACCCCATTCCGGACCGAATTTGGTAAAAAATCATTCGTCCAATTCAAAGGTGGTTTCCGCTTTTTGGCTAATCGTGATTACTTTTGGGACTCTCTAGTATGTAAAAAAAAAAATATAAACCGAAAGATATCGGAAGGGAAACTTGAGGAGCGGTGGTTGGAGCGAACCCATTCTGGGCCGACACTGGTAAAAATCTTTCGTCCAATTCGAAGGTCGTATTATCTTTATTGACGAATCGTGATGACTTTTAGGACTCTCTAGTGTGTGAAAAAAAAATAGTAACCGAAAGATATCGGAAGGGAAACTTGAAGAGCGGTGGTCGGAGCGACCCCATTCTGGACCCACTTTGGTAAAAATCTTTCGTCCAATTCAAAGGTCGTTTCCGCTTTTTGGCAAATCTTGATAACTTTTGGGACTTTCTAGTATGTGAAAAAAAATATAAACCGAAAGATATCGGAAGGAAAACTTGAGGAGCGCGGGTCATGGCGACCCCATTCTGGGCCGACTTTGCTAAAAAATCATTCGTCCAATTCAGAGGTCGTATCCTCTTTCTCGGCGAATCGTGGTGACTTTTGGGCCTCTTTAGTACGTGAAAAAAAATATAAACCGAAAGATATCGGAAGGGAAACTTGAGGAGCAGTGGTCAGAGCGACGCCATTCTGGACCGACACTGGTAAAAATCGTTCGTCCAATTCGAAGGTCGTATCCTTTTTTTTGACGAATGGTGATGACTTTTAGGACTCTTTAGTATATGAAAAAAAATATAAACCGAAAGATATCGGAAGGGAAACTTGAAGAGCGGTGGTCGGAGCGACCCCATTCCGGACCGAATTTGGTAAAAATCTTTCGTCCAATTCGAAGGTCGTATCCTTTTTTTTGACGAATGGTGATGACTTTTAGGACTCTTTAGTATATGAAAAAAAATATAAACCGAAAGATATCGGAAGGGAAACTTGAAGAGCGGTGGTCGGAGCGACCCCATTCCGGACCGAATTTGGTAAAAATCTTTCGTCCAATTCGAAGGTCGTATCCTCTTTTTGGACGAATCGTGATGGCTTTTGGGACTATCTAGTATGTAAAGAAATATAGAAACCGAAAGATATCGGAAGGGAAACTTGAAGAGCGGTGGTCGGAGCGACCCCATTCTGGATCGACTTTGCTAAAAAATTATCCGTCCAATTCAAAGGTCGTATCCTATTTTTTGGAGAATCGTGGTGACTTTTAGGACTCTTTAGTATGTAAACAAAAATATGAACCAAAAGATATCGGAAGGGAAACTTGCGAACCGATGGTCAGAGTGACCTCATTCTGAACCGACTTTGCTAAAAAATCATTCGTCCAATTCAAAGGTCGTTTCCGCTTTTTGGCTAATCGTGATTACTTTTGGGACTCTCTAGTATGTAAAAAAAAATATAAACCGAAAGATATCGGAAGGGAAACTTGAGGAGCGGTGGTCAGAGCGACTCCATTCCGGACCGAATTTGGTAAAAAATCATTCGTCCAATTCAAAGGTGGTTTCCGCTTTTTGGCTAATCGTGATAACTTTTGGGACTCTCTAGTATGTAAAAAAAAAAATATAAACCGAAAGATATCGGAAGGGAAACTTGAGGAGCGGTGGTTGGAGCGAACCCATTCTGGACCGACACTGGTAAAAATCTTTCGTCCAATTCGAAGGTCGTATTATCTTTATTGACGAATCGTGATGACTTTTAGGACTCTCTAGTGTGTGAAAAAAAAATAGTAACCGAAAGATATCGGAAGGGAAACTTGAAGAGCGGTGGTCGGAGCGACCCCATTCTGGACCCACTTTGGTAAAAATCTTTCGTCCAATTCGAAGGTCGTTTCCGCTTTTTGGCAAATCTTGATTACTTTTGGGACTTTCTAGTATGTGAAAAAAAATATAAACCGAAAGATATCGGAAGGAAAACTTGAGGAGCGCGGGTCATGGCGACCCCATTCTGGGCCGACTTTGCTAAAAAATCATTCGTCCAATTCAGAGGTCGTATCCTCTTTCTCGGCGAATCGTGGTGACTTTTGGGACTCTTTAGTACGTGAAAAAAAATATAAACCGAAAGATATCGGAAGGGAAACTTGAGGAGCGGTGGTCAGAGCGACCCCATTCCGGACCGAATTTGGTCAAAAATCATTCGTCCAATTCAAAGGTGGTATCCTCTTTTTTGGCGAATCTTGATGACTTTTAGGACTCTCTAGTATGTATAAAAAAATATAAACAGAAAGATATCGGAAGGGAAACTTGAGGAGCGGTGGTCAGACCAACCTCATTCCGGACCGACACTAGTGAAAATCTTTCGTTGAATTCGAATGTGGTATCCTCTTTTTTGACGAATCGTGATGACTTTTAGGACTCTCCAGTATGAAAAAATATATAGAAACCGAGAGATATCGGAAGGGAAACTTGCGGAGCGGTGGTCAGAGTGACCCTATTCTGGACCTACTTTAATAAAAAATTATTCGTCCAATTCAAAGGTCGTATCCTCTTTTTTGGCGAATCGCGGTGACTTTTAGGACTCTTCAGTATGTAAAAAAAAATAGAAACCTAAAGATATCGGAAGGGAAACTTGAGGAGCGGTGGTCGGTGCGATCCCATTCTGGAACGACTCTAGTAAAAATCTTTCGTTCCATTCAAAGGTCGTATCCTATTTTTTAACGAATCATAATGACTTTTAGGACGCTCTAGTAGGTAAAAAAAATATAAACCGAAAGATATCGAAAGGGAAACTTGCGGAGCGGTGGTCAGAGTGACCCCATTCTGGACCGACTTTAGTAAAAAATTATTCGTCCAATTCAAAGGTCGTATCCACTTTTTTGGCAAATCGTGGTGACTTTCAGGATTCTTTAGTATGTAAAAAAAATATAAACCTATAGATATCGGAAGGGAAAGTTGAGGAGCGATGGTCGGTGCGACCCCATTCTGCAACGACTCGAGTAATAATCTTTGTTCAATTCGAAGGTCGTATCCTCTTTTTTAACGAATCATAATGACTTTTAGGAATCTCTAATATGTGAACAAAATAAAAACCGAAAGATATCGGAAGGCAAACTTGAGGAGGTATGGTTAGAGCTATCCCATTCTGGACCGACTTTGGTAAAAATCGTTCGTCCAATTCAAAGGTCATTTCCGCTTTTTGGCTAATCGTGATTACTTTTAGGACTCTCTAGTATGTAAAAAAAAAATATAAACCGAAAGATATCGGAAGGAAAACTTGAGGAGCGGTGGTCGGTGCGACGCCATTCTGGACCGACACTGGTAAAAATCGTTCGTCCAATCCGCCGGTCGTATACTTTTTTTTGACGAATGGTGATGACTTTTAGGACTCTTTAGTATATGAAAAAATATATAAACCGAAAGATATCGGAAGGGAAACTTGAAGAGCGGTGGTCGGAGCGACCCCATTCCGGACCGAATTTGGTAAAAACTTTCGTCCAATTCGAAGGTTTGGACGAATCGTGATGGCTTTTGAGACTATCTAGTATGTAAAGAAAAATAGAAACCGAAAGATATCGGAAGGGAAACTTGAGGAGCGGTGGTCGGAGCGACCCCATTTTGGACCGACTCTGGTAAAAATCGTCCGTCCAATTCGAAGGTCGTATCCTTTCTTTTGACGAATGGTAATGAATTTCAGGACTCGTTAGTATGTGAAAAAAAATATAAACCGAAAGATATCGGAAGGGAAACTTGAAGATCGGTGGTCGGAGCGACCCCATTCTGGATCGACTTTGCTAAAAAATTATCCGTCCAATTCGAAGGTCGTATTCTCTTTTTTGGAGAATCGTGGTGACTTTTAGGACTCTTTAGTATGTAAACAAAAATATAAACCAAAAGATATCGTAAGGGAAACTTGCGGACCGGTGGTCAGAGTGACCTCATTCTGAACCGACTTTGCTAAAAAATCATTCGTCCAATTCAAAGGTCGTTTCCGCTTTTTGGCTAATCGTGATTACTTTTGGGACTCTTTAGTATGTGAAAAAAAATATAAACCGAAAGATATCGGAAGGGAAAATTGAGGAGCGGTGACCAGAGCGACCCCATTCCGGACCGACACTAGTGAAAATCGTTCGATCAATTCGAAGGTGGTATCCTGTTTTTTGACGAATCTTGATGACTTTTAGGACTCTCAAGTATGTAAAAAAAATATGAACCGAAAGATATCGAAAGGGAAACTTGCGGAGCGGTGGTCAGAGTGACCCCATTCTGGACCGACTTTAGTAAAAAATTATTCGTCCAATTTAAAGGTCGTATCCTCTTTTTTGGCAAATCGTGGTGACTTTTAGGACTCTTTAGTATGTAAAAAAAATATAAACCTATAGATATCGGAAGGGAAACTTGAGGAGCGGTGGTCGGTGCGACCCCATTCTGCAACGACTCTAGTAAAAATCTTTCGTTCAATTCGAAGGTCGTATCCTCTTTTTTAACGAATCATAATGACTTTTAGGAATCTCTAGTATGTGAAAAAAATAAAAACCGAAAGATATCGGAAGGGAAACTTGAGGAGGTATGGTCAGAGCTATCCCATTCTGGACCGACTTTGGTAAAAATCGTTCGTCCATGTCAAAGGTCGTTTCCGCTTTTTGGCTAATCGTGATTACTTTTAGGACTCTCTAGTATGTAAAAAAAAATATAAACCGAAAGATATCGGAAGGGAAACTTGAGGAGCGGTGGTCGGTGCGACCTCATTCGGGAACGACTGTGCTAAAAAATCATTCGTCCAATTCAGAGGTCATATCCTCTTTTTTGGCGAATCGTGGTGACTTTTAGGACTCTAGTATGTAAAAAAATATATAAACCAAAAGATATCGGAAGGGAGACTTGAAGAGCGGTGGTCGGAGCGACCCCATTCTGGATCGACGTTGCTAAAAACTTAATCGTCTAATTCCATGGTCGTATCCTCTTTTTTTTAGCGAATCGTGGTGACTTCTAGGTCTCTTTAGTATGTGAAAAAAAATATCAACCGAAAGATATCGGAAGGGAAACTTGAGGAGCTATGGTCAGAGCGACCCCATTCCGGACCGACACTAGTGAAAACCTTTCCTTCAATTCGAAGGTGGGATCCTCTTTTTTGACGAATCGTGATCACTTTTAGGACTCTCCAGTATGAAAAAAATATAGAAACCGAAAGATATCGGAAGGGAAACTTGGTGAGCGGTGGTCAGAGTGACCCCATTCTGGACCGACTTTAGTACAAAATTATTCGTCCAATTCAAAGGTCGTATCCTCTTTTTTAGCGAATCGTGGTGACTTTTAGGACTCTTTAGTATGTAAACAAAATTATAAACCTAAAGATATCGGTAGGGAAACTTGTGGAGCGGTGGTCGGTGCGAACCCATTCTGGAACGACTCTAGTACAAATCTTTCGTTCAATTCGAAGGTCGTATCCTCATTTATAACGAATCATAATGATTTTTAGGACTCTCTAGTATGTAAAAATATATATAAACCGAAAGAAATCGGAAGGAAAACTTGCGGAGCGGTGGTCAGAATGACCCCATTCTGGACCGACTTTGCTGAAAAATTATTCGTCCAATTCAAAGGTCGTATCCTCTTTCTTGGTGAATCGTGGTGACTTTTAGGACTCTTTAGTATGTGAAAAAAAATATCAACCGAAAGATATCGGAAGGGAAACTTGAGGAGCTATGGTCAGAGTGACCCCATTCTGGACCTACGTTAGTAAAAAATTATTCGTCCAATTCAAAGGTCGTATCCTCTTTTTTGGCGAATCGGGGTGACTTTTAGGACTCTTCAGTATGTAAAAAAAAATAGAAACCTAAAGATATCGGAAGGGAAACTTGAGGAGCGGTGGTCGGTGCGACCCCATTCTGGAACGACACTAGTAAAAATCTTTCGTTCAATTCAAAGATCATATCCTATTTTTTAACGAATCATAATGACTTTTAGGACTCTCTAGTATGTGAAAAAAAATACAAACCGAAAGATATCGGAAGGGATACTTGAGGAGCCGTGGTTGGAGCGACCCCATTCTGAACCGACACTGGTAAAAATCTTTCGTCCAATTCGAAGGTCGTGTTATCTTTATTGACGAATCGTGATGACTTTTAGGACTCTCTAGTGTGTGAAAAAAAATAGAAACCGAAAGATATTGGAAGGGAAACTTGAAGAGCGGTGGTCGGAGAGACCCCATTCTGGACCGACGTTGGTAAAAATCTTTCGTCCAATTCGAAGGTCGTTTCCGCTTTTCGGCAAATCGTGATTACTTTTGGGACTTTCTAGTATGTGAAAAAAAATATAAACCGAAAGATATCGGAAGGGAAACTTGAGGAGTGCGGGTCATAGCGACCCCATTCTGGACCGAATTTGCTAAAAAATCTTTCGTCCAATTCAAAGGTCGTATCCTCTTTTTCGGCGAATCGTGGTGACTTTTGGGACTCTTTAGTATGTGAAAAAAAATATAAACCGAAAGATATCGGAAGGGAAACTTGAGGATCGGTGGTCAGAGCGACCCAATTCCGGACCGAATTTGGTAAAAAATCATTCGTCCAATTCAAAGGTGGTATCCTCTTTTTTGACGAATCGTGATGACTTTTAGGACTCTCCAGTATGAAAAAAATATAGAAACCGAAAGATATCGGAAGGGAAACTTGGTGAGCGGTGGTCAGAGTGACCCCATTCTGGACCGACACTAGTGAAAATCTTCCGTTCAATTCGAAGGTGGTATCCTCTTTTTTGACGAATCGTGATGACTTTTAGGACTCTCCAGTATGAAAAAAAATATAGAAACCGAAAGATATCGGAAGGGAAACTTGCGGAGCGGTGGTCAGAGTGACCCCATTCTGGACCTACTTTAGTAAAAAATTATTCGTCCAATTCAAAGGTCGTATCCTCTTTTTGGCGAATCGGGGTGACTTTTAGAACTCTTCAGTATGTAAAAAAAAATAGAAAACTAAAGATATCGGAATTCAAAGGTCGTATCCTCTTTTTTAACGAATCATAATGACTTTTAGTACTCTCTAGTATGTGAAAAAAATAAAAACCGAAAGATATCGGAAGGGAAACTTGAGGAGCGGTGGTCGGTGCGACCCCATTCTGGAACGACTCTGCTAAAAAATCATTCGTCCAATTCAAAGGTCGTATCCTCTTTTTTGGTGAATCGTGATGACTTCTAGGACTCTTTAGTATGTAAAAAAAATATAAACCGAAAGATATCGGAATGGAAACTAGAAGAGCGGTGGTCTGAGCGACCCCATTCTGGATCGACTTTGCTAAAAAATTATCCATCCAATTCAAAGGTCGTATCCTCTTTTTTGGCGAATCGTGGTGACTTTAAGGACTCTTCAGTATGTGAAAAAAAATATAAACCGAAAGATATCGGAAGGGATACTTGAGGAGCTATGGTCAGAGCGATCTCATTCTGGACCGACATTGGTCAAAATCATTCGTCCAATTCAACGGTCGTTTCCGCTTTTTGGCTAATCGTGATTACTTTTGGGACTCTCTAGTATGTAAAAAAAAATATATAAACCGAAAGATATCGGAAGGGAAACTTGAGGAGCGGTGGTTGGTGCGAACCCATTCTGGACCGACACTGGTAAAAATCTTTTGTCCAATTCGAAGGTCGTATTATCTTTATTGACGAATCGTGATGACTTTTAGGACTCTCTAGTGTGTGAAAAAAAATAGAAACCGAAAGATTTTGGAAGGGAAACTTCAAGAGCGGTGGTCGGAGCCACCCCATTCTGGACCCACTTTGGTAAAAATCTTTCGTCCAATTCGAAGGTCGTTTCCGCTTTTGGGCAAATCTTGATTACTTTTGGGACTTTTTAGTATGTGAAAAAAAATATAAACCGAAAGATATCGGAAGGGAAACTTGAGGAGCGCGGGTCAGAGCGACCCCATTCTGGACCAACTTTGCTAAAAAATCATTCGTCCAATTCAAAGGTCGTATCCTCTTTTTCGGCGAATCGTGGTGACTTTTGGGACTCTTTAGTACGTGAAAAAAAATATAAACCGAAAGATATCGGAAGGGAAACTTGAGGAGCGGTGGTCAGAGCGACCCCATTCCGGACCGAATTTGGTCAAAAATCATTCGTCCAATTCAAAGGTGGTGTCCTCTTTTTTGGCGAATCGTGATGACTTTTAGGACTCTCTAGTATGTAAAAAAAAATATAAATCGAAAGATATCGGAAGGGAAACTTGAGGAGCGGTGGTCAGACCGACCCCATTCCGGACCGACACTAGTGAAAATCTTTCGTTCAATTCGAAGGTGGTATCCTCTTTTTTGACGAATCGTGATGACTTTTAGGACTCTCCAGTATCAAAAAAAATATAGAAATCGAAAGATATCGGAAGGGAAACTTGCGGAGCGGTGGTCAGAGTGACCCCATTCTGGACCTACGTTAGTAAAAAATTATTCGTCCAATTCAAAGGTCGTATCCTCTTTTTTGGCGAATCGGGGTGACTTTTAGGACTCTTCAGTATGTAAAAAAAAATAGAAACCTAAAGATATCGGAAGGGAAACTTGAGGAGCGGTGGTCGGTGCGACCCCATTCTGGAACGACACTAGTAAAAATCTTTCGTTCAATTCAAAGATCATATCCTATTTTTTAACGAATCATAATGACTTTTAGGACTCTCTAGTATGTGAAAAAAAATACAAACCGAAAGATATCGGAAGGGATACTTGAGGAGCCGTGGTTGGAGCGACCCCATTCTGAACCGACACTGGTAAAAATCTTTCGTCCAATTCGAAGGTCGTTTCCGCTTTTCGGCAAATCGTGATTACTTTTGGGACTTTCTAGTATGTGAAAAAAAATATAAACCGAAAGATATCGGAAGGGAAACTTGAGGAGTGCGGGTCATAGCGACCCCATTCTGGACCGAATTTGCTAAAAAATCTTTCGTCCAATTCAAAGGTCGTATCCTCTTTTTCGGCGAATCGTGGTGACTTTTGGGACTCTTTAGTATGTGAAAAAAAATATAAACCGAAAGATATCGGAAGGGAAACTTGAGGATCGGTGGTCAGAGCGACCCAATTCCGGACCGAATTTGGTAAAAAATCATTCGTCCAATTCAAAGGTGGTATCCTCTTTTTTGACGAATCGTGATGACTTTTAGGACTCTCCAGTATGAAAAAAAATATATAAACCGAAAGATATCGGAAGGGAAACTGGCGGAGCGGTGGTCAGAGTGACCCCATTCTGGACTGACTTTAGTAAAACATTATTCGTCCAATTCAATGGTCGTATCCTCTTTTTTAGCGAATCGTGGTGACTTTTAGGACTCTTTAGTATGTAAACAAAAATATAAACCTAACGATATTGGAAGGGAAACTTGAGGCGCGGTGGTCGGTGCGATCCTATTCTGGAACGACTCTAGTAAAAGACTTTCGTTCAATTTGAAGGTCGTATCCTCTTTTTTAACGAATCATAATGACTTTTAGTACTCTTTAGTATGTGAAAAAAATAAAAACCGAAAGATATCGGAAGGGAAACTTGAGGAGCTATGGTCAGAGCTATCCCATTCTGGACCGACTTTGGTAAAAATCATTCGTCCAATTCAAAGGTCGTTTCCGCTTTTTGGCTAATCGTGATTACTTTTAGGACTCTGTAGTATGTAAAAAAAATAGAAACCGAAAGATATCGGAAGGGAAACTTGAAGAGCGGTGGTCGGAGCGACCCCATTCTGGACCGACTCTGCTAAAAAATCATTCGTCCAATTCAGAGGTCGTATCCTCTTTTTTGGCGAATCGTGGTGACTTTTAGGACTCATTAGTTTGTAAAAAAAATATAAACCGAAGGATATCGGAAGGGAAACTTGAGGAGCGGTGGTCGGTGCGACCCCATTCTGGAACGACTCTAGTAAAAATCTTTCGTTCAATTCGAAGGTCGTATCCTGTTTTTTAACGAATTGTAATGACTTTTAGGACTCTCTAGTATGTAAAAAAAAATATAAACCGATAGATATCGGAAGGGAAACTTAAGCAGCGGTGGTCGGATCGACTCCATTCTGGACCGACTCTGGTAAAAATCTCTCGTCAAATTCGACGGTCGCATCCTCTTATTTGACGAATTGTGATGGCTTTTGGGACTATCTAGTATGTGACGAAAAATAGAAACCGAAAGATATTGGAAGGGATACTTGAAGAGCGGCGGTCGGAGCGACCCCATTCTGTACCGACTTTGCTAAAAAATCATTCGTCCAATTCAAAGGTTGTATCCTCTTTTTTGGCGAATCATGCGAATCCTTTTAGGACTCTTTAGTATGTGAAAAAAAATGTAAACCGAAAGATTAACGAAGGGAAACTTGAGGAGCGATGTTGAGAGCGACCCCATTCCGGACCGAATTTGATAAAAATCTTTCGTCTAATTCGAAGATCGTTTCCGCTTTTTGCCTAATCGTGATTACTTTTGGGATTTTCTGGGATCAGGGATTCAGGGATTTCTGACAAAATAATAGTTTAATATTTGATATTTATTAAGAGCTATAAAATTGGGTGTTACCGAAATATATCGGAAGTACAACTTGAGGAGCGGTGCTTACATCGACCCAATTCTGGAGGACATTCGTCAAGCAGAGTGGGTGCAGAATAGGGTTGCTCTGACAACCGCTCCTCAAGTTTCCCTTCTGATGTCTTTCGGTTTATCTTTTTCTTCACATATTAGAGAGTCCTAAAAGTGATCACGATTCACCAAAAAAGTGGACACGACCGTCAAATTGGACGTAAGATTTTTACCAAAGTCGGTCCAGAATGGGGTCGATCCAACCACCGCTCCTCAAGTTTCCTTTTCGATATCTTTCGGTTTATATATTTTTTCACACACTAGAGAGTCCCAAAAGTCACCACGATTCGCCAAAAAAGAGGATACGACCTTTGAATTGGACGAATGATTTTTTAGCAAAGTCGGTCCAGAATGGGGTCGCTCTGACCCGTGATCCTCAAGTTTCCCTCCCGATATCTTTCGGTTTATATATTTTTTCACATACTAGATAGTCCCAAAAGTCACCACGATTCGCCAAAAAAGAGGATACGACCTTTGAATTGGACGAATATTTTTTTAGCAAAGGCGGTCCATAATGGTGTCGCTCTGACCCGTGCTCTTCAAGTTTCCCTTCCGATATCTTTCGGTTAACATTTTTTTTCACATTCTAGAAAGCCCCAAAAGTCATTACGATTCGTCAAAAAAGAGTACACGAGCTTCGAATTGGACGAAAGATTTTTACCAGTGTCGGTCCAGAATGGGGTCGCTTCGACCACCGTTCTTCAAGTATCCCTTCCGATATCTTTCGGTTTATATATTTTTTCACATACTATAAAGTCCCAAAAGCCATCAGGATTCGTCAACAAAGAGGATACGACCTTCGAATTGGACGAAAGATTTTTACCAGAGTCGGTCCAGAATGAGGTCGATCCGACCACCGCTCCTCAAGTTTCCTTTCCGATATCTTTCGGTTTATATATTTTTTTTACATACTAGAGAGTCCTAAAAGTCATCACGATTCGTCAAGAAAGAGGATACGACCTTCGAATCGGACGTAACATTTTTACCAGCGTCGGTCTAGAATGGGGTCGCTCCGACCACCGCTCCTCAAGTTTCCCTCCCGATATCTTTCGGTTTATATATTTTTACACATACTAAAGAGTCCTAAAAGTCACCACGATTCGCCAAAAAAGAGGATACGACCTTTTGATTGGAGGAATAATTTTTTAGCAATGTCTGTCCAGAATAGGGTCACTCCGACCACCTCTCTTCACGTTTCCCTTCCGATAGCTTTCGGTTTATATTTTTTTCACATACTAAAGAGTCCTAAAAGTCACCACGATTCGCCAAAAAAGAGGAAACGACCTTTGAATTGGACGAATGATTTTTTAGCAAAGTCGGTCCAGAATGGGGTCGCTGTGACCACCGCTCCTCAAGTTTCCCTTTCGATATCTTTCGGTTTATATTTTTTTTTACATACTAGAGTGTCCTAAAAGTCATTACGATTCGTTAAAAAAGAGGATACGACCTTCGAATTGAACGAAAGATTTTTACTAGTGTCGATCCAGAATGGGGTTGCTCCGACCACCGCTTCTCAAGTTTCCCTTCCGATCTCTTTCGGTTTATATATTTTTTCACATACTAGAGAGTCCTAAAAGTCACCACGATTCGCCAAAAAAGAAAATACGACCTTTGAATTGAACGAATGATTTTTTAGCAAAGTCGGTCAAGAATGGGGTCGCTCTGACCACCGCTCCTCAAGTTTCCCTTCCAATATCTTTCGGTTTATATATTTTTTCACACACTAGAGAGTCCTAAAAGTCATCACGATTCGTCAAAAAAGAGGATACGACCTTCGAATTGGACGAAAGATTTTTACCAGAGTCGGTCCAGAATGGGGTCGCTCCGACCACCGCTCCTCAAGTTTCCCTTCCGATATCTTTCGGTGTATTTTTTTTCACATACTAGAGAGTCCTAAAAGTCACCACGATTTGCCAACAAAGAGGACACGACCTTCGAATTGGACGAAAGATTTTTTAGCAAGCCAACGACAAATGCCTTTAGTTTCGCAAGTATGGGAATTTTGCAAAATATTTCCATACTTTGCAAAGTATGGGAAATCAGAATTTTTCCATACTTTGTAGAGTATGGGAAGCAGAACTTTTCCCATACTTTCGCAAAGTATGGGAATTCTTTGAAATATTCCCATACTTTTTCCCATACTTTGCAACGTATGGGAAAATTTCTAAATTTAAAGATGTCCAGTCAACTCGGAGCCAACGAGAAATTCAAACGTTCGCAAAGTATGGCTAAAAATGCAGCAGACTACAGAGATGTCATTTATCGTTTCAACATCAAAAAGGATCAAACTTAAAATGTCAACCAATTTACTTAACGCTTTTTTTCTCGAAAATGAATGCATGATCATTCCGAGAAAAAAATATTTCCATTCCTTTCAACCATTACATGCCTTCAGACCCTAGCGCTCTGGCACATCAGACACCTTAACGAGATCGAAATAAATAAGTTAAAATAAATTTTCTCACGTCGCTTCTGTAAAGTTCTTTTTTTTCAGATTATTGAAAATGATATCAGTTCAATAGGAAAACAATTATCTCACTCCTTCGTACCAATGAAGTACGTGATAAAGCTCATTGGAAATAAAAGTATCTGACCCGGAATCGAACCCAGGATTGCCACATTGCAAATCCGACGTTTCATCCATTGGATCATCGATCGCTATTGCAAATGTGAATGACAAATCCAGTCATGTTTGTCAGTTGCTTTGTATTTGCAAAAAAAAATGTATTCCCTTTCACCGTGTTGACCGACAGCTTATCAAACATTACTGGTCACTACGATGAAAGAGAATACATTCTTTTTCTTTACAGTAAATAAATGATCTTATTACGCTGGCGAGAAATTAATATTTCCGTGCATTTTAATCTTTTCATGCACGAGCCCTCGACGAGATCGAAATGAGAGCTATTTAAATAATCTCTCACGATGAAGACTCATGTATGAATTCATGAATGCCATCGAGATCTCGACACTAGAGCAACTTGATTCAAAATAATTAAAAAATTCAATTGACCCGCATTACACGGCCGGAAATTATGACAGTCGCGCATTCATTTGTTTGCCGCTCGGTTCGAGCAACTAAACCCGCCGGTGTTCAAACACATTTTTTTATAATTTCTTTTTCGGTAATGAAATAATTACACGTCTTTGTTTTCTAAATATTTGATATTTTGCCGAATAAAGAAAGAGAGAAAAGAACCAAATCTGATCGGAAAAACAATCCACAATCCAATACGCCGCATTCTACTCTCCGCGGTTCGCAGCTAGCTTCGAGCCGAGGATCTCCGACCACTTCACCGTCACTTGTTATCCGTCGATTTTGCCGTGGTCGTGAAACAATGCAAGGTACATTCATCACACGACCGATACAATTTATATCGTCTAAATTTAAAAACTTTGTCCGTCGATTACTGGGCCAATTTTGATCGCAAAATAAAAAAAAAAAAAAGCATTCTGCTTGGCTTGCCATGCCTCACAATCTCACTGCCGTTGACTATTGTGTTATTTTACACCCTGTATAACTTTTTTTGTACGGTGTAATATACAGAAAATTATCCGCGGCCTTTTGTAATAACTGTGCCTACGTCGTGACAATATCGAATTTTTCGACATTTTTGGATCATACTGAATCGTCGAGAGTCGGGTTAGCTCCTTGGATCTGTAATATTCAGCGGAAGAAAAAGTAAACATACGCCGGATGATCAACGATTTGCGGCAGTCGAAATCTTAAAACGTTGCCTTCTCGAAGTTCCACACAATGTTCAAACCCACCGGTATAAGAAACTATATCTTTTTCCATTTTGGCTTCCTCATAGAGGAACCTTTGAGCATCGTGTGAAATTTCGAAGAAGTAAACGTTCAAGTCTCAAGTTGCAGCTTGATGAGAAACATATATTTCCCTGCATTTTAATGTTTTTTAATTATTTAAAAAGATTAAAAAGATTAAATCTAAATTATTTAAAATAACAGTTCATTGGTAAAAAATTATCTCACTCCTTCTTATGAATGCGATACATAAGGCACGGAGAAAAAAAAAAAAACAAAATTCCTGAGCCGGGATCGAACCCTCGAATCCCTTGTGGCGAATCTGACTCCTTTCCGCAGGGCCATCGATCGCTATTACAAACGTGACTGATGAATCTTATCATGTTGGTCACTTGCATTTCATTTAAAAATAATGTATTCTCTTTCACCGCGTTGACCGACAGCTTATTAAGCATACCTGGCTGGGCCTCTGCGATGAAAAAGAATACTTTTTTTTTCTTTGCAGTAAATAAATGATCTCACTTGGTTGACGAGAAATAAGTATTTTCGTGCAGTTTAATCTTTTTATGCACGAGATCATCGTATCGCCTAAAAGAGCAGGAGATTACCGAGAATTCATTTATCGTTTCAGACGCTAGCACTCTCGCACATCAGACACCTTAACGAGAACGAAATTAATAAGTTAAAATTAATTTTCGTACGGCGCCTTTGTAAATGTCCTTTTTTTCAGATTATTGAAAATAATAGTTCAATCGCCAAACAATTATCTCACTCCTTCGTAACAATGAGGTACATGATAAAGCTTATTGAATGAAAAAAAAAAAAAAAACATCTGACCTGGACTCGAATCCAGGATTGTCACATTGCGAATCCGACGTCTTATTCACAGGACCATCGATCGCTATTACAAATGTGACTGACAAATCCAATCACATTCGTCAGTTGCTTTTTATGTATAAAAAAAATGTATTCTCTTTCACCGTGTTGACCGACAGCTTATCAAACACTATCTGATCACTACGATGAAAGAGAATACATTTTTTCCTTTACAGTAAATAAATGATGTCATTACGCTGGCGAGAAATTAATATTTCCGTGCATTTTAATCTCTTCATGCACGAGGCCTCGATGAGATCGAAATGAGAAATATTTTAAAAATATCTCACGATGAAGACTTATGTATGATTTCATGATTGCCATCGAGATCTCGGCACTAGAGTAGCTTTATTTAAAATGATAAAAAATTCAATTGATCCGCATTACACGGCCGAGAATTATGACAGCCGCGCATTCATTTTTCTGCCGCTCGGTTCGAGCAACCACACTCGCCGGCTGTTTTTTGACATCGAAGTCCACTGAAGTTGGCGCGCTTTTTGGAGCGTCGAGACGCGGTCAGATCCATGAGAATGCTCGGCTGTGATTGGTCGACTTCAAACCCTTATAACTCGGTAACTACTCATCGTACGACATTTTACCGCAGACCGTTTTACTCGGGTGATCGTCCCGCGTCTCGTGGTACCAACCGTGTCCGCCATTTAAGTTACACCCTGTATATATATATTGTGACGTGATTTTTTTGAATTCACGGTCACAAAGAAAACTTAGCTATCGGACATTAACGCTCCCTGTTGCTGACCTATTAACTCGCTCTCGGTGATAAGTTTTGTTCTCGCGTTACGTCTGGGTTTTGAAGAAAGGAGGATAAGGTGAGGAGATTAGTTGAAGGGCGGTGCGCTCGAACCTGTCGCGGGGAGAATGTCTCAAAGTAATGAGTTGCCCGACAGAGGAGAGCGCCCGACGAGATTCCTCTACGAATTAGCGGAGGTCCGGTGATACCGGCGCCCCGACATAGAAGGAGCGTCACGCTGGAGAACGGGCGGCGATGTTTGCGTTACGGGCAAGGGCTGGGACCCCTCTGCGCCGGTTTTTGTTGAGTAGGGCCCTGTGTCCGCGTGGTGCTCCAGGGGATGCGATCGTGGAGGAACGTCTTGGAAAAAAAACAATTTGCGGTGTTCACTATAACTCGGCCGGAAATTATCTGAAAATGAAAAACCATGAAAATTTAGTCAAATTATAATCAAATATTCCCCCCAACGTTTTCTGATAATTTTTTTTTCATTTAAAAAAATTTTGACGGCCATCTTAAGTGTGAACTGCTATTTTCCACGAAAAATTCCGCCATTTTGTGGGTGGGAAATACCCGTAATGTAAAAAAAAAAAATTAAACTAAACGTTGGGGGGAGGTATTTTATGTGTAGAAAATGTGTACAAAGTTTGAAATGAATCGGTCAGATAGTTTTTAATTGGCAGTGAACACGGACTTTGGAAAAGTAGTTTTGAGAAAAACGCGTCGAAAGTTTATGAAGTAAAAAAGTGAAGAAAAACGTTTTTGTTTACAACTTACACAGAATCATCGATTCTGTGTAAGTTGTCCTCTTTTCTCTCAAGTCTTCGTTTTATTCTGGCTTCTTTGCTCTGCTGCTCAGCTTGAATCTCGCCCTGTCAATGCGATTGCTGTCCGTGAATGATGCATAATCATGAGCGCTTGGGCCGACGCTGACGTTCATGTCAGACAGAAAAATTATAAAAGCACCAGCACCTTCATTGAAAGTGAATGGAGCTACATAAGATGCAAATTCAACAATTTGTCTGCTGCCAGATAATTTTTTCGGTGCAATTCTCCAAATCAGCTGGTTCAAACTTTTGTTGGCATTTTGAGTAAAGCCTCCAAGACACCTTTCTAGAAGTTCGTCTCTACTCAAATCTTCATAAATCGGTTTGATCGCTTCTATGACATCTTGTGGAAGTGGAGTGTAGTCATGCTTGAAATTTTCCACTCCTGTTGTGGCCAAAGCTTTTTGATATGAACACCACGAGTTCTCACCGCTGATGCACTTATGGTGTTGAGGGTTATCGTCTCTTGACTGCTGGTGGTAGAACGTTGCCCAGATTGCATTTTTCATTCCTTCCAGCGAATCACAATTATGTCTGATTGCTGCTCTGTAATATCGACTCAAATTATCAATGACTTTTCCAGTGAGCTTTCCTTTGCCGCCGAGTAACTTACTTTGCCTTGTTTTACCAGCATTTTTTCCGGTTTTTACAACTTTATTTTCTACAGTTTTATTTACTAGATCACAGAGACGTTTACTCATTCTTTTTTGCACGTGACCTACACATTCTTTTTTATTTATAGTGAAATTTTCACCGTAAGGTTTAACTTTCACTAAATTGCCGTAAGTTTTACTGTCACCGTCTCCGATATAGTTGCTGATCTTTGCTCCGTAATTTATTTCTGATTGGCGGAATAATTCGATAACAGCATTAACATCCATGTTACCTGATGGTCCGGTGTGATTGGCTTGGCATTCATCATTTTCAACATGTTCTTGGTACCACTCTTCAAATTCATTAGTATTTAATTGCTTTCTCCATAATTTGCAAGCCTGACAGTGCAAACTACTTATGAAAATATCGATAACTTTTGCAGACCAATATCCAATCAAGGAAGTGACGCCAAAGGAAGAGCTGAAGCCTTGCTTCTGCCACGTGCCGTCACCAGAAACGGTCAAAGTGTCTGTCTCCGAATTTGCATGTGTTAGCTGTTTTTCTTCGTCTGCGGCGGAAACAAGAAATTTTTCAGCAGTCGTTTTGATGCTGCGGCAAACAGATTTCATGAGATCCAAATAAGGTGGTTTTGATAAAAAAAACTACTTGCTATGTCCATCAACCCGCAAAATTTATTGCAGCCTGCTAAACCCAAACCTAATGTACGCATTACAAAGGCAAAACGAGTGTTGATTTCATAGCGATGACCAGTTTTCTCACTCGACGGTATAAAGCGTGGATCACAATTTGCACATTTGACTTGGATTTGGAAGCCAAGGCCTTCTTTTTTGCAGCTTTTGAACTCAACTGAACCATCACACTGAGCACGTTTTACTAAACTTGCGATGGTTGAGAAAACAAGCAAAAAATCGATGATTCTGTAATGTTTTTCAACGTCTTCTGGTACACTTGCACTGGTATTTAGTTTGATTTTCTTCAATGAAGCACTTTTTGTGGTAGCCTCATCTTTAATTATTTTATTCGGATTAAACCGTTTTTTTGATCTACACAAATAAGTCCTTTCACTTTGTCGGTCTTCTCTCGAAACTTTGCTTACTCTCGGCATTTTTGTACAGGAAATTTTTTAGATGATTATAAAATGGCAAGCGCACGGTCGAACGTCTAACGACAAACTGACGCTCATTTCTTCTTTTAAAATATTGTAGTGTATAGTATACACTATATACTATATACACCATAGCAATGAATAAACTGTATACCTGTTCGACAGCTGCACTGCTAGCCCGACCGCCGGCAGCTGTTAGAGGTATAGCGTTAAAGGCCAGGAGATTTATAAGACAATAACTTCAAGAATATTGCTTAGATCGGTTTAAAATTTTAAGGACATATTCTTGAAATGTTAAACAATAAGATAGGACAAAAAAAAATTCGATTTTTCGAAAGTGAAAACCCTTACCCCGCCCTTAAGAGTTTCGGAATGAGGGATGTAAAAGCCATGACGACGAGCCACCCGGGGAGACACCGGTCCGTGGACTTCGGCTTTAACGTCGAATACCGGGTTCTTCCGATGATGGCGAAGAATGATTTACGTTCCATGAGCGGCGAGGTGGAATACGAAATTCCGAGATCGGGCGGGCGCCAGTGTCGCGCGATGTATGGCCGATTGCTCGTGGCGGAACTAGCGGTGAGCGAGATTCCTCGCGTCTCTTGCTGGTGGGTTGACGTATTTCGTCTGAAGAATCTGTTTGGGGACGAGGTCTTTTGGCAAGTGATGTTAGGGGCTCCTCCCCGGCATCTTCTGCTGAGTCGCTAGAGACCGGTGGTGGCGCCGTTCCTGGTTTAACCGTTGCTTTCTTACGGCGCAGAATTTTCAGAGGTTGTTTTGGCGATGTATCCTCATCCGTCGAACCGCTTGGTCGATCCCGTTTGGTCTTTAGGCCTCGGGAGACAGCCGCAGAATCTGGTAGATCGTTAACGGTTGGATTCCTTGTTAGGGCGTCGGCATTGGTGTTCTTCCGGCCCGGTTTATACACAAGTTCGAAATCACAACCGTCGAGAATTTCCGTCCAGCGACGCAGTTGGGATGTCGGATCCTTGAGCCTCTTAAGCCACGTTAAAGGTTTGTTATCGGTGATAAGGAGGAATTTACGACCATATATATACGATCGAAATCCCTCGACGGCGTATATGATCGCCAGTAATTCCTTCTTCGTGGCGTCGTACCGAATTCCGTGTCGGAAAGCGTTCTGGAGAGGTACGCTATTGGCAAGTCCGATCATATGGGCCCTTGGCTTAATATGGCTCCAAGGCCGACGTTGGAAGCGTCGCTGGTGATGTTGGACGACAGGGCATAGTCCCGATGTTGGAGAATTGGTTCTTCGCAGAGTTTGTCCCTCAGTTATTCGAAGGCTAACTGTTGATCTCGTGACCAGATAAAAGGTACGGTTTTCTTCAGGAGGCGAGTGAGAGGTTTCGCGATTTCTGCGAAATTTTCGATGAACCGGCGATAGTATCCGACCAGACCCAAGAATTGCTTGATGTTTTTCTGATTTTTGGGGACCGGCAAATCCTTCACTGCCGCCAGTTTCAATGGATTAGGCCGCACTCCATCGCGGCCAATTACGTGACCGAGGTAGACAACCTCAGGGCGAAGGAATTCGCATTTGTCGGGTTGCAATGACAAACGAGCATCCGAGAGGCGTTTCGCGAGGTTGCGAAATTTGCGGTCGTGTTCCTCGAGAGAATCCGCGTAGATTACAATATCGTCAAGGTATACGAAGATCTCGTTACCCTGTAGACCACTCAGCACTTGGTCCATGAGGCGTTGGAAAGTCGCAGGGGCGTTTTTGAATCCGAACGGCATACGGTTGAATTCGTAATGACCGTGGGGGGTTGAAAACGCCGTTTCGGCCGATCCTGTGAATCCATCCGGATTTGGTGGAAGCCGGACGCCAAGTCGAAGACCGAGAAGTATCGGGATTTGCCCAACTGGTCCAGGATATCGATGATGTTCCGTAGCGGATAGGGGGAGGGAACGGTTTTTTCGTTGAGTTTCCTAAAGTCGACAACCATCCTCCAACGTTTGTTTTCCTGTGAATCGGCCTTTTTAGGGACAATCCAAATGGGGGAGTTAAAAGGTGACGATGACGGCTGAATTATATCCTTGTCGAGCAAGTCGTCGACCTGTGCGTTGATTTCCTCCTTCATGTTGTGGGGAAAGCGGTACTGTTTAGTATTGATGAGAAGGTGTCGACTGTCGGAATTTTATGTTCCATAACGCTCGTGTAGTCAAGAGGTTGACCCGGTGTCAGGAACAAGTTAGAGTATTCCCGTATAAGGGACCACGTGGTCGTACTCCTTCCCGTTAAGATAGTCCAAACGTAGGAGTGAACGTATTTCTTCGATGTTTACTTCCTCCTGCGAACGCGTATTAGCTCCGCACGTTGAGTGTCTGAGCGCAAGAGTTCTCTCGTGGAGAGTTGAAGAGGGTTTAAACAATAGGTCGAAGTAACCCGATTGGCAGCTAGTGGCGGGCACCGGTGGTGCTTCGCCGAACGGAATTAATGCTATTCTAGGTACTAAGAAATCTACATCTATTTCCTTACAATTAATGGCATAGAGGTGAGCGAAGCCGTCGCGATTCTCGACTACGGCATTCCCGAAGTAGACGCCGTCCTGAATTTTCATACAGGAGCCGTAACCGTCCTTTAGATCACCCGAGACTCTAATTTTAAGTAGTTTCTTGGATCGAGCACGGAGGGAATAAATTTCGGTGTTGGTGAACGGGATCAAATGGCCTCCCCTATCCAGGGTTATCCAGCTATCCACGTAATCGATTCTTGCGCCATTTTCGGTAAGGAAAAGTAGACCGAGGATACCATGTTCGTCTACATTGAAATCATCCCGGACCTCGTGGAACACTGTCGGAATCTCATTAACTACGAGTTCCACGGCTCCGAAAGACATTTCGGTGCCATCGGTGACGCCACTAATTCGGTAAATTATATTCTCGCATTGATTTTTACGTCCGGGTTGAGGCTACTTCTCTTTATGACATTTATGTGCGAGCCGTTGTCGATGAAAAACAGAGCGGACTCTCCGATGACTTGTGGGGAGCTTAGTCGAACTGTTCTGTCCAGAAGCGCTTCACCCGTTCGGCCGCGGACAAACCCTTTACGGATCTCGACTCGGGGTTTCTGTGCGCTTGGCGGTTGTTGCTCGGCGTTGCGCTTCGGCGCCGAGCACTCTCGGAGTTTAAAGACTCCGTGGGCCTGTTTTTTGAATCGCGTGATTCGGAGCTCCTGTCGCGGGATGTTTTAGGGCGAGGTTCCTGGGACGTCTCCCTATTACGGTTTCGGGGTTCGTCCCTTCTGTTTTCTCGCGACTGTCCTCGCGTTTGGCGGTCATTACCTATCCGGTGTTTATGCATCGAAGAGTCCGAACCACTGGAAGACTGAGAACGGTCTCGCTTGCCACTTCGGCGGCTACGGCCGCTTCTGCGAGCATCGTCCAAGTCTGGACGGCGAGACCGATGATTGGAGTCCCCGCGGCAGGAGCGCGAATCTCTTCGGTTGCGGAACCTAGAGTCGGAGCGGAAGTTACCAGAGTTGCGGTCACTCGGTCGGTTGGGCGACCCGTGAGACCTGTCTCGTCGCTGGTAATCATCCCTGAACCGGGGGCGAGAGTTGTGTCTCCCGTAGGTGTGAAAGTCATTATCATTAGTTCGCCGCGTGTATCGTTCGTTACTATTGTCGCGAACTCGGTACTCGTAACCGCTGTAGCGACGACTTCGTTTTTCTCCGAATCGGGGGCGAAAGTCGCGGCTCTCATAATCTCGGCGATCGCTTAGGCCGGTAGAACGAAGCCAAGAGTCATGTCGATTGCGATAATCGGTGGAGAACCGAGATCGCGATCGAGAGGCGTCTCGGTTGCGGTCATAGCGGGAACGTTCACTATTTACGCGCGACGAAGTGAAAGTGTGGTCCCTGTCACGTCGGTTATGGTAATTGTCCCGCGAGTAGTCCCGGGAACGAGAGTCGCGGTGTTCGCGTCGGTCATCGCCGTCGAAACGACGGTTGTAGTTAGAATTTCCGTATGGAGGATGGGCACTTTCGCGATAGCGGTATTCCCGCTCCTCCCTCTCGTACCTCCATCGATTTTACAGCTTGAAACACTCGTCCATCATGTGACCAGGTTTCTTGCAATATCGGCAAGTGATTTCGAGGTCTCTTGACTCGGTTATACGAACCCTGGCTGTGGAGCTGCGGGAGCGCGAACGGTAGTGAGAACGAGGAGGGTCCCTGTCGGAAAAATAAGAACGCGAAGAACTACAGTCGCGGTTGTAAGTGATAGCTGGTCTAAGCCGCTTCTCGTAGTAGTCGTATTCCGATACGTCGGAATCATCGACATCCCGTGAGGCCGGAGTACGATTCCGTGAATCGAACCTCGCGCGGTGGTAACTCATGCGGTGGCGCTTTTGGTTAAATTTGACTGCCTCCCGTGCGTAAGCTAGAGCACTCTCGAGGGACTCAGGCTCCTTAGAGTATACGTACCTTGCGATTTCATCGCGCAGACCATTGACGAAGCTTTCTACGGCATTAGCGTTGTGTTCGCGGTGCATCTCGTAAATGGTCTGCGCGCTCCGACTAGACTGATCAGCAACACGTCGGTTCAGCAAGTTCAGAGCGCCTCGGACGCGGGCCGCATAATCATACAAGTCCTCATGAGATCTTTGAGCCATATTGGCTAAGTCAACTCTGAGGTCGGTGAGCGATTTTTTTGGCGAAATAGATTCCTGAGCTCCGTAACGAGCTGTCTCAGGAGTGATATGTCGGCGCGTTTAGGTAGAAACTGGCGCCTAGTGCCCCTACTGAATTTTGAGAATAACAGATAAATGAATTTGGGTTTGTCGTCGAGCTCGAGAGTCTCGTGAGCGAAATAAATGTCCGATATGAACTCCTCAACCGGTATATTTTTCCCATCAAAATTTGGGATCGGTAGGATCGCTTTAGTGACCCAGTCTGGGTCGTTACCGCGCAAACGGAGATTATGTAGTTGGGCCCTAACTTCGTCCTCCATAGCGACGTTACGGTCGGGAGGTCGGGTTTCTGGGCGAGGTGGTAACCCAGCTTGATCGAGTACTCCGGACAGGGAGTTATTTCGCGTACGAACCATGATGATGCGCGGACAACTGTCTGTGTGTAATACGGAGGGTGAACGACGTTAAACCGTGTCCTGGACCAACAAGACCGGATAAGGGCCCCGCCCCTTTCCCCCTTATTCGTTATTTTTTTTTTAAATGACCGGTGTTACGGTAGATAGGATTGAGCTGGACGAATGGAATTTGAGAGGAAAGGTACAGGCGGTAAAGTGCGTGTTGCCCGGGAAGTGCTCAGAGAACAGCCGCTGGCCGGTATGGTAGCCTGTACCAACAACTGTCTCGTCCGAGTTCCCAAGCTTGTGTGTAATTCTCTGAGACCCTTGCAGGTTAGTCACTGGCCGGTATGGTAGCCTGTACCACTTGACCTAACCCCGCGGGAAACTTTGAATTTGTTGTGTCAATGTGAAGAGTAACCACAGGGGCTTTTGATCAAGAGACGCGGCAGCGTCTTGACGCCAAGTATTAAAAACAAGTTTTTAAACGTGCCGATGTATCTATACAGTAAGGTGGCCTGAAAACCGTTATATTCAAACTCTAAATCGACTTCACGCGCAAACGCGTCAAGTTATAACAAATCTGACGACATTTTTCCGATGTAATGTTATTTTTTTCTTTCGAATGCATTTAGATATATTTAGATCCATCCACGCATTGTTGAGATATCGTGATATTGCCATGGTTTTCACGCAACTTTTCTCAGCTCAAATGTTCTTCTCCCGTGTTTTCGACAAAGGGACATATGTGCCTAGTACAGCATATAGCTTATACGCCCTTTCATACAAATCTCGTCTCAAATGTTCTTTTCCCGTGTTTTAGACAAAGGGACATATGTGCCTAGTATAGCATATAGCTGGTACGCCCTTTCATACGAATCACAGAAAAACGATATATATTTCACATGTTCGATGCGAGCTCGTGGCTCTCTTCACTACGACGCTGCGCGGTCTCGTTGCGCGTACGTGCTCTACGTCATCAGTTGAGTTAATGGGGCCGTCGCAGTGTGCGTGAGAGAGAGAGAGAGAGAGAGAGAGAGAGAAAGTGCACGTGAAGTTGTCAGCTGTGTACTTTTCTACCGACACTATCGGTGTCGTTAGTGAGCGACAGCCAATTGCAAGGAAGATTCTAGCGGAAAGGCGCGACTCCGATAGGCTATTTCGGTTTAGCCTCAGATGCTATGCTGATGCGCCTGTCTCTATCTGAATCTCTCAGGCACATGCAGTGCGACACAGTGTACACATCTCCGGTGTAACCGGCCAATCCGAACAAAGGAATACAACAGAAATATGTCTACTGTGTCACACTGTGCCTTGGTTGGATCGGCGATTTTTATGCTCGTTTAAAATTCACTTCCTTTAAGGATTTAAGGAGTTGTGAACCAGTACCCGGATTCTGTAATTTTCTAGCGACGATTGTGGCTGTTGCTCGCTAGCGAGAGCCAATTGCAAGGAAGGTCCAGCCGAAAGACATAACTCTCATAGGATATCGCTCACTAACGATACTGAAAATCATCGATAGCGAATAACAAAATTCTACCACAGATATGAATGCGACAAAGGTAACGTTAATGGCTTTCACGGTAAAGCAATAGAGATACAAACACAATGTACTTCACATTATGTTAACGTACAGTCGCCGGGATGTGAGAGGGATAGCACCATAGGGATCATGTGTAGGAATAAACGAGACGGTGTTTGGCTTTGCCTTATACGTCAGCATTGGGATTCTGTAGTTGCTAACGACACCAATAGTTGTCGGTAGTCAAGAACAGAATCCCAGCACAGTATAAGAATGTAGACAACATAAAGTGCGAAAATCGAATTGATGAATCACAATCGAGGAGTTTTAAATACTGCGAAGAGATTGGCCAATACTTGTGCAATTGGGTAGTTTTTACTATTCCCCGTATACCAAACCAATCGCTTCCCATGAAAAAAAGATAAGGTACTGCGTAAATGAGCAGTTCGAACTTTAAGATAAGTTGAAAATGGAATAATGTTTGCATTCATGAAGTGTAAATTATTACTGCGTAAAGATAAGGTACTGCGTAAATGAGTGTAACTTCCGTGCATAAATTTCAATTCCAAAATTCCTACACTCAGACCGAAAGAACTTTCTTAAAAACATAATGCTATTTTGCACAGCTAATTTAGTTCATCGGGGCAGTTTGAACTTTAGAATAAGTTCAAAATGGAACAATGTTTGTATGTATGAACTGTAAATTATTACTGCATAAAGATAAGGTACTGCGTAAATTAGTATAACTTCTGCGCATGAATTTCATTAAAAAAATTCCTACATTCAGACCCGATAGAATTTTCTTAAACAGTTCATCAGGCCAGTTTGAACTTTAAGTTAAGTTGAAAATGGAATAATGTTTGCATTCATGAAGTGTAAATTATTACTGCGTAAAGATAAGGTGCTGCGTAAATTAATATAACTTCTGTGCATGAATTTCAATAAAAAATTCCTACACTCAGTCCCGAAAGAATTTTCTTAAAAAGATAATGCCATTTTGCACAGCTAATTCAGTTCAACGGGGCAGTTTGAACTTTAGGATAAGTTGAAATTGGAATAATGTTTGCATTCATGAACTGTAAATTATTACTTCGTAAAGATGAGGTACTGTGTAAATGAGTATAACTTCTGCGCATTAATTTCAATTGAAAAATTCCTACACTCAGGCCTTATTTCATTATATCAATGGTAGATATGATCCCTATTATAAACTTGAAAAGTTAAAGATGGTCGCCGAGTAATCAATAAATGTGTCCAGTCTATAAACAAAATACTTCCGACTTTAAAAATCGCTTTCCAATATCTAAGGAAAAGTGAAAAGAAAAAAATAGGTATACAACATCCACACGCATCGTTTTATCAGAGATATTTGAAAGTGGTTCTTAATTTCACTTTGCATAATATGTTTTCTATTCTGATAAAATGTTGATTCAATGCTGATCTTCTATCAGGTCTTTCAAAAAAAAAGTGAAATCTTCATTAAAAACTTAAAAAGTTAAAAATGGACGCCAAGTTATCAGAAAATGTGTCCAATCTAGAAACAAAAAACTTACGACTTCAAAAATTGTTTTCTAATATCTAATAAAAAGATATGTAAAAAGATATCTAATGAAAAGAAATCATTTCATAAATTAGCCAAGCAAACTACTACTCCTTCCGCCAATCAACCTGCCCCCTTTTGTACGGTATGCCACAAAAGTCTACTGAAAATGCTGTACAAAAACTTGGCGTGCATGGTTAAGAACAATAAGCTCGGCGAAGGGGCCGCCGTCTCTTTGTGCCTGCAGTAGATTGAACCGGATCTAACGCGTGTCATCTGTGTGAACATCAATCTAAACCATCTCGTGTCCAGCTCCTACGAGTACGAGAGAAATACCGTCGTAAGTCATCTCGGTACGCTGAGAGAGAGCGTGAAATGATGTAGCTGGGTCATTCGAGCTTTCATGGCTGTTGAACGCAATGGGAGTTGGATCGGCGCGGCGGTATCATCGAAGTTGGGTACGAAAGGATTGAATGGCGTTGTACATGGAAAGTCGGCATAGGCTCAATACTCTTTTCAACATGTGAGTTTCTCAATAACAGAGTACTTGTATGTGCTGGTAGGAGGTATATATTCCAAGGCATGTACAACGGCGTCGGATTTGCCGTATATATGTCGTATTCCAGGACGCTGAAGTCCTGGAATGCATCGATGTGCCACATTTTTCCTTACCTACAGGCTCATTCAAGGACGTCCTCGAGTTTTTCCATGAGATGTGCGTAGTCATTAATTGAGTACTCTGTCCTGTATAATTAGCAGGGAGAATAAATTTAACAGATTCTGAAACAGCTTCGGCATGTACAAGGATGTCGAGTTTGCCGTCCATATGTCGTATTCCAGGACATTGAATTCATATAATGGATGTTGAGGTCCTAGAATTCATCGGTACTCGACATTATTCCCTACCTACAGGCCCATTCAAGGACGGCCTCGAGCTTGTCTCTAAGATGTCTTCAGTTATGAATTGAATCTTTCCTTTTTAAGTAGCATCGAAAAGAAATAAATCTGATTCTCTATCATTACCTTTACGAACTCAAATAGTAGATTAGATTGTATTACGAGTATTTCCAAAATGTTTCGATCTGTATACGTCTACTTTTTTTCGAAACGCAAGGGATATCCGATATGCTTATTCGATCGTGTAGACACGATAGATTTAGGCTTAAAATTTAACCGTCGTGTTATTCAAACGGTTTGCTTGCAGATGTAAGTTCTGGATCCCGTGAGTTATTTTTCTGGACGTCCTGGAATTGTCCAACTTCCGACATGCACCATGCAATCAGGTCCTGGAATTACCTAATTTTTTAAAATACTTTCCGGGACATCGCTGAAAGTTGGAATGATGACTTGTGTTCTCATGTGTGGACACATGATAGTCTTCATCCCACTTTTCAGGACGTTCGGAAACACATAAGGGTTCCCAAGTCAATAAGGCATTTTCCAGAATGTCCTGGAACACGTCCCGGTACCTAAAAGCGTTCCACGCAATGGGGCACTTTCCAGGACGTCCTGGAACACATAAAAGTTCTCGTCAATGGGAAACTTTCCAGGACGTCCTGGTACCCAAAAGAGTTCCACTCAATGGGGTACTTTCCAGGACGTCCTGGATCACATAAAAGTTTTCGTCAATGGGGCACTTTGCAGTACGTCCTGGAACACATAAGAGTTCTCGTCAATGGGGCACTTTCCAGGGCGTCCTGGAACACATAACAGTTCTCGTCAATGGGGCACTTTCTAGGGCGTCCTGGTACCCAAAAGTGTTCCACTCAATGGGGCACTTTCCAGGACGTCCTGGAACACATAAAAGTTCTCGTCAATGGGGCACTTTCCAAGACGTCCTGCAACACATAAAATTTCTCGTCAATGGAGCTCTTTCCAGGACGTCCTGGAACACATAAGCGTTCTCGTCAATGGGGCACTTTCCAGGGCGTCCTGATACCCAAAAAAGTTCCACTCAATGGGGCACTTTCCTTTCATTTCAACAGAACGCTTTCCGGGACGTCCTGGAAAATGTCATTCCGTATATATCACGGAACGTGTTTAAGTTCTCAAAAGCACCATTAGGTCGATGTCCTGGAACCCACATGAGTCCCCGAACATGCCCTTACAGTAATGTCCTGGAACGCAACACAGTCCCTGAATGTGCCATTCAGCTGTAGTCCTGGAACGCAACAACGTCCCGGAATATGCCATTCGGTTGTAGTCCTGGAACGCAACAACGTCCCGGAATATGCCATTCGGTTGCAGTCCTGGTACGCAACAACGTCCCTGAATGTGCCATTTGGCTGTAGTCCTGGAACCTGCTGTCTGATATAAACTTCGAGATATTTCAAAAACTATGAAGAATCGTGTAATTTTGCCTTGATTATTGGGTTTACAAACAAGTTTTTAACGAGCTGGGACAAAAAAAAAGGGGGGTCCCCAAAACTGCCTTTTCACCTACATATACAGGGTGGACCATTTTAAACTTTAATGGAGAATAACTCGACCGGTATGCAAAATAGTAAGAAATGTTTTATACAAAAGTTGTTGGGCAAGGAGGGGGACGTATGACTATGACCTTGAAATTGACCTTGACCTTAGGGATTATTTGAAGGTCAAAAAAAATTTCAAATGTTAACGCCTATTTTCGACCCCGGATTCGGAAAGAGCGGGAAATTTTACAATAGGATATGTATGATCGGTTAGTTCAAATTTCATGTTTTAAAGTCATTACAAGGCCAAAGAGAACTTGTACGTGTATTCGTGCGAAAATCGTGTATCTGTACACAGGGATCTCTAAATAATCTCTTCTACACTTAGTATTACCCAGAAACAACGACGTGGACGTGGTAGAATTCTGTCTCTTTCAGGATGCTTGTTTAGAGTGAGTCCCCTTGCCTCTCACTCCTCGGGGTGCTTGTTTAGAGTGAGTCCCCTTGCCTCCCACAATGCATACTTTACTATTGTTAACCTAGCTATTCAAGAGGTTTTCGAAAATTGCACCGTTAGCATTTACCAGAGGTGTTAGTTGAAGTTTGCCGGTTTTACCAGTAGATGTCGCTAGCAAGATGTATACATTTCTATGATTTGGCATGTATGTCATTTTTTTCTATTGACATTAACCTACAAAAATACGCAAGTCACATTCCGCCAAAATAATAGCGTCATCAAGAGACG
Organism: Oxytorus armatus; assembly: GCA_958009045.1. NCBI lineage: Eukaryota > Metazoa > Arthropoda > Insecta > Hymenoptera > Ichneumonidae > Oxytorus > Oxytorus armatus. Next base: position 4,711,523 of record OY253749.1, on the reverse strand, counting down.
CGGCAGCGTCTCGACGCCAAGTATTAAAAAAAAGTTTTTAAACGTGCCGATGTATCTATACAGTAAGGTGGCCTGAAAACCGTTATATTCAAACTCTAAATCGACTTCACCCGCAAACGTGTTGAGTTATAACAAATCTGACTACATTTTTGCGATGTAATGTTATTTTTTTCTATCGAATGCATTTAGATTTATTTAGATCCATCCACGCATTGTTGAGATATCGTAATATTGCCATGATTTTTCACGCAACTTTTCTCGAGAATTATTTTCCTTCTTCTATTCCCGTGTTTTCGACAAAGTGGCATATGTGCCTAGTACGGTGTATAACTTATACGCCCTTTCATACAAATTATACAAAAACGATATATGTATCACCTATGTTCGTTGCGAGCTCGTCGCTCTCTTCACTACGATGCTGCGCGGTCTCGTTGCGCGTACGTGCTCTACGCCATCAGTTGATTGGTGCCGGCGGCCGGGCCGTCGCGGTGTGCGAGAGAGAGAGAGAGAAAGTGCACGTGGAGTTGTCAGCTGTGTACTTTTCTACCGACAACTATCGGTGTCGTTAGCGAGCGACAGCCAATTGCAAGGAAGATTCTAACGGAAAGGCGCGACTCTGATAGGCTATTTCGGTATTGCGTCAGATGCTATGCTGATGCGCCTGTCTCTATCTCAATCTCTCAGGCACAGTGCGACACAGTGTACACATTTCCGGAGTAACCGGCCAATCCAAACAAAGGAATACACCAGATATATATACACAGTGTCACACTGTGTCCTGGTTGGATCAGCGATTTTTATGCTCATTTAAAATTCGCTTCCTTTAAGGAGTTGTGAACCAGTACCCGGATTCTGTAATTTTCTAGCTGTCGCTGGCTAGCGACAGCCAATTGCAAGGAAGGTCCAGGGGAAAGACACAACTCTCATAGGATATCGCTCGCTAACTATACTGAAAATCATCGATAGCGAATAACAAAATTCTACCACAGATATGAATGCGACAAAGGTAACGTTAATGGCTTTCACGGTAAAGCAATAGAGATACAGACACAATGTACTTCACATTATGTTAACGTACGGTCGCCGGGATGTGAGAGACATAGCACCATAGGGATCAAGTGTAGGAGTAAACGAGACGGTGTTTGGCTTTGCCTTATACATCAGCATTGGGATTCTGTAGTTGCTACCGACAACTATCGGTGTCGTCAGCGAACGATAGCCTATGAGAGTCACGCCTTTCCGCTGGAATCTTCCTTGCAATTGGCTGTCGCTCGCTAACGACACCGATAGTTGTCAGTAGTCAAGTACAGAATCCCAGCACAGTATAAGAATGTAGCCAACATAAAGTACGAAAATCGAATTGAATCACAATCGAGCAGTTTTAAATACTGGGTGGGGATTGACCAATGCTTGTGCAATTGACTAGTTTCTACTATTCCCCGTATACCAAACCAATCGCTTCCCATGAAAAAAAGATAAGATACTGCGTAAATGAGTATAACTTCTGTGCATGAATATCAATTTAAAAATTCCTACACTCGGACCCGAAAAAATTTTATTTAAAAGATAATGAGATTTTGCAAAGCCAATTTTCAGTTCATCGGGGCAGTTCGAACTTTAAGATAAGTTGAAAATGAAATAATGTTTGCATTCATGGAGTGTAAATTATTACTGCGTAAAGATGAGGTACTGTGTAAATGAGTATAACTTCTGCGCATTAATTTCAATTGAAAAATTCCTATACTCAGGCCTAATTTCATTATATCAATGGTACATATGATCCCTATTATAAACTTGCAAAGTGAAAAATGGTCGCCGAGTAATCAAAAAATGTGTCCAGTCTATAAACAAAATACTTCCGACTTTAAAAATCGCTTTCTAATATCTAATGAAAAGTGAAAAGAAAAAAATAGGTATACAACATCCACACGCATCGTTTTATCAGAGATATTTGAAAGTGGTTCTTAATTTCACTTTGGATAATATGTTTTCTATTTTGATAAAATGTTGGTTTAAGGCCTTACATACGTCCAGTGGTACCGAAAACGTACCAAAAGAAAAACTGTTTTTAGGAGGGATAGAAATAGAAATTGATACAAAAATTCTTACACATTGTTTATTACTGTGTCAAGTTTGTAAAAAAATTTATTTCAATTTTTTTTTTCAAAAATTACAACATGAAAAATCACATTTTTTTAAGCACTGTAAAAAAAAAGTTGCTCCACGGTCAGCAGTATTTCTTCCTCAAATGTTAACGGATCTGCAAAATGTAAAGAAATTCTTGTAAAATAAGGTAGTAGTTATAGTGTGTTGAGCCGGATTTTTGACATTCGAAAAATTAAACAATTTACGGTAATTTAAAAAGAATGTTAAGTTTCTGTCAAAAAAGTCACACTTCAATTGTTTTTATAAAATTTTCTAATTATAAATTTAAAAATCCGGCTCGACAACTATAGAAAAAACAATTCCGAATATTTAAAAAAAAAATCATCAAAAAATATTAAAAACCGTACGAGTTATCATGCCGACCGTGTCAGAAAAAGTAGTTTTGAGAAAAACGCGTTTAAAGTTTCAAGCGCGTTTCGCTCGAAGTCGCACGCGGCTGGAGCAAGAACTTTATGAATTTTTTAAATTTATTTAGTTAAGTTACGTCTAATCTCCCATTCCAGCTTCATATTGTACGCCTTCCTTGTCAGTAAAAAATTGTTGTTGTTTATTTTTTTCTAATCGGCCAGCTGCCTCAAACAACTCAACTCAGGTAGGCGCGCGTCAGACCTTTGTCCTTTCGTCGGGCAGTCACATTATCTACAATAACTTTTGAACTATGGGGAATTTTTACAATCAGCTTACACAAAAATACGCCTAAGACTATAAGGAATAATAATCTGTAAACAAAAAAAAATCGATTTTTTGAAAATTCTCGACGTATGTAAGGCCTCAATGCTGAACTTCTATGAGGTCTTTCAAAAAAAAGTGAAATCTCCATTAAAAACTTTAAAAGTTAAAAATGGACGCCAAGTAATCAGAAAATGTGTCCAATCTAGAAACAAAAAACTTACGACTTCAAAAATCGTTTTCCAATATCTAATAAAAAGTGAAAAGAAATCATTTCATAAATTAGCCAAGTAAACTACTACTCCTTCCGCCAATCAACCTGCCCCATTTTGTGCGGTATGCCACAAAAGTCTACTGAAAATGCTGTACAAAAACTTGGCGTGCATGGTTAAGAACAATAAGCTCGGCGAAGGGGCCGCCGCCTCTTCGTACCTGCAGTAGATTGAACCGGATCTAACGCATGTCATTTGTGTGAACATCATTCGAAACCACCTCGTGTCCAGGTCCTACGAGTAGGAGAGAAATACCGTAGTAAGTGATCTTTCATGGCGGTTGAATGCAATGGGAGTCAGATCGGCGCGGCGGTATCATCGAAGTTGGGTACGAAAGGATTGAATGGGTGTTATACATGGAAGGTTGGCATAGGCTCAATACCCTTTTTAAGACGTTTTATGTTTCATTCTGAAAACTTTAAAACATTTTTCACTCTATTCATATTATGGTGTAATAGCGTTATACATAATGATCCCGAACAAAAATTTCGCGACCACTGCGTTCTATTTTTCTAAAAACAAAATTTGATTTTTCGTTTATTCCGACTGCTTGGGCTAACATTATACAAGAAAAAGTTATTAAATCGTCATTATCTGCATGAAAACATCTGAATAGTTGAATTGTATCGGAAATATTCAACACTGCTCTTGGGTATTCGCCATTATCCCGTTCTCCCATAATAAATCTTTTGATAGATATGACAAAGCGAATAATCGGTTATTGTGATCAAATTTGTATTTCTTCGGTGATAGTACGATTTCCAAGGCGTTCAATTTTGGTTAGATGTTCCAATGTGACATAAACTGAACGTTTATATTACCATATCCAAGAAAAAAATATGTAGGAACATTAAATAAATTGTTTTCTCACTAAACGAGTATGTTGTTTGTCCGGAAAGAACACCGGGCCGCCCATCACGCCTGGATCTTTCCGGGGTTATTTGTCTTAACCATGCACGCCAAGTTTTTGTACAGCATTTTCAGTAGACTTTTGTGGCATACCGCACAAAAGCGGGCAGGTTGATTGGCGGAAGGAGTAGTAGTTTACTTGGCTAATTTATGAAATGATTTCTTTTCACTTTTTATTAGATATTGGAAAACGATTTTTGAAGTCGTAAGTTTTTTGTTTATAGATTGGGCACATTTTCTGATTACTTGGCGTCCATTTTTAACTTTTAATGTTTTTAATGGAGATATTTGTTTACCTCAGTGAATATGTCGAGTTTCCTTCCAAGTAAATCGCATTTGCGGCATTCGTTGCTTTTCTTATTTCATCAAAAGAAAAAAGCAGCTGAAGCTCACCGGTTGCTGGTAGAAACTTATGGTGAACATGCTCCAGTGATTAGAACATGTGAGACATGGTTTCGTCAATTTAAAATTGGAGATTTCGATTAGACAGACAATGAACATCCTGGTGCAGTGAAAAAGATCGAAGACGAGGAATTGCAGGAGTTATTGGATGTTGATCCAACCCAATCGCAACAAAAATTGGCAGAAACACTAAATGTGACTCGAGGAGCAGTTTGCCAACGTTTAAAAGCCATGGGAAGGATCCAAAAGTATGAAAAATGGGTGCCACACCAGCTGAACGATTTTCGAAAATCGAAAAACCGTTTGTTAAATGCTGCTTCAACGATTCGAAAGGAAATCTTTTCTGCATCGAATTGTCACGGGGGACGAAAAGTGGATTTATTTTGAAAACCCGAAGCGAAAAAAATCATGGCTTTCACCTGGTGAAGCCGGCCCATCGACTGCCAGGCCAAATCGCTTTGGCCGTAAGACAATGCTCTGTGTTTGGTGGGACCAGTGTGGTGTGGTGTACTACGAGTTGTTAAAACCTGGTGAAACGGAGAACAAGGATCGCTACCGACAACAAATGATAAATTTGAATTATGCGTTGATCGAAAAACGGCCGGAATGGGCCCGAAGATATGGCAAAGTTATCTTTCAACATGACAACACGCCGTCTCATACCGCTAAACTGGTGAAAGACACATTAAAAACACTTAATTGGGAAATATTATCACACCCGCCGTACTTTCCAGACCTCGCCCCGTCCGACTATCACCTTTTCGCATCGATGGGACACTCCCTTGCACAGCAGTGCTTCGTTAATTTTGAAGAAGTCGAAAAATGGCTCGTCGATTGGTTTACCTCGAAAGAGAAAAAGTTTTTTTGGGATGGTATCCATAATTTGCCTGAGAGATGGGCGAAATGTGTAGAAACCAATGGTCAATACTTTGGAAAAAAAATTTTGATATTCCTCTAAAAATTAAGTGTTAAGTGTTAAGTGTTTTCTTTATCGAAAAAACCGGCAAATTTCAACTAACACCCCTGGTATGCAATAATTGAGCTTTATTTGGAAATTGGCCACTGTGCTCAGCAAGACATTTCGTGGAATCGCTTCACAAGCTCGTCTTATGCGATTTTCCATATCTTCTCTCGTTGATGGTTCTTCTTCGAAAACAACTCCTTTCAAATATCCCCAGAGATAAAAGTCGAGTGACGTCAAATCAGGAGAACGAGGAGGCCATGTAATCGCACCCTCTCGACCAATCCATCGGTTCGGGTACCTTTCATCCAAAAACCTCCTAACTATACGTGCAAAGTGTGGTGGTGCTCCATCCTGTTGGAAGAACATTCTTCGCCTGGTTTCCAAGTCAACGTTCTCCAACAAATGAGGCAATTGGTCTGTGAGCAGATCTAGGTACGTATTTCCATTCACAGTACGTTCGAAAAAGAAGGGACCGACCAAGGATCCATTAACAATCCCGCACCAGACAGTGAGGCTCCAGTAGTGTTTATTGTCAATCGCTCTATGCCAGTGCGGATTGGTATCGGACCAATAATGGCAATTATGCCGGTTCAACTCCCGTGTATTCTTGAACGTCGCTTCATCGGAAAACATCACGAATCTAAAGAAATTTGGGTCCCGATCGATCTACTGTAAGGACCACCAGCAGAACTCGAAGCGTCGATCAAAGTCGGCAGGTAATAATGCTTGGGTCAATGTGATATGATAATCATGGTACTTCCGAGCCTTCAAAATCCGCAAGATTGTGGACTTCGGTATTCCTGTGGATACCTCTAGTCTACGGCTCGAAATATGAGTATCGAGGTAGACCGATGCCAAAACAGTCAGCACTCGAACGTCATTCTCGTCATATTCGTGATGACCACGTTGACGTGTCAATTGCCCAGCACGTGCCCTCGTGGACAAATTCCTGATCGTCACGTTACATAGATGTCGTCTCCCCGGGTAGTGCTGAGCGTAGAGTCCTGTGGCATGCACATAGACACCTCGACATTCTCCTAAAATCAAAATCATATCAACGATCTCATTCGTCGTAAAATCTCCCATTTTAATCACACTAGATCTCTGCTTTGATACTAAGAGACAAACTGAGTGATAATAATCGCAGTGTGCAACAATTATTATCTAATAATTATTTTCGGGTTAATAAATGATGATAACTGTTTATTTCCCGCCATGCGGGGTACAGTGCGGACCCCCGCTCCGCTCACACTTTCCATTACTTATCTTTACCTTACTCTAACTTACTCTAAATACTATTCTACCGAGAGAGAGAGAGAGAGCATCTTCCCATTTCTCGCATTTCCTCCACACATCCTCTACTCATTCATACCCATTCATACCCGGACTTCCGCTTCCGCCGCTCTGTCACTACTGCCCCCTCCTTCTGCCCCGCGCTTCTCCATTTACTCCCCTTCCCCCACCTCTCCAACTTTCTATTCTCTCTAGCCACCTCTCTCCTAGCCCCTCGTCGCCCAACACTTCGCCCCTTGCTTCTTGCCATCCTCTCCCCCCCCCCCCCCCCGTACACTCCTCCCACACATGTTCCCAGGTTTCCTCCTGCAAACCACACATCCTACATCTCCTTTTTTCCTCCGTCTCCCAGTACATTGTCCCCTTCATCTCTTCCCCCATCCTGAACCTTGCCAACCTCTGCCATCTCTCTTCCGCCCACCCCTTCCGCAGATACTCCGGCACCCCTCTCCCTTTGACAAACTTATACTCTTTGTTCCCACTCGCCTCCATTATCCTCCTCCACCTAACTTCCTCCTGTCTTACCCTTTCTATCCTCACCATGTCCTCTCCTCTCATCTCCCCCTCCTCCCATTTTCTGACTACCTCTTCCCCGTCCCAGCCTTTTCCCTCGTAGTACTTCCTCCTTTCCTCCTCCCACCCTTCATTTCCCCTCATACTTCTCGCCCTCCTTTTTATTTCTACCCAGCACCTCCTTGCCAGCTGCCCCCCTCCTCCCTCTTCTAACTTCTTTTCGTACCCCCAAGCCCTCATTCCAGCTCTAGCCTCCAGCGCGTCTCTCTGCAACTCCTCCCTCAGCACATAACCTGATACTCTTCTTGTCACCCCCAACACCCATCTCATGAACCTTTCATGCACCCTTTCCACCTCCTCTCTTCCTTCCCATCCCCATATCTCTACCCCGTACCCCAGCACCGGCCACACCAACCTGTCAAACAGCCACAACCTTCTGCCCCAATCCTTACCGAACTTCCGCTTTCCTATCCCCCACACCTGCCACATCGCTCTCACCGCCTTCTCTACTCTCTCCTCCACGTGATCTTTTTGGTCCCCATCCGCCCTCACCACGTACCCCAAGTACTTGTACCTCCTCACCTCCTCTATCTCCTTCCCCTTCCACCACCATTTCACTTTCTTTTTCCTGCCCCCCCCCTGCCCTACACCTCATCACCTTCGTCTTCCCTATATTTACCTCTAACCCTTTTCTCTCCATGTATCTTTCCAATTTTCCCATCATTCCCTTCATTTTTTCCTCCCCTCTTGTCATAAGCACCAAATCATCCGCATATGCCAACGAGTACACTTTACCCCCCCCCCCCCCCCCCCTTCCAGCTCAACCCCTCCCCAAAGTCCCTTTGTCAATTCCTCGTCCAAATCCGCCAAAAGCAATATAAACAGCAGCGGGCTTAGCGCACACCCCTGCCTCACCCCCCTCTCCGTCCAGAATCTCTCTCCACACTCCTTTCCTACCTTCACCTTCCCGCTGTCTCCTTCAACGCCTTCTCACACCTTACTACCAGCCCTTCTCTTACCCCCCTATGCCTCATACTCTCCGCCAACTTCCCCCTGTCCGCCGAGTCAAACGCCGCCTTCAAATCTACGAACAACAACACCAATTTTCTGTTTTTCCTCCTTATTTCCCTATTAACTATAAAATTCAGCACATATATATTGTCCATTGTCCATCCCTTCCCTAAAACCCGCCTGGCTCGGCGGCAGCATCCCCTTCTCCTTCACATCCCGCTTCAGCCTATTCCTCAGCACGCCAGCGTACACCTTGTACGCTGATTGCGGTAGAGTCACCCCCCTGTATTCCTCCACCTTCTCCCCGCTCCCTTTCTTTACCACCGGCACCACTATTCCTTGTTTCCACCCTTCCGGCCACCCTTCCCCTCTCCACACCCTCCAACATAGCCTCCACAGACTCTCCATCACGTTTTCCCCTCCGTGCCTCCACACCTCGCTCGGTACCCCGTCTTCCCCCATAGCCTTCCCATCCTTTAGCTCCCCCACCACCTTCCACACCTCCTGACTTGTCAGCTCCTCCTCCCCCTCATCCCCCGGGATCCTTTCCGACTCTCCCGCCCTCCTCTCACTCACCCCCCCCAACAGCCCTTTGAAATACGCGTCCCACTCCCGCATACCTATTCCTCTGTTCACCCCCTTCCTTCTCTTCCGCCGCCGGTTTATTACCTCCCACGCTTGTCCCTCCGTCCTTATCCCATTTATCTCCTCTTCCCACCTTCTGCTTTCCTCCTTCCTCTTTCCTTCACACAACCTTTTGTACCTCCTCTTCTCCACTTTGTACTTATTATCACTTTTTCTACCCCTCCTCCACTCCAGCAGTTCCTTTCTCAGCCTTTCCTTCCCTTCTCTGCACTCCTTGTCCCACCAACTTTCTCTCTGGTCCCTCTTTCCCCCCCCCCTCCGACTTGCTCATTGCCTTCCTTATCCTATCGCCTAGCTCCCTCCATCCTTCCTCCAATCCTTCCTCCTTCCATCTCCAGTCACCAAACTCCTCTTTGAACCTTATTCTCCCCTCGTTATTCCAGCACCCTCTCCCCCTCCATTCTCCCTTCCTTCCCTTTTCCACCCTCTTCTCGCACTCTCCTCTTCCCACCTTCACCTCTAACACCACCGGCATGTGGTCCGAGTCCACCCTGCCTTCCACTTCTAGCTTCTTAATCCTTTCCAGCACTCTCTCCCCCGCCGCCACGTAATCAATTACGGACCTACCCCTTCCTCCCACGTATGTCCATTCTCCCTCTTCATCCCCTTTCACCCCTCCATTCAATATCCCCCAACCCCTTTCTCTTAGAAACCTCACCCACCTTTTCCCTTCACCCGTTTCCACCCTGTCCTTTGACTTCCTCTCAGTCTCCCCTTGTCTGTCCTCGCCCAGCTGCCACCACTGCCTTATCCCCCCCCTCCGTCCCAGTTCTCACATTAAAGTCTCCCCCGATTACCACTGTCTCCTCATTCCCCTCCTCCTCCATCCATTTCGCCATCATACTCATCTTCCTCTCCAAGTCCCCATTCACATATACCCCGATTACCCACCACCAGTGCCTCCCCAACTTTACCCTACACTCCATCCATCCTTCCTCCCCTTTCCTCACCTCGCCTGCCTCCACTCCTTCCTTGACCCCAATCTCCATCCCCCCTCTCGCCCTGCCCTTTCCTCTGCTGTTTACCGCCTCCTGCACCTCCCACCTGTAGCCTCTCTTGCACTTCTCTCTTATCCCTTCCCACCCTTTCAAGCCTACCCACGTCTCTATCAGTACCACCACTTCCCAACTCCTTAACCCCTCCCAGAACTCCTCATCCTTGTTTTTTACTCCTGCCACATTCCAAAACCCAATTTTTTCTGTGCCCTCCCCTCTTCCCCCTCCCCTCCACCGCTCTCTACCCATTCTCCCCGTCCCCCCTCTTCTCTCCCTCTGCCTCTTTATTTCCGTCCCCCGCCCCCCTCGTACCCCGACGCGCTCCCCTCTTCCTGCCTGTCCCCCATCCCGTGCCTCCATCCCTCTGCCACCTCGTCCCAAAACTTCCACTTATTATCCACCCACATCTTCATATAACCCACCCTTACCGTTTTCCCTTTTCTCCTCTCCATCTCCGCCTCCCTCTCGATCCGCCATTTCACCTCCCGCTCCATCCGCGTCAAGTCATCCTCCACCCATTCCTTATCCCCTCTCAACTTCCCCTTGGCCTTCATGACCTCTCTCTTCTCATCTCTCCCCTCCATCTCCACCAGCACCATCCCTCTCCCCTCCCTATTCACCCCACCGATTGCCGCCTTACCTTCCGCGTATCCTTCCTTCTACACCCATTTTCCCCCATATCCTGTCTATTTCTTTGTCCCAATCCGCCCCCTCCCCTCTCCACACTCCATTCACTATCACATTTTTCTTCCTCTTTTCTCTCTCGTCCCTGTCCATCCTTAGCTCCAATTCTCTTATCCTCCTACCTACCTTCTCCCCGTTTCCCTTCCCCCACCGCGTCGCCGACCCGCCCTCTTCTTCTTCTCTTTCCTTGATACCCTCCTCTATGCCCTCCGCCCTTTTCTCCAACTCCTGTATCCTGTCTCTCATCTCCTCCCTTTCCCCTTCCCACCTCCTCAGCATCTCCTCCCTTTCCTCCCTCGCCCCCTTCACTATCTCCTCCATCCTCTTCTCCCATCCTCTCGCCATTTCCTCTACCCTCTTTTCCCACCCTTTCGCCATTTCCTCTATCTTTTTCTCCACCTTGTCCCCTTCCTTTACCATCATCCCACCCATTTTCTCCATGATCCTTCCCATCCAGTCCTCTTCCTCCCTCTTTTTCTCCGGCGACCTCCCCACCAACTTACTCCTCTTAAAAATGTCCCCATCCTGCTTCCCCTTTCCCTCTTCTTTCCCTTCTAATGCTACCGCTTTCCTCTTCCCTGTTAAGAATTCCTCTAGATTCCCCTCACTTCCCGCCCGCTCTCTCGCCATCCTCAACACATTTGTCGGTCTCCCCCTCTTCTTCTCCACCTCCACCTCCCTGTTCCCCGCCTCGTCTCCCATCGTCCCTTCCTACCTTTTCTACCTTTCCTCTCTTACCTTCGCTGTGCCTTATAGTTTATACAAAAATAATTAAGAACAATAAATAACAAAAAACAACTGAAACGAATAAAATAATAAATTAACCAAAATAAATAGAATGAGTAGCTGAATAAAATAGATATAATATAATAAATGAAATAAATAAATAAGATAAATAAACCAATACTATAAATATAAATACTATAATAAATCCAATAAAATAGATTCATACAATTAAACTCAATCAAATAAACAATACACGTAGAATGAATAAATAGATATAATATAATAAATAAAATAGATAAAGTGCATAAATTTGATTTAAATAGCAAATGACTAGAACAGATAAAATCTATAAAATAAATCAATTAAATAAAGCCAATAAAATAAATACAATCAAATAGAATAAATTAATACCAATAAAATAAATCCAATAAATTATAAAATTAGAAAAAGTGACATATATGCCTAAATACAAAAATAATTAATTCCTTCCCTGTTCCTCCTCGCTTCCTACCTTACCCCACAAACCTCCTCTCTTACCGACCGCTAACCCACCTACTTCGTTCCCTTTCCTACTTAGTTCCTTT